>CM030190.1:3749173-3759173 GCA_017639675.1 Aplochiton taeniatus
TTTAATAGTGACACATAGTTAAAAGTCCCAGTGATGTTATTAAACTATAACCATCTTTAATAGTGACACATAGTTAAAAGTCCCAGTGCTGTTATTAAACTATAACCATCTTTAATAGTGACACATAGTTAAAAGTCACAGTGATGTTATTAAACTATAATCATCTTTAATAGTGACACATATAGTTAAAAGTCCCAGTGATGTTATATTATATAACCATCTTTAATAGTGACATATAGTTAAAAGTCCAAGTGATGTTATATTATATTACCATCTTTAATAGTGACAGATATAGTTAGAAGTCCCAGTGATGTTATATTATATAACCATCTTTAATAGGCACCCCACTTACAACTGGAAAAGGGCGCTTGCACTGTACACATGTGCGATTATGGAAAACACTTGAATGTGGATAAACATTTGTGTGTGGGGGGGGGGGGGGGACGTTTCGAAGTTACACAGTATTTTTCTGTCTCCTCTGCTGTGAAAGTAGAGCATGAAAGTGATATAAACATGTTTTTTGGTTGCGTGGTCGGAGGGCCCCTCGGTCCAGGGGAGGAAAGCGAGATGTCTGGGAGCACGGTAACCTTAGCAACCTTTCCCGGCGTTCGGGATGGAATGTTGGAGAGCGTCCTTTCCCGTGGCATCGGCAGGGTTCTGAGGCCGCATCCCACCATCGGAAGGATAGCCTGGTCATGTGACCTCAGAGTGAACCCTGGCCATAGCCATAACATCGATGTTACATGCTCAGACGCATGCCCGTGCATACAAACACACACTCGTATACGCACACATACAACCATACAGACACACACACACATACGTATACGCACACATACAACCATACACACACACACACACATACGTATACACACACATGCAACCACACGGACACACACACAGTATACACACACACACACACACACACGCACGCACACACACACACACTTAACCTCTAACCTTGACATTGGACAAGATCTACAGTGCTGTGTCTTCTCTGGGGAAACATCTGGGCAGCCCTTGGGGAGTCATCTACCCATAAACCTACTGCCGTCTGACCTGATCTTACTGCTCATGTAGGCCAGGAAGACCATGGCAGCCAGCGCTGTGTGCTTTGTGTGAAAACAGCGGTCAGACTCCACTCAGAACACATCAAACCGACCCCCCCCCCCCCCCCACCCACCCCCCCCCTCCACTAAGCTGAAGTGATCCAGATCTCCGGTATCTCACGTTTGAACAGTTCCTTCCCTGGGTTTGACAGAGAGGGAGGTAGACTGAAAGAGACACGGGGAGTGGAATGAGAGGCAGAAAGAGAGGAGGGGGGGGGGAGAAAGAGAGGAGGAGGGGGGGAAAAAGAGAGGAGGAGGGGGGGAAAAGAGAGGAGGAGGGGGGGGGAGAGGAGGGGGGGGGGAGTGAGGCGGGGGGGGGGAGCGGAGGAGGGGGGGTGAACGGAAAGTGGAGGGGGAGAGAAAGGGAGGAGGGGGGGGGGAGAAAGGAAGAAAGGCAGAGAAAAAAGGCGCAAAGGGGAAAAGGACACAAGATTACAGAGAACAAAAGAGAGGGAAAGAATGATACAAAAAAAACAGCAGAAAGAGCCACGTACACACACAAAAACAAAACAGAGGATTGATCCACACAACTAAAGTGTTCTGCCCCCCCCCACACACACACACACACACACACACACACACACACACACCACCACCTCCACCTCCTCCCCAGGGGGATTCCAGAGTGCTCGGCCACAAACGAGAGTCATTTCTGGGGCTTTTGTCGTCTTTGTCTCCCTGGCTCTCGACTCGATCTGCGCGATCAATGAAGAAGCTCTTTCCGAGCGCTCCGTGGCATTCTGCCCTCATTGAACCCGACGGAGAAGCAGGGGGCGACGTAAGAACACACACGGACGCTATATGGACAGCCTTGGCTTTCTCTCTCTCTTTTTTTATTTTCTTTTTTGAGGAGGCTGCTGTAGGGCGAGGGGAGGGGGGGTGGAGGAGGGGGGCAACAGGGGGGGTGTTGTAAGGGAGGGTCAGTGTCGTCCTGAATCCCATCCCGATGATCCAGAGGACCCTGAGGGGAACCTCTGGGGAAGCCCCGGGTTCGCACATCACCTCAGCCTTAATGGGAACGGACTCCGCTGGAGCCGCATGCCTGCTCGGAATACAAATATCACACACACACACAGACACACACAGACACACACACACACACACACACACCTGCACGCACGCACATGCACACACACGCACATGCACACACACACACACACACACACATACGCATGCACGCACACACACACACACACACACACACACGCATGCACACACACCCACATGCACACACACGCACACACATACATACACTCTCTGTCCCCCACCCTAACAGACACAAACACACACACACAGTCATATACCACATTGGTTAAGGAAGTGACTTGCTCAGCTGCCCTGAAAACAAACACACAGACAAACGTTCACAGAAAGCGCTTTGCATGTCTGGAAAATTATATCAAGTAAAATCGATGATTTGAAACATGAACATGAGACGCGCTCTGACTGACACAACTCATTGATCACGACCCGCAGCGTAAAACACCGGCAGGCGCAGAAGCACCTAAGGAGCATATGGCAAGATGCCAAGGGTCCATAGAGGAAAACATCTTTAGCATAATAAGGAGGTTTATGAAATGCCATCTGTTGCCTGCTTGTCCAGCCAGCTGCGACGCTTATAACTCTAAAGGGCCACATCAGATGAGCCTGCCTTCAGATTTCCGTCATTCTTTGAAGTCTAAAAGCATTTTTTTTTATTTCGTATGTTTATCTTTTCTTTCATTTTTTTTCCCCCCTAAGAGGCTTGCTTTTAAATCAATTTAACGTATTCGAAAATAGCACAATACCTTAGTCGTTGCCAAGGTTACTCTCGCAAAGTGAGACTAAGTTGCTAGGAAAAGTTGCAAACCTAGGATTCAGTCATATTGTTGGCTAAACACTTATTTTATAGGAAGTATACTAAACAAATATATTGTTATTTATTTTTCAACTTTTTTTAAAACAATTTTTACTCGTAAGGATTATTAAAAAACTATGATAATATCATATTTTCCACCTTTTATCGTTTATGGCTTCTCTTCTGTGACTCATTTGCCTCCACCTCGTTCTCTCACCCCACCTCCGTCTCTCTCTCTCTCTCTCTCTCTCTCTCTCTTTTCTTTTTCTCAGAATCTATAGTTCAGCTGAGGATGTGTATGGGTGCAGAGCACTGGGATTTTCTTCTCAGAAAGGTCCCCTTGGACCCCTTCTACGCTTAAACACATGCATTTATGCACACCTACGGATGCACGGCATCACTTACACTGTCTTTCTTAAATACACCCACACACACCCACCCACGCTCACACAAACACACACATACGATTCCACAGCTTTGCCGCTGTGCCACGGTCTTGGTAGTTACACCTTTTTAACGCCACCCTCCCCCTTTGGCACGGCCGCTCTCTCACGGAGAACAAGCAAAGGAAACGGACTAACGGCAAAGGAGTCTGCCGGTTAACGGGCGGGGTAGAGGAGGGAAAAGGAAGTGTCATTAAGAGGGAGCTTATCACATCCGGGCACGCTCCGACGCTGCCGTCCGCTCTCTCCGCTGAGAGAGAGAAAAGGTGTTGTCACCCCAGAGTCTTGCCAGCGTGAGGGAGTGATTTAATTACCAGGTAATTAAGGATCAATCTGTGAGGGAAGGAACCAGAGGTAGAGACGATGAAAAGAGGGGGTGTAGACTGTAGAGAGTTGAGAGTAGAGAGAGAGAGAGAGAGAGAGAGAGAGAGAGAGAGAGAGAGAGAGAGAGAGAGAGAGAGAGAGAGAGAGAGAGAGGGTGAGGAGTGGGGTGAGGAGTGAAATAAAGAGAGAGAGAGACAGAGAGAGAGAGAGTTTGGTGCATCATTCCATCACCACTACCTTCCAGAATTCTCACCATCTGTGTCCCGTTTGGCCATTTGTCAGTTGGTCAGCCATTTTATTGGCACCGAGGGTCTCTACTGTCCAGGTCTCTGTCCTCACTCTGTGCTGCTGCTGTCTGCTCACCCAGACATGCAGCAAGCACACTGTGTCCCAACACACACACACACACACACACACACACACACACACACACGCACACACACGCACACACACACACACACACACTCCTTCACACACTCCTTCACACACATTAATTTGTTCCTCAACCCCAAGGTTAGCAGGGGACAGACCTTGTGATTAAATACCCATGGCTCTAGTAACTATTTGATTGCCGTGCATCGCTTTTCACCCTAAGGGACTGATAGACATGCAGACAGACAGACAGACAGACAGACAGACAGACAGACAGACAGACAGACAGACTGACAGGGAGACAGATAGACAAATAGGTAGGTAGGCAGGCAGACAGACAGTTAAACAGGGATACAGACAGACAGACAGACAGACAGACACTGTAGCTCTCCTTGTAAAGACAGCTGTTAAAAAAGTATCGGAGCATGTTTATTGGCTAATCTATTTGCTAATGTGTTTGCATTTCTCAGATACTGTGGTTGCTCAGTAAATTTTCATAGATTCTGAAGCCATTCAATCATCCAATATATCAGCCGTGCTAATGCACCCAAAAACAGTGGCTTGAGGGCGTTCATGCAACCCACATTATTACAGTCATTTAGCCCGTCCTTTATTTAATCACGGCAGTCCTGCCAAAGCTCCCAGCCTGACCTGCTGCTCCCGTGGCTCCCAATCTAACCTCGCCTAGGGCCTCCCCCACCCCCACCCCGTAGTCCTCCCTCCTCCACGAAAAGTAATTACTGTAAGAAGTTACCCCAGCGGTCGCTCGCCTCAGACAAACCTGTCTGAATAAAGTTAAAAATAAAGTGCTGGCTGGGCGAGGAAAGGAGTCTTCCGACGTCGAGCGGAGAAGACAACTTGCCCTGATCCGTCAGCTTCAGATTTGGGCCTTCATTCAGAGGCGGGGTCGTTTCGAGCCTTTCGGCTTTGTGTTCGCCGCGTCGGAGAGTTTGCCTTTTCCTGGTTGCAGTGCCTGGTTGGGGGTGCTGGGGGGGGGGGGGGGGGGGGGGGGGGGGGGGGGGGTGCTGGGGGGGTGGGCGCTTTGGTATAGGCTGCATGACTGACTGACTCGCTGACTGACTGACTCGCTGATTGAATGATTGATTGACTGACTGAATTAATGACCAGCTGGCGAGTGACTAATGGAGCGGCCGGTTGGCCAATCGGCTGCCTTTCTTCCTGGCGAGCTGGGGAGCGAGACAGCGAGTGAGAGGCTCGCCTGCAGCCATGTGGAGGAGCTGCTTTCCCTCTCTCCCTCCATCCCTCCTTCGTTTTGTTCCCTCTCTTTCTGCTTTGCCACGTCATAAACGTGGACGTGGTTTCCTGGTTGGTTTCTTGACTCGATGCCGTTGCTTGCGGTTAATGCACGTGTCGACGTCATCCCTCACCTTTTTCACTCAGACTCTGTGCTGAAGACAGTTGCCCTGTCCTTTGCTTTCCAAAGTCCCGTTCGTGGCCGTCACAAAGCGGAGATTCATGTCTGCGGCGGTCTCGAGAGGCAGCGCGCTGGCCCAGGCGATTCCGCCGCCGATAAGGGCGACTTCGCCTGCTCAGCCCTGATCACGTTACCATGGTGATTATCGTCTTCGTCAAGGAACTCGTTTCCGCCGCGTGCGTTTGCTCCGCTCCTCCAAAATATTCATCTCGCATTTTCACCCGTCGACAAACAGCATGACCGGAGTCTGAGGCGATTTGTTGGAGCATTGTCTGTCAGTTTTAGACTGCTGTTCACGGCCCTTTGTTCGCGCAGATCTTTAGAGGCACTGGGAGGCGTTGGGTTCTATAAATGGTATTGATTGGTTTCTCCCGTGAGATCGTCGCGGTTGTAAATTAGCCGTGTGATTCGAGGACAGATGCGGTTTATTACGCCAGTAAATCAAATCTAGGAAAGAGGTGTGTGTCTGCATGTGTGGTCATGGGCTTTATTGTATGTGTGTGTGTGTGTGTGTGTGTTTTTTAGATAGTGGTTGTGTGCATACTCGTGTGTGTGTGTGTGCGTGCTTACGTGTTAGTATGTGTGTGTGTTTGAAACATGGAATGAACCAATGAACCGAAAGGTGCACACAGAGTCACATCAATTACACCACTGCTGGCCCAAGGCCTGCTCCCAGCGACGGCCTCCATCTTGAATAACGCCCCCCCCCCCCCCCTCCTCTTTCTCTCTCTCTCTCTCTCTCTCTCTCTCTCTCTCTCTCTCTCTCTCTCTCTCATCCTGTCCGCTGGCTCAGCATGGAGGGGTTCTCTCGAACTGTGGGAACGCCATTCCCTCCAACAACAAACCGATGGTAAAACAACGAAACTGAAGCAGATTGTGTTTGAGAAACAAATAGTTTTGTCGTCGTCCCCCCCCCCTCCCCAGACGAGCGCGTAATCTCTTTGACCTATGCATCTCCACAGGCGGGTCAGCGAGCAGGGTCAGCCCACCTGCAGGGCTCCAGGAGTCATTAGGAGTTAATAGCTTTGCTCACATCGATAGCGGTTGGTATGATACATTGTGTTAGCCGTCGCCTTGCAGTCACTCACGTACCCTGTATGCCCCTCCGGCGAGCATCCATGCTCAAACCCCCACTGCTTTAAGGTTGTTAATCTGCCTCTGACTTCTAGAGGCCAAACAGCCTTTGAGCGATACACAGGGAGGTCAAAGGCTCCAAGATATATATATATATATATAAGAGAGAGAGAGAGAGAGAGAGAGAGAGAGAGAGAGAGTAACCGAATTGTAAAAACAAACAAAATGGCCATTACACATCAAAATGAACCTCAGGAAAAACAACAGAGACCCATTCCTACAGGTGCTTGTTGTCCCCCAGGATGACTCATCCAGAACACTGTTCTAATGCCCCCTATATGTTATGATATGTGAAGGCGAACAGGTCATTAAAAATATAGACTCTAAGGTGGGCGTGGAGGGACCTTTCTTTTTATAACCCTCTTTATCTTTATAAAGATCTGTCTGCCTGCCTGCCTGCTTGCCTGCCTATTTGTCTGTCTGCACGTTTGCATGACTGTTTGTCTGTCTGTCTACTCTCTCTCTCTCTCTCTCTCTCTCTCTCTCTCTCTCTCTCTCTCTCTCTCTCTCTCTCTCTCTCTCCCCGCCTCTCTCTCTCTCTCTCTCTCTCTCTCTCTCCCCCCTACTCCCCCCCCCCCCCCTCTCTCTCTCTCTCTCTCTCTCTCTCTCTCTCTCTCTGTTTCACCTAACATACTTCATTCTTCCATCTCCTTCTCACAGTTCCAGGGCCATAATGGAAGTGGTCAGCAGCAGCAGAATCGAACCTGAGTCAGCGATTGCAAATCATCTGTTGAATTGATGATGACAGGCAAAGCAAAGCAGTTTGTCACAGAGAAATTATTCACACACACACACACACGCACACGCACACGCACATGCACCCAGGGGAGTTTGAATTTTGGATAACCTATCATATGACTCACTCACCATATCTGTAATCTCCACAGTCACTCTCGCCAATGCCTTCTCAGAACCTGTAATGTAAATTATTATTTTTTTCCACTTAATGTCTCTTTACAGTTCATCGATTTGATAATGAAGTTTATGATGCACAGCACAATGTGGACTCACTGAGTTTTCCTAGGAACAATGAAAACATTGTATCACTGCCCCACATAAACACTGTTTACATGAGTACATGAGTAGCTCAGTGTACGTTTTAATTGGAGGAAATATATTAGTTTGTTTTTGTTGTGATAGTAATGACTTTTTACCTCTAAAGAGGGAGCCAAAGATCCGTAATCACCATCAATGGATGTAGAAGTGGCCCTCTCCTCTCTTCTCCTCTCCTCTCCTCTCAGAACTCCTTTTCCTCACCTCTTCATTCTGTGTTCCTCCTGCGGACATCAGGGTGTTCCTCACTACTGTCTAGCCAGGGGAGATGCAGTCAACACGCTTTAGTCCCCCTGAATTATTGAGAAGGGAGGAAATGGTAGACGGATGTCTGTTGTCCCACTAAACCAGCGTCAGCAGAAGACCACAAGTAAACAGTTAGAGGGCTGTCGCCCCCCACCCCCCACCACCACCACCACCACCACCCAGCCCGCAAAGAACTGATCCTACCAGGAAGGCTAGTCATTTTTATTGGTCGTAGTATTTGTCATATTTAGCGCCATAGTTTGCTGAAGCTTTCGCATCTCTTTACGTCTATTTTGTACATATTTCAGTCATATCTACGTCCTTCTCCAAATGTTTATATTTGAAGTACCCCAAATATAAGACATTTGAAGGGAAGTTTGAGAATTTGATGAATGGTTAGGCCATGTGTTTGAACGCTTGTGAGACATCTTTGTAACATGTAAACACACATTTTCTTCACAAGACTAACGCTGTCAGGTTCATCAGGATGAAGTGTGCTCCACTTGTGCCCCGCTGTCCTCCATCGAAGCCTGGGTCGGAAGAGCGAGTGTGTGAGGGCGGCACGTGGTTGGTCTGGTCCTGTCTCTGTGGGATCTCAGAACCTCTCTACCCTGAATAAGCGCTCAGCTGGAAGGAAGCAGCAGCAACAACCTCAAACTACTCGTGGGTGTTTAAGTGTAACTGAGCTGGCGTGTGTTAGCTTGCACACATCTACTTGATGAGGGACGAGTGTGTGTGTGTGTGTGTGTGTGTGTGTGTGTGTGTGTGGGGGGGGTATCCAATTGGTGGCCTTAAAGTCTCAACACTTAGCAATAACTCAACAATCAGTGAGGTTGCTTAGAGAATTCTCCATGCAACGCTGAAATGAGACTGAGACCAGGATCATTCTCCAGAACCTTGTTTGGTCCAAATGTCTCTTTAACTGGGCCAAAAAGTACATACAATGCTCAGCGGTACTTCCAGCACACACTTGAAGAACTGCTTTATCGCCAAGTATACACCTTTGTTCAAAATCATTGAGTAACTTAAACAATATGAATCACGTACATTTAACAAGTGTAGATAGCTACATGTTGTATAGTATACTGTTTATAGAAATACATATGCAGTTCATAAAAGAATGCCCGCATGAACATAAAGTGCTAATAGGAAAGAGACAAAATCTCGAAAGGTTTTCTGTAAAAACATATTTTGTAAAAAGAACTCTTCCCAGTGAAAAGCCTTCACCCTAGATAACCTGGGCACATGATCTAACCCCAAACAGAGCGGGGATAATGACTTCCTTCCTCCGCCTGACCCTCGCTCCCCAGAGGGGGTTGAGTCATTACGGACAGACAGACAGATGGACGCTGTGGAACACCTAGACCTCCAGGCCTCCCCACATCCTCACTCTGTCGGCTCGATCTGTTTGCTGTTTTGTGTTTTCTACCGTTACTCTGTCAGCCATTCATCCATTCATCCATTCATCCATCCATTTATTCATCCATTCATTAATTTGTTCATTCATTCATGCATTCATTCATCAAGTCATGAATTCTTCCAGTCAATCATTCATCCATTCATTCACCCATTCATTCATTCATTTGTTCATTCATTCATTTATTCATTCATTCATTTATTCCTTCGTTCATTTGTTCATTCTCTGCCCGTCACTCTCTTCCCATTTTCCTTTCTTTTCTTTGGTTTTCTCTCTTTTTCACCTTTCCTCACCTCTCTCGTTCACCGTGCTCCTCTGATTCCCGGTGCACTTCTCTTTCTCTCTCTTGCTCTTTCTTCTTATTCTCTATCTTCAGCCCCCCCTCCATCTCCCCCCTCCACCTCCTCCCCTCTATCTGCCCCCTCCATCTCCTCCCTCCATCTCCCCCTCCATCTCCCCCCTCCATCTCCTCCCTCCATCTCCCCTCATGCTTTAAAAGCTGCACTTACACCGAGGGTCCGGGCTGGCTCTTCTTCACCATGGTGGACAGACACAATCAGCTTCTTTACCTTTCCTGCTCTCCCTCTCTCTTCTCTCTTTATCTCTCTCTCTCTCTCTCTCTCTCTCTCT
>CM030190.1:3761673-3861673 GCA_017639675.1 Aplochiton taeniatus
CGCTGGTTAAGTCCCGGCCAACTCTGATCCCACAGTACTATACCTGTGCATCAGAAGAAGAAATACAGATTTGAACCCCCCCTCCCCGTTTGAATAATAACGTTGAGATACCAATCGATCGTCTGAGTGTCTAGTCGCGGATTTGCACAGTTGAATCCTTCCTGAGAAACGTTTGATATCAGCCAGAATGGAGGGAGTGAAGCGGGAGAATCTTTCAAATCCCTTTTCCTTTTCTTTTCTTTTTTTTTTCTTTACTTTCTCGCTTTTCCTTCTTTTCCCTCTGCTTTTCCTGAGGTGATGGATGGGTTCGGGGCTGTGATTGGTCAGTCGGCTGCCCCCCCCCCAGCCCCTTATCTCTCCCGTTACTGGAGATCTGGGCTTCCACTCGGGTGGGGCCCGCTTTGTCGGGAGCTTCGCGTAATCTCCGGGCGGCGGAGACTTTTTGAAAGGGGGCATGAAAGCGACCTCGAATTTCACCACTATCACAGGGAGGAATGAGTGGGGAAGATTGGAAAGATACCGACAGAGCGAGAGAGAGAGAGAGAGAGAGAGAGAGAGAGAGAGAGAGAGAGAGAGAGAGAGAGAGAGAGAGAGAGAGAGAGAGAGAGAGTATGGAGGGAAGGGGGGGAAGGGGGGGAGTGAGAGAGTGGGAGAGAGAGAGAGAGAGAGAGAGAGACAGAGAGAGAGTATGGAGGGAAGGGGGAAGTGAGAGAGAGAGAGAGAGAGAGAGAGAGAGAGAGATTGAGAGAGAGAGAGAGAGAGAGAGAGAGAGAGAGAGAGAGAGAGAGAGAGACAGAGAGAGAGTATGGAGGGAAGGGGGAAGTGAGAGAGAGAGAGAGATAAAATGGGAGGCCCTTGTAGTGAAGGAGGGAATTGGAGAGAAAAAGGAAATGGTGGAGTAGTGTGATTTATTTTTACGTCACCGTTGGGTCCGACCACCGTCAAATAGGACGTCGATATTCTGTCGCTCCAGCTACAAAGATGCATGTATACAGGCCCACAGGTTTCATCAGAATTTGAACATGTCAAATTGTAGAGCACGTGAAACTTACCAGTAGCATGATTAATCCCCGCAAATCCACACCATCATTCATCGAGATCAGAGAAACAATTGATAAGAACAGGCACACTGAACGTGTCTCCCATGTGGCATCCGTCACAATTAGATCTAAATGTGATTATGGATTTTAATATTTAACGATGAAAGAAGTCTTGGATATGGGTATGACAAATGCCATTGGGCAGCAGAGAAGGCCTCTAAATGCCACAGAGTGGGTGGGTCTGGTCTAGCTCCTCAGAATGACACCCAATCATTAAGCGACAATCTTCTATTTCTCTGTGTTTGCAACTCTCCCATCATACGAGCAATATTAAGACAGATAAAAGGATTGGCTGTAACGTCGATAGCCATCTCTAAGTTTGGTGCTCATTTGAATCGTATTATTCTCTTAAAGGTAAGTGCAGGAATCAAAGGGTTTCAAAATCGTCAGCACAGAAGATGAAAGACTGTCCTTGATGTCGTCAGAAAAAAAGGGCCAGACTTTTTCCTGAGTCCCAGGAGGCAATTGAGTTCCTCCCAGGAAGTGATACACCATCTACTAATGAGTCATGCCAACACTGTTTGGATAGCAACTGTTGCCTAAACCCCTCTACAGATCAGCATGTGTGTGAGTGTGTGTGTGTGTGTGTGTGTGTGTGTGTGTGTGTGTGTGTGTGTGTGTGTGTGAGTGTGTGTGTGTGTGTGTGTGTGTGTGTGAGTGTGTGTGTGTGTGTGTTTGTATCAAAGAGAGACTTCATGTGTATCTGTGTATGTGTGTGTTAGAGAGAAAGAGATATAGAGTGTTGTTTTAGTCTTTGTGTGTATGTGTGTGTTAGAGAGAGAGAAAAACAGAGACAGTGTTTTTAGTCTGTGTGTGTGTGTGTGTGTGTGTGTGTGTGTGAGTGTGTGTGTGTGTTTGTGTACCAACTTCCCTGATGGAATCTAAAGATAACACAGCACGCAGGCTGGCCTCATCTGAATAATTTAACACATACACACACACACACACACACACACATGTCCCAATACAGCGCACCTGTCGGGGGCATTCAAATGACAAGATCAGGCCTGTGACATCACAACACCGTGCCCCTTGCTGCTCTCTAGGTCAGAGCCGGCTGGTTTTCATCACAACGCTTTGGATTATATTCAATGGATTAATTAAAGAAGGAAGGAAGGAAGGAAGGAAGGAAGGAAGGAAGGAAGGAACGGTGGAAGGAAGGAAGGAAGGAAGGAAGGAAGGAAGGAAGGAAGGAAGGAAGGAAGGAAGGAAGGGTGGAAGGAAGGAAGGAAGGAATGAAGGAAGGAAGGAAGGAAGGAAGGAAGGAAGGAAGGAAGGAAGGAAGGAAGGAAGGGTGGAAGGAAGGAAGGAAGGAAGGAAGGAAGGAAGGAAGGAAGGAAGGAAGGAAGGAAGGAAGGAAGGGTGGAAGGAAGGAAGGGTGGAAGGAAGGAAGGAAGGAAGGAAGGAAGGAAGGAAGGAAGGGAGGACGGGAGGGAAGAAGAAAAGCTTCCATTTTAGAATTCGATTAAATAGAAAGGAAAGTGCCCATTAATAGACAATGCTCTGCTCCAGCTGGCAGTGTCCTTTCTATCAGACAAAGACAAAATAATCTGGAAATAAAGATGCTCACACAGTTGGCCATGGAAAATGTGCTGGATAGCTTTGTTCGGCGGTCATGGACGACCCGTCCCTTCTACTCGCTCTACTTCTATGCAGGGAGTCTTTCCTAAGCGTCTATCTTTGTGGGCACACGTTTCCGTGGGTCTCTGGAGGGAGAGGCAGCCACCCTCCTTTTAGATGCCCAGGGAGCGTGAGTGACAGGCGGGCTAGAGAGCGTTAACGTGACTTGCCCGTGCCGGAGCATATCTAATGGGACTGACACGGAAAGGAGCAGCAGGTAATTACTGACTGTGGGCTACATGCTGCATCCAAACAACCAGGGGTTGCCAGGTTGGCTCGGTGTACCACCCCTTCTCATCCCCCCCTCCCTGCTTTCCCAGCCCAGCCTGAATGTAACATGGAATCCAATGAATGGAGGAGGTGAGGCATTGTGAAGCAGAGAGACGACCCGTTTCTGTCTCTGTTTAGTCTCTGTCACGTTCTCTCTCTTTTCACACACGCTAACTCTCTCTCTCTCTTTTTTCACACGCAGTCGGGCAGACATCAGGCAGCCAAGATATCAACACGGGTGAGGGTAGGGGGGGGGGGGGGGTAGAGAGGACAGGAGAGGAAAGAAGAGGAGGGGGGAGAGGAGAGGAGAGGAGAGGAGAGGAGAGGAGAGGAGAGGAGAGGAGAGGAGAGGAGAGGGGAGGAGAGGAGAGGAGAGGGGAGGGGAGGAGAGGGGAGGGGAGGAGAGGGGAGGGGAGGCATGTCCTGCTATTTAACAGACTGGTCAACACAGATGGGCTTAGCCGTCCGCAGATTCAACGCCGACCTCTTCTGCCATTTTTTTTCTTCGTTCTTTTCCTCATGTTGGTTTGAATGTGGATGCTGCCAGGTGTATTCATAACCAGGGGACTAAAGTGATTTGCTCCCTGATCCGACCCGTCCTGTTTGTGGTCTGAATGCTGTCACGGAGCCCTCAGGGCTGGAGACCTCCCAAGGTGTGCTGCAAAAGACACCCCGGGCGAGGAATCTGAGTGTCTGAGTTGGCGTGCTGATCTGGCTCACAGAGGGTTCTGGTGAGTGGGCGGGGGCTATTTCAACGACCCCCCCCCCCCGCCTCCTCCCCTCCTCCTACCCCCTCCCCTGCTGTGTCGGCATACTTTTATTTTTCAAGATATACTTTTTGGGGGGAGGACATTTCGTAGCTTTTATTGAGACAGGACAGTGGATTGACAGGAAAGATGGGAGAGAGAGAAGGGATGACATGCAACATAGGGCCCAGGCCGGAATCGAACCTGGGCCGCTGCGTTAAAGACCAGCCTTAGTGGTAAGCTCCTTAACCCCACGAGGTGACCCTGACATCGCCCTGGCTTCATTAAAGAGGAAAGTGGAGACACTGAGCCGGTCCACCCTTAAGTGAAAGTGCCTTTTAATATTAGTAGTTCAGAAGCATGATCTATTAGAATCACGTTTAAGTGCTCATCCTGCAGAATACAGTGCCCGTTCATTTCGCAAAAAAATGTAAATTTTGAACTTCTCAAACATTTGTTGGTGTTTTTTTACCAAGAGCCTATGCTGATTTACAATTTAGATTTCCAGAGGATTCAGGATATATTAGCATATGGAAATACAACCAGGTGGAATGGCATTGCAATTATCAGCTTCTGTTCATTCATCATTTTTTATCGTTAAATAACGGTTGGTAAGCCTTGAGAAAAAAAACATTAAAAAAGATATGCTTCCCCTAACATGACATTCCTTCAAAGACAATTCTTGACACTTTGTGTGTATTTTGTATGTATTATGAAGAGACTATTCTGTGGAGCAGCTTCCCTGGAGGAGTTAAGGGCCGTTCTCAGACACACACAAATGGAAGTGGTGAGGGGAGGGAGACAACTGTTACACTTCTGTTTACAGTTCCAAAAGACCACGGACCAGCCACCTAGCACCGAGACCGCTTTCGTCCAATTTAGCTTTTTCTCAAATGTGAGAATCAAATGGAGTTTCTCAAGGCTTTTAGGGAACGAGAAAAAGGGGTAGGAAGCCCAATCCTCTGGCGACATTAACAAGGTTGAAAAGGACAATATAGAGAAGGCCGTGTTTTATTTTCCTCCCCTCAGACAACAGTCATTTTCCTCGCCCGCCTCGGAGAGATTGTTTATTTCAGTCAGATGTTTTTTTTTTATTTTGCTCTGCCAGAAAGAGATTTAGTCTGGATAAGAGTTCCATCAGAGAAGGGAACACATCAGCGTCTGTAGGAGAGGGCTAGAATATGATAAGGAACTGGATGGGTGTGTGTGTGTGTGTGTGTGTGTGTGTGTGTGTCTGCGTGCGTGCGTGCGTGCGTGCGTGCGTGCGTGTGCGTGTGTGTGTGTTTGTGTGCTATCCTTTATTGTCTCAGCTTCTCTCTCTCTCCCTCTCTCTCTCTCTCTCTCTCTCTCTCTCTCTCTCTCTCTCCCTTTCTCTCTCTCTTTTTCTCTCTCTCTGCTGTCGTTTGTCTTCTTGGAGGAACTCATCTGCCGCCATTTCTTCATCTCCTTGTCTCCTGCAAACATCTCCTCTCGTCCGACCACAATCCACACCCGGAGAGACACTGGGTAACCACCCTGCCACGCACTGGGGAGACAGAGAGAGACACTGGGTAACCACCCTGCCACACACTGGGGAGACAGAGAGAGACACTGGGTAACCACCCTGCCACGCACTGGGGAGACAGAGAGAGACACTGGGTAACCACCCTGCCACGTACTGGGGAGACAGAGAGAGACACTGGGTAACCACCCTGCCACGTACTGGGGAGACAGAGAGAGACACTGGGTAACCACCCTGCCACGTACTGGGGAGACAGAGAGAGACACTGGGTAACCACCCTGCCACGTACTGGGGAGACAGAGAGACACTGGGTAACCACCCTGCCACGCACTGGGGAGACAGAGAGAGACACTGGGTAACCACCCTGCCACGTACTGGGGAGACAGAGAGAGACACTGGGTAACCACCCTGCCACGCACTGGGGAGACAGAGAGAGACACTGGGTAACCACCCTGCCACACACTGGGGAGACAGAGAGAGACACTGGGTAACCACCCTGCCACGCACTGGGGAGACAGAGAGAGACACTGGGTAACCACCCTGCCACGTACTGGGGAGACAGAGAGAGACACTGGGTAACCACCCTGCCACGTACTGGGGAGACAGAGAGAGACACTGGGTAACCACCCTGCCACGTACTGGGGAGACAGAGAGAGACACTGGGTAACCACCCTGCCACGTACTGGGGAGACAGAGAGACACTGGGTAACCACCCTGCCACGCACTGGGGAGACAGAGAGAGACACTGGGTAACCACCCTGCCACGTACTGGGGAGACAGAGAGAGACACTGGGTAACCACCCTGCCATGCACTGGGCAGACAGAGAGAGACACTGGGTAACCACCCTGCCACGTACTGGGGAGACAGAGAGAGACACTGGGTAACCACCCTGCCACGTACTGGGGAGACAGAGAGAGACACTGGGTAACCACCCTGCCACGCACTGGGGAGACAGAGAGAGACACTGGGTAACCACCCTGCCACGTACTGGGGAGACAGAGAGAGACACTGGGTAACCACCCTGCCACGCACTGGGGAGACAGAGAGAGACACTGGGTAACCACCCTGCCACGCACTGGGCAGACAGAGAGAGACACTGGGTAACCACCCTGCCACGTACTGGGGAGACAGAGAGAGACACTGGGTAACCACCCTGCCACGTACTGGGGAGACAGAGAGAGACACTGGGTAACCACCCTGCCACGTACTGGGGAGACAGAGAGAGACACTGGGTAACCCACCCTGCCACGTACTGGGGAGACAGAGAGAGACACTGGGTAACCACCCTGCCACGTACTGGGGAGACAGAGAGAGACACTGGGTAACCACCCTGCCACGCACCAGGGAGACAGAGAGACACTGGGTAACCACCCTTCCATGCACCAGGGAGACAGAGAGAGATACCGGCGTCGATAGTTCATAGAGGAACTGATTAAAGGCAGGAAACATATTCACCAGGCCCTCGTCGTGTAGAATAAACTTGGCTGTTTGTTGATGGCGAATGATTTCTGTGAGATCAGCTCCTGGTTCATTTTGTTATCGTCATGGCTACCGGTGTCAATTCCTACATGATATTTCTGTCACAAAAATTGTAAATGTATGGTATTATTTTCTGTCTCATGGTTCGCCAGGAATGAATTTCAACAGTGATACACGTCAGACTATTTTTTTGTGAGTTTAATTTGATTGTGAATCCCAACGCTGAGACCTCTAGGCGAAACCAACAATACAATTATGGAACGGTAGCAATTTAAAATCCAGCAACAATTCCTCAGGTAACACAGTAATATAGCTTGACCTGATGCCTGTACAAACTAAAGAGCAGAATTTTTTTAGTATTTCTAATTCATATTAATCTATATTCATATATTTATTGATTTATCATATTTATTATTTATAATTCATATTACAGAGACTCAACCACATTCGTCTGTTAATTGCTCAAATGTGATGGTGGATGTTTTCGTTGTTTTGAAATCAGATTTCACGGTCAATAGTCAAGGTCAGGTTTCAATGTTACAACAACAAATAGATGAATTATTTGACATCAGAGACCCAGGTGGCTGCTGTCAGTTTGTTGATTCTGAAGCACATTGTTAACAGTGACAATTTAATTTAGGAGAAGAAAAAAAACGGAAAAAGAAAAATGGCTTGGCAAAAGATTTATTGAAATTTGGCAAAAATAAAATACCGTCAACACGGACACAGTACAGAGCGTGCATTTTGTTGGAATTACAAACATTAGCAAATACCTAAGGCTCATTTTTAATGACATTCAACAACTTCAATAGCACACGTCTACAGCCACTAATCAAGAACAGCTTAAAGCTGGGAATTACAAATCAGCAATGACACGATATCAAAGTAGCCAATGGGTTTTCACATCCAAATTATGACAGAAAAGTCATGGCTTCCAGGCTCAACACACTCCCAGACACACACACACACATACACACACACACACAAACACGTTCGCAAACAGGCATTTATGTGTCCAACACAAAACGCAAATCTATCAGCGAATCCATTCGCAGGCATCGGCCCTGTCGCAATTTCTGCTTTGACCGTTTTAATTCAGCAACACTATACTTATCGGCAGCAGTACCAGCCCTTGTGGGCCGGGTTACGATACACAACAAAGCAGACCTTTCATTTGATTCCCACCAGCTGAAAGCAGATGACAATAGAACCACTGGCTCCTGACAGGCAGGGGAAATGTTACCGGCTAGAATAGATTATCCCTACGCTGGTGGCCTGGCCTCTGTCATCAAGGTTTGTGGCAGTGGAAATGCAAATGTACAAAATACATAGGATGGATGTACAAACAGATCATTACTGAGGAGACAATCTATGAAAAATGTCGACTTGGGGTTAGGAACGAAAGCTTGATGAATTCTGATCTCTGTATAGTCTAACATGCTCTCTTTTTGTTTTTTTTGGTCCAATGTAAATTTGTCTGTGTTCTTTTTTTTTGAAGCCGGTGCAACATGCTTTTAAAAGTCCAAATGTGCAGTTGTATTTCAAGCTGCCCCTGTGTTATAAGGTGACTGGGAAAAAGAAAAGCAAGACATCCACTCAACCCTTTCTAAATCTCCATGGATAATTCATGACACTTAGCTCGTTCAGAAAAAAAACAAAACACTAAAACCCAAGCAAACAAGATTGCAAGAGCAATATTCACTGGGTACTTTTCAAAGTGATTGTAGGTAACGGTTCAGATTGCTTAGCGCTCAAAGCATCCTACATGACATGGCTCGGAGACAAAACAGGTAAGAAGCTTTTTTTTTTCTATTTTTTTTTTTCTGTAGTTGGGGAGTTGGTTTGGAGACGAGGACTGACATTTTTATGAAGAGGCAAATGTCACTTGCTTTCATAGTGCTGTCCCTATAGGCATACTGGCAGGAGTGGCAGGATGTCAGGGCCAAACACATGCGTCTCTGAGTGTGTGTGTGTGTGTGTGTGTGTGTGTGTGTGTGTGTTTGAGAGTGTGTGTGTGTTTGTGTACGTGTATGTACCGCCCTGTGTGTGTGTGTGTGTGTGTGTGTGTACTGCCCTGTGTGTGTGTGTGTGTGTGTGTGTGTGTGTGTGTGTGTGTGTACTGCCCTGTGTGTGTGTGTGTGTGTACAGAGGGACACATCAGCTTTCAGTGGAGCACTGGCTCAGGCTCTCTGTCGGGTGTGAGTTGGGCCGGGGAGGAGAGGAGCAGGGTGCGTTAGATTCGTCCCCTGGAGCATTCCTAATGATGCCACAGTGCAGTCTGCAGCTCATAAAAGCTGACTGTGCAGTGAACTCTCTCTGAACATTCAAGTGCCCCTCTGGGCCTCATAACAGACTGTACACACACACACACACACACACACACACACACACACACACACACACACACACACACACACACACACACGCACACACACAGACGCACGCACGCACACACATACACAGAGAGACGCAAAGGGACAAAATACTAGCGGCTGGTAATTGAAGTGTGCGGAGGAGTTTGGGTCCAATAATGATGACAACACTGAGAGTAAGGATGAGGAGAAAGGGGACTGTCAGTCAAGTGCTGCCGACGCTGAGCAAGCTCTTCCTTCTAAGACAAGTGGTTGGATTTGAACAGAATTTTTCATAATAATATATAAATAACATAAGGTTCTCATTAACTTCATCTTGTCATCCTTCTTCCTTGCATTGTTGGCCTCACACTCCAAAAGTGTATAAAGTATCTAGGAATTAATATATACACACATACGCTGTTTCAAAAGTCTCTTTACGCTTTACTAGGGCTATTTGTTGGCAAAATGAAGTTGAAAAAAGCAGTTTTCCTTTATTCAAATAATTCCTCTTTGACTGCAGGTCCTCATTTTTATCTTGTTCTATATTATAATAGAACTGCCATGACCTGCTCTTGGTTTCAATGCCTCGGTGAGGCCCACCAAGGGTTAAAAATGTTGTCGGCCATTTTCCCTCCCCAGTGCTGGCAGAGCTTCTTTTTTTTTAAGTGATGCACGCTAACCCTCACTGTCCAATCCCCTGGTAATCCTCCTGCCATTCAATCCTCCCCCTTTTGAAATATAACACAGTGTCCCATGCCGTCCCAAGGGCCCTGGGATTGAACTCTTTAATATTAGGGATGGCTCTGGTCAAGAGGCACGTCCCTCTCTTCTACACTACGGTGTGAACCAGGCCTTTGTCACGTCTCTGGCCTTGTCCAGCAGTGAGAGCCATCCCGTCCACTCCCACACTCTCCTCTCCGTCGTTGGCGGCGTTGTGTGAAGGGCGTCTTCTTCCTGTGTTCGTGTCCACGGCATCCCTAGCCTTCATGTCATTGGCTGAGGAGGATCTTCTAGAACTGGTATCTTCCTCGTCACTGGTCGATGCGTTTTCCACCGGCTCCTCCGCTCGACCCTCATTGGTCGGGGGAGACTCCGCCAGGCTCATCTCTGTTGTGTCATTGGGCAACGAGTTGATGATGTGAACGTTAGCCCTCCTGTCATTGGCTGTTGAGGTCAGCGCATTATCCGTACACTTGCTGCCATTGGTTGACGAGCTGTCCACGGTCTCTTTTCCTGTCGCCTCATTGGCCGATGAAGACTCACACCCTCCGTTCCTTTCATTTGCAAGGAAGCGATCGATCATATCCATCTCCCTCTCGCCGTCGGTAAAAAGGTCAGCGGCCTCACCCTTCCCGCCGACACCATTGGCTGCAGCAGCGTCGATAGAACCCTCCCCTTTCCAACCATTGGCCGATATGGGGCTGACGTGAACAGGACTGGTCGTCTCATCTTCTGTGGGGTTGGACTCTCTCCCCTTCCAGTCCGAGTTCAGCGGCTCTGTGATGGTGACCCTCCGGGCCCTCCGGTCGGCGCCGGTGCCGTTCTGCTGGGCCGCCCGCGGGTCCCGGGCCGTGCCGCTGTAGGCGGACTGGAACAGGGACAGGGTCCGCTGGGGCCCGTCGGCATGGCGACACCGGTAGAGGCCGCGGAAGGCGGCGCGGAAACGCTGGGACATGAGGTTGTAGACCACCGGGTTGATAGCACTGTTGGCGTAGATGCAGATCCGGCAGAACAAGAGGAACCAGGCGTCCAGGTAAGGGGTGGAGACGAAGGAGTTGATCAGAACCAAGGTCCGGTAGGGCATCCAGAGCAGGGCAAACAGGATGACCACCACCGATAGCATCTTAGTCACCTGCAAGAAACAACACAGGGAGTAGGAGTTCATGGAAACTCTCAATGTTCTCAAGACTATCGCTGTGTGGGTGAAACTGTTCTTACTGTAACAATGGTGATGGCTTGATGCGTTTGTCTAAACAGGATTTAATTTAACGGTTGGCCTTGTGTTTGAACAGCTCATGCTTCGCTCCAAAAAAAACTCCTACTAGCTTCAAGAAAAGTTCCACACAGTCTCAGAAATCCCTCATTGATCTTTAAAACTAATGTGCTTTGACAAGCAAATGGGCCCCAAACAGCCTGGTTCCAGTAATGAACACCATAATGCGATGTTTCGCCCATTACCTCTAATTGCCCTTGCTATCGCAGTTCATTATCATATTTTAATGATCATTACCATAGCCTACAGTGTGAGAGTGTCTGTGGCGTGTGGCAGGCGGCACACACCTGTGGTGTGTGTGTGTGTGTGTGTGTGTGTGTGTGTGTGTGTGTGTGGTTGTGTGTGTGTATGCATCCAAAGTGTGTATGTCTTCCTTCATCACAGAGAGTTAGGGGAAAGATAGGAATATGGACAGCAAAGCAAAGAGAGAGAGAGGGGGGGAGGAAAGAAGAAAGAAAGAGAAGAAAAGAAGAAATAAGAAGAAGAACAGAAAGAAAGAGAAAGAAAGAAAGAAGAAAGGAAGAACGAATAAAGAAAGAAAGAAGAAAGAAAGAAAGAAAGAAAATAAGGAAAAAGAAAGAAAAGAAAGATAAGAAAGAAAGAAAGAAAGAAGAAAGACAGAAAGAAAGAAAGAAAAAACAGAGAGAGAGAGAGAGAAGGGGGAAAGAAGGGCAGGTAACATTTTGCCGGCAGGCCCCGGCTTTGTGGCCATGGTGACGCGGAGGCAGCCATTGTGGTGAGGCCTCTGAGAGTGGTGCTATCGCCGCCGCATGACTCCGGTGATTATCCTTATCAAGCCCCCACAACACAGCCTGTCTCTCCATCCCTCTTTTTGAGCACCCGTCCCTGACACTCTGCCTCCCCTTGCTTTTCTTTCTTTTCTTTTCTTTTTTTTTCGCTTGCTTTCCTGCTTTATTGTGTCCTTTCTTCTTTAGCTTTCTATCCCCCCCCCCCCCCCCCCCCCCCCCCCCCCCGTCTCCTGTCTCCTTGTCTTTGCCTCCCCTCGCCTCACCCGTCCGCCTGAACACATCTCACCAAAGTGTCCTCTCTTCCATCGGCAAATGACTAGCTTCTATTCAGCCGAGCCACTTTCTTCTGCTCATCTTCCTGGCCGGTTCCTGATCGCAGCCAAGAAACGAAACACAGATGCCAGAACTGGAGCGGTGTATGGGGGGGGGGGGGGGGTGCTCAGGGGGAGAGAGTGGGTGTGGGTGTGGGGAGGGGGGGAGGGGGGGTCCGTGGAGGGGCCTCGTACACACACACCCTGCTCTGCAGTTAAATGCTATTTGAGATAAGGGCCCGAATCTCTGCTCGAATGGCTGACAGCAGCAACGCCAGCAGGTGAAATAAAATCAAAGAATCAAACTCCCTCCGCAGCACAACCAATCCTTTAATTGAACAGGCGAGGGGCGGGGAGCTGAGGGTTTTCATTACCGCACACAAGCTCTGGTAATGAGACCTTGAGAAATGATGGCGGTGACATTTTCAATGTGCATCCCATTAATGCCACTCCGCCGCGCCTTGCGACACAAACCGGCTACACGACCCAAAACAAAGCCGTCCGTCGCCGGCGGCAACCTCCCGCGTCGTCGGGGAAAGAGAAAAAAAAAGCGGAGAACAAAGCGCGCCGTCCGTTGAAGCGCGACATCCCGTTTAGGCTTAGATACACAGGCGCGATAACGGCAAACGGTTCCCCCGGGCCATCCCGGTTCCCCTCAACCCAGCTTCCTTCTAAGCAGACACTTGAGAAGATCACAGGCGGTAGGGGAAAGCTGCCAGATTAAAACGCCACTTCATCCCCACTGTACTAATCTTCATGCCTAAAAAGTGCCATTCTTCAGTACACAGAAGTTTATCAAACCTTATCAGAGACTATCGGCCAATCAACGGGGCTGAGAGGAATCGCGATGAGCAACCATGGAGGGCCTGTTGAAGAAGAGCGGGATATCATATTAAGAACCCTTCAAATGGAAAATCCCCCAAATCAAATTATGCAAATCTACTGCTCTTTAATGAAGCCCCTTGAACATTTTAGATTCTTATCTAGTTGGGGATCCGACACGTGTGTACGTGCGCATATACACGCACATGCAAACACACACACACACACACACACACACACACACACACACTTTGTTTAAAAGTCACAACACGATTTTGTACATTAGATCAAGATAGCTCATAGACGCTCACAGGCAGAAACATGGTCGCACACACATTTGCCCACACTATCACACACTTAGAGTGCTAAGTACACAAGGTCACCTTCTACGTTCCTCACTATTAACCCTTTCCCAGCTTAGAGAGCAGGCAGGCTACACCATAGTTCTCCTTCTCACCGCAGAACATCATTAAAGCAGGGGAGCTGTATGTGGGCCCTCCACCACAGGGGCATACACTGGCATTATAGATCAGGCAAAGGTGTGTGTGTGTGTGTGTGTGTGTGTGTGTGTGTGTGTGTGTGTGAATGTGTGTGTGTTAGAGACAGAGAAAGATAGTGTTTACATCTCAGTGAATGTGTTTCGTGTTTGTGTGTGTGTGTGTGTGTGTGTGTGTGTGTGTGTGTGTGTGTGTTAGAGACAGTGTTTATATCTCAGTGCATTTATGTGTGTTGGTGATGTGATTCTGTCTGTCTGTCTGTCTGTCTGTCTGTCTGTCTGTCTGTCTCTGCATCTGTATTTGTAGTAGGCCTTTGTAGCGTGCTCTTTCACATCAAGGAAAGGCTACCTTGCCGGGCTTGACTCAGAGCACAAAGTTTCTAACAGAGGTCCTGGTCAAAAGGTGTTGGATCCCCAGCTGGAAAACACACTTTTCAAAGTTCCGGAACAGCCATTTGTTTTTAGACATTCTCTTGGGAACCTATGGAACTTTTACAAAACACCCTAACACTAGCAAGACTTTAAAACCAATACTGTTATAATATCCATTATGATCACTTTAAAAAGCAATGTTTA
Source organism: Aplochiton taeniatus (assembly GCA_017639675.1). Classification (NCBI taxonomy): domain Eukaryota; kingdom Metazoa; phylum Chordata; class Actinopteri; order Galaxiiformes; family Galaxiidae; genus Aplochiton; species Aplochiton taeniatus. Next base: position 3,775,692 of record CM030190.1, read on the forward strand.
GAAAGGATTTGGGTTTCGTTAAATGAGCCCACGACACCTTTAGAGAATCACGTCAGCTGAGAACTGGTGCGTCGACCCAAAGTGTCGAGCTGACAGAATATTTCCAGGGGTCCAGACTCTCAAACCATGCTCCCTTCAAACTGGCCCAGTCTATTTTCCTTCTACATGCATTTTTATGGCTCACTTGACCCCATTCCAGAGAAGTATTCTGCGGATCCATTATCACGTGTGAAGATGGCGTATTGATCTGTAGTGGTTATGGAGCGTCTCACCAGCCCCTAATGGCTCTCCTCTTGAGGCAGAAACACCCACAGGAACACAGATAATATCTCAGATCAACCCTAGTCTTTTTGTGTAGCGCACATGCAGGTATATTTGTGCATATAATCTAGTTAGTTATGATTGACATGTGGAACACAACACCCTGCCCTTCCCCTGGTGATGTGGAGCATTTTATCCTGCAAAGTAATTTCCCCTAAAAGGGTAACACTGAGTTCAGAAAAAACAGCAACATATTTGTATGTTGTCAAATCTATGATAGTGATGATTTTTTGGGTGATGTCACCTGTTGGTTTAAAGCGCTATTGAGATTGGATAGGACATGACAGCAAACACAAGAGATTGATTGGGTCTAGCCTGATATGATCGAGCCAATTGGAACATGGGAACTGGTCTATGGCTCGCCTCCTTGGCACAGCAGGCAGACCCAAACAAACATTGAGTATATTTTACTTACAATCTATCCGTCGTCAAATTGCTCCCCAAAGATAACACTGGCAGTGCAGAGAAGAATCTGAACAGTGTTCAAATCCTACCGTAACGAGGCAGCCAAATGAATAAGCTGATTTCATTAAAACAATGCTGTTCATTTTAATCCAAAAACTGCAGATAAACAAAAAAAAATGTCCCTTTGGTGTTTATTGTACATAGGCGGTGTAATCGACTTTCTGGGTGGTGTTGAAACAAGGTGCGAGACACACAATGAAACACCAGCCTTGTTGCCTTGTTCATTCACAGTTAAGTTCTGTGAATTCCAAACAGCCACCACCCCACCCATGGTTTGTAAAATCAAACTGCCATTTGTAGTCACACTTTCCCAGCGTAAACGATAAATAGCTGTAAGCATGCCACCACTGTGGCAAAAAAAGGGGGATGAATAAATTCAATTCTATCAAGACTGAATTTGATTACTTTCCTTCTTTCTTTTTTTTTGTTCCAGCCTGACAAACCACACAGTCATTTCAAAGGCAAAAGTGTTACATAAAAACACTTCAGCACATACTCAAGGAAAGAACGGCCGCCTCCATCTTTGACCTGGCATGGGCTTTTTACACAACAGCGCCTTAGAACACAAACACCAAACGAGAGTACGTAGGAGATAACGTGATAGACCCACCCTTTCTGTCAAGTTAAATCTTAATCCCCACCCCCCCCTACCTCGCCAGCAGCCAGAGGGGGAGAAAGGAGCCATTACAAGCTCCTTACCCCCAGGTAATTTCACGAGAGCCAGGCTGTGTTTGCTACTCAAACAGCCAAACCACTTATCTGGGCCCCATAGATAGCATGGCCGTCACAGTTTAGAGAGCGAAACATGACCTTAATTCCCGGCAGGCCACGCGTCGAGGGCCCAGTCCTGCAAAAAAGGGTCGGCTTTGACCAGAAGCTATTGAACCGCCATTACGGAGACGGATAGACGTGGAGAGAACAGAGAGAAATGAAGGGGAGAAGAGGAGGGGGGTGGGGGGTTCGGGGGCGTTGTTCTACGACATAAGCACACACCTGCTTCCGGGAGGAGAGCGCGCTCTTGGGTCGCCCCTGGCGACCGCCTTTCCCGGCGTCGGCGGGTTCCCGGCAACTCCTGCGGAGGGTGGTGGCGCCCGCCTTGCCGGCGCCCGCGTCGGGCTGGTTGGGCAGCGGGCTGAGGTAGAGGATGCGGGCGATCAGGCCGTACAGCACGATGGCGAGGAGGAGGGGCACCACGTAGAAGGCGGCGAAGTCGATGAGGTAGACGGGCAGGTAGAGGTCGCGCGACACCTTGTAGCCGCACTGGACGTGGCCGTCGGCGTTCACCTGGATGTCCACCAGGAAGAACCAGAGCAGGCAGTAGACGCAGGTGAAGGCCCACACGCCGGCGATGATGCGCTTGGCCCGCGACACCGTGCACACCGTCTGGGCTCTCATGGGGTGGCAGATCGCGATGTACCTTTGGGGAGGAGAGGGTTAATGGCGATGCAGGGTCATGACACATACATACAGCCGTTGAGGTCTGTGAAACATTCATACAGACATTTATCAGCTGGGATGACTGGCCCTGGATATAACAGTAGGTCAAAACAACGGTAGGTCAAAACAGTGGTAGGTCAAAACAACGGTAGGTCAAAACAACTGTAGGTCAAAACAACGGTAGGTCAATATAACGGTAGGTCAAAACAACGGTAGGTCAAAACAACGAACGGCCATTTGTCACTTCAGTCCAGACAGGCATAACTAGACCATGTGGGTGTAATTAACATTTTCATCCATAAACGAGGTAATTAACTGCTCAGAACATAGCCACACGTCGTCGTCGTCATAGTGACTCAGACAGGTGGGCCCAGCAGCCACTGCTGATGAGAGATCATCCAGTCACCTTCCAGGAGAGGGGGGGAGGGAGCGAATATTCATTAGTAGCTTTGTCGGCATACCATAACATGTCTGATAAAAAAAAATGAAAAACACTTTTCCCCCATCAATTTGTCTCATTTAAATCTCTGCAGACATATTTCATTTCCCTCAGTATCAAGAGACTTTCAGACCTTTCCAACCAATTAACTAATTGTCAATCTGTAAATCCATCGTTGTTTTCTCAGTTCCAGAAGAAAAACGGTTGTTTCACCGACGCAGTGCATTTCCAGTGTCAAAAATGATAAAATGGTAAAAGAAAGTAATTTCAAAAGGTAAGGTTTATTTATATAAGGTATGCAGAGGTAGGAAATAGTTTGCCCTGTAGCATATTGTATTTCTTAGTGCCTAATAATATTGCTTTTTTCCCACTAGCTTAGGCAGTCAGTACTTTCCTGTCACCTCATACAATATAATGTGACAGCTGTTGTCACAACTACTGTAGCTACCATAGCTAAAGTGGTATTGTAGGCCTAATGGTTTTGTAGGCCTAATATCCAAATACAGCATGTTCAGCATCTCACAGAGGCCTTGTTCATGTAAATATTCCACGAATGAAAACCTCGTTTTAACCCCAGACACTCACCTCTCCACCGTAAAAGCCGTGATGGAGCACGATGACACGTTGATGCCCAGGTACTGCAGGTAGGTGATGCCCAGACACCCCGCGTGCCCGAACACCCAGGTGCCCGTCAGGCTGTCCGCCACGTTGGGCAGGCCCGCCGCCACCAGCACGGTCAGGTCGGCTATGGCCAGGCTCACCAGGTAGCAGTTGGTGGGCGTGCGCATGTGCCGCGTCGTCACCACCACCAGGACCACCATGACGTTGCCCACGATGCCCACCCCACACACCAGGAGGACCAGGAACACCGACACGGCCTTGTACTCCACCGACTCGGACACCGCGTCCCCCGGGCTCAGGGAGATGTTGGTGGGCGTGGAGCTGCCGTTGTCCGCCATTGTCGGAGAGAGCCGGAAGGGGGGGGGGGGGGTCTTCTCTCTCTCTCTCTTTCTCTCGTTTTCTCCCTCGAAGTCTGTCTCTCGCTCTCTCTCGTTTCCTCTCTCGATGTCTCACTCTCTGTCTCTGTCAGAGACGGACAGATGAGGGCTCTTTGCTTGGGTCACTAGGGCAGGAGGATGCTGGTGGATAGTTAGGAGTGTTACAGCTACATGGATTTGGTCTTTCTGTTGGTGTTCTGTCAAATCTTCACAGCAGGACGTTGTTTTGCAGTGCGCGTTTGATGTTTTGTTTTTTTCTGTGGAAATGTGAATACCAACCTACCAACTGTGCCTTTTGGAAATATTTTCTTTCTGGTATAAATATTTAGATCGAGTCCTAACTAGGATGAGAGAGACCCCAACGTTGTCAGGTGAGGGGAAAATAACGGTCGGTTTAAAGAACAGGTGTTGTTTTTCTTGGAAGCCAACCGGAATCTTCCTTTGCCACTGCTGCTGTGCTTCTGTTCCTTTTCGATTCCGCCTCTGGGAGGCTTGTTTATTTAAAAATCTGCCTTGCTGTTTGACCAGCCACTAATTTGATTTAATGAATTAACACGTCGAGGCTAATTTATTCACTTGGCTCTCGATAATGGCCTCTTTCACTCTCTGATTCCGTTGTCGATTGATCCAGCTGAAAATAGAACAGAAAATAAACAGTGTAAGTTGATGAAATATTGCCATATTATTTACACTGGCTGGGTTGCGAGAATTCCACAGTTGGGTGTTAATTGCTGCATTATCTTCCACACACATGAACAGACACATAAATCCAAACTTAAACACACGGACACAGCTGATTGGATTAATACTTTCACGCACACATAAATGCAGAACTGCACACACACACACACACACACACACACACACACACACACACACACACACACACACACACACACACACACACGCACACACACACACACACACCACCACCACTCAGTGAACATCCAACGTCGGTTGCACGGACATATGTTGGTATCACGTAGGTAGGGCCAGGCCCACTTTGGGCCGCCTTATATATTTTAAATATGCGTACATGGTTATAGCTATTATTTATAACATGTAACAGGAATATTATTTTGGGGCAAATCGGACGAAGTTGTAACGCCTTCTGGACCTGTCTATCAAAGCCTGTAGAACGTCCAGAAAATACGTTTTAAAACCTTTCATTCCGGCTCCTCTGAGGGCGTCTGACCTATCGTACGATAGACGTCTCTTCAACGTGTTGTTGTTCACTCAGCAGGCCAAGGCCGAGGCAGGAACACATCCGCCGTCTGAAAGATAGTGCTTCCAACATAAAGAAAACACCAGATCAGCACACGTCCCATGACTAAATCATACGTAGACCATTACAGACGCTTGCACACCCACACTTAAATACACACACACACACACACACACACACACACAAACACATCTACCGTGGCCGTACTCGAAGGTTAAACGCTGCTTGCTTGGCATTGCAACTCAAACATTTAACTACGGGGCATATTGTGCCTGGAACACCAGTGCCAAATGATAAACTGCCACTATGGTCTCCAAGCAGTCAACCCAGAGCACCTGTTTGGTGAGCACTCTCGCATGGAACAATAGCCATTATCAAGAGACGAGATTGGTGGGCTTTTTAGGCAGGTATTATTCAAATTAGGGAACCGCAGTGGTGAAGAGGGCGAGTCTAAAAAGGATGACAGTGCATTCGGTTCACATTAAGATTTCATCGTTAACGGTCATACATTAGCCTACATAGCATCTGTGCTCTCTACATGGATTGTATTCTGTTCTATAGTAGCATAATACACACTCTAACACTGACGATCGCCGGAGCCCAGATCGTTTCACTGATCAAAACACTAAAGGTCAGTGAATTTAAAAAAGGCCGGCCTGTGCAATTCAAACATTATCTGTTTAATGAATCGGCGTGCACTTTGTGAGGACTGTCCTGACATATGTTGCTCTTTTCACTTGTCTTATGCCTTGGCAGCGAACCGGGCTCCTCTCCTGAGGGCTGCCTCGAATGAATTGAGGTGGACACGAAGATGAAAAAGTAATTCAACTCAAATCCCGCCGTCAATCGGACACCTCTCCCTTCCCTCGCTTACGCATACAGTAAACACACACACACACACACGCTGCAGTGCATGCAGTCTCACACACACACACACACACACACACACACACACACACACGCTGCAGTGCATGCAGTCACACACGCACACTAACACACACACATACACATGCACACTAACACACACAGTGCAGTGCATGCACACAGTGACAGGCACATGTTAGCGTGCTCACATGTCTTTGCTCTCAGAAACCACACAAAGACACACATAACACCTTTGGTCCACAGACTTCTTCATATTGGCCTGAATCATTATTTTATATGTTATACCACTCTGATATACCCTAACTGCTATGCAAACATTGAAATGAAACAACCTTGAAGGCCTCGTTTCAGGGAGCAACACCTTTTGGGAAAAATAAAAATAAAACGATTTGCGGATCCATACTGTCTTTCAAACGATTCTTCAACACTCAAGACGAACCATTGCGTAAAGCTCGCTGAAGGACTTTAAGATGGTCTCTTTTTCACACTTTATCTGATGAAGGTCCCTACAAGACAGGCCGAGCTACTCGCACAACTCCAAGGTCAAGGGATTACGAGGTGGACGGCACTAAGCCCCTTCAGCAAACACTCCAGAAACACAGACTAGTAGTTAGACACACATTTCCAAGCAGCCAATTCTGATGGAAATGGGAAATTGCTCCTAAGCTCATAAGCTTCCAGCTACTTGTGGATTTCTTCTCTTTTTTTTTTTTAACTCCTAGCAATTTCGGTTTCAATACTGTCTTTTCTGTAGCCTGTTTTTCAGTGGATCACAAAGTTGCAGCTGCTCCAACTGAATGTAGTTGGTTGGTAGGCTAGTAGGCTAATCCCTGGGGCACAACAGGCCATGTTTGTCATGACTCTCCGACGGCTCTCCAGACTTCAGTTTGATCCACTGGTCTGTCACGTTGTCTGGAGTGGACACAGTGATAACGGAAGTGTGGGACAGATATCTTAGCTTTCAAGCACCCAGCGTGTGTGCAAAGCATGATCGTTGAAAGAGAGAGAGAGTGTGTGTATGTGTGTGTGCGCGTGCATGTGTGTGTGTGTGTGTGTGTGTGTGAATGAGTGGGAGAGGGGGAAATATGAGTGTTGGTGAGTGGTTTAGGAAAGTGACATTAATGTCTGTTTTTGGGACCAAGACCGAAAAAAGCAACACCCTGACCATAATTCCAACATATGAAGGACATTTGGCATATGTCCCCTTCGACAGGTGTTCCACAACCAAACATCCTTAAACTCTAGGTGGACGTCTACCCAAAAGAACTATAGCCCAATATCAAGCACTTTCCAAATATTTTTTATGTAAAAAACACAATGTATTTTAGAGAATTCAATTTTAATCAACAAACAAAAACACATCTGTTTAGGATAATTCTTAAGAACGAAAGGAATCAGTCCACCCAAGGGCGATAATTGTGAAGATTCCTGCAGGAACCTTAGAATGTCAACTTACAGCAAATCAAACCACCACGATTCTTCAAGTCGTTTGGCTACGATAAATGTGTGCCTCACCAAATAAAACTTGCTACTGGTCATCCTTGGAAATATTCAAAAGATAGCATTAATTTAGCAACAACCTTACATTTTTCTAGGCATATTGATATTTTTTAAAACATGATTTGGAATCCTCGGCGATCATAACACGAGCATGAAAACAAGCAAATTAGTGGATCAAGCAAGTCCATTTACAAAAAAAAGGGGCAATTAATGAATAACGCACCTTCTGTCATTTAAGCAACATACCTGACATTTTTTCGACAGGTTATAGAAAAAATAACCTACCTTGTATTCATCGTTGCTCAACGGTGCTCAGACTTCACCTAATTATTTTGCCCAATTTATTGCACAGCTTTTTTAATGATTGAATGTTTGGTAAGTTAGAAAAGTATTTATTTTCCACAATAAATCTAGTAGACCAAGTATGCGTACAGTAGGCTACGCGCCTTTTCTGTCCCCCGTACTGTACCTCCACTACCTGTCGCGGTCAGTGCGCTCTGTAATAAAACGCATGCACTAACTGCAAATACTCTCTTACACGGCTCAAGTCTCCCCCTTGTGTTCAAATAATGACATTTACTAGCGTTATTTGACTACATGGTCATTTGCGAACCCTCACCACGAAGATACAATATTTTAATTTATCACATGGGGAAAAGCCGGGTGAAACTGACCAAAACTATTTGTAAGGTCTATATGTTCACATTTTTATGGCTTCTCTGATCATGCAATGAAATGCCTTCTCAATCTATCAATGCAAGCACTATTATCGTAACCTGTTCTGAAATGCAGTGAAAGCCATCATAACTGAAAAACAATCAAAATGTATTTGGTTCAATAATCTGCACCAGAAATCAGATCTGTCAACTTTTTACCTCGCGCGCAGCGCGGTTTTTGAGATTGTCCTATGTTGATGACGTAACGGTAATGGCCGCTCTCGCTGTGTGGCCTGGTTTTTTATTTTCTCCATCGTAGCAGATAAAATAACCTTACACATATTTATTGTAGATTGACAAAAACGAATTCAGTGAGACTGGGTAGTTCTTAACACAGTGACCGTTTCTTCAGAGAGGTTCAGTTGCGAAAGGTGACTGCACATTTTTTGTACTTTAGATGCCTAGCGGCTACTTGGCGAGAAGAGAGGGTTGCATTGTTAATGAAAGACAGGCGAGCATGCTTTGTAGCCAACCTAATTCAATAATGTCTAGCTATATGAAGTTGGTATTGAGGTTGATATTTTTCTTGAGCTTTTTCTTGATGCGTTTTACAGTGGATTTTGATTATTATTAAATCCGAACCAAGTAAAAGGGATGGCTGTTCGCTGACAGTTTTCGGGCCTAAGTGTTGTTGGCTAGCTAATGTCAGCTAACAAACGTTCGTTAGCTTACAAGCTAGTTAGCAAGTAGCAACTGGACTGGCTAACTGGGCAGCGTTTGCAAACTGTCAAGTATAGAGCTTATTTGAACTGCACCTTTAATTAAAGTGTTATAACTTCAGCATTTTGTTGCTTCTAAGCTTGAAATAGTTCACTTGTCCTAAGATGCTATGGACAGATCACCATCGGAGATAACTTCGTTTTTGACGTGCAGAATTGAAAAGGCCTAATCTAGTAAACGCATATCAGAGCAAACTGTTGAAGGGGTTGTGAAGAATATTAAGCCAATACGTTTCTGTTGGGTACTTCTGGTACGATTAAACCAATGGCTACTTGCAATCATTTTGTGGCCATTCATTTTGTTCAACCATAAGTTTATTAATTGTGTTTTCAGTGTGAGTCAAGCTGTTATCCAGGTTTGTTTACTTGGGTATGAAACGTCAATGTTTTCATACTGTTCCGCTTGTATAGTCTTGAGGGTCTGACTCTGAATTTCCTGTTGACTATTGCTGCTTTTCAGAGTACTTTCCAATGGATACTCCAGAGAGCCCTACCCAGTCTCCCCAGTCCCCAGAGGAAGAGGAGAAGGGCTACTCTGACAGCGAACTGTTGGGCTCCGCTGACGAGGATGACGGCGGCCTCGTCTCAGACAGCGAGCTAGTGCACGACGAAGAGGAGGAGAATGGGAGGGTGGAGTTGGAGGACGAGGTGGAAGAGAGGATGGCTGAAAGGAGGAGGAGAAGAGGAGGAGACTCTGAATTAGAGGAGGAAGATGAGGTGGTGCCAGAGTGTGTGTCTGACCCTGAGGAAGAGGAGCTGGCTGGCGACGAAGAGATAATGGGACAAGAAGATGAGCCGGTTGTTTTGATGGACGGAGACGGACAGCAAGGCAACCTCTCAGAAGACGACGACGAAGAGGAGGAGGAGGAGGAATATCAGGAACACAGAGTCTTCGAGACGCCTCAATCACCCATCTCGGACCCCGAGCAGGGGAGGACCTATATATCTGACGAGGGGGAGGAGGAGGAGGAGGAGGAGGAGGAAGAAGAGGTGCAGCGGCGGCAGCAGCAAGGCAAAAAGGAGGAGGAATATGAGGAGGACCAAGAGGAGCCTTTTGCCGAATCAGCTGCCAAGACACCTGAGGCCGACGAAGAGGAAGAGGAGGAGCAGCGGAGGAGGAGGAGGGTGGTGGTCATGGCCCGAGAGATGAGGGAGGAGACCTCGTCCGTGTCCCGAGACCTGGACGAACACGAGCTGGACTACGACGAAGAGGTCCCGGAGGAACCCAGCCTCCCCACCCACGAGGAAGAGGAGGACGAGGAGGAGGAGGAGGGGGGCAAGGCGCCGGCCGTGGGAGAGGGGGAGGAGGGCGGCGTGAAGAACAGAGAGAAGAAGCGCATCCTCCCTCCCTCCGACAAAGACGGCCCGTCGAAGAAGGCGGAGGACGCCAAGACTCCGGAGAGGGGACGGAGAGACTCTTTCCGCGACAAGAAGAAGGACGAGGATGATGGCGAGATCGATGAAGGAGAGATAGATGTAAGTTGTGCCACACCACTCGTGTCCTAAAAAGGACCTTCGTGTGATAAAGCTATTGATGTAATGCGGAGCCTCACCATTCTCCAATGAGTTTGGCGTCTTTGTAAAGTCTTCCCTAGCAGGCCTGCGATAGTGGAGTAGGTAACGGTTTGGAGGGGAAACAACTGTTATGGGGACACAGTTAGTACAGGCTGTAGAAAGTGTGTGTGTGTGTGTGTGTGGGGGGGGGGGGGGGGGGGGGGGGGCAGTGCTACCTTCTGAACAGTGGCTGGGGGGTCCAATGCTACCTTCTGAACAGTGGCTGGGGGGTCCAATGCTACCTTCTGAAAAGAGGCTGGGGGGTCCAATGCTACCTTCTGAAAAGTGAGTGGGGGGGGGGGATGTCCCCCCCCCCTGTAAATTACTACTCTTCCAGTGAGTCAATTTTCCCAGCCGGATTGACCTGGCTTGGTCAGGGGGGATTGGGATGGGAAGCATTGGATAACAGGAGGATCAGTTAGGGGCCGGCAGGGTCCCAGACGTGGCAGATTGTGCAACCCTCGCCAGATCTGACTCCGACGTAGGCGATCTGTGTGCTCCTGTAGAGAGGAGTTGGTCGCAGACAGAGCTGAGTGGGTTGCTTTAATGGCGTGGGACCACCTGTCAATCCAAGGAGAAAATCCTAATGTAAGATAGCAGGGCAGCCTTAATGGCCAACACAATAACTATATATTACATTGATATATATACTACACCGCATACGGAGTCCCTGAAAATGAGTCTTTACTTTTGTGTCTTTCTAAGTAAAAACTATTTTTGGCTGATGATGGCTTTATGGTTTGAGATTGCTGATATTATCCCTTACCCGGTAGTCTGTGTCAAGTAGTGCCTGTGGAGAGCCCTGATACAATTCAGACATTTTATCTTCAGTAGATATATAGCTGAAGAGTGGTTACCGCTAGAAGAATAGGGCTGATAGAAAGATAAGTCTTAAGTGTGAGCTCTCACAATAAAATACCAGCTATGAATAACACCTTCTAGAATAAATGAAGGTAATGAATAAATAAATAAGGTCATAATGTTAAGTTTAGCTATTTAATGCTCTCAGTCCTTCCCTGTTTAATGCTCTCAGTCCTTCCCTGTTTAATGCTCTCAGTCCTTCCCTGATCACGTTTGTCCGGGTGCTGTTAGTGTCAGAAATCTATCCAACGGTCAGATGTTCCTGTGCGTCTTCGTGTCTGTGTGTTGGCCGGTGCGGCGGAGGTGCGTTAGATTTACGCTACAGTGTGTCCCCAGTGAGGCAGGGCAACCTGTTGTTCAGTGCCTGCAAGGTCAAGGGCAGGCGAGGTTGCTGGTTCGGGTCAAAATGCCGGAAAGAACCCCACACGCCTCTGGCTGTAGTAAGACCTGTGTTTTTGTCCAGTTATTTATACAGTCATCGTCCCTCTCTGTGTCCATGTGTGTTCTGTTCTGGTATGTCTACATCTAAGTGTTCAAAGTGTGTGTGGGGAAAGCGTCACGTGACAGCTCCAGGGTCAGTGCGTTCAAACAGTGTGGAGCCGTGTAGAGCTCACTCCCTGTGGGTCGAGGGCGAAGCCTGGAGGGTGGGGTTGGGGGTGGGGGGGGGGGGGGGGGGGGGGGGGGGGGGGGGGGTCGGTCGGTATCGATCGGCTGCGTCCTGACTCCTGACGCGCATCCTCTCTCCGCTACAGGACGACGACCTAGAGGAAGGGGAGGTCAAGGACCCCATGGACAGGAAGATCAGACCCCGCCCCGTCTGCAGGTTCTTCATCAAAGGTAGGATGTTCCTACACACACACACACACACATACACACACACATACACACACACACACACACACACACTCACACACCCACACCACACGCGCACGCACGTTCAAGTTTTTCATCAGATATAAGTGAGACTTAACACACACACACACACACACGCTCACAAATAACATGAACACTTGTTCAGTCGTTGTGCGCACACATACATTTGTGTTAAATGGGCTCAGATGCTTTCAATACTTGCATAGGCGATCAATAGTGAGTGTTGGTGCAGACACGCCTAGACAACACTGCCTCCTGTACCATATGGACCAGCACTTATCTATGAAGTGCACTGGTGTCTGTCTGCCTGGTGTTTGAAAGGAAGACCTCCAGTGTTCCCCTGAAGGGCCTAGCTGTAGTAACTCAGTATGGACAGTAGGGAGTGCTGTTGCCCTTTCTATCTGAGCTGCACACCCCCGTGTGAAACTAATTGGCCTTTTTGTGACCCAGTCAACATTAGTAATTGGTGTTGATTCATACAGGTAGTTTACACAATGACGACAATGGTTTGTCCAACTGTCCTCTTGCATAACTTTTTTTTCTTTGAAGCATTTAAACAGTGTGTGTTTCCCATGGGGAAAAGCCAGGAGAAACTGACAATAAGAAGCCTAAACTATTTGTAAGGTCTATAAGTTAACATTTTCAAGGCTTCTCTGATCCTGCAATCAAATGCCTTCTCAATCTATCAATGCAAGCACAATTATCATATGCTGTTCTGAAATGCAGGGAGAGCCATCATAACTGAAAAACAATCAAAATGTATTTGGTTCAATAATCTGCACCAGAAATCAGATCTGTCAACGTTCTTACCTCGCGCGCAGCGCGGTTTTTGAGCCATGTTGATGAGGTAACGGTAATGGCCGCTCTCGCCTTGTGGCCTGGCTTTAAATTTTCTCCATCGCAGCAGATAAAATAAACGAACACATATTTACTGTAGATCACAAAAACGAATTCAGTGACATCCCTAGACATAAGTGAAGATACCACATGATGTAAAACAGATTCACTGCATCTTGAGCATGATTTGAAACAAAACTTGATTCGGTCTCATTTTTGCCCGTCCCTTCATGGTAACTTGAGTTAGTTTGGGCCCTCTTTCTCTGCATCTTTTCTTTTTTTTTCTCTCTCTCTCTCTCGCTCTCTCTCTCTCTCTCGCTCTCTCTCTCTCTCTCTCTCTCTCTCGCGCTCTCTCTCTCTCGCGCTCTCTCTCGCTCTCTCTCTCTCTCTCTCTCTCGCTCTCGCTCTCTCGCTCTCTCTCGACTTCTTTCGAGAACCTATGCAATGGAGTGCAAGCTGGTGAAAGGCTCCATACGCTGATTGCTTGGGGTCATACTTGTAGTGTCGCCATTCTCCCGGCCGGGACACGGCAAGAATCGACTGCATAATCTGACATGGTGACCATGGTGACCAAACAACGACGTCGTCTGACCCGGGCCTAAACCGTGATGTTCTCCCTGTGTGTCCGCAGGCAACTGTACCTGGGGGATGAACTGCCGCTTCATCCACCCCGGAGTGAACGACAAGGGCAACTACTCCCTGATCACCAAGCCTGACCCCTTCTCACCTAACGGGGCACCCCCTGGAGCCCCACACCCTCTCATGCCCAACAACCCCTGGGTAGGTGACACACACACACACACACACACACACACACACACTTTCTCCAAGACTCGGGGTCTTTCTCTGTTGCGCTCATCTGCGGGCCCACACACACACACAGAGAGAGAGAGAGACAGACAGAGGATTTCACGGACATGCTTTGATTAGATAAGCAGATAATGATTCGAGACAGACACACTTTATGTTGTAGTCTCAATACGTCACTCGCAGTGTTTGCATGTCTGTGATTTACAGTGAACTAGTTTGAAGAGTCTAATGTGAATCTTCTCTCTCTCTCTCTCTCTCTCTCTCTCTCTCTCTCTCTCTCTCTCTCTCTCTCTCTCTCTCAGGGGGGCCCTGTGGTGGAGGAGCTCCCCCCACCCCCTCCCCCAGTGGAACCGCCTGTGGAGAGTGCCTGGGAGCGAGGTCTGAGACACGCTAAAGAGGTACCCACACCCTGCGGCATATCGCACATTCTCCCCTAGTGGAAAACGAAAAACCACAAATAGTTATTTATTTTTTCCAATTTTTTTTTAAAACTAAACTGCAACCGCATCCATGAGTAGGGCAGAAAGAATTTTGAAAAATGTAAAAAACAGATTTCCCCTGTGAGTGGGAGTGGGCGTTGAACATTGAGTGTTCTCTGAAACGTTTTATCCCAAAGCAAAGTACGCGTGAGTGGGCTGGTAGGGGAAGCGTCGCCACATTGTCTTCCCAAACAAATAGTTCAGAGAGCTCACCCACACAATCTTTCCTTTGAGCACTGCATATTTGTGGCTTTACTTGCCTTCACTGAGAAATCGTTTTCTGCAAGGACAATTAGCAACTTCTGTTTTTTCTATACCCTAATTCTAACCAACAGACAAGAAATAAAATGCCAGATGCTTTATGGTGGGAGAACATCTCGTTCCTATTTGGAGGTGTTGGGTCTCCGCCATGTTTAATATTGCAGGCAGCTGCTGCACCCCGCCTGCCTCTCCTGGATGGAACCCTGTGCTGATGACGCATGGATACAGGATGATGATGATGATGATGATGATAACAGAGGGATACGCTGTGATGATGAGGGTGATGATGGAGGGACACACTGATGATGATGAAGATGATGAGGGTGATGATGGAGGGACACACTGAAGATGAGGATGAAGATGATGAGGGTGACGATGAAGGGACACACTGATGAGGGTGATGATGGAGGGACACACTGAAGATGAGGATGAAGATGATGAGGGTGATGATGGAGGGACACACTGAAGATGAGGATGAAGATGATGAGGGTGATGATGGAAGGACACTGATGAGGGTGATGATGGAGGGACACACTGAAGATGAGGATGAAGATGATGAGGGTGATGATGGAGGTACATACTGATGATGATCAGGATGAAGATGATGAGGCTGATGATGGAGGGACACACTGATGATGAGGATGAAGATGATGAGGGTGATGATGGAGGGACACCCTGATGATGAGGATGAAGATGATGAGGGTGATGATGGAGGGACACACTGATGATGAGGATGAAGATGATGAGGGTGATGATGGAGGGACACCCTGATGATGAGGATGAAGATGATGAGGGTGATGACGGAGAGACACGGATGATGAGGGTGATGATGGAGGGGACACTGATGATGAGGATGATGACGAAGGGACACAGGATGAGGATGATGGAGGGTTCTTGGTTGGGGGTCAAGGTTTCTGAGTTTTGTGACGTTGCTGTGATGAAAGTTCCTAAAGCCTGAAGACCTGGCCTTTGTTTTTGTATATTTTGGAGCTTTGTAGTGTTTTAAAAAAAAAAAAATGTCTGTAATAGTGATTGTAATTGTAATTGTAATAATTGTAATAATGCAAAATTATGATTGTGTGACAGAATCTAGTTTCAAGTTTTTTTTTTTTGCTTTCCCAATTTCCCTTTACCTTGCTAGAATGTCTAGATGGTCTTTATCCATGTGTGGTGAGAATGAGGCTACTAGGTGGGCCTTCCCTTGTGACTGGCTAGCTGTGGCTCATTTCATTGGATCTGATGAGAGTGACATTTCCGGAATGAAATTACTGTATTCTTTGTCACTCGCATCATGAAAGTCCACTCCCCATGCCTTTGGGACTTTGAAGAAGTTCCCGTTAGGGCTTGTTTTGTTCAGTGTTTTGTTTTGTTTGTTTGTCTTAGGAGTCAGAGTGAAGTCAAGGCGTTATTTTAAACTCTTATCAACAAAAAAGGCTGCGGTTAATGATCCTACCAGTGCACTGGCCATGACCCTGGCAACATAACTGTTGGTTTGGGTGTCTGTGTGGTGAGCAGGTCTGGAGGCAAATTGTCTTCTGTGGTAGCGACTGATTGTCTCTGCCTGTCTGCCTGTCTGCCTGTCTGCCTGTCTGCCTGTCTGCCTGTCTGTCTGTACGTTGTGTCTCTTAGTGTGTACTTAATTGGGTCCCAAAGTGCTTTGGGTCCAAGAAAAGCTCCAAAACAGAAATACAATGAATTATTATTATTATTATTATTATTATTAATAAACAGTCTGACCCGCTCCCTCAAAGGTGTTGAAGAAAGCTACAATACGGAAGGAGCAAGAGCCTGACTTTGAGGAGAAGCGGTTCAACGTGACCATAGGGGAAGACGAGCGCGACTTCGACAAAGAGAACGACTTCTTCCGGGAGCGCAGCTACCGCATCACCAGGGAGATCCGAGAGTAAGTCACGGTTTGCCCCTTGGTGTCTTTCTAAACGGGCCTGACATTACAAATGAAAGCACTTGGTTTAGCTGTTAAAAGTTGCCCATCACCAGGGAGATCCGAGAGTAAGTCACGGTTTGCCCCTTGGTGTCTTTCTAAACGGGCCTGACATTACAAATAAAAGCACTTGGTTTAGCTGTTAAAAGTTGCCCGTCAGCTTGAAGGAAAAATAGGCAAAGGATTTGATTTCCTTTATTTATTTCCTTTAATCCCAATTTAACTAGGCGAGTCCCATTGAGATAGATGTCTATTTTCATTAAATCGATGTGATTACATGTCTTTGTCAAGTTGTCAAAAAGCATAGGAATTTCATTTTCTTGCGTCAAATCAATACTAACAATACACGTGTGTGTGTGTGTGTGTGTGTGTGTGTGTGTCCGTCCCTTCTTTTCAGTGAAATGGAATTCAGAGACCCGATCTATGGGTGAGTGCTTCTCCTCCTCATTTTCGACGGCTGACTCATCTTTGAATGGGTCCAATTTCATCCCAGTGGTTCAGTAACCAACAACGCCTTTGTGTCCCACCATGTCTTTTCCCCCTTCCCATGACTTCAGATATTTTGGCACAACACAAAAAGTTGGGATCCACCTAACCCCAATTCCCATTCTGAACCTATGGCCACCTAGCCCTCCCTTTAGCTCTCCATTGGCTATTCTGTCCCCTATCCTGCCCCTTGTGGCTCTCCATTGGCTATTCTGTCCCCTATCCTGCCCCTTGTGGCTCTCCATTGGCTATTTTGTCCCCTATCCTGCCCCTTGTGGCTCTCCATTGGCTATTCTGTCCCCTATCCTGCCCCTTGTGGCTCTCCATTGGCTATTCTGTCCCCTATCCTGCCCCTCGTGGCTCTTCAGTTGGTCTAAGAACGGATGTGTGGTGAGCAAGTCTGCCGTTAATTGGCTGCCTTGGCATCACCCATTTCTAGAGAAGCGCCATATAAAGTGTAATCAATTATTATTATTATTATTATTATTATGATTATCTTCAACTGTTAAAAGTGCAGAAGAGAGAGAATCGAGAAGTTCTCCCACCCTATTCTTCTGAAACAGACCATAAAGTGTCAACACTCCTAAGGACAAAGTCAGCACCGTTGTTTTGATCAACAACTATAGCAGAGTTACAGGGACAACTGATGACCTGACAGGATTGTTACAAGTTATTCTTATTAACGATCTTATTGTTTGTGTTTACGCCTAACAATGATGCTTTTTTCCTATATATGCGTTTTCTAAGATGGAGGTGTGGTTTGTTTGATCGGGTCGCCTTTTATAAATAGGGGCCACCTCCTTTGTAATCAGCAAACACTGGCACAGGCCATATGCTGAGACACATCCAGCGGCCGCTGTGTACTCCGTGATGTATTAACGACCTCACCACTCGGACCGGCAGTGTCTTAATGTTGAGCACGCTGATTGTCTACCTCGAACCTGCTGCTGAGATTCTGCTGTTGTGCAGGGAGCCTTAAGAAGGCCACTGTTGGAAAAGAGACCAAGTCTCAGTCAGTTACCCTTCTGTAAATGAAATGGTTAAGAATCCCCCGCCGCTTCATCTTTCTGGTGTGCTTGTGATGCTCAGGGACCCGTATGCAGACCCTTACTACGACTACGAGATGGAGGCTCTCTGGAGAGGAGGCCAGTACGAGAACTTCCGCGTGCAGTACACTGAAGCCCCCATGCCCTATCCCCCCTACCCAGTCGTAAGTACACCAAATATACACCATTACTGTAGTTTAAATACACCAAATATACACCATTACTGTAGTTTAAATACACCAAATATACACCATTACCGTAGTTTAAATACACCACATATACACCATTACTGTAGTTTAAATACACCAAATATACACCATTACTGTAGTTTAAATACACCAAATATACACCATTACCGTAGTTTAAATACACCAAATATACACCATTACTGTAGTTTAAATACACCAAATATACACCATTACTGTAGTTTAAATACACCAAATATACACCATTACTGTCGTTTAAATACACCAAATATACACCATTACTGTTGTTTAAATACACCAAATATACACCATTACTGTAGTTTAAATACACCAAATATACACCATTACTGTAGTTTAAATACACCAAATATACACCATTACTGTAGTTTAAATACACCAAATATACACCATTACCGTAGTTTAAATACACCACATATACACCATTACTGTAGTTTAAATACACCAAATATTCACCATTACTGTAGTTTAAATACACCAAATATACACCATTACTGTAGTTTAAATACACCAAATATACACCATTACTGTAGTTTAAATACACCAAATATACACCATTACTGTAGTTTAAATACACCAAATATACACCATTACCGTAGTTTAAATACACCAAATATACACCGTTACTGTAGTTTAAATACACCAAATATACACCATTACTGTAGTTTAAATACACCAAATATACACCATTACTGTAGTTTAAATACACCAAATATACACCATTACTGTAGTTTAAATACACCAAATATACACTACCACTGTAGTTTAAGAACACCAAACACACACTACTACTGTAGTTTATGTAGACCAAACACTACTGTAGTTTAAATACACCAAACACGCACTACTACTGGAGTTTAAGTACACCAAACACACACTACTACTGGAGTTTAAGTAGACCAAATATACACTACTACTGTAGTTTAAGTAGATCAAATATACACTACTACTGTAGTTTAAATACACCAATTATAAACCACCATTACCCAGGAATAACACACAATACACCATACAATTACTCTGTAATAAGACTTTAAGAATGCTAAAGATCCCCTACCACTTCACTCTAAGGACACTACACTTATCTTAGCCTTTCACTGTAAGAACACCAACTACACCCTGCCTCTGTCGCGTAACTATAGTAACTATACAAGGTGCCGCACCATTACAAGGGCATCTGTAATTATGCAGTCAGCAATATGATTACTGACTGTTAAAAGCATGCAGGGACGCTTTGCTCGAGGTGCAATCAAAGAATGAATTCAGGGCAACGATACTTCAGGGTTCAAATCTAAAGAGAGTTCACGTGCTAAACCGCAACCAACGTTTAGACAGCATGTCTTCTTCAGTTACTTGATATTGATATTGACAGCATCAAAAGCAGTTGTCTGGGTTTCTGATTGGCATCTCTCTCGTGTCTGCTTGGTTCTCTCTCTCTCCCTCTCTCCATCTTCTCCTTCTCCTCCATCTTCTCCTCTTCCATCTTCTCCTCCTCCATCTCCTCCTCAGGAGCGCGAGCGAGAGCGGGACCCGCGCGAGCGCCACCGGGACCGCGAGCGGGAGCGCGACCACCGGGAGAGGGAGCGCCGTCAGCGGGAGCGCGAGCGGGAGAGGGACCGCGAGCGGGACAAGGAGAGGATGCGGCGGAAGGAGGAGTGGGAGAGGGACCGGCTGAAACGCGATGAGAAGGACCGACCCCCCAGGGAGCGCCCCCCCCGGGACCCCCAGCAGCAGCAGCAGCAGCAGCAGCAGCAACAGCAGCAGCAGCAACAACAACAACAACAACAACAGCAACAACAACTCCTGCAGCTACAACAGCAGCAACAGCTGCAGCTGAAGAAGGAGGAGAGGGACAAACTGAAACCGCGGTCACCGGACGAGATGCTGGCCAAGTAAGATTGCACGCGCAAACACACACACACTCTGGTTCATTGACTTCAAAAGTCCACGATTCTAAGAAAATGAATTCCATTGAATGACTTCTCTGTTTATTGGGTACACAGAGACACACGTGAAGTTTTGCCACACCAGGTCTGCCCTCTGTGCGAGTCTAATTTCTGCGTTGTCCTATTTTGACTCCGTACTTTGAAATGACTGACACAGCTTACGTAATCGTAATACAGCTTGCTCGACAGCTAGATGACGAAAGAGAGAGGAAGCTGTGGCGTGTGTGAGAGTTGCATTTGCATGTGTGCAAGGATGATGGTCAGGTTTTTCCTGTGCTCTGTGCTGCCGCTCCGCGCCGC
The DNA here is from genome assembly GCA_017639675.1 of Aplochiton taeniatus. Taxonomy (NCBI): domain Eukaryota; kingdom Metazoa; phylum Chordata; class Actinopteri; order Galaxiiformes; family Galaxiidae; genus Aplochiton; species Aplochiton taeniatus. The sequence goes on from CM030190.1 coordinate 3,796,016, forward strand.
CGCTCTGCTCTCCAGGACCGATCATGAGGTGTTCCATCGGTCACCAAGTCGCCCACCGGCGGAAAATAGTCGCGTGTGTGTACTATGTAGGAGTGGAGGGGATTTTGTTGGTGGAGGGCTAGATATTCTGGAGGACTCATTCTTTAAACACGGTGTTGGGTTAGAAGGCTCAAAGCCCACACAACTTTCTCTTTCCTTTTCCTGACACAAGTAGTGGATTTTATTATGGAGTTTGTAGGAAAATAATAGGCTAACTATAATAGTGAAAATAATAATAAGGACTCGGACAGTCAAAGGCAAGGCACATTTGTGTGCGTGCGTGCGTGCGTGCGTGCGTGCGTGCGTGCGTGCGTGTGTCATTGCTGGGTAAAATAATCAGGCAATAAGGAAGAAGCCTGCGTTCCTTAACACTGTGTTGGGACCCGGTCCTCTGCATGGCTTCAGCTGTGTCTGTCCATGTCTCCTTTCTTCCCCTCGTTCCGGCCACGCTTCCCTCTGTCCGTTCGCTACCCCTCAGAGGTCATAGGTCACGTCACCCAAGCCTACTTCCGGTTCGCTGTGGTTTTCTGAATTGTCTTATGCTATGCTGTCATAAATGACAGGTTAGGTTAAGGATTATGCCTTGGTCAGCTCTGACTCTTGTTGTGTTGATGTTGTCGTTTTGTTGTCGGTAGATAGCTCCCTCTGAGCCCCTCTTTATCTGTACCCTCTCACTCTTTCTCGGCCATGTAATCAGGACATATTTGAATGGGAGAACAAAGACAGAAGGGCCTGTGGTGTCGTAAAACAAAGGCGCTCTGGTGCGCTGTGGAACTTCCCCCTCGGGCCCGCCGTTTGCCGCCGTCGTCATATTGGGAGTCTCGGTGTGTAACCAGATCCCCAGGGAAACCCTAGGGGCGAAGGCCTCTGTTGATAGGATTCCCTCACCTCCTCACTCCCTCGCATTCATCAGAGGCGGGTGTCCCACGGCAAGTGAGTCATTCTTCCAACGAACTCGTCCGCAGGCTCCAACCTGACCAACCTGTGTGTGGGGGTGTGCGCGCTTACACATTTCCCATGGACTCTGTCAATCAAAGAACGTTCCTGTGGAGTTTTGGCTGGCCCTGACCTGGGTTATACCTTTCCGAACGGTATTTTGGATTGTTGTCGATATAGAGGGCCATCCTGATGTTTCTTTGAACTGTCTAGGTGGGAGTGTTGCGGCTGTTTGAACGGGTTCTTCTTTTTCGGAACGTGACCTAGCTAGGGATTACCGTTATTCCGCGTGACAAAGTGGTGACACAGCTCCACTGTGGTGATTGGTGTGCTGCCTGATGTTTCACACAAACACACCCCTTTAAAGCCCAACTGACCTCTGACACAGGGAGAGTTGCAGGTCAGCAAAGGTTTTCATGCCTTTGTTGACATTGTTTGGGGGAAATTGGAAAGTATCCTGCCCTGGGCCACGGAGGGGTTTCCCCCCCCCCCCCCCCCCCGTGCAGGTTTGTGTTGTCTGTATCAATGTCACTGAAGGCGGACACCCAGTCTGTTGGGCTCATCCATTCACTCCCATCTCCAAAGTCTCCCAACCTGAGAGGTCTGGGTTTTCCAATTCCCAACACCCAAACACACTCTCTCCTCTCACACTTTCTCACTCTCTCCCCTCTCACTCTCTCCCCTCTCATTCTCTTCCCTCTCACTCTGTTCCTCTCTGTCTCTTCCCCTCTCACTCGTTATCTCTGAGCTTTCATGGCATGGCAGAGTAAGAATTTCCAAAGCATAACATTAAGGACAGCAAGAAAAATAATAAAATGTTAGGACAATTTTTTTTAAATAAACAGCACCACAAACAAACAGATATAATGAACTGATTCAAATGCGTAGTCTAGTTGGCCACTGTATTATCTCTCTCTCTCTCTCTCTCTCCCTCTCTCTCTCTCTCTCTCTCTCTCTCTCTCTCTCTCTCTCTCTCTCTCTCTCTCTCTCTCTCTCTCTCTCTCTCTCTCATATCTCCTCCGCCCGTTGGGCTTTTGTCCTAAAGACCTTTGTCTCGCGGCTTATCGGATCTGGTCGCAATCGACGTCCCCTGTGGAAGGAAAATAATCTGCCTCCTTCATTTCCTCCAAACAGGAACCGGGCTTTTGAAATGGCATCATGTTACACACGGGCTATAAATAGACGCCGGCCTTGCACGTCTATTTTTAGCACCAGAAATTGGACAGAGGGTGAGGTTGCGTGTTTGCGGTTGCATCACCTCCCTGGAATGTTTTCTGCCGCAAGATGGAGAAAGGAAGATCTCACATCCTCCTGCAAATGCAAATGACACGGACACGATGCTTGGAGGATCAGTTTCGATTGAATAATCACAGAACTTCTCTGCGTCGGCGTCTCTGAGCGGGCTGTTGCTGCTTGGCGTAGTGGACGGTAAATAGCCACTTGTTTGCATAGGCTCAGAGCTATTTCTGGGTGACACCTTTGTGCGGGACCCCGTGTTGACGGATCGATCCGTGGTGGAAACTCCCAGAGGCAGCGGACTTCACGGGGTTCAATTGAGCGGAGGAGCTCCTGCTGTCAGCCAGATAGCGGCTAATCATCTACGGCAGTGGGCCGCGCACGCTGGTTACTCTGTAACAACAGGACGCACAGCTGACCTGGCCGACATCCCCACGAGACACAAGTCATAAAGCATGGCTGGCCACAGAACCGTGGCATTGGAGCAGACTAGAACTTTGTGTTCCTTTGGCCATTCCTTTTCATTTGTGTGTGTGTCTGTGGGTGGGTGTGTGTGTTTGTTGTTGAAGGCATTTTGAAATTCAATAAACTGTCCCCCTTGCATGGAAAATTCCAGTTTTGTTTCGGAAGCAAGTTTTGTTCCCAAAGGCACGTTGATATAGTCACTGTATGTTTATATTCATACACTTGGAAATGATGGCTCTTATCTACATCCTTGGAGCAGCAGAGGGTTTCTCATGGTCCCTTTCCCTTGCGCCCCGGCTCCTCTCCTCAGTGCCTTTCCTATCTCGTCCCCTGGGTGTCTTTGCCCGGCAGCGCGTCCCGGGGTATGAAGCGGGCCGAGACAGGCAGGCTTGGACAGACTGTCAGAGCCACACCTTTCTCAGAGTTTTCCTAGAAGTGGATCTGTGTCTGTTTTGTTTGGTGCACCTACATAATTGTGTGTGTGTGTGTGTGTGTGTGTGTGTGTGTGTGTGTGTGTGTAAGATACTCTCTCCTTGGCGTGACCTGTTGGTGAGTTTCATCGGCGTCAAAGATTTCCTCATTTCCTCTTGTGGTTTCAGCAAAGCACTTAATTTGGCAGCCCGCATATGAAAGTAGCTCACTACTTCTTACACCACCCCACACACACACACACACAGTTTTCACTCCTTTCATTAAGATGTCCTTTGACACCCTCCCCCTCCATCCCCCACTTCTAACGATTATCTCACTCTCTCTCTCTCTCCCCCCCCCCCTCTCTCTCCCTCACGCTCTCTCTCTCTCTCTCTCTCTCTCTCTCTCTCTCTCTCTCTCTCTAGCAGGCCGATGGAGCCCCCCCTGAAGAAGGAGATGAACCCTCTGTTGAAGCGTCCCGACGAGTGGCAGGACCCGTGGCGCCGGTCCAAGTCGCCGCGGAGACGGCCCGGCATAGGCTCCCCTCCGCTGCGAGGCCGCCGGCAACACCGGCCCTCCGGGTCCTCGGTGTCGCTGTCCAACTCCTCCAGGTAGGCCTCACAGCTCCTATCAGGGTGGGGCTTGTGTGTGTGTGTGTGTGTGTGTGTGTGTGTGTGTGTGTGTGTGTGTGTGTGTGTGTGTGTGTGTGTGTGTGTGTGTGTGTGTGTGTGTGCGTGTGTGTGCGTGAGTGTGAGTGAGAGAGTGGTGTAACGGATCACAAAACTCGCGGTTTGGATTGGTCCGCTGTTTTGGGTCACAGATCAGATCATTTTACGGATCGGCAACAAAGGGGGCGTGGCCCCTTTTCAGCGTATATTGTTTTCCGAAACGGAGTATGGCCTCATGTCTGCAGCGATAAACATCTCAATAGATTTGGTGATAGCCCGGTCTGATTTTCCAACAGGGGATTGCGTAAACGCCCCCCAGGCTAGGTTGTTGTCGTCTTTTGGATTACTGGCACACGGCTGGTATCACTTCAAATGTGAGGCCATGTTCCAGGCATTCCATTCTCCTATATGGCTTTCTACAGGCTCGCAGTTTCATCCACCATAATGCTCGCGTCCATGCAACTTAAGATGATGCAGGAGGCTTTTCAGGTTTCCCCGCTCCTCCTCTAGCCGTGCCTGGCTGCTTTTTTGGGGGGGGGGGGGGGGGGGGGCTTTTTGCAACGGGCATCCCAGAGAAGCTTTGTAGGGATTCAACACGGCCCGTTCACATCTTCACTGCCTGTGCCACTAAGAGATTCAGGGAATTGTTACTTCAAGAAGTAACGGTGGCAGTACAATGGTATTAAACACCGTGATGGCTAAACGCTGCAATGAGTCCACGGATTGGGTGGGGTGGGGTGGGGGGGGTCCGTGTCCGTAGGGATCAACTGAGATCTGTGACACCCCGTGTGTGTGTGTGTGTGTGTGTGTGTGTGTGTGTGTGTGTGTGTGTGTGTGTGTGTGTGTGGGGGGGGGGGGGGGGGGGGGGGGGGGGGGGGGGTTTGTGACGTTTGTGAAAGTATAGGAGGAATGAGTCCATATTATAACTGGAACCTGGACGAGTATGGTGAAAGATATTTGAACAGCATGTCCTTTTTGTTATTTTACCTGTGTGTGTGTGTGTGTGTGTGTGTGTGTGTGGTTGTGGTTGTGGTTGGGGTCAATTCATTTGAAAAACGTTTGTGAAAGAGTCAATGTGAAAGTATAGGAGGAATGAGTCCATATTACAACTGGAACCTGGACGAGTATGGTGAAAGATATTTGAACAGCATGTCCTTTTTGTTATTTTAACTGTGTGTGTGTGTGTGTGTGTGTGTGTGTGTGTGTGTGTGTGTGTGTGTGTGTGTGTGTGTGTGTGTGTGTGTGTGTGTGTGTGTGTGTGTGTGTGTGTGTGTGTGTGTGTGTGTGTGTGTGTGTGTGTGTGTGTGTGTGTGTGGCAGGTCCTCGTCACGCTCATCCTCCTACACGGGTTCAGGCTCTTCCAGGTCTCGTTCCCGCTCCCACTCTTCGTCATTCAGCTCCTACTCCAGCCACTCCTCCCCCCACAGCTCCTTCACTGGCAGCCGCTCCAGGTAGCACACACACACACACACACACAGACACTAGTATACTCACACACATACACACTAGTATACTCACACACACACACACACTAGTATACTCACATTTGCACAACCACATGCATACATAAACAGGCTCACTGTGAGCATTTACTGTAGATAAACACACACACACACACACACTGGAGACATTGACAAAACACACATTAGGTGGCTTACCAGACTAAGGTAGTCCTTGACACAGCAGCCCAGCCCTTTGCTTCATGTCCTCCCCTCTCTCTCTGCCAACCTTCCTCTCTGCCTATACTGCCCTGTCGATAAGTCATAATCAACTGCCTCCAAAAAGTCACACATCTAAGAACACACTTGATATTCACATAAACCCCCTATTCTATTTGACTATGTCTGCCTTGCTGTCCGTGGGACCACTTCTCCACCACTAAATGTAATTACGGGCAGCAAAGAGCAAAAGCTCTGTGTTACTCACACAAGTCCAAGAAAAATTGGAAAGTTAGCCTGGTCAACAGGCCAGGCAAAAGTTTGTGCATGTTTGGGGACTGGGAGATGTATTGTGTATGGCGTATCAGGAACCACTGGTTCAGTCGGTGTGAAGATGGGTATATTTTTTATGCATCACTGTGCTTTGCCAGTTTTTACCTCTTATTATATTTATAAGATGTTGTAAAAAATAATAATAAAGGACTTAAAGCTCTCTCTCTCTCTCTCTCTCTCTCTCTCTCTCTCTCTCTCTCTCTCTCTCTCTCTCTCTCTCTCTCTCTCTCTCTCTCTCTCTCTCTCTCTCTCTCTCTCTCTCTCTCTCTCTCTCTCTCTCTCTCTCTCTCTCTCTCTCTCTCTCTCTCATTCATATATATATATCTGACTGTCTCTTTGTCGGTCTAGGTCCAGGTCGTTCTCCACCTCTCCCTCTCCCAGCCCTGGTGCTCCAAGGATGGCCAAGAACAAAGCAGACATGCCACCCCCCATGGCTAAAGGGTAAACCAAAAAGAAAAGCTCCAACACCTCCAATTATTACGTTTAATTAAATTAATTGAATTTAGCCACACGGGGGATTTGAGCTAGATGCCCTTGTTCACCGTGTCATTTTTGCAAGTGGCTACACAATCACTATCAAGCAGTAGTGAGGTCTATTATAGTTGATTGCAACCCACACAATTATATCCCAATACATCCATCCATATTCATAGGCTCGTAATCGCATATATCACTATCCTAACAAAGAATTGAAAAGAAAAAATGAAAAGACAACACAAATTCAAATACAGTTCGTGTGCATTTCATAATTAAACTGGCAAACGAAATCTCATTCCCATCGGGAATGGCTGTCCAGGAAGTGAAATCCAGTAAGCCTCCCTTTGTCCCTATTAGCACCTCTAAGTGGCATCATCCCGTTCTCAATGCCCGTGTGGTCTCGTGATGCCAGGCCCATCTCCACACTTCGTTGTGCTGTTCCAGCGCTGGAGAAGGGTCTGGCACCATGGGCTAACATTCTGGAATAGGGGAAACAAACTGCTTTGTTTTCTTTAAACCAATCACCATCGTTTACGCCACTAAACCCAGGATGCAGTGACGGTGCCCGTGCCAACATAGTGTCGAGTGGGAACCTATTTTTGTTCAACTTTTGCACGTGGGGGAGGCAAGCCCTGGCAATAAAATGGCTTAATCACTGCTTAAGGAAACGCCACATGAACAATAAGAGATATGTCGAGTCTGTGATAAGTCTTTTATTGATAAAAACAAAACAAAAACAAGCATGGCGTAATCTTAGGTCCCCTAAAGGTGAAACCTGGCTATACTTTCACTTTGGATAAGCTCACTTGAAATATAAAATGTTTTCCATAACCGGTGGGCATATAAGAATGTTCCTGTTAGACAGCGAATTATCTAAACACATTCTTCCTAAGTCTTTAGAAGAGTTTACTGAAAGAACCAAGCATACTTCTTCTGTGTAATTTTGGCAATAGGCAACACAATCAGAATCCCCAGGTGAGGTAAATTATGTGCAACCCACGCAATTATATCCCAATACATCCATCCATATTCATAGACTCCTAATCACATATATCACTATCCTAACATAAAGAATTGAAAAGAAAAAATAAGACAACCACACAAATTCTTATAAAGTTCAAATGCATTTAATAAAAAACAGGCAAACGAAATCTCCTCTTTCCCATCGGGAGTGAGAGTGTCTGGGAAGTGAATCCAGTCCGCCTCCCTGTCCCTATTAGCAGCTCTACCTGGCACCATCACTGGCTCAATGCTGTGAGGTCTCAAAATGAAATGGCTTAATCACCGCTTAAGGAAATGTGGCACCATTACTGTCTCAATGCTGTGTACCACAGTTTAGTCCAGCTGTGGTTATGACTATTAAGGTGTCTGGCCACCGATGGTTTACCTGCATGAATGTGAATAGAGCACTTCTGTTCACAAATCATTTTCATGTTTAACTCACGGTTTGGTATTGGTTGGTGTGTGTATACACACACACACACACACACACACACACACACACACACACACACACAGTACAAATTGCATGGGCATTTCAACAGGCAGGCCATGTTTGTAGTTTTACATGTGATTCTGCCCCTGACTTTGATAGCACCGCCAGACTTCGGATAAATACATACGTAGTGTATTGCCTTTGATCATTGAGTAACTGGGCCTGTAGTGTCAAGCGGAACTGAAGAGGTTTCAAGTGTCTTTGCCAGTATACCTCATAAAGGTGATCTAGAAGCTATAAAAAACATTTTATTTAGGTAATTATTTCAAATCAAAGGACTGAGTTACACCCTCCTACTGAATTGCTGTTATCTTTCGCTAATGGAGTTTGGGGATTTTGGATTTCGAGATAAATACTATCTGCAACATCTGCACACAGCTATGGGTTCACCAGTGGCTCTGAATTAGAGAGAGGCCGGGGCACTCTGGCAGTTGCATAGGCAGCTGACGCAGCTGTTCTAGCTTAGCTGATGCTCGTAACTCCAAAAGTGTATGCCGATCATACAGAACGCGTGAAAGTCACGGAGGTGCGAAAATTAGGGAAATCCCATAGAAAATATGAATTATGGTGAGTTAACACGGAGTTCTAGTCAGTGCAGCCATATCGTGGCGCAACCATAGCAACAAACATAAACAAACAAACAAACAGGCCGGTTGCACAAAACACCTTAAGTTCAAAATGTTCCTTAAAGTCCAAGTTAAGGTTTCCTTAAAATAAAATTGGTTGCACAAAACACCCTTAAATATTCTCCTTAAGGTTTCCTTAAAATGTTCCATTAAGTATTTAAGATTTGTCCTTATCTTGGTCTTATAGGCCTACTTAAGGAATCCCAGTTCAACCGTTACACAAAAGACCTTAGAAAACAAAGTAAGGGAAAAAACTTAAGGTACCTCTGACTCTGTCTTAATTTGGCTTGAATCAAAGACTGTTTCCTTTCCCGTCCGTCCGTAATTCCGACCACGGTAGTCATTGAATGATGTCCATTACCATCACTGCCTCATTTGAAAAAGGTTTTGGAGGTGGACCCCGACCTGGAAAATTGTATTTTGTATGGCATAAATTCTGTTCATACATTTATTTTATACCACAATAGGTTGCGGATAGTCTAAACATGAAGGGTATGGTTACGCCATTAAGCCAGCGGAATGTTAGCTAGCTAAGCAATAACGTTTCCAAAAGTTATCGTTAGTCTAGTTTATATCTACAGCTTAAATGCTTTAATTTGTAATGAATTCAACAATACATTAATATTTCGCTAGAAGAATGCCATCTTTATTATGAACGACTGGAGGCTACAGAGATTTCTTTCACTTTTGTGACATTCCTAACTTTGACCCTAACAAGCAAATGAACGGTCTCCATGGAAACAGTCGAATTTTACCGCAGTAAAATATGTTTTAAAGCAGTAAATGTCTTAGCATCTTCCTTAGGTAAGGAAACATTTTTAGAAACCCGGAAGTGTTCCAAAAATGTATTTTAACTACACGTTGCACTCCTTTGCAGCCAGTTAATGCATCGCTAACGTTAGAGCTAAAATACTGCTTTAATTAACAATTGATACATGCTGAAAATGGCACATTTTGAACACGATGTTGACGGTCCTGTTCAGACCAAAGAGTAGATTAAGGCAGGCGCATCTTGCTCGAAAAGTCCATGTGGCTAAATTTAATTTAATAATGAGAGAACTGTTCTAGCTTTTCTTTTTCACTTTACACATCTAGGATTCAGCACCCATTATGTATTTATTATTTAACTGCAGCGCGTCATATTATCCTTAGAAAGGGTAAAAGCAACACCTGTCCACATGTTCCCCTTAAAACGACTGCGTAAGCCGCCACAAAACCTCTCCTCTATCTAAAACCAATACACTCTCTAGTGATAGTAGCAGGGTGAGCCACTCCTGTCGGGGCAAACTGAACGCCTTTTCACTGGAAATGCTGCCTGCCTGTCTTTTCCCTGCTTGTCGGTCACCATGCCAACCCCCCCCCCCCCCCCGGATAAAATAACACTTCTCTACCTCCCTCTCCCAAGCCCCCCGCTGAAGCCTGCCGCCCCAGCCCCTCCTCGCAGGGAGAAGGGCCCCCAGGTGAAGAAGGTGCCAAGCCCTCATCAGCAGGGCCCGCCGGGAAAGCCCCCCAAGCCTGGGCCGCCAGACGGGGGCAAGCCTCCCGCCAACCCCCGTGAGCCCCCTCACCCCAGGGAGGGAGGGAGACCGCCGCCCCCGCTCCGCGAGCCCGGCAAACCCCCCAACCCCCGCGAGGGCCGGCGGAAGGACAGGCCGCAACACAATCCTGGCCGCAGGTAGGACAATAAAGAGACACTATGACTACAGGTAGAATGATAAGGACACACTATGACTACAGGTAGAATGATAGGGACACACTATGACTACAGGTAGAATGATAGGGACACACTATGACTACAGGTAGAATGATAAGAACACACTATGACTACAGGTAGAATGATAAGAACACACTATGACTACAGGTAGAATGATAGGGACACACTATGACTACAGGTAGAATGATAGGGACACACTATGACTACAGGTAGAATGATAAGAACACACTGACTACAGGTAGAATGATAGGGACACACTATGACTACAGGTAGAATGATAGGGAAACACTGACTACAGGTAGAATGATAAGAACACACTATGACTGCAGGCAGAATGATAGGGACACACTATGACTACAGGTAGAATGATAGGGACACACTATGACTACAGGTAGAATGATAAGAACACACTGACTACAGGTAGAATGATAGGGACACACTATGACTACAGGTAGAATGATAGGGAAACACTATGACTACAGGTAGAATGATAAGAACACACTATGACTGCAGGTAGAATGATGAGGACACACTATGACTACAGGTAGAATGATAGGGACACACTATGACTACAGGTAGAATGATAGGGAAACACTATGACTACAGGTAGTATGAAAGGGACACTATGACTACAGGTAGAATGATAAGGACACACTATGACTACAGGTAGAATGATAGGGACACACTTTGACTACAGGTAGAATGATGAGAACACACTATGACTACAGGTAGAATGATGAGAACACACTATGACTACAGGTAGGACAATAAAGAGACACTGACTACAGGTAGAATGATGAGAACACACTGACTACAGGTAGAATGATAAGAACACACTAGGCCTACAGGTAGGACAATAAAGAGACACTGACTACAGGTAGAATGATAAGAACACACTATGACTACAGGTAGAATGAGAACACACTATGACTACAGGTAGGACAATAAAGAGACACTTTGACTACAGGTAGAATGATAAGAACACACTATGACTACAGGTAGAATGATAAGAACACACTATGACTACAGGTAGAATGATAGGGACACACTATGACTACAGGTAGAATGATAGGGACACACTATGACTACAGGTAGAATGATAAGAACACACTGACTACAGGTAGAATGATAGGGACACACTATGACTACAGGTAGAATGATAGGGACACACTATGACTACAGGTAGAATGATAAGAACACACTGACTACAGGTAGAATGATAGGGACACACTATGACTACAGGTAGAATGATAGGGAAACACTATGACTACAGGTAGAATGATAAGAACACACTATGACTGCAGGTAGAATGATGAGGACACACTATGACTACAGGTAGAATGATAGGGAAACACTATGACTACAGGTAGTATGATAGGGAAACACTATGACTACAGGTAGTATGAAAGGGACACTATGACTACAGGTAGAATGATAAGGACACACTATGACTACAGGTAGAATGATAAGAACACACTGACTACAGGCAGAATGATTACAGGTAGAATGATAGGGACACACTATGACTACAGGTAGAATGATGAGAACACACTATGACTGCAGGTAGAATGATGAGAACACACTATGACTACAGGTAGAATGATAGGGACACACTATGACTACAGGTAGAATGATAAGAACACACTATGACTACAGGTAGAATGATAGGGACACACTATGACTACAGGTAGAATGATAGGGACACACTATGACTACAGGTAGAATGATGAGGACACTATGACTACAGGTAGAATGATGAGGACACTATGACTACAGGTAGAATGATGAGGACACTATGACTACAGGTAGAATGATAGGGACACACTATGACTACAGGTAGAATGATAGGGACACACTATGACTACAGGTAGAATGATGAGGACACTATGACTACAGGTAGAATGATAGGGACACACTATGACTACAGGTAGAATGGTAAGGACACTATGACTACAGGTAGAATGATGAGGACACTACGACTACAGGCTAGGACAATAGGCAGTAGGACACTAGGCCTACAGGTTAGGACAATAGGCAGTAGGACACTAGGTCTACAGGAGCGACAAGAAGGGTTTGGTAGGAACACCACAGCTTCAGCTTAAAACCCACGTCCGCTACTGTGAGATAAACAGAGCTTAGAGAGTGGGTTAATGAAATGTTTGCAGTAGTAAAAGGCGTGTTCGCATAAACTGAACCCTTTCATGTTCTGAGTCGTTTAAAGATTTGCATCGATGGTTATTGTTGGTAAACCCAGAAGCAACAAGGAAAATGGACTAGATGTTGAAACTGTACTGAGACGTGTGTGAGTTACAGGTCTGACCAGTGGAATTATTGAGGGATGGTTCTGCACCAACAATGACATATCTAAATTAAATGAAACGAATGCAAAAGGATTTAATTTTTCTATAATAAAGAAAATCGTTATTGTTTTCAGGGGATCCACCGTTTTGTAAATGGTGAGATCATCTTTTCAAAGGTCTCGGTTGTTTCTTAGGTGATAAGTACATTTTGAAAGTCCCTCCTGTCTCACAGAGACTGTGTGATGTGTACATTTGCATTCAACAAAAGCCAATTCCCTGTGTGCTTGCCCGAGTGTAGGTGTATTTGGCACAGCACAGCGTTGGGCAGTCAGATACTATGGGGAAGACCACAGTGTGTGTGCGTGGGCATGCTTTTGTCTGTGGGAGGGTGAGTATCTGAGTGACAGAATATTAGTTTTGCTTAGAGGGGTTGTTTGTTCTGACGGCAAACAACAAATCATTTTTAAACTGTTTTACCAAGGCCTGCCCCTCTTTTGCATCCATGGAAAAGGTCGGTTTTGTTGTGATGTCAATAACGAAAGCCTGAGTATCGCTGTCAATTAAAGATTTTAATATCAGTGGCCAACTGGAGGGGGGTGGGGGTGGGGGGGGGATTGTGACTCTGACTGTGTGTGGGTGGTGGATATTCAGGTGGGCCAGTCCATGGAAAGCCCAACAGGTTCTCTCCATCGGGGGAGTTTACAACACTGAAGGTAAAAGATTTTAATATCGGTGGCCATCTTGAGTCAAAGCTGTGCGTGTGTGCGTATGCGCGTGCGTGTGAATAGAGACATTGTAACACTGACCACCATGTGTGGGTGGTGGACATCCAGGGAGGTCAGTCCATGGAAAGCCCGACAGGATAGGCTCTCCCCATCGGCAAGGCTTACGACGCTAGGCTTCCGGTCTCTGTCTGTTCTGCTTTCCCATGGCCAATAGACCAGTGAGTCACCCTGGGCCCTAGGGGTTTGGATTAGCAACGGCTCTGAATCCACCGGCTAAGGAGAGGATTGTTTGGCTTCCGCCTTGGAAGCTTGAGCAGCCACCAACTTATATGGGCTTTCATTTTGGTTTTTGTTGGCACTGACTGACTGAACCTCCATCTTCTCTCCTCTCACCCCCCCTCTCTCTTTCCATCTTCTCTCCTCTCACCCCCCCTCTCTCTTTCCATCTTCTCTCCTCTCACCCCCCCCTCTCCCTCTCCATCTTCTCTCCTCTCACCCCCTCTCTTTCCATCTTCTCTCTTCACCCCACCTCTCTCCCCCCTCTTCTCTCCTCTCAACCCCCCTCTCCCCCTCCACCTGATTATTCTTATTCCTTTTGTTTCCTCCATCTCTTCAACCTCTTGCTTTTCTTCCGCCGTTACACTATCCCCTCTACTTCTTTCTTGCTCTCCGTCCCGTCCATCCCTCCATCCTCTCTCTTGCTAGGCGGACAGTGAGTGGCAGTGTTAGTGGTAGTGGCAGTAGCTTCTCCGGCTCCAGTTCCCGCTCCAGGTCACACTCCTCCAACTCTGTCTCACGCTCCGGGTCCCGTAAATCCAGGTACACACGCACACACACGCACACGCGCGCACGCACGCACGCACGCAGACACACGCACGCACACACGCAGACACACGCACGCACGCAGACACACACGCAGACACAGACACACACACACGCGCACACAGACACAGCTAGAAACAGGTGGCGTGCCGACAAACACACACACCATCAATGGCATAATTTCAGCTGGGATAGTTTATCTCATGGTTTATTTTGGTCTCCTTCCCCGCTTCATTTCAGCCCTATATATATATATATATATATATATACAGTGGGGCCAAAAAGTATTTAGTCAGCCACTGATTGTGCAAGTTCTCCTACTTAGAAAGATGAGAGAGGTCTGTAATTTTCATCATAGGTACACTTAAACTATGAGAGACAAAAATTAGAAAAAAAATCCAGGAAATCACATTGTAGGATTTTTAAAGAATTTATTTGTAAATGATGGTGGAAAATAAGTATTTGGTCAATAACAAAAGTTCAACTCAATACTTTGTAACATAATGTTTGTTGGCAATGGCAGAGGTCAAACGTTTCCTGTAAGTCTTCACCAGGTTTGCACACACTGTAGCTGGTATTTTGGCCCATTCCTCCATGCAGATCTCCTCTAGAGCAGTCATGTTTTGGGGCTGTCGCTGGGCAACACGGACTTTCAACTCCCTACACAAATTTTCTATGGGGTTGAGGTCTGGAGACTGGCTAGGCCACTCCAGGACCTTGAAATGCTTTTTACGGAGCCACTCCTTCGTTGCCCGAGCGGTGTGTTTGGGATCATTGTCATGCTGGAAGACCCAGCCACGTTCCATCTTCAATGCTCTCACTGATGGAAGGAGGTTTTGGCTTAAAATCTCACGATACATGGCCCCGTTCATTCTTCCCTTAACACGGATCAGTCGTCCTGTCCCCTTTGCAGTAAAACAGCCCCAAAGCATGATGTTTCCACCCCCATGCTTCACAGTAGGTATGGTGTTCTTGGGATGCAACTCAGCATTCTTCTTCCTCCAAACACGACGAGTTGAGTTTTTACCAAAAAGTTCTATTTTGGTTTCATCTGACCACATGATATTCTCCCAATCCTCTTCTGGATCATCCATATGCTCTCTGGCAAACTTCAGACGGGCCTGGACATGTACTGGCTTAAGCAGGGGGACACGCCTGGCACTGCAGGATTTGAGTCCCTCTCGGCGTAGTGTGTTACTGATGGTAGCCTTTGTTACTTTGGTCCCAGCTCTCTGCAGGTCATTCATCAGGTCCCTCCGTGTAGTTCTGGGATTTTTGCTCACCGTTCTCATGATCATTTTGACCCCACGGGATGAGATCTTGCGTGGGGCCCCAGATCGAGGGAGATTATTAATGGTCTTGTATGTCTTCCATTTTCTTACAATTGCTCCCACAGTTGATCTATTCACACCAACCTGCTTGCCTATTGCAGATTCACTCTTCCCAGCCTGGTGCAGGTCTACAATTTTCTTCCTGGTGTCCTTCGACAGCTCTTTGGTCTTGGCCATGGTTGAGTTTGGAGTCTGACTGTTTGAGGCTGTGGACAGGTGTCTTTTATACAGATAACAAGGTCAAATAGGTGCCATATATACAGGTAACGAGTGGAGGACAGAAGAGCTTCTTAAAGAAGAAGTTACAGGTCTGTGAGAGCCAGAAATCTTGCTTGTTTGTGGGTGACCAAATACTTATTTTCCACCATCATTTACAAATAAATTCTTTAAAAATCCTACAATTGAGTGATTTCCTGGATTTTGTTTTCTCATTTTTGTCTCTCATAGTTGAAGTGTACCTATGATGAAAATTACAGACCTCTCTCATCTTTCTAAGTAGGAGAACTTGCACAATCAGTGGCTGACTAAATACTTTTTGGCCCCACTGTGTGTGTGTGTATCCAGGACAGTAAAATACATTGTAATGTCATTAACACACACGAGATTTAATATATATTTATATAAAAAATATATTAAAAAAAGCCGGATCTGTATGTTTATTTACCGAAAAGGGAATGTTGATTCTGATCTTGTGGTCACACAGTTCTTGTAAAGAACAGATGCTTAAAGGTTAATAACCACGTCATCTGTGCTTCAACTAAAGATTTAATTTAGATACAAAAGGGTTACATGGATGTCATACAAATAGTAAGCATACCAAAAATACTGGTTGGCATTCAAGAAACTGCCCTTCCGCAACTTTTTTTTTTTTACAGTAGAGAGGGTTTGGACTTGTTCTGCGTAAAAAAATGCCGGAGAATTTGAGACATGAAACATGTGGAAGGAATGTGTGAGGTGTTGACTAATCCTAAAATGTCTCTCTCTCTGTTCTGTCCTCCTCCGACTGTTTGAATTGCTCCAGAAAATCCAGGTAATGTTTAATGACATTTTTTAATGACATTACAATGTATTTTACTGTCCTGGATCTTTTTTCAGTGCCATTCCAGTTCAGTGAGAGTGTGTAACGTGAGTGAGTGAGTGAGTGAGTGAGTGAGTGAGTGAGTGAGTGAGTGAGTGAGTGAGTGAGTGAGTGACCGACCCTATCCTCTGCCCCCCTCCAGGTGTGTGTGTGATCCTGTCCCCTGCCCCCTCCAGGTCTCTGTGTGTGTGTGTGTGTGTGTAACCCTGTCCTCTACCCCCTCTAGGTCTCTGAGCGTGAGCAGTGTGTCCTCTGTCTCCTCCGCCTCCTCCAGCAGCAGCTCCGTACGGAGCGCCGACTCCGAGGACATGTACGCCGACCTGGCCAGCCCCATCTCCTCCGCCAGCTCCCACTCCCCCGGCCCGGGACACCCCCCACGCAAGGAGCGCGGCCCGCCCCGAGAGAGACCCCCGCCGGGAGTCAGGCCGCTCGGGGATAGACCCCCCCCTGGAGACAGGCCTCCGCCCGGGGACCGGCCACCGGTAGACAGGCTTCCTGGGGACAGACCCCCAATGGAAAGGCCGCCCGGAAACAGGCCAGCCAATCGAGACAGACAAGGTAGGGCTGAAGTCTTGGTGGGGGTGTGAAAGAAACTGATTTCATCCCAAACTGTAACACAGACACACACACTCAGCTGTTACAGTTTGAGATGAAATTGGTTTCTCACACATACACACACATGCTTTTTTTACAAGCCGCTGTGCTGATATCATCTCCTTAAAATTCATGTCCGCCCCTCCCTTCCGCCAGGCCGCCCTCCTAAAAGAGATGACCCCTTCCGAGAGGACCGGAGGCGGATGGACCCTTCAGGCATGGGGCCCCGTGGGCCACACCCCATGAGCAACCACCCCCGGGGGCCCCGCTCGGGGCCGGGCAACAGGGGGGGCCACCACATGCACCCCCCGCTCGGAAACATGGGACCCCCGGGCGGCTATGGTGGTTCTGGCTCCCACAAAGACATAAAACTCACCCTCCTCAACAAGGTCTCTAAGCCTCCTATTGTGCTAGTTCTAGTTTAGGTCTTTCCGCAACAATGTGCTCTCCCTCAATATCCACATCAACTCTTTTAATGTCTCTATTTTTAGTTTTTCTCTCTGTCTCAATTTCTTCCTCTTCCTGTTTCTCCCCCATCTGCCCCCCTCTCTCTCTGTCTCTCTCTCTCCCTCTGCAGCAGCAGGCAGAGCGAGGTAACAGGAAACGATACATGCCTTCAGACAAGGACAGACCCAGCTCCCCCCTCAGCAAGAGGATGGCCATGTCTCCAGATAGAGGTACACACACACACACACACACACACACACACACACACACACGGTGCGGGGGGGCATGCATGTTGATAATGACTGACAGGTTGTGTGATGTATGCTTACCTAATGCACAGCAGCAGCAAACGAACGCCTTTCAGCCCACGGTTTTCGTCAGCGCTTTCCAGGTGAGGACACACGCGCACACACACACACAAACACACACACGCCCACCCACAGAGTTTGGTCATCCCAACTAATATGGAAGTTGGGGTGACACCTCACACTAGACTTGGATCACCTAGCTACCTGTAGTCAAAATCTCTCCCTTAGGCCAGGAATCCCCTGTTTTTAAAAAGGCTTTAATTTAAATTGACTGTTGAGCACAAACCAAAAGGTCAGAAAAAACACCCTCCATAGACCTTTGACAGAAATTGTATTAGAAGCCTAAAAAAACTCCAGTGGTTTAGCTTTTTTGTGGCCTGTGACGTTCGTACAGAATATCACAGCCAAAACCACAACTTCCTCAAAAATAATCACATTGCTATTGTCTTATATTGGATCTGTGTGTGTGTGTGTGTGTGTTTTTCTCTCCCCTCAGGCCGTGACCGGAGGTTTCCCGGCCGACCCCCGCTCTCTCCTCGAATGGAACGTCCCAGAGGCCCTGGTCCTCGGCCCATGCCCCCCCAGGGAGAAAGGTTGGTACATTCCGAGTTCCAAACCACACAGAGACCCCTCATCATTCTTTTATTCGCTGGCTGACATTTGTTTGGGTCCATATCCGCCCTTCACTGTGTAAATAAAAAAAAAAAGGAAGTGAATTGGAAGAATTTCAATCAGAGATTAGGTCATTGAAAGTTCTTTGGTCGGGAGCCTACACTGCCATAAATGGGGAACTTGTGTATCACACACATCTAGAAGCCCCACTGGAGATAATATAATAGCCTGCTCCTGTCACTTAAACTCATGGCTTTGTGTCGTTTGATTCCCATCTTTAAACTATAAAACACTTTAATGTCTCTCACTCTCTCTGTAAGCAGGAAACGTCCTCTGTCTCCACCCCCCAAGTCATCTGGGAAAGGGCCCCCCATGCCATCCGGCAAGCCCCCTCCCCCAGGCTCCGGTTCCGGGCCTTCTCCCGGCGCTGGCTCTGGCTCTGGGTCGGGCAAGACCAGCAACACACTGTCGCGCCGCGAGGAGCTCCTGAAGCAACTCAAGGCTGTGGAAGACGCCATCGCCCGCAAGAGAGCCAAGATCCCTGGAAAATAAAATGTAAAAAAACACGAAAACGTGCTCCCTTCCTCCTGTGTGCCTGCAAGTCCACCTTGTGTGGCCTGGCCGGGTTGTTGCCACGGCGACATGGAGCGTTGAGGGACAGGGGGGTTAGTCGGAGAACCGAACACACACACACACACACACACACACACACAATATCACAATCCCAGTACACAAGCACACACACACTCACCAGTGAGGGGACAGAGTGATTGCTGGATATGTAAATGTATAGAGTGAGATGGGTCTGTGTCGCAAAATGTAAAAAAAAAACTAAAAATCAATCTAAATAGCCGTTGAGTAAATGGTTGTTCAAAACAAAATGGCCGCCTCAAACCCCTTGACTGCTTGTGCCCCCGTAGAGAGATCGGACGGGGTCTGCTTCAGGAGCTGTTCTCTCCCATGTGTTCTCGGGCCATTCCCCTCGCTGATGTTAGCGGTTCTCATACTAGGTTTTACACTGTTAGTGACGAGTGGAGCTGCTGCCGAGGACACATGCGAGTGAACACCTTTCTGTGGAATGAAACTCGGCCGCTGTGTAGGTTTGTTCTGAAACAGGTTCAGCGGATTAGGGGTTGGATCACTTAGTGGCTCCGTTAGAGTTGTTGAGTGAAAAGGAAGGAGTCTACTCCCGTGTTGTCTTTGATGATAATGGTGAATTTATACTTTTAAATCCACAATCTCTTGTCTTTGTTTTAGTTATATTTTTGTTATTTTTTGGGGACTTATTTTACTGTATGAATCTCGATTGTCTTATTTTTAGTTTGCTTACTTTAAATACAGAGGTTTTGATTAAGTTTTGTTCCCCACTCGTTCAGTTTTGGAAACGGATAAACGGATAAACGGATTGTCCAAGCTTTTTAATATGACTCCCACTACAACGTGTTTGTAACAACCATGTCTTTGCCCCTCGAAAATGTTGAGGTGTGGACGACGTTGCCGGGAGACAATTTTCCCGACGTGGAAAAGAGAAAATGTTGTTTTTCTGAATGTTATCTTTTGAGGTCTGACCATGTTGTGTTGAGGTATTAAGAGATGCTTCAGAGAGGAAGTAGCCTATTGGAGGAATTCAGCGCTTTAACCCACGGCAACTCGCGGCCACTTTCTGTGTGTGTCTATACTCTCAGACCGTCTTCAACTTTCATACTGTACTATAAATCACCCCGCTCTCCTTCGCCTCCACTTGTATGAACATAGACAACCATTTGACCGTGATGTGAAGTATTGCTTTTATATATATATATTACAAAAAAAAATCTGCTTTTTTTTTTTTTCTTCTTTTATTAGCTTTTCCCCAATGATGATCTGATGTGTTTTATTTGTCCCACATTTCTAGTTTGACACCCACTATCAGAGAGATGGGGATGCTTGTGGATGAGGAGTAACTTGTCTTGCTTTTGTGACAAAAGGCTTCTAAATAAACTATTTTGATAAAGAGAACATGTCTGCAGTCTGATTATTAATACTATTTCTCCATCTTACTGATAAACTATAACTGTTATAGTAATCAGATTTTGTTTGGCATATCTGAGGACTGATTTACTTGATAGATATTTGATGTAAAAAATAAGTAGGCCTATACATTATTTCCCTTTTAATCTAGTAAGTATAGCTACTATTCAATCTGTCTGCCAAACCTCTAGTCTAGCAGTATACCACAACAAGGAAAGGTCTGTTCTTCCCAGTGCTGTGTTATGGAAACTTAAAGCTTTCAAAATTCAATACAATTTCTAAAGTGTGATTAGGACATGACATGGTTCTGATAATTGACAAATTATTCCCATGCTCCTTAATCTGTGAATCCCCCTGACCAGAAAGAATGTGCTTGTGCTCGCAGTTAAATATAGTTCAGCAACTTTATTCATTACATCAGTGTTTCTTCTCAGTATGTCCTCGTTATTGATTGACTTCTATAAAGATAATTGATTAAGCGAATTTAACTGGTTTACAAGTGAGTTAGTGTGGTAGCCTGCATGTCAGGGTAAGACTGTAAATACTTTCCTGCTATTTACATCGGAATCAATATGTATGTATTAATTTATGCCTGTATTTGTCTGCCGGTCTGATCTGAAGTTTCGTGTGGTTGGACTCACGCGCAGTGACGCAACCCTGGCTGGGTGCCATGTGTCACATTTGGAATGATCTATCTCCTGCTGTGCGTGCTTTTTATAAACAATTGATAAACTCGTGAATACACAATACGCCAATGCAATAATAATTCCCATTGAAAAGTCTCAAGTTGTTACGCCTTTAGGCCGGGACAGGCAGAGAACCCAAAAGCACGACAACTGAAGACGTAGGGTATTTTGAGGAATATGGCTTTTACTCAGAGTAGTACAGGCAGGGGGGTCAAAAACCAGGAAATCAGTCCGATGGCAAACAGAGCAGGCAAGGGGCAGGCAGGCAATCCAAATGACAAGACATGCAAAACTAGGTCAGACACGGGTACGTAATATTTGATTCACTGGAGAGCTTGGCGATACAACACAAGACAATCTGGCAAAGGACCAAGACAACCGAGGTGATTTATATACAAGTACTAATGAGGTGATGAGTTGCAGGTGTGAGGCTGAGCTGAGTAAACCAGGTCGAATGAGTGAGCTGATTGGGGTGAGGAGCCAGCTCTGAAAAACAAGAGAAGTTAGAAAGTGATAGGAACCCAAAACACCATAATAATATTGTGCAACTAGGTGGAAACCGTGACAAAAGTAGCCTATATGTTGCGTGACACTCAAGCTGCCTGCCCTGCATGGTGCGCGTGACTTGACTTGCCTCCATCTCCTGCTCTCACGAAATAGAACCAAACAGTCATGATGTTGTAGGCAGGTCAAACCTGTTTTCACTTTTTTTTTAATTAAGTGATTAAATAGTCCTATGTTCCAATTTGATGTTATTTAGTAAACGTTTATTAATAAAAACTAATTAATTAATTATCAGTTTGCCCAAAAGTGACAGTTTTATTGTTAAAAAACGGATTTTATATTTTCCGGGATATTACTTCCATTTCGATAGACGATGGGTCTATAAGCATGAACATCCTACAGCCCAGTTGGTTGTCCTTATACTTCTTAATTGTGAGTATTAATAGATATTTCACAACAAATACCTTAAGTAATGAATTACATATACGTTTGATATAATTGTTTATCCAAATAAAGTGTAGAATGTTGAAAACTTGTACACTGAGAACCGCTAACGTGTCAAACAGCTTAGCTTTTTTAGGATGCGGTCCCGCGGGACCAAAGTCTGCTTGCAATAGCATTCGTGAGATATCGGTGTCAAAAATAATATCACTGTAAAAAATGAATATAGCCTATATCGTTTTATTATACAATTAGTCTACTGGTGAATAATTTCAATAACCCAGGGCAAGATGATTCGTAAAAATTATAGCCTAAGTGTTGATTGGATCGAGACTTCATACCTATATCTTAATCATCAGAAGCTCTGATCCGTACGGATACTAAACAATTAAATTATTGAATTGATTTTAACGTTTTCTTACTGTAACGTTGATAAAAGTGTATTCGCGCAGGCTAGGCCACTATGTTTCTAAAGGTGCAGGCATATTTCATGTTTCAAAAGTTCTAGGTTAGTAGCCTATGAGACAGGCAGCCTACGGACGCCTGATTTCAAATTCTACTGAAATAATCACGTTATCTTCCCACACACTCAAAAGTCTAGAAGCCAATGAAAACATAAATGCTAACCAAAATGTATTGCATTGTTTTCCCGTCACGAGCCAAATCGAATTAATCACACAGTGGACATAGCTCTAATGCATTTCAGCGACAATGAAGTAGGCTATAAGGAGCATGCCTCACATGAGTGGGCGTATCTCCAAAGTCCAGCTATCAAGTTCTTACATTTTTGGATCACAGGTCAATGAGACCTCCTTCTAGGTCCAGTTAAAAGCTCTCATGCGTCATTTAGGGTAGTAGCAACGCAATTGAAGTATTTAAAACACTGCATCAAGGGCATCACATGATTTGAGGGGGCGTATCTCTAAAGTCCAGCGTTGGATTTCTGTCTTCATTTGATCACAGCTCAATGAGACCTCCTTCTAGGTCCAGTTTAAAGCTTTCATGCGACGGATGTAATTTCGGGTAGTAGCAACACTATTGAAGTATTTGAAACACATGTTAATTAAGTTATTTATGACCGATCGGCGCCGACACTCAGTGTCAGTTCCCGAGAGAGGTTGTCTTCAAAGCAAACCCAAGATTGACCGTTATTTAATATGGGAAGTGTTCTGCATTTTTGCTTCAACACTAGGTGCGCACCAGTTTTCAGGTCCCATTTTGGCCAGAATAAGAGAGATTCTTACGAAGTCTGCTTTGGATGTAGGACTTTATTAACGGTTAACATATGGAAAGATTTAATTGTCAGTGGTTTAACAATATGTGCTTAAACCAGTTCATCAATCGTTTGATATTAAATTAAACATACGTAGGCCTATATATTTTTAATTGCTTACAGTTAAGGCTTTTTTCAAGTAAGAACAAAACCTACGCTTTTTTAAGCTAACTATGAATTAGCAAGGGCTGGATGTATATCAACACTAATATTTGGTGAAAGTAGGTATTACTTATGACTTAAGTGATTCAGGCCAACAAAAAAGTTATATTTAGGTCCAATTAAACAGTTATAAAACCCTACGCAGTGCAATTTTCTTCAGCGCTGAGTGTAGAAGCTCTCGTATTGACTATGTCATTGGTGTTCCAACGTTGTCTGGACAAATTGGATGCTCCAATCATCAAGGGCATCACATTATTTGAGGGGGAATATCTCTCAGGTCCAGCTATGGATCTTTTAGATCTTTGGATCACAGGTCAATGAGACCTCCTTCTGTGTCCAGTTAAAAGCTCTCATGCAACGGATATAATTTAGGGTAGTAGCAACGCCACTGAATTATATAAAACACACATCAAGGGCACATGATTTGAGGGGGAACATCTCTAAAGTCCAGCGATGGATCTCTTTGATTTTTGGATCAGAGCTCAATGAGACCTCCTTCTATGTCCAGTTAAAAGCTCTCATGCGACGGATGGAATTTAGGGTAGTAGCAACGCAATTGAACTATTTAAAACACATCATCAAGGGCATCACTTGATTTGAGGGGGAATATCTCTATGGTCCAGCGATGGATCTCTTTGATTTTTGGATCAGAGCTCAACGAGACCTCCTTCTAGTTCCAGTTAAAAGCTCTCATGCGACGGCGTTATTTATGACCGATCGGCGCCGTCGCTCAGTGTCAGGTCCCTAAAGGGGTTGTCTGCAAAATGAACCCAAGTTTGATTGTTAAATGTTATGGGAAGTGCCCTGCATTTTTGCATAAACACTAGCACAATTTTTCAGGTCCCGTTTTGGCCCAAATAAGAGAGATTCTAACACAAGTCCGCTCTCGATCTCTGCGCTGTGGTGAGTTTTACAGTGACAAAATTACTTTATTAACAGTAGACATATGGAAAGATTTAATTGTCAGTGGTTTAAGAATAGGTGCTTAAACCAGTTCATCAATCGTTTGATATTAAATAAAATGTAAATGTTTTTTATAAACTGCTGAAAGTTAAGGCTTTTTTCAAGTAAGAACAAAACCTACGCTCTTTGGAAGCTAACTATGAATTAGCACGCGCTGTATGTATATCAACACTAATATATCATGAAAGTAGGCATTATTTTTGAATGACTTAAGTGATTCAGACCAACAAAAACGTTATATTTTTGTTCATTTAAACAGTTTTAAAACGCTACGCAGGGCAATTTTCTTCAGCGTGGTGACTACACAGGCGTTCGAATGTTCGACCTGCCTACTGAATGACACCTTTCACCTTTTACTGCGTGACAGTGTGAATCCTCTGCTGTGCACGAAAAAAATTGTCATACATGCTTTCCGACTCTGTAACTCTCATGTAGCCTATAGATCTACAATGTTATTCTAAGAAAGACATTCGTATTTGGTTGCATAAAAGACCCTTAACAATGCCAACATTTCTTAAAATAATTTTTATAATAATAATTTCATAGCCGAATACACGATAAATAGTTTAGCCGACTTAACAATTTATTAATAATTATTACCTTGGTTGGTCATTCAAAAACAATCTACGGGAACACGGGAACTTCCTGGGAATGTTGGCTACACTGCTAAGCTATAAAGTTCCCATGAAGCAGCTGGCAATCTTGCAACTGCACCTGCAGCATGGACTTGTCAAGGAAGGGCACGATGTAGCCCTATGGTCGCGCAAGCACACGCGTATAATTATTTCATTAAAAAAGAGGAAACTGTAAAATGGTTAATGTCAAGGTAAAAAAAATAAACTTTCTGTCACCCAAAGGATTTCCACTTATGTTTATTAGAATAGAACAGAATAGAAACATCTTTGGCATAGCTTGTGCATTACAAAATGACAATGTTGTTGAAGAATGAATATCCATTAATTGGAGGATCAGCCGTGGCTGCATTACTCCATTAACTCGACACTATAGCCACAGTTGGTAATACAATGACAATGTGCTATTTGATGGGGGCATTTCCCTGGCTCTGTTTTTTATGTTTCTGTTCTGCACATGAAATACCCCCCTCCAATCCCCTTCTGCTCAATTTTTGCTCGAACGATAGAGCAAAAGTGTATTCATATGACAAATATGGCAAAAAATACATGGAATGGAGTTTGTTTCACTGGATGCGGATCATGAAGTTCGACTGGTATGAGAATTTTGCAGCATCACATTTGCTGGGAGGGAAATGTAGGCCTATGCTTTCGCTGTGCCTTCATATTTCGCTGCCACTGTTTTTTAAGGATTATTTGGAAAACGGTGATTGAATGCAGACTTTCAGGCCCATTACATTATAGGGCCTACGGCGTCCCTTTGCCGTGGTCAGTAGTCGGTCTAGACTTTTACTGTGTTGCATTAGCTGCATGCAATTTGGTCAAATACCTTCCCAATCATAAACCTCACCCGCCGCCTAAGCAAGGCTTATGAGTCACGATTTGCCACTGACTTTGATTATTATCTTAAATGGTTACATTATGTTCGTTGTCTAGCTGTATTTATGCTTGCCATCGTGACGTCTGAACTTGATCCCCCCACTGGATAATTCACAAATCGCACAGTGACAATGCAAGGGAAAGCCTCAATGATTTGAAGCAACCAACCAGGTATCAGTTGATGCAACACTTTGACAATCTGGTTCAGCGACCTCAGTAGGATAACCATACTCTTTCTTTAGGAAAGCGGAAGCGCTGGACAGAAT
Source organism: Aplochiton taeniatus (assembly GCA_017639675.1). Taxonomy (NCBI): domain Eukaryota; kingdom Metazoa; phylum Chordata; class Actinopteri; order Galaxiiformes; family Galaxiidae; genus Aplochiton; species Aplochiton taeniatus. Next base: position 3,822,107 of record CM030190.1, read on the forward strand.
TTTGCCATTTCCATTTCCTCTTACAGTGCGGGTTTCCCCAGGAGCCGACTATAAAACAGGTAGACTGAACATGGCTCCATGGAAGCAAAGACACCTGCTGACGCACTGATATACAATATGGACATGTTTGACTTTTTCAAGTTGGTGAGTTTAACAGCAAATTGACTGATCCGGGAAATTGTGGATGTCAAATTATTGACCCAAAGCTGATGTTTGGAGGTTCGATTTCTAACACATCATTTCCAACGGGATAAATAGCCTATAATTAATGTATTTGTTTCTGATTATCTATTGCAGACACTGCTTGTCTTTGGAATCCTTTTGAATCCCGTATTATCGTTCTCATGCGGTAAATTTAAAAACAATTGTTACAACGAAACGGAACTGGAGCATGAAGAGAAGAACTTCAAACGGAGGATGCCAACGGAGACTGTGAATACGTCCTTAATAGAACCTGGTGATTCTGAAATGCTGCCTTGTCCCCTGGAACTCTACCGAGGCTCCCGCATCGACCAGCGTTCCATCTCCCCCTGGCGTTACATGTAAGGCGATTTTCATGAAGTTATGAATAACGCGTTTCAGTTTTCAGTAGCCTGATTTTGTGTATTTATTTACGTTACATTAGAAAGATTTCATTGTTCAGATTGCTCGTTTTCTAACAATAATTTTCCTTACAGAAAGGATACCGATGAGGATCGAATCCCAAAAGACATCGCAATCGCTAAGTGCCTATGCACTGGATGCTTACGTTTTGATGAACGATCTGACACTGTGGAAGAAAACCTTGGATTCAATTCTGTTCCCGTGAAACAAACTATCTTGGTTCTCCGACGGGCCAAATGCGTTAACCAAAAGAAATATAACCTCAAATGTCACCGTATTGAAGTGTCTGTAGGCTGTACTTGCGTCTCTCCAAAGTATAAATAGGAGACATTTACCTCTTATAGAGGTTTATTTCAGATCAACTGTAGTGATATTTTTTCACATAGTCTACCCCAAGTTGTGTTTGTTTTAGAATGCACAAATGTTCGAGAGAACAACAACAAAAAACACTATTTACTTTAATAGTCTTTAATATAATTATTGTAATATTATTTCTAGTAGCCTATTATTTAGGCTACATGGTTCTGTTTTCGAAAAAAAAATAAACAAAAAAAATAAACGCTTATGTGTAATAAGCAAATTAGCCGCGCCTGTTATACATGCAATTTACTAGATGTTTAAGATATCAACTGTACTACATGTTTTAAGTTGTTTTCTCTTTGCCTTATTTATGTCATGCATGGTCTCAGAAATGTTTAATTATTATAAATGTAACATTTGGGAGAGTGGCATGAAATGTTTAGTTGACTGTCTTGTTTTTATAGACACCTATTATGCCTATTATGTTTATTTAAATGAAAGTTTTATAATGTGTATTTATTGACATGAAGCGGTTAGATGCCAGCAAAAAATCCAATAAACCTTGCAAACCAAAACCTCCAATGTTTTTTTTCAATTATTTTGGCTATGGTGTGTTTATTTAGTGGATTTAAGAAAAATACCAAACAAAATGTATTCCGATATAATTATTAACAAATAGGTTGTCTGCTCTGAATGACGTTATTTCCAAGTCTCTTTCCAACTCTTTCGGACTCTTTAGAGCCTGTAACGTAACTAGAATGTTTCCATTTTTGCTGTCAGAAGTGACGTACAAATTGAGCGCCATGTTTTTAACACAACAGCATGATTAATCTACTATCTAGAAGGGTTCTGAAGCATTGCAGTGTAGCTACTAGCAAGTAGACCAGGAAAAGAGGATGGCTCATGCCATTTTATCGGCATTGAATGTTCTTACAAAACCTCTGGGCGGTGAGTGGAAATAGTTGCTTCGAAAATAAAGACAAGACTTGAGCTATTTTTGTGAGCTAGCACAGTAATGTTAGCACAGTGTAAAAATCCATGAACTTTATAGCCACGTCAATTGTCATACAAGATAACAAGTATTGCACTGCCACTCGAGCTATATACATGTTGCAAATTGAAAATAAATATGCCACATTTCGTGTTTCTTGGTATTACCTTGTTCTAACTAAACAGTGGCGTTGTATCCTTCCTAGTCCCGTATACTTTTTAGACAGTCTGGCTTGTAAAGAAACAGACCCCCATTTGTTAATTCCCCTTACTTGAATATGCCAAATTAAAATTGTGAACCTGTATTAATTCCACAAGCCCGCTATTTATTAGTAGCTGGTTTAAATAAGAATGTCCTAGAAGGCTAGTGTTAAGAGACAAGCCCATATCCTGTCTTCCAGATTCCACCGTAAGTGATGAGCACACTACCCGACAGGGGGCGCTCTTGTCTGCGCTTCAAGCGAATCAGGCCCTTTTGGAAAATCACCTTCAGGCCGAACAGGGTCAAGAGGAGGCGAGGTGTCTGAGAGAAGAAGTGAGGGCCGAGGCAGTCTGGTTCTGCCCGGCAACAGATGACCCCACATGGAGCTTTGTCCAGGACTGTCTCCTGCTGCTCCTGAGCCTCTCCCGCCACCTCAAACGAGAGCTGGATCTCTTCAACCGATCCCCTGCTCCCTCACCAGCGGGGAGACTACGCACCCCAGAGATGGCCCCTCCCTTACCGCCGGACGTCCTGAGCGTGTCCCAACAGAAAACTCTGGCGGCGGCTCTCCAGTTTGTGGTCTCCCTGGGTCTCTGTCCTCACCTGGCTCCAGGGGTGGGCGTGCCGCTGGGCCGGCGGTCTGCGTTCGGAGAGGTGGTGGACGGGTTGGCGCGGGGGGACGAGGCGCCGCCGGCGGAGCGACGCCTCCTGAACACGACGAGCGCGCTGCTGGAGCTGGCGGAGGTGTCGTCCCTGGCCACCACGCTGTTCACCCGTCACCTCGGCGACGTCATGGCGGCGCTGTGTCAGCTGGGCCACAGGCCGCCTCGACTTGAGGGTGGTGCCAACAGAGAGAAGGTATGAGGGGGCAGGGGGGGGGGGGGTTATGGGGGTAGCTGAACTGGCTGTGTTGGAAGGGAGGGACAAGCTGCTTGTTGTTGTCACTGGGACATTGCCATGGAAGGCCAAAAGGATGAAGTTGACATGTTGCATGTTGTGGTATGCTCCCTTCCAATGCTAGGTTATAGGGAAGTACTTCCTTAGTGCTCACCCAGGTAATCTTCCTGTTTTAACTCCAAGTTTATTCTAAGAAGTTTCACGAAGTGTCAGCATTGGCTGATGTGTACAATATTGGTATTGTTATTGATGGGGTGAGTCATGAACCGTTTGTAATGCAGGACATTTGTCTGGAGGAACGCAAGACCTGCCGAAAGGCCCTGCAAAGCCTTCTGGGAAAAGTATACCAGCCCATCGTCATCAAAGAGCTGCTTATTCTTCAAGGTGGCCCTAAACAGGTGTGTGTTTGTTCATGGGGTTCCCTTATTGCAGATTGTGCCTTTTCCTTTTGATAAATCTTAATGTATCTTATAAATATCTTAATAGATATCTTATTTTCTGTGCTTTGTGCTTGGATTTGTGTGCTTCCACATGTTTTCTCTGTGTCTGTTGTCTGTGTCTGATGTACATGTTTCAGGGGTAACTTTGAGTTAGGGTTCATACTGTGGTTTCCCTCCCGTCTGTCCAGGCGCCCCCAGGACGAGGTGCCGGCAGGGGGGGCGCTCTGCCTGCTGCCCCCGCCTGGCTGAGACGACTCTGTGGGCAGCTGCTGTCTGACAGGCTGGTTCAGCCCAACGGTGTCCAGGCTGTGGTTAGAGCTATTCTGGAGGGTACTGGAGGTGAGGGAGAAGGAGCGATGGAGGGGTGGGTGGACGGAAGAAGGGATGAAAGGAACGAGCAATGATTAGAGGGAGGGAGGAGGAAAGATGGATGGATGGATGGATGGACGGAAGGAGTGATGGCTGGAGAAAGGAGAGATGGATTAAATAATAGATGGATGAATACATTGAGGCGGCCATAATATGAAGCCGTGTCTTCATGTCGCTTGTCTTTGTTATTTCTTAAAAATATCAACCAAATAATCTGTCAATAAAGATTATAATGCCCAACAAGTAATTATGTGACGTACTCTGGTCTCGACTATGTTGGAATAGAATAGCTTTCTACTAACCTTCAAGCAATTTTCCAACAGCTAAGATTTTTCCCTTGAATTTCCACGCTTTGTCCAGCAGGGGGTGACACAGAGTGGAGGAAATGTGACGGTGTGGCCAAGATCCTGTCCACCTGTCCCCAGCAGTCTGTCTCTCCGGACGCATACTACAGACTGGTCTGCCCTCAGGTAAGCCCCCCTCTGTCTCTCCACTGTGTCATTACAGGATGAGCAATTATGGATAAAGTTTGACTGAAAGGCAATATTTTGATATTTATTTTGATAGGTTTCTATTGTATCATTTTACCATATGTTGTCTTTTATTTAGCTGTTGTTTTTATTGTTAAATCACACTGTCTAACATTGCTAAATATAGTGTTCTACAAAGTTCTATAGTTCTATTGTGAATAAATATATTTTGTTTATTAATGTTAATGTTTTAGTTGATTTATTTTGTAATACTTGCTGGGGTAGAAACTTCTTTGAAATATTTCTTAGGAATAAATATGTAATTATCTTTCTCTCGTTTTGCATATAAATAATAAATATAGATTTTACTGTCCAAATTTAAGTAGACTTTAGATAGTAGATAGTATTTAGATAGTATTTTTGTCTATTATTGTTTTGTCAGATTCTAGAACTGCTCCACTTTCGGGACAAGCTAACGGCACAGCAGTTCCAGCGCGTGGCCACCAGGGCGGCGCTCACCATGCTGGAGGACAAACCAGAGTTTGGCCAGCAGTATCTCCTGGCACCTCTCTTAAGCCCTCTGCAACGTTGTGCCCAGCCAACAGGTCAGTACACAGTCAGAACAGAACTACATCACCACAGTGAACCCAGCCTCAACAAAGCCTGAGATGTCATAACTAATCCGTATTTCAAAAACAATTTTTTTCTTTCTTAACAAGGCCTTTAAAAGCCTTGGAGTGTTTGATATTTTGGAATATGAATTTGCTTGTTTGTCCAAGTTCATAATATTTCAGTGTTCCAAACAACCTCCATTTTTGAGCTCAGATGAAAGAGATTCTTCTCTGCTCTGAAATATACATGATATTGATAGTTTGGTGCTTGGAACAGGAAAACTAATTGCTAGCAAGAACCATTTTACCTAGTTCATGCATCCCTTTCTAATCCCCCCACCAAGGGAAGTAGTAACATATTCGAGTTCTCTGCTACGGTCAGTGTTGCTGTCTGGTCTATCATCCTTAGCTCACCGGCCTGAAAGTCAAGGAAGAAACGGCTGGCTATGGTGAGGTGAGAGAGAATTGACCAGAACACAAGCCACAGTAACGCTCGCTCTACCGGAAGATTGATTTGATTGGCTCGCCATCCTCTACCTATGTTTCTAAAGGGCTTGCCGCTGCTGTGCTCTGTTGAACTTAACGGGCCCACTGAGCAGGAAGCAAGCCTGGGCCTTCAGGACACACACACACACACACACACACACACACACGCACACACACACACACACACACACACGCACACACACAGTTAATTCCCCCTGCCTATCGGGAATGGACAGTGCTGTGGTGATAGACTGCCTGACTTTTAATTGGAGCTCAGTCATCTTGTCATTATCCTGACCGTGCTGGATTGAATGAGGGTTGTGTGTGTGTGTGTGTGTGTGTGTGTGTGTGTGTGTGTGTGTGTGTGTGTGTGTGTGTGTGTGTGTGTGTGTGTGTGTGTGTGTGTGTGTGTGTGTGTGTGTGTGTGTGTGTGTGTGTGTGTGTGTGTGTGTACAGTCCGTGTAGTAGGTGTGAATATGCGTGTGTGTGTGTGTGTTTTATTGTCCTATGCAGACTGTAAATGCTGTTTGCATCTTTAAGATGGTCCCTCTAAACCTGCAGTGATTGGATATGGATCCCTGCCTCCCTGATAATGTAGCGGCCTGTGTGCGTCTGTGGTCGATCTGTAGCACAGAACCAGGCTGCACACTCTCACATCATTCTTCGACTGAAGCCTGTGTGTATACGTGTGTCTGTGTTTGTGTACGTGTGTCTGTGTTTGTGTACGTGTGTGTGTGTGTGTGTGTGTGTGTGTGTGTGTGTGTGTGTGTGTGTGTACACACGTGTGTTTCAGACGAGGGTGCAGTGGAGGAGTGGGAGCTGACCCGCTGTGTTGAGGACTTGTTTAAGGTGAGGAGTCTGTCTGTCTGTCTGTCTGTCTGTCTGTCTGTCTGTCTGTCTGTCTGTCTGTCTGTCTGTCTGTCTGTCTGTCTGTCTGTCTGTCTGTCTGTCTGTCTGTCTGTCTGTCTGTCTGTCTGTCTGTCTGTCTGTCTGTGTTCCTCCCTCCCTCCCTATTGATTCCTCACATGCCTTTCGCTCACTCACTCTTCCCTCCCCTTGTTTTCATCTCTTTTTTTTTGGTTACCTTTATTTAACCAGGCATTTCACTAAGAGCAGATTCTTATTTGCAATGGTGGCCTGGCAGGTTGGGTTCTTCATATGTCTGTCTCCTGCTCGCTCTCTCTCTCTCTCTCTCTCTCTCTCTCTCTCTCTCTCTCTCTCATTTTTAATCGCTCCCTCACGTCCTCTTTTCTTTCTCCCTCTCTCCCTCCCTCCCTCCAGCTGTGTGTGGTCAGCAGCAGCAGTACCTGTCCACCGGGTGTTCTGCTGAAGCTCCTAGGAGACGTCCTACCGGTCCTCTTCTCTGTGTTCTGTTTCACCAAACACAACGTCTCTCACCTACGGTCAGTCCACCTTCACCCCCACCTCCCCCTCTACCTACGGTCAGTCCACCTTCACCCCCACCTCCCCCTCTACCTACGGTCAGTCCACCTTCACCCCCACCTCCCCCTCTACCTACGGTCAGTCCCCCTCCCCCTTCACCTCCCCCTTCACCTCCCCCTCTACCTATGGTCAGTCCACCTTCACCCCCACCTCCCCCTCTACCTATGGTCAGTCCACCTTCACCCCCACCTCCCCCTCTACCTATGGTCAGTCCACCTTCACCCCCACCTCCCCCTTCACCTCCCCCTCTACCTACGGTCATTCCAACTTCACCCCCACCTCCCCCTCTACCTATGGTCAGTCCACCTCCCCCTTCACCTCCCCCTCTACCTATGGTCAGTCCACCTTCACCCCCACCTCCCCCTCTACCTATGGTCAGTCCACCTCCCCCTTCACCTCCCCCACCCTCTCTACCTCCCCCTTCACCTCCCCTTCTACCTATGGTAAGTTCACCTCCACCTCCCTCTCTACCTCCAGCTGCACCTCCCACCTCCAACTTCACCTCCCTCTCAACCTCCACCTTCACCTCCACCTACGGTCAGTCCCCCCCTCCACCTCCACCTATACCTCCATCTCAACCTCCACCTCCCTCTCTACTTCCACCTTCCTAACCCCCCCCTCCCCCTCCTCCCCTCCCTCTCCCCCCGGTCAAACTCAACGTCGGGGTCAGACTTTACATTGGATTATTGTTGGAAAAGGCTTCAGTTTTGGTCATAATGTTAAACCTTTACTTTTTTAGCACCTTTCTTTACAATGTTGCTAAGTTACTTTAGCAATCATAGAACCATAGAACAACAATTAATTGTGCGTGTGCGTGTGCGTGTGCGTGTGCGTGTGCGTGTGCGTGTGCGCGTGCGTGTGCGCGTGCGTGTGCTCCACAGTGCCCCCTGTCAGGAGATCCTGCTGTGGTACCTGGGTGTCGCTGAGCCCCAGACAGCGTCTCTGGCCCTGAAGCTGTTTTGTGGGCTGGGCCCCCGTATGACTGACGGACAGGCGGGACGGGGCGTGGCCCCGGGCTTTCAGTTCAGCCCCGGCAGCGAGGGCGGGGCCAAGCTGATCACCATGGAGACCCCCAGGTGACTGACACTAAGATTCCCCAGTAGTCAGATATTTTCTGTAAAAATATACCCTTTTCTCATTGGAGTTCACCTCTGGTACCACATATGTATGTATGCATTTATGGAAGAAAAAACATTTCGTTTGAAAACAAGGGAATTAAGTCAGCGAGCTTCTGTGCTTTGGACAAGATACAGACACCATGTTCTTTTCTCATCTGATGACCAGTGTCTGCTTTGTGTCAAAGTATGGAAGATCAGTCAGGCGCTCACTCCTCTCTGTCTCGTCGTCCTTCGTCCTCCAGTGAGGAAGACGACGCGCTGTACGAGAGGCTCACAGGGGAGCAGTGGAGGCTGGAGTGTCTGGTTCAACTCCTGGCCGACCTCAAAGACAGCGACCTGCCCGGGGACTTCTTCCTCCAGCTGCTGCAGGTACGGGCATGCGCACACACACACACACACACACACACACAGTTACCGCACACACAGACACACACAGTACCACACGCGCACACGCACACACAGAGTGCTATCATTTGTTAGTCTCTCACTCTGCGTTCAAATCTTCATAGGAGCTAACCAGCTGGACAGCAGCAGCAGAAGAAGAAGAGGAGGAACAGGAAGTCAACCTGTCGGCCATGACACTGCTGGAGGTGGAGCGGTGTCTGTCGGAGCGTGCGGAGGGGCCCGGCTACAGCCTGGCTCTGCTCCAGGTGTTGGCGGTGGTGTGTGAGGGTCTGCCACACACCGTCCTGCTCAGAAAGCCTACCCAGGTACTTTCTCTCTCTCTCTCTTTTTCTCTCTCTCTCTCTCTCTCTCTCTCTCTCTCTCTCTGTGTTTCTCTGCCTCTCTCTCTCTCTCTCTCTCTCTCTCTCTCTCTCTCTCTCTCTCTCTGTTTTGTCTTTCACTCTCTTTCTCTCTCTCTCTCTCTCTCTCTCTCTCTCTCTCTCTCTCTCTCTCTGTCTGTTTTGTCTTTCACTCTCTGTCTCTTGACTCTTTCTGTCTCTCTTGGTCCAGCCCTCCATCCCTCCGTCCTGTGGGGGTTCTGAATAGAGAACCAGGCCGTGTTGAGTCATACCTGACAGACTCTAACAATAGTCTGCTGTTTTGAATCCACGATAAGGGAGTCAATAACTGGGGAAAGTGACTCATCCTACCTGGGTGGCTGACTGACTAGATGGCTGGATAACTGGCAGTCTGGCTGGATGGCTTGGTCATTCGCTATTTGACTGGCTGGCTGGCTGGCTGGCTGACTAACTGGCGGTCTGGCTGGTTGGCTGGGTGAGTGGGTGACTGGTTGGCTGGCTGAGTGGGTGACTGGTTGGGTGGCTGGCTGGCTTGATTACCAAATTACTGGCTATTTGCACTATTAGATGACTTGCTGGACTATTTTTCCCTGTTCTGTCAGAGGGAAAACAGCTCTTTCCAATTAGGAAGCCTTTCCCGTAAAGCGGCCTCAGCTCACCTGATAAGCTTTTATTTTTAGGCTGCTTATCTCCAGGTCTGGGCTCAGCTTTTCGGGCTGAGAACCTCTTAAAAGTGAAAGTTTGGTCTAGTTAGGAGAGTGAGGCTTTACTGAAACTGCTAAACCTGCTGTATTTCTGTCTCTGTGTGTCTGACTCTACTGTCTGTCTGTCTTGTCGGATTTCTCACTCTCTCTCTCTCTCTCTCTCTCTCTGTGTTTCTGTCTGTCTTTCTCGCCGTGTTTCTGTCTCTCTCTCTCTCTCTCTCTCTCTCTCTGTGTTTCTGTTTCTGTCTCTCTGTCTCTTGCTCACACACACACACTTTCACACACACACACACACACACACACACTAACCAACGGATGATATCCCTGCTCTCTCCTAGGTGGTAGACTTCATGGTGTCTCTGCTACATAGAGCCTGTGTGGGTCTGGAGCGGCCCTCTGGTTCTGGTCCAGGTCCTGCTCCTGGATCTGGTAGCCCGGTGGAGAGCCAGAGTCTCAGCATGGGGATGGGCCTGGTGGCCACACTGCTCTCTGGACCTCAGGTACTGAAGGGAACCTCTGTCAGTCTAGTGGTCCCCTCACAGTCAGACTGTTTGATTCTGTTGATCGATCTACATTTCCTTACTTTGGTCTGTGTGTTTCCACAGTGTCAATAAAACACCGAAAGCTAGCAAGACAAAGTTAGTACAAAATAAAGTTTGACATACCTTTCGTTTGGGTAATAAAAAAAAAATAAAGCGTACTCTGTTCCTTTTTCTCAGAATGAACTCCTTAAAATAAATGAATTCACATGGTGTCAGTAAACAGATTTGAAGCCAGGATGACCAATTGGTAGAGGAAACAATGGGAGCAGTCTGTGTTTTAACCTTTGATGTTGCAGCTTTTTAATGTCCTAATTGAATTATGTTTGTTAGAAATTCTAAGTATAGGTTTTATATTGTTCTGTAAATTGTTTTATGTGGGTTTTTTTTTTATGTGAAACTTTGATGTGCTGCAGTTGTGGCCAGGTGTCTCTTGTAAAAAGAGATTTTGAATCTCAATGAAATAAAACGTAATGGGTATTTTATGTTTGTTATTATAGAGTATTTTATGTATGCTTTATCATTAGGTAAGTGTTATAGTTAGAGTATTTTATAATAATAATAATAATAATAATAATTCATTATTATATAACTATTTATAGTTATATAAGGCCTGCAGCCTTATATAGCACTTTTCTAAGACACAAAGACGCTTTACAGAAAAAGAATAAGACAATAATGGTCAGACGGATAGCAACACACTAGAGTATGTTTGCTTTGTCTTTAGGTAAGTGTCATAGTTAGAGTATTTAATGTTTGCTTTATCCTTAGGTAAGTGTTATAGTATTTTATGTTTGCTTTGTCTTTAGGTAAGTGTCATAGTTAGAGTATTTAATGTTTGCTTTATCCTTAGGTAAGTGTTATAGTATTTTATGTTTGCTTTGTCTTTAGGTAAGTGTCATAGTTAGAGTATTTAATGTTTGCTTTATCCTTAGGTAAGTGTTATAGTATTTTATGTTTGCTTTGTCTTTAGGTAAGTGTCATAGTTAGAGTATTTAATGTTTGCTTTATCCTTAGGTAAGTGTTATAGTATTTTATGTTTGCTTTGTCTTTAGGTAAGTGTCATAGTTAGAGTATTTAATGTTTGCTTTATCCTTAGGTAAGTGTTATAGTATTTTATGTTTGCCTTGTCTTTAGGTAAGTGCAGAGGATTATTCCTGCATGTCCAAGCTCCTCCCACCTCTTGAAGAACTATCCCAGAAGCACCCTGAGGCACTGATCCGGGAACTGGCGTCGGACCTGAGGACCGTCATCGCCACGCGCGGCGCCTGCCGCCTCGGCGACCTGACGCGGGGACCCCGTCGCCCAGACGACCCCCCCCGAAGCCACGTGGTCAAGTCGCCGACGGAAACCCACCAAAGGCCTTCTGCTAAAGAGCCCAGGATTCGACCGCCTCAAACGGAATGGGCCCGAGTGTCCAACAGCGCTCCGCCCCATCCCATAATACAGCCTCCTCGTTTTCCGTCGACCTCCCAATCTCCAGACCCAAGCCCCGTCCGAGACACGCCCACTACTGGAGACCCCCAGCCCTTCCCCACACCCCAAGCCCAGACGGGTCCATCAAAGCCTGGGCGCGCTGAGCCCGTCCCAGCCCCTGGGGGTACCTACCCGAGCGCGGCCGACCCAATTGGAACACAAAGTGAAAGGCACAGGAGCGGGACAACCGGTGGCCACGCCCCTCCCCGAATGGCCGTCTCCGATTGGCTCCTGGAAGCGTGTGACCCGGAAGTGCCGACCCGAGCGGTAGCGCTAAGGGCTTTGACCCGCCTGGTACAGGAGAGGGACCCTGAGGCCGCCCAAGCCCAGGAAAAGGTCCTATCGGTGGGTAGATCTGTCTCTTCGATACCCTCCTCTCCTCCTCCTCTGGAGTGACTTAACTGTTCAATAATCCTTTTACTGATGATAAAGTGACTCTAACCCATTGCTGGTTAGAATTAGCCTAGTTTCTCCAAAACACAAACAACTTATATTTTTATTTAAGCATTCCACAACAATAGTCCCTTTAAACACATTATAGGTCTTTTTATTTACGTTTAACCTTTATTTTAGCTTTCTGGCTTTTAGAAATCTGGGTTGATGTCAGCATAGCCTCCCCACAGTCTTATACACATCCACCATGGCTCTCTACTGTGTGTGTGTGTGTGTGTGTGTGTGTGTGTGTGTGTGTGTGTGTGTGTGTGTGTGTGTGTGTGTGTGTGTGTGTGTGTGTGTGTGTGTGTGTGTGTGTGTGTGTGTGTGTGTGTGTGTGTGTGTGTGTGTGTGTGCGTGCGTGCGTGCGTGCGTGCGCCCCTCCTTGCCCTCCTCTCTCCACTGTTATTTATTATAAGTCCTCAGACCTCCAGGGTGCTTTAGTCCCCAGGGAGTGACTTCCTGCTTCTCAAGCCTGGGAAGATGTTCCTTTCCTGGGCCTTCATTTTCCTCCCTGGTGCCCCCCGTGGCGCAGCCCTGGTCTCCACCCGACACCCTGGAGGGATTGAGGGGAGGGGAGAGGGTGGTGGTGGTCCACGGGGACTTGTTAAGGTGGCAGGGCCAGTGTGGACGGGATTAGCTCCATTGACCAGCAACACATTTATAATGCGCTGTAATGAGAAACCCCTGTGTGGTGTGGTGTGGTGTGTGTGTGTGTGTGTGTGTGTGTGTGTGTGTGTGTGTGTGTGTGTGTCGGTGTGTGTCGGTGTGTGTCGGTGTGTGTGTGTGTGTGTGTGCGCGCGCGCGTTAAAGAAAACTAACAATTAACCCCCAATCCCCCACCCTACACCTTTCCTGGTCACTCCCCCCTGTAGGGAGTGTGCTATCCACCGGTGTAGGGCTCAGTTCCACAACCTCTTTGATGTCAATACACTGTGGTATTAATAATCTATCAGTTCTACATCAATTTGTGATGAGAAGCTTTGTTCTCTAAAACAGTATTTTTTTACAGGTTTTACAACACCGCGTTTCTAAAATACGTTGTCAGCAAACACATTGATGTTTGGAGTTTCTTCAGATTTTTTTGTTGCTATAACCGTTCCAGTATATTCTATTAATCATCTGATTTTGTGAACATGTTGTGCTTTGCAGCTCTTCCTGGAGAACTTGGAACATGAGGACTCGTTCGTATACCTGTCTGCCATTCAAGGTACCACGCCAACCCGGCCAGAATCTGGGCTTAGTCAACCTGATAGGAGGTTTATAATATCCAGAATTAACTGAATTCAAATGAGAATGAACCAAGTCCCTAAAATGTGTTTTATTGGTTGGCATAAACAGTGAAAACATATTGTCAGCAGAGATACAAACTGATATATATACATATATATATAAAGCACAACGTGCTGGACTGGCTAACCAGCCAGCCGTCCCACAATGCATCGGTTCTGAGTGGCCCTGTGTCTCCTGTGATCAGGTTTGGCTGTGCTCGCCGACTCCTACCCCGAGAGGGTCCTGCAAAGGCTGCTGGGAGAGTTCCAAGGCGGCCCCGCCCTCTCCTCCTCCATAAAGGAACGCTCGTTGGAGACGCGGCTGAAAGTAGGAGAGGTGCTGATGAGGGCCAGCAGGGCCATGGGTGAGTGGACACACACACACACAAAACACCACGCTTACTATTTCTCACGTGTTTCTAGTATCTGGTCCTTGAGCGCCACGGTTACCCTCAAATCCTTCCTCCTCGTGAATGTAGCTAGTGAACTCCATGGTCCTGATCAATCAGTCTGTCCACCATACTCCATTGTCCTGATCAATCAGTCTGTCCACCATACTCCATGGTCCTGATCAATCAGTCTGTCCACCATTAACTCCATGGTCCTGATCAATCAGTCTGTCCACCATTAACTCCATGGTCCTGATCAATCAGTCTGTCCACCATTAACTCCATGGTCCTGATCAATCAGTCTGTCCACCATACTCCATGGTCCTGATCAATCAGTCTGTCCACCATTAACTCCATGGACCTGATCAATCAGTCTGTCCACCATGAACTCCATGGCCCTGATCAATCAGTCTGTCCACCATGAACTCCATGGCCCTGATCAATCAGTCTGTCCACCATGAACTCCATGGCCCTGATCAATCAGCCGTCTGTCCGCCACCAGGAGACTGAGGCCAGGGTGGCGGCAATGGGTTGGTCGCGATGCGCCCACGCGTGTGTCTGTTTGTGTTTTGGCTGCGGGTCAGCGGCGGTCGTTAGCGTTCCCACCGCCAAGGCGTAAAAAAACGGGACAGCGCATTTCTTTGTCTCCCCACTCGGTGGAGGTTTCAGAGCAGCCTCTGTATGGAAATCTGTCCGGTAGAAATCACCATCTCTGTTTTCTTCTTTTTTTCTTTCTTCGTGCTCTTCCTCCTCTGTCTAAGTTCCTCTGCCAAACCTTGGATCGTACCACTTTCTCTAGACAATAAGGGGTTTCTTTTACACGACCCCCCCCCCCTCCCTCCCCCGTTTTGGTCAGAGAATTGAGAGACCCCGGCCACCCCCCAACCCCTACCCCAGGCAGGCTGACAGAGACAGAGAGCGTGGGTCTCCATTTGGCTCGGCGGAGCTGACTCTCTATGGGCCAACAGCTGCTTCCCTCGTCTGCTGTCTGCTGGGAAACCGGGTTTTCCCCAGCCGTGTTGCTTTAAAAGAGAGCATTATTACATTTAGGAGAAGCTGAAACCGAAATCGTGATGGCTTTTCATCAGCCAGGATAATCGGGGTAAAACCTGTCCTAAAATGAAACAGTGTTGCAGTCTGTCGGAGTGAAGCGACACGTTTTTATTATTATTATTATATTTGATTTAATAATATTTTATTATGTTTAATATTATAATATTATCCTATTTTGTGGCTGTCGTCCACGTATCTGAAGAAGAGTGTGCAGTTTCCTGTGGTGTCCCCAGGTGGAGCCACCAGGTGGTCAGCTGTCTGTCCCTCTGTCTCTATGACAAGGTGGGACCTTTGATGTGGAGTGATGGTCCAACAGCTGCCAGGGGTGTGTGTGTGTTCGTGTGTGTGTGCGTGTGCGTGTGCGTGTGCGTGTGCGCGCCTACATGTGGCATGTACACTTTTAGTGCCGACAAAGCAATGGTCAATGTCGTCTTAGTGCTGACCTGATACAATTTCAAACACACACACACACACACACACACACACACACACACACACACACACACACAAGCTACTTATCCCCGCACCGGCTTTCTCTTCCATTAGACCAATTACAGCTGTGACTGTCTGGTGTCAGCTGAGCTGGCATGGTTTGTGTGTGTCTGGTCTGCTTGTGTGAACAGTGCCCGTCGGTGTGTGTGTGTGTGTGTGTTGGTCAGACAGACAGACTGTGTGTGTGTTTTTATTCTTGCTTCAGAATGGCTGTCTGAGGGCCTGGCTGAATAGCTCTGGGTGTCATGGATTCCCATTTGTTTGGGTCCGTCTTGGTCCAGAACCGCCAGCTGTAGGGAGGCCAGCCCACTGAACACGCCCCACTCTACCCGCTGGGGACCAATCAGAGTCCCTGTCCATGCTGGACTGACCAATCGGCTGAACCTCTGTACTGGCTGGTCACCACTGGTGCTTGGGCTTGACTAAGGACTTCTAATAGACCCAAGCCAGCAGCAAGGAGTCCTTTCACCTCTCATCTTCAATCTGTCTTTTTATTCTGTAACTTTTTGTGAGCACTCTCCTTTCTTTCTTTCTTTCTTTCTTACTTTCTTTCTGTCCTTTTTCCCTTCTCTCTCTCTCTCTCTCTCTCTCTCTCTCTCTCTCTCTCTCTCTCTCTCTCTCTCTCTCTCTCTCTCCCTCCTCCCCTCTGGCTGTGCTTGCAGAGTTGTATGACTCATCTAGAAGTGGTGCGTTTGAGCTGCTGTTGTTCTCCCTGGCTCAGGAAGCAGCACAGGTGTACTCGAGGACACAAACACACCTGGGAAAATGTCCTGTCATGGTGGCGCTGCGCTGTCTGCCAAACGAATGAAGTAACTCACTGAATTAGTTATAAATAGAGACCGCTTCAAACGAGCCCTAGATTCTTTGTTTTTGCTTTACAGAATTAGGCTAACTTTGTCATCAATCAAGTGACATTTTCTCCCTGTGCTTTATGGAAGAACTGAATTCCACAGGAACACTCTGCGTGCAGCACAGACCGGACCAAACCCATGCGCCTAGCCCTCTTCCTCCACCTGTATGATTATAAACCTCTCCTTCTCCTCCTTCCAGGTGAGCTGGCCCCCCATCTGGGCCGTCCCTTGGTGGGGGTCTTCCTCCAGGGCACCCGGGACCAGGATCCCAGCGTGAGGGCTAGCAGCCTGTCCAACCTGGGGGAGCTGTGCCAGAGGCTGGAGCACTCCCTGGGGCCCCTGGCCCCCGAGGTGAGACCGCAGGGTGGATGTCTGAACACTGCCCGATAGATTGGAGATGTCTTCTTCTTTTTTTTTTTTTGCTTTTTTTTGGGGGTTCGTTTGCATGGGTTATTTTATGCATAGGTTTTAGTGTCAACATGGGGTCGGGTCATGAGGCTGCAGGTGTGGCAGAGGTTAAAGGTTACAGGACTGTGCTGATGTAGTTCTGTTATCCTAGAACCAGCCACATACTTTACCTTTATCTCTCTTGAGCAGCTTTTCCTCAGGACACCCCTCTTTCTCTCTCTCCCTCTCCCCTGTCCTCTACCCCCCTCCCTGGCTGCCCCCCAGCTCTCTCTCTCTCTCTCTCTCTCTCTCTCTCTTATATTCTCTTTCTCTCCCCTCTCCCCTCCCCTCTGTATTTGCTTGTGGGGCCAGGGGCACCCCACTTCCCTCTACCACATGCCAGCCTGCCTTGGTCAGACATCTGCCTGAGTTGGCTGAAATGGAGCCTGTGTGTGTGTGTGTGTGTGTGTGTGTGTGTGTGTGTGTGTGTGTGTGTGTGTGTGTGTGTGTGTGTGTGTGTGTGTGTGTGTGTGTGTGTGTGTGTGTGTGTGTGTGTGTGTGTGTGTGGGGCCACATTATGGACTGCCGCAGTGGTCAAGGTCTTAAATAAAGCTGCTCTGGGTTCTGGAAAGTCGTCATTGAGCGTGTGTCTGTGTGGAGGCCTGCTGTCCTCCTGAATAAGCAGCTCTGTCAGCCTGAGGAACAGCCATGCTTATTCATGAATCTGCTCCCTGCTGTGTGTGTGTGTGTGTGTGTGTGTGTGTGTGTGGACATGTTTGCTCAAACGCCTCAATAATATATCAATCGATTCAATCTAGTAGAAGTGACCTCAGCACTGCGAGACTATAGCTCACATAGCGTTTTGTCCCTCCTAACTGTGTGTGTGTGTGTGTGTGTGTGTGTGTGTGTGTGTGTGTGTGTGTGCCAGCTGAGTGCCTGTCTGACCGCGTTGATAAAGACCGACCGAGAGGCGGAGGTGAGGAGAGCGGCCGTCCACGTCATCACCCAGCTGCTCCGAGGGCTCAGCGACAAAACCACGCAGGTACACACACACACACACACACACACACTCACACACAGTCACATTTTCCTCCTAGAACACTAAAGTTCCGGAGACCGTTATCTCTCCCACTTGTTTGGACTGTTCCATCCGTTCAATCCAGTGGATTCTATTTCTGTTCTGATGCCGCTGTAGGCTGTCATGGAAACGCAGGCTATTGCCTGGTGGCACAGAGCAAAACAACTTTTATCCAGACAGCCCGGTCTTCTTTGTCACGTCAAAGGAGGGTGTATGCTGTTCTTTCTCCTTTCTAGTTGTTTTCCCAGACTCCCTGGCATGCAGGGAAAGGCTATCAGTGTATGTGGACGGTCAGTTAGGAGGGGGTTTACCCCTAGATTACAGGACCATCCCTGAGTCAGAGTTTCCCTCGGGTCGTCACGGTGATAACAGGCCTACACGCTGGTTCTCACCGTCGAACAGAACGGAGTCGTGTCGAAAAACATCCCGACTGCTCCACACACACACACACACACACACACACACACACACACACTCACACGTTACGCACCGTTTCCCTCTAAACACCATGTTGGCGTAGTGGAAACTGGAAACGTCTGGAAAGGATGTCTGTTCTTGGATTGCTACTTTGAGAGTGTTGACCTGTGTACGGAAAGCAGGAAAATTACAAACGCGGACCTCTTTTTAAAGATGGACACTAAAGAGGAATACTGAAGGGCTTGATGATAGTGGTTTATTCAAAATGGTGTCCCTGCAGTATTAACTGGGCTAAGGACTAGCCCTGCTTGGCCCTGCAGTGTTAAGTGTGCTAAGGACTTGCCCTGCTTGGTCCTGCAGTGTTAAGTGTGCTAAGCACTAGCCTTGCTTGTCTTCTTATCTTTGAGTGGTCAAATTAGCCGTCAGTTTAAACATTTAAAGGTCTTGTGTTCTCAAAATGAAAAAAAACGCTGCTCCCCTGTCTTTACCTGACTGACGGGGGGGGGGGGGGGGGGGGGGGGGCTCTAAGGGTCTCTTTGGTCAGGCCCATAGTCTTGTCCTGTCATTAGGGCAACAGCTGGCCTGAGCCTGAACGGATAATGACACACAGGAGTAGGACGTGGCCAGAGGACAGCTTGGAAGACGAGGTCAGAACAGACCTGACCTGGGGTCTGCTGAATAGACCTGACCTGGGGTCTGCAGAACAGACCTGACCTAGGCTCTGCAGAACAGACCTGACCTGGGCTCTGCTGAACAGACCTGACCTGGGCTCTGCAGAACAGACCTGACCTGGGCTCTGCAGAACAGACCTGACCTGGGCTCTGCTGAACAGACCTGACCTGGGCTCTGCAGAACAGACCTGACCTGGGCTCTGCTGAACAGACCTGACCTGGGGTCTGCAGAACAGACCTGACCTGACCTGGGCTCTGCTGAACAGACCTGACCTGGGCTCTGCAGAACAGACCTGACCTGGGCTCTGCAGAACAGACCTGACCTGGGCTCTGCAGAACAGACCTGACCTGGGCTCTGCTGAACAGACCTGACCTGGGGTCTGCAGAACAGACCTGACCTGACCTGGGCTCTGCTGAACAGACCTGACCTGGGCTCTGCAGAACAGACCTGACCTGGGCTCTGCAGAACAGACCTGACCTGGGCTCTGCAGAACAGACCTGACCTGGGCTCTGCTGAACAGACCTGACCTGGGGTCTGCAGAACAGACCTGACCTGACCTGGGCTCTGCTGAACAGACCTGACCTGGGCTCTGCTGAACAGACCTGACCTGGGCTCTGCTGAACAGACCTGACCTGGGCTCTGCAGAACAGACCTAACCTGACCTGGGATCTGCAGAACAGACCTGACCTGGGCTCTGCAGAACAGACCTGACCTGGGCTCTGCTGAGCAGACCTGACCTGGGCTCTGCAGAACAGACCTGACCTGGGCTCTGCTGAACAGACCTGACCTGGGGTCTGCAGAACAGACCTGACCTGACCTGGGCTCTGCTGAACAGACCTGACCTGGGCTCTGCAGAACAGACCTGACCTGGGCTCTGCTGAACAGACCTGACCTGGGGTCTGCAGAACAGACCTGACCTGACCTGGGCTCTGCAGAACAGACCTGACCTGGGCTCTGCTGAACAGACCTGACCTGGGCTCTGCAGAACAGACCTAACCTGACCTGGGATCTGCAGAACAGACCTGACCTGGGCTTTGCAGAACAGACCTGACCTGGGCTCTGCAGAACAGACCTGACCTGGGCTCTGCAGAACAGACCTGACCTGACCTGGGATCTGCAGAACAGACCTGACCTGGGCTCTGCAGAACAGACCTGACCTGGGCTCTGCTGAACAGACCTGACCTGGGGTCTGCAGAACAGACCTGACCTGACCTGGGCTCTGCTGAACAGACCTGACCTGGGCTCTGCTGAACAGACCTGACCTGGGCTCTGCAGAACAGACCTAACCTGACCTGGGATCTGCAGAACAGACCTGACCTGGGCTCTGCAGAACAGACCTGACCTGGGGTCTGCAGAACAGACCTAACCTGACCTGGGATCTGCAGAACAGACCTGACCTGGGCTCTGCAGAACAGACCTAACCTGACCTGGGATCTGCAGAACAGACCTGACCTGGGATCTGCAGAACAGACCCGACCTGGGATCTGCTGAAAACACCTCCCCTGGGTCCTGGGGTCTGCAGAAGATGGCTTTTATAGACAGACACTTCAGGGCCAGATCGTAAGCTCCTTCCTCATAAGCAGCTTACACATCACTCTCTTCTCTTTCCTCTCACCCCACCTGCACCCTCTATCTTGTCTCCCCCCCACCCCCCACCCCTCTCGGCTCTGCCCCCCCCCTTCCCTCCTCCAGGTCCTGAGCGACGTGCTGCTGGACCTGTACCGGGCCCTGAAGTGGGCGGTCCGCTCGGACAGCGACGACGTCACGGTGCTGCACGCTCAGCTGGCGCTGGAGGAGATGGAGGACGTCATGAAGAGGTTCATCTTCCCGCCACAGAAGATGGAGAAGAAGATAGTGGTGCTGCCCTAAGATGCCCTCAGGACAGACGCAAACTGTTGCCTTAGTGCTAATCTACCAAATAGTATTGAACTATTTTGAAGTTAAACATACTAACTCATTTAAAGGTCATCTAAACTGCTTTTGAGAAACCTTTTAGTTGTTTTCCCATAAAGTGTCTCTACAGCAAATCTAAATAATAAATGCTCTAAAAGGGTTCAATCAACTCAATTTGTTTGGTTTGTCTTCTTCAGTTCGTAGACCACTATTTCAGTGTGTCATCGATAACAGTAGCTTAATGCTGTCAACTGAATGGACTTAAGACGTTGCTGTTCCTCCCAAAAACATCAACTTTAGATCTTTTGCTCCAGCACACAAACATTTAAACAGTACCACTGCATCCAGATAGAACACTTGTATTGGAGTAGTGTAGCATTTGGAAGGACAGGACCTGTTTCAAGTTAGATTACCCATAAGCCTCCACCTCCACCTCCCTCAAGGGTGAAGAGCCACCGATTTGTTTCTAGAGGATGAGTTCTTACCAGGGGCCAAAACATTCCATCTTTTGTCCTGCTTTGGCTCTGAGGTGAAGAGGGCAGACATTGAAGGTTACAGTAACTGGGTGAAAGGGACACACCCACACACACACACACACACGGAGCGATAGGCCCCAAGCCATGATCCTGTCCCGCACACAAAAGCAAACACAGAACCAGTTCTCTCCTATGGTAACAGAGTGTGAAGCACAACTCCCTCCGAACGCACACACACACACACACACCCACACATGCATACAAGCATGCCCCTTTCCCTGGATGCACTCTCCAGTCTACACACAAACACACACACACACACACACACACACACAGAGAAGACCAGTTTCTTCATTTGGTAGCTGAGCGTAAGGCACAACTCTGGCCTCTCTCGGTGCCCAAAAACATGATACACACACGCACACACACACACACACACACACACACACACACACACACACACAGAGACAAGGGGAAGACCAGTCTTTCCCTCTGAGAACGCGATAAAGTCAACAGCCGGGATGTGGGGAATGTTTGCCCCACGCGGGGCTCTCCCCCGTGAGGTCACGGCATCATTGTGACCAGCGGGGTCTTTCATCAACCTGGCAGATTTAGACCTCTCCAGAGTGGAGTGTCACGCCGAAGCGCTCGGCCCCGTAAATCACTGCTTCGCCTTGCTCTCAGGGGTGTTTTTCCCTGGAGTGCCCCCCCTTTATCTTCAGACAGTGAGAGTTTGGTCAAATTGAATGTAATGTCAATATTTTCTGTTTAGTCTATTTGTGTGTGCGGCTGCACGCAAGGGTTTGAGTCTGAAGTTCACTAAGGTTCACTAAGGAAGGCATTCACGTTGCTAAGTTTTATTCTAAGGGAAGCCAATTTCAAGTTGACCAAGCGTGTGTCGGCCGTAGAATTAAGTGACACGTTTGTGGGGAAAAATACATCATGTGTGTGTTTTTACTCATCCATGTTTGAGTGTGAGTGTAAAACTACAAAACACTTTTGTGCAGAAGCTTTTCCTCCAAAGTACATTTTTTTGGTCAAAATATCAAGCCTGCTGCATGTTCAGAAAAGTATATTATATAAACAAACACTTAGTAATTATTCCTAATTATAATTTTGGTAAGTTATTAGCAATTAAAAATATATAAAAAAAAACAGAATGCATACAAATGTATATGCACTACTATGTTGATTTTCCAGTGGACATAATTTATTTCTACCTCAAACCATAGTTGTTTATCTTCTTAAACCCTGGTGATGATATGAGCTCACAGTTTGACCAAATATTCACAACAGCGTCGATGACTCAGATATTTGCAGCGTTCTCCAAAACAATTCAGAGATACAGGAGGAGTTCTGTCTCCTCAGCATTATTATGACCAAGGACATTCCCACGGTGAGCCTGCTTGAGAGAGAGTGTGTGAGTGTGTGTGTGTGGAGGTTAGCGGTTCGCTGCACTGCTATAGCCCCACGACGTGGGACATTACCCAGGGGGAGGAAGTCAGGGCGGGGAGGGGGGGTCTCCTCTCTCCTGTACCTCTCTTCCACTGCTATGAGAGGGCTATTACACTAATTACTGCTCTGGCACGTGTTGGAGGGACAGAGAAAAAGAGAATATGGGGGTGTTAGAAAGTGTGTGTGTGCATGTGTGTGTGTGTTTTCGAGGTTAAGTGAAGGAGAGAGAGTGAACGTACGTCCGTGCACGTGTTGACATGCATGAATATGAAGTGCATGTTTAAGGTAATGCAGAGGTGTTTGAGCAAACACGTCCTCTAAAAGTATAGTTCGACTCACTCCAGTAAAGTGTGTCACGTTTCAAGTGAGTGATCTAGTTGCCGTGAGCTGTGAAGTTTTGCCTAATAACCACAAAAAACTGGCTTCCGTCTGTTTGTGTGTGTGTGTGTGTGTGTGTGTGTGTGTGTGTGTGTGTGTGTGTGTGTGTGTGTGTGTGTGTTCGATGAGAGTTTGCCAGGTTTTATTGATCGTGACAGAGAGCTGCAGTTTCCCTCACTCCACCAGCCAGGAGGGCCCCTAAAACTGCTGGCAGCCCAGCCTCACAGGGGCAGGGGGGGGGGGGCACTGGGGGTCTAGGGTGTTAAAGGTAAATAAATAAGCCCATAAAAGATGCTTTGAGCCGGGGAAGAGGGGAGGAGAGCAGAGGGGGGCCGTGGAGAAACAGTCCGGAGGCTTGTTGGATCTGTCTGCACTGCAGAGAGAGAGAGAGAGGGAGGGAGGGAGGGAGAGAGAGAGAGAGAGAGAGAGAGCGAGAGAGAGAGAGGGAGGGAGGGAGGGAGGGAGGGAGGGAGAGAGAGAGAGAGAGAGAGAGAGAGAGAGAGAGAGAGAGAGAGAGAAAGAGAGAAAGAGAGAGGTAGGGAGGGAGGGAGGGAGGGAGGGAGGGAGGGAGGGAGGGAGAGAGAGGACAGGGGAGAGGGAGAGAGAGAAAGAGGGGTGTCCTGAGGAAAAGCTGCTCAAGCTGCGTCAGTCGGCCGGACTACCAACACGCGACCAGGCAGCCATTCGGGACACTGGGACAGGGGGGAACACAGAGAGAGGGGAGAAGGGATTTTTTGCTCGGGACTGCGCTGCGATGGAGATGCAGAAAGGAGCTGCAGCATGACACAGCCTGTGTGAGCGAGAGGGAAAGGAGGATAGGGTGAACAGGAAGGATGGAGAATCACAGGGTCATGGGGACTTAGAGAGAGAGAGAGAGAGAGAGAGAGAGGGAGAGTTGAGGAAAAGGAGGGGGGTAAAGAAAGAGGGAGAGAGAGAGAGGAGACTGAAGGACAAAGATAAGCCGCCTGACATCCGGACCTCCAGGCACCGCCCCCAACTCCCTGGCCCGTCCTGCCCACCGGAGAGAGCCCTATAGCAGGCATGGACTGTGGAGCGCCGTGGCCCCAACCCTCCAGAACCAGCAGGGGCCAGAACTCTGCGAACCTCATGCCGGGGTGTCTCTGTAATCTCAGCCTCATTTGCCGGCTAAGGGGGGCTCTGATTTGATCAGACCTCACGAGGGGGGGCCTACATGCCCCTGGACAGCCCTGGGATAGATAGAGGAAGGAGAGGGGAGGGAGGGGGGGTTCGGAAAGGCGGAGGAGGAGGAGGGCGATATTTTCGGACGAGGGACCTCCTGAATTAAACGGGCACGCTGGAATAAAGATGTAGTGTGTGTGGCGAGCGGCTGAAACAAGGAGAGCGCTGTGTAGACGAGTGTGTGTGTGTGTGTGTGTGTGTGTGCGTGTGTGTGTGTGTGTGTGTGGAGTGGAAGCCGGCTGGGGGTCGCGGGGGGGGGAGGGGACGAGGCGGGGACACAGCTGGACAGAGGGACGGAGGACGGACGGAGTTGTCAGGGGACTCCTGAGAGGGAGACGGAGCCGGAGGGGTCCACGTTAAGGAAGGTAAGGGACCATAAAGTTCTGTACCGTGAGACTACTTTTTTAGTGTGTGTGTGTGTGTGTGTGTGTGTGTGTGTGAGAGAGATATAATGTCTGTGAGTAGGTAAGATTGTGTATGTGTGTGTGTGTGAGAGTGTGTGTGTGTGGGTGTGTGTGTTTGTGCGTGCGTGCGTGCGTGCGTGCGTGCGTGCGTGCGTGCGTGCGTGCGTGATGGATAGAGAGAGGGAGGATGGAAAGTTTCTGAAACGTCTTGTAGAACATAAAAAGTTGGGAATGAGGAAGGGGAGAAACAGAGAGTCGTGTGTGCTGTGTGATCGTGTGGCAGAGCAGGCTGTGGACATCGTGAGGTGGAGCAAATACAGTAACTTTCCTCTCCCTCCAATAGAACCTCTGTATTAGACTAAGTGAGTCTGTGTGTCTGTGTGTGTGTCACTTTAAAATGCTTTTAAAGGAGTTAGCATATACATATACATTGTATACATATTGTGTACACATTGTATACATATATACATACATATATTTGGTGGTTCAAATAAAGTTGTGTGGCTGTAAATTACACAAAGACCATGGGTACATGCTCTGAAACACATATACTGTGCTCACAATGTGTTTGTGTGGAAGTGTGTGGAAGTGTGTGTGTGTGTATCCTGGTCCACTGGTCCCTTATTTCCTCAAGACGTGCATGCAGGGAGGATATGTGTTGGAAAACACTAGACAGGAAGGCCTCAGAATTCCGTTTAAAGAACACCCCAACGTAACCGAGGACAACCCTGTTTGACTTTCCATGGCATCACCACCATCTGGGGCGGTTGCCTTAAATGAAGGGAATGGTGGCCCTTTGAACAGGGTCTGGAGGGACCAGCCCCAGAGCGGTAAGCCCCTCAGGGGACAGTGGCCCTCACCTTGATCTAGAGAGAGACGGGGAGGGAGAGAGAGAATAAGAGAGACAGACAGACAGACAGACAGACAGACAGACAGACAGACAGACAGACAGACAGACAGACAGACAGACAGACAGACAGACAGACAGACAGACAGACAGACAGACAGACAGACAGACAGACAGACAGACAAAGGCTGGTGATCAGAAAGAGTGGACTTTATGGTTCTATGTGAATATGTTTTCCATAAATATTCCTCACTGCAATGTCCTCTTAGAGGGTACTGCTAGGGTACTGTCCAAAAAGGGATCACCGCATCATCCTGAATAGTGGAGTAATGGGTTTGGATAGCAGCCTGGGATATGAGCCTCATCACACACAAGGGATACTCAAGAGAGCCATCTAGTGGCCAAACGTGTCGTGACCTGTGCTTGATTCATTAAAACCATCTCAATCATGGCCTTCTTACTGCCTCCAAGGGAAATGTACTGGCACTCACTGTCGAATAAGAAGAGAAACATTAGAACGGTGGTTTCCTGTGTATGCCTCTCCCAGCGATATATTTCTGTCCCTATACGTTCATTTGAGAAAAAACTCGGAGCTGTCCTGCACTGTCCTGCATTGTCTCCATTGGGAGAGAGCATGAGAACAGTATCCCGGCTCCATTGACGTGACAAGAGAAAATCTGCTGCTCTGCTGAGGTCAATCCGAAGCTTCGCTTACGGAGGGAACCATGAATCACTTCCACTCTCCCACGGGTTGATTCAAGCTCTGTTCGCTGAACGATCCGAGAGTCCCCTCAGCAGAGAACAGGGGCCTGTGGCAGTTGATGGATGGAATTTGGTTTCATTTCAAGTGAAAAAAAAAAAACACGGCTGGTAGACTGCTCTCGTTCCCCCTCTCTTCTCTTGTTCCCCCCCTCTTCTCTCGCCCCCTCCCCTCTCTTCCCTCGTTCCCCATCCCCTGGTCACTTACCTTTTCTTTTGGGTTCTCACCCATGCCTTTCTTCCAAGTTGTCCCTCCCTCTCGTTATCTTCACCTCTCATTTTCCTTCTCTCCCCCTGTCTTTATTCCTCCTCCACTCTCCCACCCATTTTTTTCCCATCTTTCTCTGCCTCATTCTCTCGTCCTTTCTTCCCCCCTCCCTCCTCCTTCATCCCCCTTTCTACCCCCTCCCCCCCATTTCCCCGGGCTGGTGTAAAAGTCCCCTGTCCCAGAGCCAAAATGTCCATTCATTGAGCCAGCCAGCTCGTCTCCACCCCGCCTCCTCACCTGTGTCCCCTGGCCCCCTCCAACCAGCCGCATGGAGAATCACTCCACCAGGGACAGGCTCCCACTATCCACTCACCCGGGAATACTGGCATCTCACCTGGGAATACGGATGAGGGAATAATCTGGGAAAAACATTATTTTTGAAGTTTGGCAGTTACCTGAAATTTGATCGACTCATGGACACTAAGTGGGTGAACTTTAAACTTGAGTGAAGAACAACCTCCTGTGGACTGGTTACCTAAGAAACCCGGATCCTGATTTGGACTATTCCTAGCTAATATGAAACTGGTGAGGAAATGGACTTCATGGGAATTTGACGGGACGGGGGGAGGGGGGGGGGGCAGTTCAGGATAACAGATTACCACACTAGCTGCACACCAGGAGAGGTGTTGTAATCCACAGTCCCTTGATTTAGACGAGTCGTGAGGGGATGTGGTCACCATGAGGGACCCTTGTTCATGTCCTATTTCTGGTTTGAGTCCGTCTCACCTACAACCCTCACCATGGCGACAGTGAGTCTAGGGGTTGACCTCTCAACCCTAGCAAGGGTGGAACAGATTTCATAGGGACATGTATTTAAAAATTATTGTTTACGGTTTTCATCATGCTACGTTTAGCAATATACCCAAAAATATTTGGAAATCTTTGCTATTCTTTACTAGGTGGTTCATTTGAACGTTTGTCCACTGTTTGATTGGCAATGTATCTCTGAGCTCCGCTATCCAAACTTATCAACTTCATCGACTTTAGCCTCACTCCAGCTGTGACTGCGTAACTATTACATCTTCACGTCATCATGGCTTTACAACTCATTTAAGTTCCCGTTGACAAATCCTCATCTAGCAGATACCTCAGAGACTGGTGGAGTGTTAGCTTAGCTTAACTTAGCTTAGCCTAGCGGCTACCTATCATCCTCTCTCCCTGCAGTCCTGAGGCCAATGCTGGTTGTTAGACTGCCAATGGACCACCGGGTGGCGGGGGGGTCCCTCTGATGGCAGACGGCCTGTCACTGTTACCCTCTTATCTCCTGTCTGTGGCCCCAGGGCAACACTGCTGCCCCCCTTTTTATTACCCCTGGGGGGGCAACAGGACCCTGGTCAGGTTTTGGGGTGGGGGTTGGGGGGACTTGATGACAATAAGCTACATCAGATTTGTATGTCCAATAATATTAACCTGCCCAGGTTTACTATGAGATGTTATATTGTAGCTGTAGTCAAAGAAATGCATCTGAACCAGAAATAAAAGAAAAAATTGCATTCCATTGGGATATTATGGGAGACTGTTGTATTGTAATTTATACAATACAAGACATCATACTTATGACAACAAATATATCTAAATTGAAAGAATGATAATAATGCTTCACAAAGAAAATGGATTCCTTATTCTATTCTGAAACTACAATACACAATATTCCACATGATTTCAAATGACTGAATATTTCATCAATATATTATATTATTAGTATATTGATGAATATTTCACCAATATATTATATTGTTATTATTATTATATTGATGAATATTTCATCATGTGCTGGTGGTTTACCTCCTGTGTAGCAGATCTGCCATCGACACCAGGGAAGATGTCTACCTCCACAGTGAATTCATATTTCATAGCGTTCATATTTAATGACTCCATCGGGTATCGCAGGTCTTTTCAAATCATTCAAACTGCACTGCATTCCCAACGAAATGAATTCCTCTGGCACGGGGCAAAGATGTTAACCTTAACATCCACTTACTGAGCAGCTTGCCTAAGTGTGGCGGACCACTGTGTGTTTTGGGCTGATGTTATCGAACCATATGAGAGGCCGGTGAGTAAGCTGTCCGGCCTGGGCAAGGCTGCACCATACGGGCCTAGGAAAGGGGGAGAACAGGAGGGGTAATTTCATGAATGAAAGGGCAGGTTTGTTCTCTATTCTGGCCGGTGCTGAGAGCGAGCCAAGCCCGGGCCGGGACCTCTAATTAGAACTATTAACCTAGGGAGGGGGAGGAAGAGGCGGAGGGAGGGAGGGAGGGAGGGAGGGAGGGAGGGAGGGAGGGAGGGAGGGAGGGAGGGAGGGAGGGAAGGGAAAGAGAGAGGGAAGGAGGAAAGGAAAAGAGGACAGAGAGAGGTTGAAGGAGGAAAGGAAAAGAGGACAGAGAGAGGTTGAAGGAGGAAAGGAAAAGAGGACAGAGAGAGGTTGAAGGCGAAAGGGGAAGTACAGAGAAATGAAGTTTCAGATCCCAGAGAGGATGGGTGTTTGGGGACAGAGGAGTGACCAGGGGTGAGCTCATGGGCAAAGGACAGTCAATGTTTTATGAAC
Organism: Aplochiton taeniatus; assembly: GCA_017639675.1. NCBI lineage: Eukaryota > Metazoa > Chordata > Actinopteri > Galaxiiformes > Galaxiidae > Aplochiton > Aplochiton taeniatus. Next base: position 3,850,765 of record CM030190.1, read on the forward strand.
TCCTAGATTGGCTTCTAACTGTCCATTATGGCATAATGGATATTACAGTATAACACCGTATCCTGTGTATTTTGAAATGTTAACTCACTGCACTAGCCCAGTCTACAAAAATTATAAACCAAAAATTACAAATAAACAATCTGATAAACACATTTTAAGGAAAATACTGTAGTTTGCTCAGCAAAGAAAAGTCCCCCACCTAATGCTGAAAAGAAAGTAAAGCTTGCATAATGACTGAACATTGTTAGTGAACAGTGTCAGTGAACGTTGGGAAGTGCCCGTTGTTAGTAAACATTGGTGTTGAACGTGGGTGTGTTAGCAGAGAGGTGTTCATGAAAGATTTTACGGAACTGGCAGGAAATGACACCCCTTTTAAGAGGAAGCACACACCCTCTCTTTCAGTAAGAGGGTGCTAAGACACACTCTTTTTCAGTAACGGCTGCATTTATAACCCACCGTCTCCAGACGTGTGTGTGTGTGTGTGTGTGTGTGTGTGTGTGTGTGTGTGTGTGTGTGTGTGTGTGTGTGTGTATGTGTGTGTGTGTGTGTGTGTGTGGTAGCCTGCTGCAGACCACCAACCCTTTCATCCACAGTCATGACTAACCTGCTAGAAATTCCAGGAAAAATCAAGGCATTCAAAACAATCTACAACAAAGACCACTTGTCCTTAATGAAACTTAAAAAGCATGTTGCACTGTCCAGTTTACTCTAAAGCATCACACTACAATAACACCCGTCCACTATGAACGAATACCTCTCCCAGGCAACTTTAAACGCCTATCGGACTGTTGTGGACCTTTATTTTGCTCTTCCTCTCTCGTTCAACGCTTCACTTCAACAAACATTGATAAATGATCTTTATGTTCTCCCTCTCCATGTTTCTTCTTCCCCCATCGTACCCTTCCTCCTCCTCCTCCCTCCTCCTGCTCCTCCTCCTCCTCCTCCTCCCTTTTCCTCCTCCTCCTCCTCCTCCTCCTCCCTTTTCCTCCTCCTCCTCCACTCTCCCTCCCTCCTCCTCCTGTTCCCCTCCTCGACCCCCCTTCTACTCCTCCTCCTCCCCCCTAAACCTCCCCCTCCTCACCCCCCTCCTCCTCCTCCTTCTATTCCCCCCTCGACCCCCCCCCCCCCCCCCTCCCCTCCCTCCTCCTCATCCTCCACCTCCACTCTCCCTCCCCCCCCCCCAGATGACCTCTCGCTGCAGGACCGCGGTGCACATCGCGGTCACCACCCTCTTCGCCGCCGCGGTGCTCTTCGCCATCCTGCTGGCCTACGTCACGGGCTACCAGTTCATCCACACCCAGCAGCACCACCTCTCCTTCGGCCTGTACGGCGCCATCCTCTCCCTCCACCTCTTCCTGCAGAGCCTCTTCGCCTTCCTGGAGCACCGGCGCATGCGCAGCCCCGCCCGGCTGCAGCACCTGCGGCGCTCCGTGGCGCTCTGCATCGCCGCCTACCAGGAGGACCCCGACTACCTGCGCAAGTGCCTGCGCAGCGTCCGCCGCATTTCCTTCCCCGGCCTGAAGGTGGTGCTGGTGGTCGACGGCAACCGGCCCGAGGACCGCTACATGATGGACATCTTCCAGGAGGTGATGGGCGGGGCCGACCAGGCGGGCAGCATGGCGTGGAAGGGCAATTACCATAGCGACGGCAGCGGGGGCGGAGGAGTCGGCGGAGGAGGAGAAGGAGGAGGAGGAGGAGGAGGAGGAAGGAGCTCGGTGCACATGGAGGAGACAGGCCGCGTGGCCCGGCTTGTGAGGAGGTGTCGTTACTCCTGCATCATGCAGGAGTGGGGGGGGAAGAGGGAGGTCATGTACACGGCCTTCAAAGCACTGGGGGACACCGTGGACTATGTTCAGGTGAGACACTAGGGGGGGTGAGTATGTTCAGGTGGGGGTGACTATGTTCAGGTGAGACTCTAGGGGGGTGAGTATGTTCAGGTGGAGGTGACTATGTTCAGGTGAGACTCTAGGGGTGGTGAGTATGTTCAGGTGAGACTCTAGGGGGGGTGAGTATGTTCAGGTGGGGGTGACTATGTTCAGGTGAGACTCTAGGGGGGTGAGTATGTTCAGGTGGGGGTGACTATGTTCAGGTGAGACTCTAGGGGGGGTGAGTATGTTCAGGTGGGGGTGACTATGTTCAGGTGAGACTCTAGGGGGGTGACTATGTTCAGGTGAGACTCTAGGGGGGTGACCATGTTCAGGTGAGACATTGACTATTTCCATATGGTTGTATAATCTACTCTGTTAGATCAATTCAACATTGAAAACTGATTTTGGACAAAACATACTTTTACAAAACTGAGACCAATATCTATTATTAGATAGATATTATGAGAAGTGCCAAGTATACCCAGTTACAGCTACATGTATTTGTCCTAGGTGTCTTTGCTGACAGTATAATAAAACGACTGTCCCCTTCAGTGACTGGGTTCAAATGTCAAAAAAGTTCAAAGGTCATCCATCCTGTGTGCAAACACCTGGCCAGGCTGTCAGCAGTCTCTAATTTCCATAGCTGAGGTCAAACATGGCTGTCTAATAAACCCCAGAGAGAGTCCAACACTACTGGCAGCCATAGGCCTTCAGTTAACTCCAACGCACCCTAGTCAGTCATTAAAGCTGACCAATGGTCACTCACCTACTACTTCGAGATCACATAATAAAATAGAATATATTTGAGATTAAATAAATCAATATTTGTAAATATAGCTCCTTTATATTGCAGTTGCACTTATTGTTTTTGTACGTGTGTGTGTGTGTGTGTGTGTGTGTGTGTGTGTGTGCTCGCACAGGTGTGTGACTCGGACACAGTGCTAGACCCTGCTTGCACCTTAGAGATGCTGAAGATCCTTGAAGAGGACCCCCAGGTGGGCGGAGTTGGAGGAGATGTGCAGGTGAGAAAGACCCTGCCTGGTATAAAAACAACATAGAAAGACCCTGCCTGGTATAAAAACAACATAGAAAGACCTTGCCTGGTATAAAAACCACATAGAAAGACCCTGCCTGGTATAAAAACAACAGAAATACACGGCGATCCTGGTTGGAGCCATGAATCACAGCTGGAAGATAAATAAGTAAACCACTGAAATGATTTCCTCCCTCTCCTCCTTCCCTCTCCCTTGATTCTATGTTCTTCTCCTCCTCCCCCTCTCCTCCTTCCCTCTCTCCATTGATTCTCTGTTCTCCCCCTCCTCCCCCTCTCCTCTCCCTTTCCGGTAGATCCTGAATAAGTACGACTCGTGGATCTCCTTCCTGAGCAGCGTGCGCTACTGGATGGCCTTCAACGTGGAGCGGGCCTGCCAGTCCTACTTCGGCTGCGTCCAGTGCATCAGCGGCCCGCTGGGCATGTACCGCAACGCCCTGCTGCAGCGCTTCCTGGAGCCCTGGTACCACCAGACCTTCCTGGGCGCCAAGTGCAGCTTCGGCGACGACCGGCACCTCACCAACCGCGTGCTGAGCCACGGCTGCAAGACCAAGTTCACGGCGCGGGCGCAGTGCCAGACGGAGACGCCCACACGCTACCTGCGCTGGCTCAACCAGCAGACGCGCTGGAGCAAGTCCTACTTCCGCGAGTGGCTCTACAACGCCCTGTGGTTCCACAAGCACAGCCTCTGGATGACCTATGAGTCGGTGGTGACGGGCTTCTTCCCCTTCTTCCTGGTGGCCACCGTGGTGCACCTCTTCTACCGCGGGCGCCTCTGGAACATCCTGCTCTTCCTGCTCACCGTGCAGCTGGTGGGCATGGTGAAGGCGGCGTACGCCTGCTTCCTGCGCGGCAGCCTGGTGATGGTCTTCATGTCGCTCTACTCGCTGCTCTACATGTCCAGCCTGCTGCCCGCCAAGATCTTCGCCCTGCTCACCATCAACAAGGCGGGCTGGGGCACCTCGGGCCGCCGGCGGGTGGTGGTCAACCTCATCGGGGCCGTGCCCGTCACCGTGTGGGCGGCCGTGCTGCTGGGCGGCGTGGCCTACACCGTCTACTGCGAGACGCAGGAGCCGCTGAGCGAGACGGAGAAGGCGCTGCTGGTGGCCGGCGCCACGCTGTACGCCTGCTACTGGGTGGTGCTGCTGGTGCTCTACCTGGCCATCGTGGCCAAGCGCTGCAACAAGCCCGGGGAGCAGTACAGGCTGGCATACGCCGAGGCTTAGCCGCGGGGGGGGGGGGGGGGGGGGGGGGGGGGGGATACGGCGGCGCGTTTTAGGGTCCGCCCAAGGTTCGAGTGCGACTGACCTGGACCGAACTGGTGGGAGGCTGAACCTTGAACCCGGAACCCGGACCCCCGCCCCTTTGACCCCCCAAAAGGTCACTCTAGTGCATCTCTCCTTTCACGACACAGCTGAACTGAACTGAGCTGTGGCCTGTGAAGGTATCCACCAGGTGTTCAGAGCACAGAGCCGGTGAGGTGGAGTGGGCGGGCGAGGGGGCTGAGGTACCAGCTCTGGGTAGACAGAGGCGCGAGGGGAGCGGTGCTACAAACCAAATGTTGAGAGTTCGGCTTCAAAGAGCGGCGGTGGGAATGTGTGTCGAAGAGCAGCGAGAAGTTCTCGGAGCCGAGATCCGTAGGGTTACACACACACACACACACACACACACACGCACACGCACACACAGAACAGTATTTTGGAGCAGTGCAGGATGTCCTTTCAGCAAGGGGCTGCGCCCCCTAGCAGTGATGAGCCGTATTACTACACATAGATACAAAGCACATAGCAGGGCAAGATGGGCTGAGAGGGTGGGCTGGATGAATATACTGCCTACAGCACTCAGCACTCTTTTAGAAGAGAACGGTTGAATTAAGGCAGATCAGGGAAGGCAGTATGGCGTGCTTACAGAGGACTAAATGCAGTCTCTGCACTAGGCCTCAAACCCAAGGTGAAAACGCAACTTGATACTCTTGTTCACTGTCGTCGTATCGGAAAATGTCAAGTGAGCAGTCCGGAAAACTGAATCGGAATTATAACAAAACCTACCCAGTTTTAGGCGAGTCATTTTTTTTTTTTTACGAAGGAACTGTCTGTTTATTTAAGTGAACTAAGTCAACTAATGTCTACAAGCAGTTGTCTTTTATATATATACATTCATTAATCAACAAATTAAGACAATCGTTTCTACAAATGTAACATTGCACCAGGTGACAGGATGAGGCTGCCCAGGTGCCGGGGATTATAGCCTCGTTAGCAGCAGAAACGATCTGAGACTGCTAGAACCCAGATTGATGAGGTATGCCATTTTGCACAATCTAATATTAGTTAACATATAGGTCATTCATATGGTGCGGAGTCATGTGACCAAAGATCACTGTTATCTCAAATTTTGTTTAAATGCATACACTCTCTTATTCTACAGACAAATAATGCAGTATTTACGATGACAAAAACTCAGCATTTTCATATCGATGTGTCATACATTAAAACTAAAATAGAATCGATTCTTATCTATAATCAGGAGTACTTTGTTGTGGATATTAGTGCTGTCTAAAGTCACCTGGAAATCTATTTCAATATTTTTTTGTGATTACAGCAACCTGCATTGGAACTTTCCACGCTCCAGCTGTTTCAGTTATGTTGATGTACTTTTTCAGTAAGCATTTTCAGCAGGCTCATGTTTCTTAAAACTTGGAAGTTGATCCAACAACCATAAAGCAAAATGTTCTTTTTTTACAGACAGACTTTTTCCCCTAGTAGCCAAGTAACAGTCAAAAAAAGAACATGTGTAATCTGTCAGTGATGGAGGAGCTGGAGAACAAAGTGCTTGTACCTAAGGTTCATCGGGAATACCGCCATGGGATGTCGTCCTAAACAAAATGCGTCTTTCAAAAGTCTGTTGACAGTCGTTTTGAGGACAGAAGCGTTAAAACGGGCCAGTCTCACGGTAGATTTCCATCTCAATCCTCCACAGAGGAATAAAGTCCTGCTTGTCAGAGACAATTATATTCCCATGTATAGCTCACATAGACACTCCTGCGCTATTCCGTATTTGAAAAAAAAAACATCTGTATGTCATCTACATTATATACTGCGTAAAAAAAAAAGGGAAAAGATCAGCCAGACATAAAGTCTGATTTCACTCAGTCCCCTGTCCACCATTCAGAGGCTGTAGTATAAAATTGTCTACCCCACAGAAGAAGCTTCTATGCAGTGTTTTATTTGGCTGGGCGTCAGACTCTGCTGTTGCAGCCAGGGGCTCAAAACTGCAGCGTCAACGAACTGTAAAACACTGGCTCTAAATCCCTCGATGGGAGTTGTAAACTGTTTAGCAAATCACAGAGAGGAGACTCCAAGGAGACCTCTGGCCAGGAACAACTCTCTTGCCTCCCATGAGTGCAATGTTTTATCTGCAACCTAAAGGAAATCCAACTTAGGGAGCACTCAGATTGGATTCTTTGTCGTAACATGTTGCAATGTATGCAAATGATATATCTGACTAAGTACATCTAAACACTAGGAAAGTTGTGAAATTAGCTTTTTTCCCCAGATGAATTATTATAAGTGATCCATTGAGCCATCCTTTTTTTTCCATCCACCCACCTAGCTGTCCATACATCCATTCATCCATACATGCATTTCCACCCCACTCCAAAAGGGGGACCTGGGGTATGTTTTTGAGTAGCGTCTCCTAAAATTGCTGAAATGTAACTTCAGTATTTCACTGCTTCTTATTCTTAAAAACAAAATGGAAAAAGAATGCAGGTAAACGCAAAGACGTCGAAAGGAATACGTTATTTGCAACATGCTGAGTATGGGAACATTGGTTTCAAATGGGACTTTAGTGGGACTCACATATACAACAAGGCCAGATTGTCTGTGTTTGGTTCTGTTTGGGTAGGCCATTTTCAGTATGAGGCTTTTAATGTGTCTGAGTGAATTGGTCTTTTCAGCCACCAAGCAGAAAGGGTGTTTTTTAACTCATATGGCTACACAAGGATCCTCCCTATGCAAACACCCATACAAACACATACTAAACCTATGCGTTACACAGATATCTGAAACACAGCCAAATCTGGTGAACAAAAATTGTACAGAAACAGGAAATCAATATTTTCTTCTGTTGATGTGAATGTGTGTTGGTACTGTAATAATTGTCCAAATATTGTTACAAACCAATATAACACACAACAGAAAAGTTGAAAGGTTGAACTTTAATTTGTAAAGGAAACATTTCATTAGAATACATCATGCTCATCTTCTTGACATTATGTTGAATATTTATTTCTATTCATATGTATTTTAATAGAAGTTTTTAACGAACAACTGTTGAACTCAACCAATAAACTTTGAAAGCTCAAAGTTTCTGTATATCAAAGGTTTACACTTAGAGTAATATATTTTAGTTACCATAGATACTGTATGATTGGCAGGAATGGTGTTAAGAAAGCTCTTCCAAAGCATCTTTGACCTGGAACAGCTTTTGCAATTTGTACAAGATATGTGCTACCATTAATGAACACATTGTTACCCTGCCAAGGTCGTTACCTTGCCATCTTACTGTGTAATGTAGCTGACTGGTTGAAACATATCTCTGACATTCACCTCACATCTTATCGTTTCATGTTCCAACTTTGAGCAATATGTATTTTTGCAACTGAAAATTTACTACGGAAGTAAGATCACCTTCCATCTTTTCGTTATGTCACAATCAAATGATACACACAACACCATAAAAAAGTTGGCCAATTATTTTAATACGTCATATTTTCTGAATTGGTATTGACCTCTGTATAAATGTGAAAACATGAGCTTATTACAAATGCAATATGTATTGTATAAACGTTGGTGTTTCTGGTATATCACTACAAAAGCATTAAGGCAGTTCAAAGGTTACATTCACTGTATGTATGTACATAAGATAAATTAGGTTTTTCAAAAGAAAAAGGTTTTGTATTTCAATGTCAAGTGAAACACTGATCCTCAACAGACTTGGAGATCAGCCGCCATTGCCAAACTGTATCTTATTTTTATTCGAATAAAGATATTCTTATTTGACTGTTGTGTTTTCTTTGCTGCGTGGGATACGAACAGACTCAATTGAACTTGCTACGTGAAAGAACAGAACCCATTATCTACTCTTCAACGTTGACAACACATATTAAAGACCAGCTGTTTCAACCAATGTGTCTACTCTGAGCAGTTAACTTTAGTCCTTCCAACTGGCATTTCATTTCCACACGTTGGCCTTGGTTTTGCATGAAAGTTGGTGTTCATGAAATGGCTGCGTTGTATCGTTCACATTGAAGACCGGGGACTAATGGGAGTTGCAACTTGGAAGTAGGCTCGTTCCCAATCCCTCATCCCGGTCTTCCTCATCCTCCTCCCCCCAGTCGCGGTCGTGTTCGAGTGTTTGCCCTACACTTTCTTAGGGACGTTGGTGATGATCGGTTTGGGGCGGGTCTTGAAGATGAGCTTCTTCCTGATGAGGGCGGTGACGGAGTAGGAGGTGGAGTCTCCCTGCGCGGTATCCACGGTGACCTGGCTGCCGCCGTCGCCGAGGGCCTCCTGCTGTTGCTGGGCGTGGCCAGAGTGCTTGTTGAGGACGGCGAAGGGCTTCTCCAGTTTCACCACTTTACCATAGAGAATGTGGTGACCCACAATGAGCACTGGGACACCCTTGAGACAGGAGGGAAGGGAAAAGGAGGAGGGAGGGAGGGAAGGGAAAAGGAGGAGGGAGGGAGGGAAGGGAAAAGGAGGGAGGGAGGGAGACAGGAGAGAAATGGTGTAATGAGACAACATGGAGGAAGACAAAGTAATAGTCTTCAAAGATGAGGACAAAAAGTAACAGATAGATTACATTTGAAATATAAGAAATATTAATGATCAAGCGGTTAGTGTCAGAAAGAGTTGTCATCTAATCAAGGTCTTATCCGCACGCCTTACGAATCGTAAACGAGCAACATTGTTTCTATATTGTATTCTCTATTGTTCGTATACGATGCGTGTTATGTGCAGTTTGTCTGTATTTGTGTGTAGTGTTACCTCTTTGGTGTAGAGAAGGTCTCCCATCACATTGCCAGCTAACCCGGAGTTCTTTCTCGAGATCATTTCCCCCTGCAGCTCAATGAGAAGCCATTCAGGTGGACTGTTGCCGTCCACACTGCCACTACAGTTAAAGTAAAAGGCATGATGTGGTTTAAGCGAACGCACATGTGGATACACGTCGGTAACATGATTTAAAACAGTATTTTCCTTGCATCGACACTTACGTTATGACTATCTGAACCATGCTGGAAGCGTAGAAGAGTTAAACAGTGTTACAACACTGTACTACATAAGCGGATCTGAACAGAATAGGAAGCCGCCTTGTCAAGCTGAAATTACGTGACCAGTCGGAACTAGCCAGATATATTTAACAGCTTACGGTTATTCTTCTTATATATATCTAGCTACTTATTTTATAATTGTGTAAATACAATTTCAAGAAATCCTCTTTGGTTGTGAAGAGTGGAGATTCTCCTTTCCCGCCAGCTGATTGTGTCTGTCACACTGGTGCTACGTATTTCCTGCTTCACCACCATGCATGAGATTTACATCCGGTTCAAATGTATCCAACGTGGGTTCTTCTGTTTTCAACGTGTGAACTCACATGCAATAAAAGTTTAGGGGAAGTAATCTAAAGACGGAATATATGGTTTATTGAAGTGAATGTAAATCTGCTGGTACGTGAGCTAATCGTAAAACTGTACGTGTCAACTGTATGTATGTTTTAGCCTCCAAATGGTGCTCATTCGGTAACGTTAGCAGCGACGCTAATACGGTAACTTGATTTTTGTGTTAGCTAGGCTACTTAGAAAGAAATATGGGCGAGTTCAACGTGCACCGGGTCCGCTTTTTCGAGTACATGCCCAGTGCTATCAGGGCGATGGCATTTAACGCTCACTCTCAAAGGCTTGCACTAGCACGAGCTGATGGATCCGTGGAGATCTTCAACTTTGTAGACAGCTACTTTCAAGAGAAGGTACGAATCATTGTCTCCACTGCCACACGTTGCCCCAAACTTGGTGACAACATTAGCAATATACTTGAGAAAGCCCATGCATGAACACATGTTAATTGGAAAGCGCTTGCACTTAGGATAATTCACAAAGATGGAGTTATTGTGTTTATATTCGCAAATGTCAATAAACCCAAACCTATGGCATGTGAAAAGCCAACTCTCAAGTGAAGTTCCTCCACTATTAGTTTTTTTTTGCACATGTAGACTACACACACACACACACACACAGAACCCTAGATTAGATCTCATAATCTGACCAGTAACGCTTGCGTTTGGTGTCCTTAGGTCCTCCCTGGACGGGAAGGCAAGTCCGTAGAGGCGCTGTGTTGGGTCGGGGCGCGTCTTTTCAGTGCCTGTCTGTCTGGTGAAATCACAGAGTACGACCTGGTTAACCTGAAACCTCAGTACACTGTAGATGGCTACGGAGGACCCATCTGGGCCCTTACTCCCAACCCACAGGAAACCCACCTGGCGGTAGGTCCATGCTACTCCTATATACCTTGGTCAGGAATGGGAAGTATGTGCTGGGCTGCTTACACAGAGGGGGTCAGACTACATATCTGTATGTGCTGGGCTGCTTACACAGGGGGGGGTCAGACTACATGTCTGTATGTGCTGGGCTGCTTACACAGGGGGGGCAGACTACATGTCTGTATGTGCTGGGCTGCTTACACAGGGGGGGTAAGACTACATGTCTGTATGTGCTGGGCTGCTTACACAGGGGGGGGGGGGGGGGGTCAGAATACATGTCTGTATGTGCTGGGCTGGTTACACAGGGGGGTAAGACTACACAGGGTCATACTAAACAGCTCTCTTTTAAAAATGGACAACCCTTCCAATATAAGGATGAAGAACAAAAAATAAAACAAATCTGAAGGTTGATTGAACTTATTTTAACTTCGAAGTTGAAATATCCTATCAGTCT
>CM030190.1:3866673-3871673 GCA_017639675.1 Aplochiton taeniatus
AACCATCAAGAAAATATAAAAAACAATAAAGTAATTAAAAGCAAGTGAAAGCAATAACATCATAATTCAACTCCTTCTTTTCCTTCCCTCTTTCTACTTCTCTCTTTATTCTTTTCTCTCTCTCTCTCTCCCTCAGATATTGAAGCTACCCAAGGTTCTGAGCTCAGCCAATCAGCTCTGCTTCTCAGCAGACTCCTCCAAACTGTTTGCCGCTTCTAGCCAATCATCAGTCATTGTTTTAGGCCTCAGCCAATCAGAGTGCAAGTATGTTTGCACCCTCAAGCCCAAGTCAGGTAAATACATGTTTTTATGCTCTCAAACACACTTGTCATATTAGATACAGTCCAGAAGAGCATGTAGGGCAAGGGAGTCTGAAAAAAGTTGCCAACTCCAGCTTTTCATAAAAAGTTACATTTTTGCACAAAATCCATCATGACAGCGTCATAAGAGTAGTCTAAATCAGGACAACGGGAGTTTAAAATACACCTTTTCAGAACACCCTCAATGTGTCAGTCCTGTGCAGGGACCAAAGAGGCCTTTGCTGAGGCTTGTTAAACCACGAGGGTCGCTCCAGGTGGACGGGTCACGTAAAAATAGTCTGGATGTTTCATCTAAGGCTTTGTCAGACACAGAGTAGCTGTTAGTAGCTGTTATCTCAACCTAAGATCAATCTCGTTTGGAGAGTGACATTTTCAGCTTTTTTTTTTGTGATGGAGTTGAATAAAGCACACAAACACATTCCCACCTACCTGGTTTTTGGTATTGTTAGCTTCCATTGACAGACTGTATGCCTCGTTGAATGGGCCCGCATTGCTGAACTAATATCTGCCATTTGAGCGATGCTTAATCTAAAGTATCCATGTAGTGCCGTGAACACGTTTGTTGGGCTTGCCCCCCCCCCCCCCCCTCATACCGGGGTGAGCACACCACGGTCACAGTTGACGTCGCCCTCCTCTCCACCCCTCCTCCCTCTCAGGCTCCATGGAGGTGGTCCACCTGATGTGCCCCAGTGAGGATGGCCAGTGGCTGGCCACAGCTAACAGCCTGTGTGAGATCCACGTCTACAGCCTTCGCAGACTAAAGGTGGGGTCCCCTTATATCACCAACCGTCCTTTTCATTTCGAGTGAGACAATAGAAAACAGGCACCTGCAACAGATACTGACTGTCTCGATGCGGGAGTTGCCTTTTGCGTCAAATTAAGGTTCTGGGGAGATGACCCAGGTTTCCTTGCAAAGGCGGGTTAGAGGGACGCAAAGGACTCTGGTTGCTGTTAATCTGGTGACTCAACAGTCTAGGTTTTCTGAACAGCAGTTCCTAATCTGTGTGTGTGCACGTGCGTGTGCGTGTGTGTGTGTGTGTGTGTGTGTGTGTGTGTGTTGTAGATCCACTGCATGGTGCCCATGTACAGCTCGTGTCCAACGGCCATGGGCATCCACCCCACCACCAACAACCTGGTGGTAGCGCATGCAGACGCCCAGGTAACCCCCCCCTCCCTCTTGACGGACATAGCCAGGAAGACTCCTCAGCCTCAAGGCGAAAGCAACAATCAGTAGTTCAAACTCTACAATCACTATTGCTGTTCTGTTCATCAGTTTGTCACAAAAAAACAAAAGTAACTTTTGCACCACATCTTGTTTGCCTAACAGTCATATTTGTCTGAAACAATAAATGAAGCCCCCAAGATATTCAGAGTGGGTCTTATTGAGTGTTTATTGTTTTTATTGTGCATTGAGTGTTTGTTGTTCCCGTGTCTGTAGATCTTTGAATACTCCATTACCCAGAAGGAGTACACCGACTGGAGCAGGAAGCTGCAGAGACAGGGGCTCCACCAGCTCTGGCTGGAGAGGGACACGCCCATCATGCATGTGACCTTTAACCCCCGCAACCCCGCCCACATCCTGCTGCACGACGCCTACATGTTCTGCGTCGTCGACCAGAGTCTGGTGAGTGACGGGTCTAAAAGTGTCTCAACCCTACGTTGAAGGTGTCCAACGTCTGATTCCAAAAGAATTCAAAAACGTCTTCCCATTTTCAAACGGAAACAAAGCGTTGTTGAGACGTTTATTCATACTGTTCCTGTTGAGTTATTCTAACGATAACGCGAGTCTTTTTACGCGGGTCAGCCCCTGCCCAATCAGAAGGACCAGCTCCACAATCAGCTGACCCTGAGGAGCCTACCAGAACAGGACAGAGCCTGTTATAGCCACGCCTTCAAGATATGCAAGACCTTCCAGGTGAGACCTCCATCCACACGCTGCATCACAAGTCAACCTTTATACTATCGTCATTTTCTCTGTTTACACAACACGGTATCATTATAACAGTATTCCAAATCTTCGTTTTCACGCTCTGCTAATGCACTTAGCTAAAACCTCCTCATATGTAATTTACTCAATACTGTCGCTACATGCTATTGGTATAATCAGACCATTTCTTACACTGTGTGTGTGTGTGTGTGGTGTGTGGGTGTGTGTGTGTGTGTGTGTGTGTGTGTGTGTGTGTGTGTGTGTGTGTGTGTGTGTGTGTGTGTGTGTGTTCCCTTTGCAGCACCTCCTGTGTGTGAGCATGCTGGAGGACAACTCTCTGGTGGTGGTGGAGCGCCCCCTGCTGGAGGTCAACGCCCAGCTGCCCGCACCAGTCCGACAGAAGAAGTTTGCCACATAAACAGAGCCATGGCAAGCACCCCCTCTTTGGAGTCGTACTGAAGAGCAGGAACTAAGAGATAGCCTCAAAACATATGGGACACAAGTCTATTGCTCATAGATGGGCTTAATTCTATGCTGTGCTTGTGACTGGTCAACCGGAGGACTGTTCTAGAAGTCTGTTGGATGTTCCAGAATGCGGTCTGCCACACATCCAACCTGGCCTCCTGATTGGTCTATTAGTATATGAGATGGATTGTGGGTAAATAATATAACCTGAGGAGTATGGGTTATTTCACAACCCACATTTCATATTTTTCCACCTGGACTATAATGCAAATCAGATCATCTGTTTAAGGATTTGTGTTGAAGAGAACCAAACATTCTACTTCATATGAAAAAAAAAAGTTAGCTAAGTTGAACATGAGGTATTAGTAACGTGTAGCTATTCAAACGCGAAGCTAAAAACCGACAAATTTTTCCTATTTGTACTATGATGTGAGTTATTTTTAAAGTAAGACTGTGTCTCACTAACGGTGACGTTAGTCTGACAAATTAAATGACAACGTTGGCTGCTGGTTCACGTATTAAGAACTGCCAATCATCTCCCTCTGCCTAGCCATAACTCCACAGTGTGTTCTGTTTTTTGAAGTGAACTGCTTTAATGTAATTCAGAGACTGTTCCTGTTTCTTTGGATGATTCCCCCTGCTTGTATCTCCCCCTGGGCCTGTAGCGTTCTAAACAATGTTTCATGCTGTAATACAAAAGAATTTACTGTCATGGAAATGTTTCTTTTTTTTTTTTTTTACATCGCTGCGCAAGACTGACATCGTTTGATGGGGATGACGTTCGAAAGCTGGTTTGTGTTCTGTGCGCGAAGTGCACACCAGACCAGAGTGAAATAAACAGACGGACTATGTTTTAATGTTTTATTTGAAGTACACAAGGCAAAGGTCACAGCACCGAGTAGAGAGCGTTGACAAGGCACCGCACAGCTTTTAGAGAACAGACCAGAGAATCTCAGTGGGACCGTCCTCTCTCTCTGTAGCTTATATCATTCCTAGAAGATCCCCGTTGTTGGGGTCATAGCTTATTGTCCTGTTTTTGGCTTGGGCCGCGTCATCGCCACCACAGACGTGAAGCTCATACTTGGCATGGCGCCAAGGACACTGACGGGATCATAATTACGCGTTTCTGTCGATTCTAATAGCACCTTAGTTGACGTGTAGTATGATGTCACTGACCTTCTATATTGGCAGCGCTGGCAGTATAAGATGATTTGGGAGTTTGACCAACTAAGGAATGTGTATTAAGAAAGAATGGAACTTTTAGACATTTAGTTGAAGTGTGAAGTACTAGTAGCCTCTGATTGATCCTAATCTAGAGAAAATGAGAAGGGGAGATGTAGTCTGCTTTAGGACTGAGGCCTGGTGGAGCAGCACATGGTACTGATTTCCTCTGTTGGAACCGGCACTCAATAAACCCCAAAGTGTGTGTGTGTGTGTGTGTGTGTGTGTGTGTGTGTGTGTGTGTGTGTGTGTGTGTGTGTGTGTGTGTGTGTGTGTGTGTGTGTGTGTGTGTGTGTGTGTGTGTGTGTGTGTGTGTGTGTGTGTGCTGTGTGTGTGTGTGTGTGTGTGTGTGTGTGTGTGAGCGAGCAAGCAAGCAAGCGAGACAGAGAGATAAGGGACGAGACCCGTGGGCCTACGGGGAGAAAAAGGGGGCACATGTTCCTTATTTAAGAGACTGAAATGGGTCATGAAAAGAGCTTTGGTGTGCCTCCTGTTCTCCGTGTATTCCCCCCCTACCCTACCCAAGCCCACTGCAGCCACCAGCCACACAGAGAGAACATTCTTGTTTTGGGGGGATTGGATGTGTTTGCCTGCAAGAGGCCACCGAAGGAAACTAAATATTGAGTAGGTGTGTGTTTGTGTGTGTGTGTGTGTGCTTTAGTATATAGCCTGAAGCACTAGGACATAGCATTGATAAGACCACGGCACTGTGTATATCACTTAGAGATGGGAACCGTAAGAGCAGTCTAAATGTCAAAGGAGCCTTGATTCTAGAACGGTTCTAATTCTGCTCTGTGTAACATAGACTTTGATCCACAGCTGAAAAGCTTGGTCCTGCAGTCACGGCCCTGCAGTTTATCACGTGTTCTAGAGTTGTCAGTGTTCTAGAGTGTTCCAGGTTCTCTGGATCGTATCGGATTCTAGAATGCCGGGGTTGCGGTTTGGTTCAGGCCAGGGGGGAGGGGAAGGTCGGGGGGGGGGGGGGCATTCCGAATGGAGAGGTTTGGATTGCGGACCGTCGGTTGCTGTTGTTCCGATGGGAGTCCGTTGCGGTTACGATGCGTCTG
>CM030190.1:3876673-3881673 GCA_017639675.1 Aplochiton taeniatus
CGCCCACGTCTGGACCACAGACCACAGAGGAGAGCAGTGCTGAACCCAGTGCCTACAGTGTTACAGGCCCCTCACTGACGGTCTGACAGAGGGGATGAGGGAGGGAGGGAGGGAGGGAGGGAGAGAGAGAGGGAGGGAGGGAGGGGGGATTGACAGAGAAAGTGAAGGGGGGATCAGCGGACAGATTGTATGACTGACCGACTGACTGACTGACTGACTGACTGACTGGCTGGCTGCCCGGCTGACTGACTGACTGACTGACTGACTGGCTGACTGACTGACTGACTGACTGGCTGACTGACTGGCTGGCTGCCCGGCTGACTGGCTGACTGACTGACTGACTGACTGACTGACTGAATGACCGACTGACCCACTGACTGACTGACAGGCTGACTAACTGACTGACTGACTGACTGACTGGCTGACTGCCTGGCCGGCTGCCCGGCTGACTGGCTGACTGACTGACTGACCGACTGACCCACTGACTGACTGACAGGCTGACTAACTGACTGACTGACTGGCTGACTGACTGACTGACTGACTGACTGACCGACTGACTGGCCAACACGACTGCTCTCTGCTCTGCGACAGGAAATGTTAGACATTCTGTTTCGGACACTCCCTATACTCCTGACTGAGGAAACAGCCTCCCTGTGTGAACACACAGCTTCCACTGAATTGGTTTTTCAGGCTGCGGGGACCAATAAGCGTCCATTTGTTTTAGATTTGCCGTGCATGCTTCAGACGCTTGGGCCTCTGGGCAGCGGGCTGCCTATCCAGCCGCAGGATAAACTGACCACGCCCCTGGTCCTGAGCTCCAGACATGTGGAAATGTGCACTCACTGAACTTGGCAGAGGGGCGGGTGGGAACGAGACGAAACTCCTGGTTCCGACCCAGGCGATTCTAACTTTTCAACCCACCGACAGCAAGCTAATCCTGGGGTAAATTTAGAACATCCCCCTGCCTTCTTTGTCTAGAGAAGGGAAGGAAAGAAGGAGAGAGAGTGGAAGAGAACAAGAGTGATGGAGGGACAGTAAGAAAAAAGAGGGGAGGAGGGAGAAATGGAGATGACAGGGAGAGGCACGAAAGAGGTAAGGAGGAGAAAATAAGAGAGGGATGGAAAGCAGACTCTAGATGGGAAAGATGAGCAAAGGCTGTCACTGTCAACGTCCTTCTGTGATTGGCTGCGGAAGGAATCCACTGGAATCGTAACCACTGACAACAAAACAACAGAGGTATCTATATCTGCGTGGATTGTATCTAATGTCATATGAAAATAACATGGCAGACAGTAAGTAGAATAAAATGAATGTCTCAACGCAAACCTTCATGCCAGTGAACGTGATGAACCCGATACACCCGGAGACAAGGACAGAAAATCCCTTTGGTCCAGCTCCTTAGCTCAGCCTTGATCCCTCCACCTCTACCCTGATCCTCTCAACCGTAACTCATTGCTGTCGAATCCCAGGTCCCAACCCCCAACCCTTCCCAGGCCCCTCCGGCAGACGTGCCAGGGAGGTACCAAGACTCCCGAGCAGTCAGCCCAGGAACGGTGAACCCTCGGTCAGCCAAGGCTGAGGATCTACATCTGGGTCCCTGGCCCTAGTTTCAGCCCGCTGCCAGAGACCTTCCCCCATAGAGATAGAACCGTAGAAATGACATGAGATGCAATAGCTCTATCTGAGAACGTCCACATTTGCCAGCCATCTTACCTGGGTATGGTTCTAAACCGGTTATGATGGGAGTCAGTGGCAAAAGAAAAAGCAGGCTCTTGCAGTAAAAGCTATATTTCAATATAAACAAACTGCAAATAATACTATTTTATCTCTATGCCTGCACCAGTCTGTCCACCAGCGTTTCCTCTGGTTGGAGAAGAGAGGATGAATTAATAGTCTGTAGAAGAACGGACTTTCCCATATGTCTATTACAAAGGATCCGTTGAACGTAGCATATTTACTCATTAAATATGGGGGCCGTTTGGCTGATAATTTGATACATTTTTCTATTATTATTTGTATGGAAAGCCTCATGTGGAATCCATCTCCTAGCTGTAGTAGGGTTAACACTGAGCTTTACCCCCTGAGATAGACAGAGGCAGCAGAGCTGTCTTTAGACATGTCTGGGCACATATCAGGAACCGAAGGACCAAATAACCAGCTGGTACATCAGACAAGGTAGATCCATTAACATTCCCTGTGTGTGTGTGTGTGTGTGTGTGTGTGTGTGTGTGTGTGTGTGTGTGTTTTTGTAGGTAACAGTGTTTGCGAGTGTGTGGGTGTGTGTGTGTGTGTGTGTGTGTGGGAGAGAGTGTGTGTTTGTAGGCAACAGTGTTTACGAGTGTGTGTAGGCAAGTGTTTGCAAGTGTGTGTGTGTTACGTATAATTACAATCTTCTAAAAACATTCCCCCCTATTCACTTTCCCACTTTCAACCGAACCTGCTTCTTCTTCTCTGCCACCTTCCTGTTCCACTTCATCCCTCCATCCCTCTCTCCATAATCTCTCCATTCATCCCTCCCTCCTCTGCCTGTGTTCTGCCACACAGTAGCTGGCTCTGACAAATCTCCTTAACAACCTACGAACCTACCAGGAAATCTGGCTCCACAGGAGCACTCGACTTAAAGGAAGCTAGCTCAACTGTTACGGCGACGGGGGTAAGCTCACCTAGCCTCCAGAGTCATACTCTAGAGAGGGGTGCAGAGAGAGAGAGAGAGAGAGAGAGAGAGAGAGAGAGAGAGAGAGAGAGAGAGAGAGAGAGAGAGAGAGAGAGAGAGAGAGAGAGAGAGGGAGAGAGAGAGAGAGAGAGAGAGAGAGAGAGAGAGAGGGAGGGAGAGAGAGAGAGAGAGAGAGAGAGAGAGAGAGAGAGAGAGAGAGAGAGAGAGAGAGGGAGGGAGAGAGAGAGAGAGAGAGAGATGAGAGAGACGAGAGAGAGAGAGAGAGAGAGAGAGAGACGAGAGAGAGAGAGAGAGAGAGAGAGAGAGACAGAGAGAGAGAGAGAGACAGAGACAGAGACAGAGACAGAGACAGAGACAGAGACAGAGACAGAGACAGAGACAGAGAGGGAGAGAGAGAGATCACACAAACACACGCATACACACACACACACGCATACACACACACACACACACACACACACACACACACACACACACACACACACACACACACACACACACACACTACAATAAAGAGGAGGCAGCTGTTGGGTATTGTCCATTCTAAACGGGGAAGTCCAAAACATTTAGGGAGTATTGAGCTGCACTGTCATCAAGATATGGATGGAGTGGGTGAAGGGACAAACAGAACGAAGCCAAAAAAGAGCCTCATCCATTTCAGTCATTTAGACAGCGTTAGTTCATTTCTAAGCGTTGTCAAGGCAATTCCAGGTTGTTGGAACAGAGACGGATGGAAAGAAGAGCAGACAGGAATGAGGGAAAGTGATGGAAAGAAGAGCAGACAGGAAGGAGGGAAAGTGATGGAAAGTGAGAAGCAGAGATATATAAACAAACCGCAGGGGGACATGGACAGATGAGAAAAGGGAAGAATGAAGGAATGAGAGAGAGAGAGAGAGAGAGAGAAAGAGAGAGAGAGAGAATGAAGGAGATAGAGACAGAGAGAAAGAGAAACAGGTGGACCATGTAGAAAAAGGAGAGAGAGAGGGGGGGGGGGGGGGGTAGATGTACGTATAATTGGGGAGAGGAAGAGGGGAAGAGAAGAAAGAGTATGAGAGTATGGAGGTAGAACCACTCCACAGAGTATGGAAGTAGAACCACTCCACAGAGTATGGAGGTGGAACCACTCCACAGAGTATGGAGGTAGAACCACTCCACAGAGTATGGAAGTAGAACCACTCCACAGAGTATGGAGGTAGAACCACTCCACAGAGTATGGAGGTAGAACCACTCCACAGAGTATGGAGGTAGAACCACTCCACAGAGTATGGAAGTAGAACCACTCCACAGAGTATGGAGGTAGAACCACTCCACAGAGTATGGAGGTAGAACCACTCCACAGAGTATGGCGGTAGAACCACTCCACAGAGTATGGAGGTAGAACCACTCCACAGAGTATGGAGGTAGAACCACTCCACAGAGTATGGAGGTAGAACCACTCCACAGAGTATGGAAGTAGAACCACTCCACAGAGTATGGAGGTAGAACCACTCCACAGAGTATGGAGGTAGAACCACTCCACAGAGTATGGAGGTGGAACCCCTCCACAGAGTATGGAGGTGGAACCACTCCACAGAGTATGGAGGTGGAACCCCTCCACAGAGTACGGAGGTAGAACCACTCCACAGAGTATGGAGGTGGAACCCCTCCACAGAGTACGGAGGCAGAACCACTCCACAGAGTATGGAGGTAGAACCACTCCACAGAGTACGGAAGTAGAACCACTCCACAGAGTATGGAGGTAGAACCACTCCACAGAGTATGGAGGTAGAACCACTCCACAGAGTATGGAAGTAGAACCACTCCACAGAGTATGGAGGTAGAACCACTCCACAGAGTATGGAGGTAGAACCACTCCACAGAGTATGGAGGTAGAACCACTCCACAGAGTATGGAGGTACAACCACTCCACAGAGTATGGAGGTAGAACCACTCCACAGAGTATGGAGGTAGAACCACTCCACAGAGTATGGAGGTAGAACCACTTCACAGAGTACGGAGGTGGAACCACTCCACAGCAACTCCTTGTTATCTACGATCAATGAGACCTGCAACAAGCACTCCACACACACACACACACACACACACACACACACACACACACACACACACACACACACTAACACACACACACTCACACACACACACACACACACACACACACACACAGACACTAACACACACCATAACACGTGCAAATCAAAAGTGCAAAACAAATTGTCACAGTTGACGCATCTACTCCAAGAACTGTCTACAATAATGTTAATTCATTCATACGTTAACTTGTTTGTTCGTTCATTAATTAATTCATACGTTCGTTCATTCATAC
>CM030190.1:3886673-3901673 GCA_017639675.1 Aplochiton taeniatus
GAGAGAGAGAGAGAGAGAGAGAGAGAGAGAGAGAGAGAGAGAGAGAGAGAGAGAGAGAGAGAGAGAGAGAGAGAGAGAAGGCGCGAGAGGGGGAGAGAGAGAGAGAGGTGTGGCTGATAGAGAGAGAGAGAGAGAGAGAGAGAGAGAGAGAGAGAGAGAGAGAGAGAGAGAGAGAGAGAGAAGGAGAGAGAGAGAGAGAGGTGTGGCTGATAGAGAGAGAGAGAGAGAAGGAGAGAGAGGCAGAGGAAGAGAGAAAGAGAGAGAGGGAGGGGGGTGGGATACAGTATGATGAGAGTGAGACAGACAGTTTGTTTGTGTAAGTGACTGTTTATGCATATTTGTTTGTACAAGTGTCTTTCTATCTGTCTGAGTTTACATGTGTCTCTCAGCGTGTGTGTGTGTGTGTGTGTGTGTGTGTGTGTGTGTGTGTGTGTGTGTGTGTGTGTGCAAAGCAGACATGTTTGCATTACTAAGGCCTTTTTCAACTATCCATTTTGACCATGAATGGGCAGGCAAAAACCAAGACCGGCGCCGTCCTTCATACTTAACGAGACCACCAACTCACTTACAGTGCTGCCATGGAAACGTCACGGCCCGGAGAAGTACTGACGCCTATTTCCCACGGTGTTACCGATGGGAACCGACCCAGATTACTGTACCAACCGTGTCTGTACCCGTCAGCTCCATGCAGGCACTCAACAGATGTAAAATGATGAATCACATTCAATGTAAAATGATGAATCACAAGAGCTGGAAAAGGTCAGAAAGTAAACACTTACTTTATATGTCATCATGGCCTGTGTGTGTGTGTGTGTGTGTGTGTGTGTGTGTGTGTGTGTGTGTGTGTAAGTGTTTTCCACATCTGTTTTTCTGTAAAGGATACTCCCTCAAACTTTCTCTGTCTTTCCCCCTTTCTCGTCTCTCTCTCTTTTCCTGTCTCTATCTCTCGATCATTTCTCATCTCTCTTTTTTCGTTTTCCCTATTTCCCCCTCCCCTTCAGCAAGGCCCTACAGTGTTACGTAATCTAATAATTTGTCTCAGGAACTGGGGCTGTTGAAATTGGTTGGGTGTTTCTTTCACTCAATGAACTTTGACTCACTTCTTTGGGTGATTCGAATGGGTTGGGACACTGTAGTCCTATTCCCACTTTCTATGAATGCCTGGCCCTCTGTCTTTCTGGGGAATCGGGCGGTCAGAGACTATGCCCCCTCCACTGGGAACAACGTACTGATTCTACTGTCTCTCTGTCTAATGAGGACGTACTGTAACTGATTCTACTCTCTGTCTGTCTACTGAGGACCTACCATAACTGATTCTACTGTCTCTCTGTCTGATGGGGATGTGCTGTAACTGATTCCACTGTCTCTCTGTCTGATGGGGATGTACTGTAACTGGAACTACTGTGTCTCTGTCTAATTAGGACATACTGTAACTGGTTCTACTGTCTCTCTATTAACCAGGAGGACATACTGTGAAGGGGGCCTATTGGCTCATTAGCCTCCATTGGTGGAACCCCCTGCAGATCCACCAATCAGTTCTCATTACCACCATTTCCTGTTGATCTCCTCCAATCAGTGCCGCTCGATTGAACCCCCTCCCCCTCTCTTTCTCCCCCTTTTCCTCCCATTTCCTTCCCAAAAGACAGGATTGGACATATAATTGTAAAAACTAAAATTGCGTAAGGGGCTTATTACTCATGACCTAATTTTTCTACCAGCCGTAAAGCCCTCTTTGTATAGATTACATTCACATTACCTCTTTGTATAGATTACATTTACATTACCTTTTTGCATAGATTACATTTACATTACCTCTTTGTATAGATTACATTTACATTACCTCTTTGTATAGATTACATTCACATTACCTCTTTGTATAGATTACATTTACATTACCTCTTTGTATAGATTACATTTACATTACCTCTTTGTATAGATTACATTTACATTACCTCTTTGTAGAGATTACATTTACATTACCACTTTGCATAGATTACATTTACATTACCTCTTTGTATAGATTACATTTACATTACCTATTTGGATAGATTACATTTACATTACCTCTTTGCAGAGATTACATTTACATTACCTCTTTGTATAGATTACATTTACATTACCTCTTTGCATAGATTACATTTACATTACCTCTTTGTATAGATTACATTTACATGACCTATTTGAATAGATTACATTTACATTACCTCTTTGCAGAGATTACATTTACATTACCTCTTTGTATAGATTGCATTTACATTACCTCTTTCTATTTCCTGCCATTTCCCCACTCATCTTTTTTTCTTCCCTGCTCTTCTCTTC
The DNA here is from genome assembly GCA_017639675.1 of Aplochiton taeniatus. NCBI lineage: Eukaryota > Metazoa > Chordata > Actinopteri > Galaxiiformes > Galaxiidae > Aplochiton > Aplochiton taeniatus. Next base: position 3,888,993 of record CM030190.1, read on the forward strand.
CCATTTCATCCCTCTCTTTTCTTTGCTCAACTGCTTTTTCCTTCCCGCCCTTTCACCCTGCCCCCTCCCCCTTCTTCCCCTCCTTCCCCTCCCAAACATTAGTAGCTGTCAGAACTCAGGTAGCCAAAGCTGCATTCCACAGCGTGACCCCCAGGGAGCGAGGTCGCCCCGAACGTTTCAGCGCAGTGTTTCTATGGTGACCATCCTGTCTCACAGAGTGGTCCAACAGCGGGGAATTTCGTTTGATGTATGTGGACAAGATCACAGGTCCTGTTAGCGTAGGGAAGATCAGAGTCAGGAGGGCCTTTCTCTGCCTGTGTGTGTGTGTGTGTTTGTGTGTGTGTGTGTGTGGGGTGTTGTGGGGCTTTGTGCTTTGTGGGGGGGGGGGGGGGGGGGGGGGTGGATGTGTTAGCAAGACTCTACATGTCATCATGTGTTCAGCTCTTCAGGAATACTATCCCAGGGAAAATAGGGACATCAAAGCGTTTTCCAAATGGTTTGGTTGATAGGAGCTGATGTCTGGGGGCTCACATGGACAAAGGCCATCCATGAATACGAACATCTTGGTTCTACTAGTACCTTGGAGCTGCTCTTGATACTAATTATATCAGTAAGAGAAGCCTGTTAGAGCCTCGTCAACAGGCTTTAGTCATGTTTAACTGATCAGAAGTATATTTTTTATATCTATATTATATGTGTATGTTCTTTCTCTTCAATCTGCCTTGCTGCTTTTGAGCGCACCCACGGTTTTCATGTTGCGTGCGTTTGAAGTTCGAGCATCGCTTCCAAACAGCCTGTTTACACTTTCTGGCCCTTCAGCCCAGTGCAACCGAGGTTGGGCGGAGAGAGCAAGGAAGCTAGATGGCGATCAAAAGATGAAAGGACGGCCGCTTGACGTCTCCTAAAAACATCCGCTGGACGGGAAGTGTTGGGATCCTTTGGCCCGTTTGATCTAGCTCTCCAGTCGGAGGTAATGTGGTCTCTTCCCTTGGCAGTCAACCATCTCGCACTGGTAGGCCTCTTTGTGTGTGTGTGTGTGTGTTTGTGTGTTTCCTGCAACGCACGCTTTGTGTTCAATGATCTTGTCTGCTCGTGAAAGACAAGCTGATAAGAGATTTAGACACAACAAGCACCTCTGTTCACAACCTCTTACTGTTAGCAAGTGCGTGCAGTGTGTGTGCGCAGTGTGTGCGCAGTGTGTGTGTGCGCAGTGAGAAACTGTATGTTTGCATATCAGAAGTCTAAACGTGAGAGTGAGACTTTGAGAGAGAAAGCTAATGAGAGAGCCAGAGATGAAGAAAGAGAGAGCAAGAGAGAGAGAGGTAGAGACAGAGAGAGAGACAGAGGGAGGGAGAGGGGGTGAGAGAAAGAGAGAGAGAGGGAAAGAGAGAGAGAGAGAGAGAGAGGGGTGGGGGTGAGACAAAGAGAGTGTAAGATTCTAATGGGATTCCAGTGTTTGTGTTAACAGCTCCCATTGAATAAACCACTGTTGTTTATTGGTATAGATTTACTGAGGGTGGCGTGTTTATGTGAGTTAATCTATGTTGTTCAAGGCAGAGAAATATGACTGTGTCCTCTACCAGTGCCGGGTTCTGGAGGTTATTTAACTTAAAAAAACAATCCACTGCCAATGAGAAGCAGAGGTTTGTATCTCCTCTTTATTGGCTAGGTTGGAAAATAACAACTTGCCAAATGAATGTCCATTTTAAATGTTTATGGTTTGAATATGGGTTTCTCTACATAATGCACATGTTTCAAGTGCTCCGTACCAAATAGGATACATTTACTGTATGTACATATATTTGGTGTAGAAAAAACATCATTAGACCGGAAACAAAAAAAGAATCCAATCCTTGACGTTATAATTTTTTATGACCAAAATATTTACTGAATACTTCATGTCAACCAACATGCTATGTTGTTCATCTCTGTTTGAATAGATATTGCTTTCATTTTATTATTGGCAACAATTATTACTGCCCCATTTTAACGGTTAATCTTGACGATTGAAAACACAGTAGTAAATCAACTTTTGTTTAGACATCAGAACCATCATTTGACATTTAATATTTGCATTAACGGTAAGCAGACAAGAATTTAGTACACATTTTGGGCTGCATGAAAATATTCTAAATCTTCTTTCCTTCACAGTCTTTTAATGATCTGTAAGGACTTTTCTGCGAGGGAGGTCGCTAAAATTCTGGTAGGAGACAGAAGTCCTTCTAACGCATTACCAACTCATTTCAATGTCAACAGAGCAACACTAGAGGGCGGTGTTGCCATTTATAAGACTTGAGTTGGTCAAAACTATGCACACATCTAAAGCAGCCTTTTTTTTACTTATTTTGTTAAGTTGATATTTGGCTAAAACAGTTACTTCATTTTAAGCATAAACTGTGGATTGATAAAAATTCAGATAACAAACACACCGCATATTTAATTTGATTGTCCATGGCAAGGATTATTTTGGCTATCCTGCCGACCATTCCTGAGTGATTTAAAATATAATTTTAACAGTGCTGGTCCCTCAGGATCTTCAGGGATAAGCCACAACTTGCCTTTTGGCGCCCTGTGCGTCAGTCCATTAGCTAGTGGCTACGATAAGCCATGCGTGTGGACATGCTTATCTGCATAGGAGAAGGTTACGATTGCTGTGCCTGCTGACATGGCTATTATTAGGCAATTAGGTATCGTGTGATCTAGGTATGTACAAGGCACTGTGTGTCGATAGGTGTTTCAATCGATTTTCGATCGGGCAGGTTCGCCAAATTACCGAAGACCCAGTTCTAGACTCCACGGGCCACTATTCTTTTTGAAATATCTTATTTTTGGTTTCAAAGTTTCTGGGGGTGGGTGTTATGGGTGCGCATGTGTGGGTGTTTATGTGTGTAGTCACTTCATGTACCCTCATGTCCAAAAGAGCTCTCTGTCAGTCATCTCGTCTCTGGTCGTAGCCCCTCCTCTCTCCTCCAGGACTAGGACTGGACCACACTGACCCCCCAGACCTGAGCCTCTGGCTGCACGCTGGCCCCATGTGGAGGTTGACCTGGATCCTGGGACCATCGTGAAACGTTTAAAAGGCCCGTAAAAACCGGGGTTCAACAGGCAGGAGAGAGAGACAGACGGGTATTTCTCCTACACTTATGGTCTCCGTAACGTCACGGTCATCCTAAATCTAAATCACGAGTATAAAAGGGCTGTCCCCTCTAGTCTTTAAGGTTCTGTGGCGTGCATTCGAAGCATTCCGAGCCTCTGTCCTCTTCCTCTTCCTCTTCCTCTTCCGAGGCTCAGGCTAAAGTGACACGCGTTCTTCCATTTTGGAATGAACGCCACGTCCCCCCCCCCTCGGTCAGCGAGGCCGTCCTTTTCTCCCGTCCGCGTCCCCCGTCCACTCGTCCAGCTCTGCCGTCGCGGCCCCGCCCTTCGCCGTGTCCAGAGTGGAATCTCGACCCTGGCCCGTTGACCCTTGAACCCGGCGGTTCATCTGATGCAGGAGAAGCAGGAAGAGGGCGGAAACGATGAGAGCCACGCCCGCCATGAGGAAGCCGGTGCCGTAGTCGCTCATTTTGTCTATAAAGAACCCTGGGGGAAAAAACAAAATGGTCGATAACTTCAGCTTTAAACCTGTTGACGTGGATTTCTCTATCCGCACAAAACCCCATACAGCATACATGATGGGGAATCAATAAATCCATTCATTAATACATTAATACATCAATCAACTACCAATTGAATGAGTCAATTCCTACTTTATTGATTCTATAATGCAAACCACATACCAATAAATAATGTGATTTATAGATTACTATAATTCATTAGTAGTTAAAGGAATCTATTACGTCAGTCGTCAAATCAGACAAGGACAGACCTCGACTTTCCCTTTTCTACATAAACGACATGCATCTGTGCTTGTATGTTTAATTTTCTCTATCATGACAGCCATCTAAATCAACCTGGCTTAAAGAGGTTGTAATCAAAGCACAGAGGCTTCACTGATTTATCATTGAGAATCACAGTTTCTAATTAGACTCTCTGGGCCTCTGTCTTTCTTTCCTTAACATCCCTGTTTTTTCTCTCTTCCTTCCTCCTCTGTTCTCTCTCTCTCTCTCTATCTATCTCTCTCTCTCTCTCTCTCTCCCTCTCTCTCTCTCTCTCTCTCTCTCTCTCTCTCTCTCTCTCTCTCTCTCCATCACTCCCACCAGGAGATGATGTGGCCGACGAAATAAAACATAAGAAAAGAATACGAAAAAAATCGGAGGAAAAAAAGAGTCAAACGCACGAAGTCAAAGAGAAAGAAAGCTGAAAGAGAGAGCCAGAGATAGAGAGAGAAAGAGAGAGAGAGAGAGAGGAAGGAAGTAGGACAGCGTCCTGTCCCTGGCCCCCCCCCCCCCCCACACACACAGTCTTTGACAGCGCTGACGTCCACCCACAGCGTCTAATTTACAACCCAATTACAGCCATCGTTACGGAGGGGCTGAAGCTAAGCTACGTATGGCCCGCAGCAACCTGATGTCCTGGGGAGACTCTCAGAGTAGGATGGGTCCCCATGGCTCTCTCTTCTGTTTGCTTCCCTTTCTCTCTCTGTCCATCTCTCTGCCTCTTCTTTTTGACGCTCCCTCTCTCTCTCTGTATCTCTCTCTCTCTGTATCTCTCTCTCTCTCTCTCCCTCTCTCTCTCTGTATCTCTCTCTCTGTGTATCTCTCTCTCTCTCTCTCTCTCAATCTCAAAGGCCCTTAAAAAATGAGAAATCCCCACTGCCGTGCCGTCAGGCGGAAAAGCTCCAGCAACAATTAGACCGGCGTTATCCCTCCACAGGCTGGGCAGGCCGGCAGTGTCTTTTTTTTGGTGGGGGGGGGGGGGGGGTTGACTTACCGGCTGGCTGAGCCCTGATTGGGGTGCCCAGCGTCTTGGCAACCGGAGGTGGGGGGCTACAGTGAAAGGGGGAGTGGGGTTGTGTGTGTGTGTGTGTGGGGGGGGGGGGTTAGAGAAGCCAGCCTGGGCCCTTGTGCTTCTGTGAGCCAAGTCCAATTGGAGCTTTATTGGATGGTGTTTATTGCTGCTGTTTTAGGGGGGGGAGGGGGGGGTCAGGACGGGGAAGTCTGGCCAACCACCAGGATCACGTGCACACGCTCGAAGATTAGGGCTGAGCCATGGGTTGCATAGAGTTACGCTGAGTAGAATGTAAATGCCCGCTCCTGACAACGTTCCCAGCGGTATATTTGCTCCTATCAGACAAAGCCTACTACAACAGGAACTTGTTGAGGATGTTACCCATGACAACAGGGTTTAGGTATTGTAGCGGCTGATCATACAATTTGGATCTCCTCACCACTCAACCCTTCATATTGTTTTGAAGTGACCGATCCAACTCAACGTTGTTTTCATTTCAATCCGTGTTCATACTGTGCGCTATCAGCTTTCCGACGGCAACGTTCCAAATCAGAGTGGGGCTTTTCACAAGCATCCTGTCACATGAGCCAAAGTGACTAACTTTCCCTAGCAACAGTGCAGAGAAATGGGCCGCTGGGGGGCTATGGGGGTTATCAAATGACCACACGTCACCGAGGAATGACAGAAGGTAGTTTGACGCTAGCCGAGAAGGTAGGCGGAATATGCCTGGCGGGGAGTGGGGGAGGACTACAGTTATACAGGAGGTCCTATGCTGCTGTCGTCAGGACAACCCTATTGAACACCTCTGGCAAACCCCAAAATATACACAAGGGATCATTTGTACCTAATGCAATTACACTACTCAACAAACAGCACTAATCTGGCTTCAACATGGACGCTAACAGAAGTAAACTGCATACCATGTATGTTATATCTCCGGCACATGACTGTTTTCATGTTATGTCTTATTGTGATACTGTGTCCTGTGATGCCTGTTTTATACTGGTGAGAATGAGGACAGTTTTCCTGCCTTGGTAGGACAATAAAGTTGTATTCTATTCTATTCTATTATTTTCTATTCTATTCTATTCTATAGCCATGTGGTTTCAGGAGCACATATCTTTAAGAGAGATGGTTTGATGAACCTACTTTCTGCACCCTGTCTGCTGAAGCTTCATCCTGTGGCCTCTTAGATTTATTTAAAGTGTGTAAAATTAAACAGTGAACTCAGACACTTAACAAAATGTATAGCTCCTTCTTCTATCCACAAATCTGCAGTGTGCGTTCTCACAGTGCTTTACACACTCAAAAAGCAAGCCCATTTGCGGAACACACCCTGATCCAGTCACATACACACGATCCCAAATGTCTTTTATGATATGCGAGCGTAAGAGCGTGCACAAATGGGAAATCAATGGAGGAGAAACAATATCCAAAGGGGGAAAAAAAATAATTTTTCATGGGACCAATAGCCCATGAAATTAATACTATTGTAAAGTGAACCAGGGGTGATATATATTGGTGGAAGGCTACTCTCCAACTAGGGTGTGTGTGTGTGTGTGTGTGTGTGTGTGTGTGTGTGTGTGTGTGTGTGTGAGAGAGAGAGAGAGTGTGTGAGAGTGAGTGTGAATCCTGTGCTGAAAACTGTAATTAAAGTAAAGGTGACCATCCATGAGAGGGAGATATAAAAAATCTCTCAGTGTTTAATAGGCTGACGTTCACTTACTTCCAAATTGCACCACATGCAAAGCCGATGTGCGCGTGTGTGTGTATGAGTGCATGTGCGTGTGTGTGTGTATGAGTGCATGTGCGTGTGTGTGTGTATGAGTGCATGTGCGTGTGTGTGTGTATGAGTGCATGTGCGTGTGTGTGTGTATGAGTGCATGTGCATGTGTGTGTGTATGAGTGCATGTGCGTGTGTGTGTGTATGAGTGCATGTGCGTGTGTGTGTGTATGAGTGCATGTGCGTGTGTGTGACAGAGAAGGGAGTCATCGAGTAGATTCACAGATTGAGGAGTCATCGAGTAGATTCACATTGCACAGAACAATCTGGAGCTAGTACAGTAAACCCTGCATTCTGTGTGTGTGTGTGTGTGTGTGTGTGTGTGTGTGTGTGTGTGTGTGTGTGTGTGTGTGTGTGACCTGCGATGGGTGGTCCGAGGAGTCCTCCGCTGCTGCGTATGAGCATGAAGAAGCCCAGGGCGCTGCCCAGGCGCCGGACCCCCACCAACTCGGCCAACACCGTGATGTGGATGGAGACCGTGGCGCCAAAGGCCAGCCCGTAGGCGGCGCTAAAGGCCGCTAGCTCCGGGAAGGAGGACGCCAGTGGGCAGAGAAGAAGAACCACTCCTAACAGGATGGCTGTGACGGTCAGCTGCTGCACCTGAGAGGGAACGTGAAGAGAGAACATGTTCATCAGGGTGGTACGGTGGACGGCTGTAGCTTAATGTGTATGGTTAGGGTTTCTTTTTGCGTTCTGTTCATCGCATGAAACGTAGCCCAGCAACACAACAGCTACATTTTCGTTTCTACTCTGTCTTTGCAAAAGACTACATAAAAATAAATAAATAAAGGTAACTAGCTTATCGCAAAAAAACTGTTTTTATTCAAGTTTTTACAATCCAAAATTGTCACAAAAAAAATAGGAGTATCATCCTCACATAATAGTTAATGAGTTATTGTTCAAACTACTGTGTGAGCTATAGTTAACTATAACTAATGATATATGATAAGAGTGTTTTGCCTCACTTACAGTCTCCACCAAGCGGAGGTTAGCCACCCAGCCGAAGAACACGCGGCCGGTCAGGTCCATGGCGGCGGCGATGGACATGAGGGCGGCCGCCCGGTACTCCTCCACCCCTTTGCTGCGGGCGTAGGGCACCAGGAACAGGGCGGGGGCGAAGAAGCCCAGCGCCGCGAACACGCCGAACATGGAGTAGACCACGAAGCGGGCGTCGCCGATCAGGGTGTAGTCCACGTAGCGGAGCACCGTGGCCCTCAGGGCGGCTCGCCTGCCGGCCCGGCCCCGGGCCCTGGAGCGGGCCTCGGGTCGGAGCGAGGGCCGGGTGTGGGAAGGGGACCCGGCCTGCGTTTGGGTTTCAGTCTTGGGCCCCCTCGCCGCCGTCTCGTCGGTGCTGTGGGGAGTAGGATGTGTTTCGACCTCCTTGGTCGCCTCCTCAGTTCGATCCTCACCCGTTTGGCTTTGCGTTGGTCCGACGGCCGAGTCTCCTTTCTGTAACCCTGTGTCCTTCCCTTCCTCTTCCTCGGTCCCTTCCAGACAGTCCCTCTCTCTTCCCTGCCGGTCTTTTTCACATCCCTCCTCCAGATCCTCCGGGACCAGAGCACCCCCTTCCTCCTCCCGTCCTCCCCAGCGGTGGTGCTCCTCCCCGAGGCCCAGCGGCCGGAGGAGCATCCCGCAGACGCACAGGTTGAGCTGCAGCCCACCCAGCACCAGCATGGCCCCCCTCCAGGAGTAGGTGTCGACCAGGAGCTGGAACAGAGGGGTGAGGAGGAAGGTGAAGACGCACTCCCCGGCGCTGGCCAGGGCGTTGGCCATGGGCCGCCGCCGCTCGAAGTAGCAGCCCAGCATGGTGACGGTGGGCGTCCATGTCAGGGCATAGCCCAAACCTGCAGGGGGGAGGGGAGAGAGAGAGAGAGAGAGAGAGAGAGAGCGAGAGAGAGAGAGAGAGAGAGAGAGAGAGAGAGAGAGAGAGAGAGAGAGAGAGAGAGAGAGAGAGAGAGAGAGAGAGAGAGAGAGAGAGAGAGAGAGAGAGAGAGATAGAAAGTTGAATGGGGGGATGCCCTTTCTGACAATGTATTCCGGCTGTAAACATCTTGAACTGTGAATTGTAGTTTAAGTGGCGGGCTTCTCGTTTCTTCTTTGGGTTTTGTCAATTCAATTTTACATGAGTGATTTGGCTGTAAAGCTCCAATCAGAATGTTGGATTAGGTCCAATCTCTGCCCCCGAGCCAATTGGGAATCCCTTCCATGATTTAATGCATGGGAGAGAGAATGAGCGGGATTCTTTGTCCACGCGGGAGAGATAAATAAAGTGCATGTGTTTGTGCTAGAGTGTGTGTGTGTGTGTGTGTGTGTGTGTGTGTGTGTGTGTGTGTCATAGAAAGAGACCGAACAGTGTTTATCTGTGCAAAAGTGTCTTTTTGAGTATCTTTTGTCCCGTATTTGAGCAAGAGCGTGTGTGTGTGTGTGTGTGTGCGCGCGCGCCTGTGCGTCTGTGTGTGTATACCTGTGAGGAAACCGACAGTGACGTAGAGCTCCACCAGGTTTCCAGCGTAAGCCCCGCCCACCATCCCCACGCTGCTCAGCAGTCCACCAATCACCACCACTGACCGGTGGCTGTAGCCCGTGCTTAGTGCCGACGCTACGGGAGCTGTACGGGGACACACAGAACGCATGCCGTATTTGTCAAACTTGCATTTTCTTTTCAATCACCCTCCAGTCACCGACTACATTTCGGACTTCACCAGTGCTTCATCAGTGTGTGTGTGTGTGTGTGTGTGTGTGGAAGCCTTCGCCTTCGAGATGTTTGCTGTCATGAGCTCGCATCGGAGACGCACCTCAGCTCTTGACTTCAAAGGCCCCTCATCGAGGGCATTGTCATGCCATCGAGCCAACACATCACAGCGGACATGTTGGAAACTCTGATTTGACAGCTGGTGTGTCCCATCGATTGACCTGAGAGCCTATTGACGTCTCTGCCTATCCCTGTGGTCTGTTGATCTGCTACTTCCTGTATTGCTTTAGGATCTGTCTGGTTTGTAGTATTGACTAGCTTTAACGCTGGCTGTGTACAGTTCAGACCGATCCCATTGTCTTAGCAATTCCTAATAGGCCAACATGAATGACGGAGCTGTTTGTAAAGGCCTCAAAGATACCATGGTGCTCTTATACAAAATGCAGAAGAACGTTTAGAACACGCACACTGTGTTTAAAGAGTGCACATTGTAATCATGCGCCTTTAAGTGTTTATTAATACTACCAAATCATTAAGGATATGAGTGGTGAGTACATTTTGAAACCAAGCTGTCGCGGTAGTTTAAAAGAACCATCCTCTTAACTCATTTTGCATGAGCAGCCCTTCAAAACGATGAAGTGGCTGTCGTCCAACTATACATTAGAACCAGCTATGTGAGTGATATGGAATGGAAAAGAGCGCCCTCTACTGCCAGAACATACTATGGGAAGTGATTGAAATAAACAGGATGTTAATGAATGCTATTAATTGTCAATCCAAGTGTGACAGCAAGGTAATGAATTCATTTTCAGAGCAGACACATTCGACTGACTTGTTAGAAACGTGTAAGGGTGCCTTTAACGGGACGCCCACTCACCCGCGCAATGGACGGTTGCCACGGCGATGGAGGTGATCCAGGAAGTGCCCGTCGCCGTGGTTTCGAAGTAGCGGTGGACCTCCACGAAGAGGACGCCGAACGACTTGACGACGCCGAACGTCAGGCCAAAGACCAGGAAGCTGGCGAGCAGGACGAACCACCCGTAGCCACCATCGGGGGGCGCTGTGGCAGCGGGGGGGCCTCTGCCGCCTCTCTGGGTGTCCTTCTTTACAGAAGCCATGGTCAGAAGGCTCGCCAGGCCATTTAACTCCCTCCCCTGGGGGCTACATTGATAATCCCATGACTACACTGGACTGGACGCTAACACGCTGTGTATAGCACTCGTGAAAGAAACAGAACAGAACTTCCTTATCATCCGTAAGAGGAGATTTCATGTGACATTGTTTGAATAATAATACAACTAAATGTAAATGTAACTCATACTGCAATACCTCCACCAGAGGAGTTTGCCATGCATGGTGACGAATAATGTATTCCAGACACACTGTAAGGTGTGGGTCTCTATCTAGGTGAAAGTTAAGCTAATATGTCATGATATGAACTCACATTCCCAGGGATCCCTAGTAGACCTACCTGTCATAGTGGTGAGGGGGAGGTTCCCCTGTGAGTTTGGCTGTAGTCCAGTAAGTAGTCCTGGATCAGTGGGACATTCCCCCGTCTGCCAATTGAAGTCACAGCTTTGCATATAAAACATGACTATTAAAGGCACGTTTCCACCATGTAATCCATTCAGTATACTCACTGTGGGCTAATACTCACAGTGTTACAGTGCTTGCCTGACAAAGTTAACTTCCTTGCAACCTGTTAAAGACAGTTGTTTTTGCAAGTGCAAAGCTAAGACAGCACGGGTTTCCACGCACCTGTTGTTGAGAGTGTTTCCGGTGAGCCACGGTTCCCCTCAGTCGACCCCCTGTTCCTCCCGGCTCCGCTGGCAGAGAGGGGACTTTAGGGGGCGCGCCAAAGAAGGCGTCGGGCAGGGGCGACCAAGGGAGCTTCTTCTGATAGCACAGAGCCAGGACGTAACCTTAAGACTGTCAACAGGGAAGGGGGGGCAAAGGTCGGAGACAGGGAGGGAGGGAGGGAGAGAGAGAGAGAGAGAGAGAGAGAGAGAGAGAGAGAGAGAGAGAGAGAGAGAGAGAGAGAGAGAGAGAGAGAGAGAGAGAGAGAGAAATGGTGGAGAAAGGAAGGGGGGAGTGAGGGAGGGAAAAAGAAAAGTAAAGTGGACAATTCATTTGGGAAAGGTTTACGCTGATATAAATTGCCTTCCTACTGTGACTGAAAGGCCGCTACCTTTCCAACGGAAACAACACAGGGATTAATAATAATAATAATGCAAATAATAATAATAACAACTTTTTTACAGAGCACTTTTCAAACAAAGTACAAAGTGCTTCACACTTCGAGTACAGAGCCACTCGCCAGAGCGCCAGGTCAAGTCTGTCCGCGCGACAACTCCTAATGGCTCCAGGGAATCCGCATGGCCTTTGAAGGGCAACGAGTCAGCATTCCTCTGAGGGGTTGAGACAGGCGCTCCTTAGCCTTCCAGTGGCACGCGGAGGGCCCTGGGGGCTGACTGGACCGTACTGCATGTGATCGCTGTCATCCCAGTTTCCCATCGTTAAACAAGAGTAGAGAAAGGTCACTGGCCAACTGTTGGTTCTGGTCACAATATGTCACATTGTATAATGTGATATGTTAGATATCATCCATCTTCACCACTATAGAGGTATTTGTAACAGCATACAGAACCTCTGTCGATCATTTTTTGAACTCTTACAGTTTGGGCGGAACAAAATGGCTTTGAATGGTCCGTTGTTACGTATGCCAGCAACCAAGATGTACTGAATGTTTTCTTGGGTGTCACGGGGCTTGGGTTTGGGGAGTTTGAGCATGTTAAGATGGTTTCCATCGATTCAGGCAAGCCCGTCCACCCTCAGAAACATTTATGTGTAATAAAACACAGGTGTGGAGCAGGGAGATCAATAACAGGACACCGGCGCATAACAACTTTCTGGATTCCATAATCCGTTCTGTGGCTTGGAACGTTCTGCATGGCAGAGTAAATCTGAACGCATCGATCTGCTGTTTTTTTTTTTTGACGTCGACTTAAAACTCGCCGCTATCCACTGAATCCCCTCACATTACAGCCAATGAAATACCCAGTGTCTGTTTTCGTGGGACTCCTGGACGGTTTCTGGTGTTCACTCAGGGAGACCGACTAAGAGAAATCCCATTTGGACTCCCAGTCAGCTCTGGGAAAATAAACAAACCAGGCCTTCTGAACACAGGCTGCCAGGGAAGTAACAGAGTTGTTCTCCCAAGAACCGTTTGACGGTCCAATTTGATCGCAACCAACAGGAGCTGATTGGCAGCTTTTCTACCTGAGCTGGAATGACAGAGCATCTTCCTTGACTAAGA
>CM030190.1:3906673-3909173 GCA_017639675.1 Aplochiton taeniatus
TGAGTCTCATTCTCTCTCTCTCTCTCTCTCTCTCTCTCTCTCTGTGCGTCGTGTGTTGGCCTGAGTACGTGTGTCTGTCCGGTGTGTGTGTGTGTGTGTGTGTGTGTCTGTCCGGTGTGTGTGTGTGTGTGTGTGTGTGTGTGTGTGTGTGTGTGTGTGTGTGTGTGTGTGTGTGTGGGTGGGTGAAGGACTTACCCAGATGGCTGTCCCAAAGGGGAACCTTTGGTCCCGTTCCCACAAAAAAAGACACACACAGCCGGGCAGGTCGTTCAGCGGGCAACGCCATGGTGATCTGAGCAGTCAGCACAAATCCACCAGGACACAGGCTAGCTACCTTCACTGTGTCCTAGCCTTATCTTTCAAAACACAAATATAAAAACCTCTGTGCTGGGCATTATCAACAGGAAGGAAGGGCACCAAGGATGGCAAGATAATTCCCTGAATATGACGGCCTTCTAATCAAGGCACTGTGGCAAAGGAGACTGTGTACATACATTTACATGACAATTACACGAGGGCATTCATAAAAACATGCTTCTTTGTCTTTATGATCTCCTCCTCCAGAGATGAGGTATTACACTAGGGATTGCGGTAGCCTTTGGTGGGCCTACACTACAGTGTGTGTGTGTGTGTGTGTGTGTGTGTGTGTGTGTGTGTATATGTGAGTGTGTTAAAATATGGTTAGAGAGAGAAGGCTGTTAAGGAGAGGGAAGGTGTTTGGACAGAAAGTGATGGGGAGAGAGAGAGAGAGAGAGAGAGAGAGAGAGAGAGAGAGAGAGAGAGAGAGAGAGAGAGAGAGAGACTATGACAACGACCAGATGAGGAGGAAGGATGAGGTTTATAAATTCCTCCCAGACGTCACTTAGAGGTTGGTGCCGTAACCTTGTGGACTTGCTAATGCGAGATGCTTCAGCAGCTATTTCCTTCACAGCTCCCGGAAATCACGCTGTATTTATTCATTTGGTTTGAACCCTTTAATGTTATGGTGAAGTTACCACCACACCACGCTGCTTCCGTGCTACCCCCCGCCTCTTCGCCTCCTTCTATGCTCTCTCATAAACACAATAGCTACACCAGGGATGTGTGCTCACCACTCCCTATGGGTGTCATGGTGACATAAAGCACTGACTGACTGGGCGTTTTCTTACTGTAAGGCACAGACTCCTCCCAGGAGAACTTGGGGACGGAGGGAGAGAGAGAGAGGGAGAGAGAGAGAGAGAGAGAGAGAGAGAGAGAGAGAGAGAGAGAGAGAGAGAGAGAGAGAGAGAGAGAGAGAGAGAGATAGCGTCCTGCCACTGTTTACAACACAGAACAAACTGTGGCCAACACACCCATACACGCTGTAATCCCCATCATCTATGTTCCTTGATAAATCCAGTAATGGTTATGCATACAAAGTCTTCAGGTGTGGACTGATCACTGGTCATAGGTCAATTTATAGGTTATATATATATATATAGAGAGAGAGAGAGATTTTATAGGCTTTGCTGTTTTCTCTACACAATACCAGCCAACCACTAAACTGTACAAATGATTGAATGTTCATTGTAATTGCATGATATACTGTAAAATGTGCAAAAAGGTCATACCTGCAGGTGTTGAATCATTCAGGATGAAAAGCGTTGGGTTGTTGCCAGGGAGGATGAGCTGTACTGAGTAAGACATTGTGGTGTTTTTAAGTGAGGTCACGTGATCTTAGGCAGTTAATGTGTCAAGGGAGGGTGAGGGGGAGGGGGTGGTGGTGTGTGTGTGTGTGTGGGGGGGGGGGGGGGTCTAACGAGGACAGCTGTCTCAGCTGATGACCAGAGTACCTGAAAGTTGTCATATCAGCAAATAAATTATTTATTGGCTAGCAAAATTCATTTTAAACTGTCAAAAATTCGAAGAGGGGAGGGGAGTGAGGAGACGCAATTAAGAAACTAATATCCGAGGGGTTAGCAGAATTAATTTTCCCCCTTTGAAACGTCAATAGGGGAAAGGGGAAAGATACTTAGGAGCTTAACGGGAAAAGCTGACACAGCTGGCGACGGCAATACCTGTGTCATTCTCGAAAAAGAAGGGTGGTTATGTGTGCAATGAAGAAAATGTACAAGGGTTAGAAGCATTTATTGACGGTTATTCAAGGAATAGTTTTAATATTAGTCTCATAACTAAAATATTAGACTGTGTTGTAGTTAGTCAACGAATGTTGTCGGCATTTTAGTATACTTGATTCGGATCAACTTTAGCTCTAGTTGACATCTGTTTGTGGTTTGGTATTATGATTTATCATTCAATCAAAAGTTTTACCTGATCATTTAAAACTTGATATTAGAGATACTGTTTGTTTCGATTTAAGAACATGTTATTGTTATTGTTATTATAATATATATATATATATATATATATATATATATATATATATATATATATATATATATATATATATATATATATTATAATATAGTAAAACAGTTTAGCCTAGAAGTTTTGTCTTTGGGAAGAAATACAAAAAAGAAAA
>CM030190.1:3914173-3921673 GCA_017639675.1 Aplochiton taeniatus
CAACGAATAAAAGTGCTTAAAACATCCAAAATGACCCCAGCATGCAATCAGCATGCAATGAACATTATTGGAACAGACAAGGACAGCAATGGTTTCCAGGAGTGTGCCTTGAAATGAAGAAGGGAGTTGAAAGGACACCAAATTGCCTTTGAGGCCGGAAACCATAAAAGACGTGGTTCTTCAGCCAAACACAGACCCTGTTCTTTCATAACGCGTTTTCCTCTATTCCTAATGTAGTGCTTAAACAACCAGGAGATGTCAGGGAGGCCATGGATCCTCATTGGGGATTTCAGACGGAGGATTCCATTAGGCCAAATGGACTTGACACAATGAATCAGAATTTCCTTTTAAAGGATGTCAGGGAAATTCTGCCGACGTGCACAGTTCCCAGGCAGATAGAGGAAGAGAGAGAGAGAGAGAGAGAGAGAGAGAGAGAGAGAGAGGGGGGAGAGAGAGGGGAGAGAGAGAGAGAGAGAGAGAGAAAGAGAGGGGGAGAGAGAGAGAGAGAGAGAGAGAGAGAGAGAGAGAAAGAGAGAAAGAGAGGGGGCGATGAGACAGAGAGAGACAGAGAGAGAGAGAGAGAGAGAGAGAGAGAGAGAGAGAGAGAGGTATTACCCCAAATGACTTCAGCGTTGCTAATGACAAATCCTGACAGACAGCGTCGGCTGACGGTCCATCCAAACCTTTCGCCACTGTTGCACCATGACACCCTAGCCAAACCTCTGCAGCTAAAAGCCCCTTCACAAGACCGCTCATAGTCATCCACAGACACGACGACTCCAAAAGATCCATAATTGGATTATCCTCCCTGAGTGAATTATTAATAATTCTCCCAACCGTTACTCAGCAAGCCAGTTTCGATTTCAACGTAGAGCACTCGGCCCATGGCCGAGGGGTGAGTTATGATCCAGTTATGATCGATGTTAGTAAACTGCATTAGCTAGCCGGCTATCCTTTAAGTAATGAGCAATAAACTCTCCTACTACAACACCGTCCAATACCTCACAGACGTGACTGCCACTCTATTGGCAAACACCCAATCAACACTGGCAGACTGTTGGGTCACGCTAGCCAGTGAGTCAATTACATTGGACCATATTTACTCCCTAATGAAAAGACATTTCACGTGAGATAAGAAGGGTCCTTAGGAACCCCTCCTTATGTTCTCAGAACCTGAGATTATGAATCCCCGTTTTAATCTAGATTAGCGCAAATCCAGCGCTGGCTGTAATCTGTATGACGGCAGCGTTCTCCCCATCTGGTGCTTGCCCCGGCCCCTGGCCCCTGGCCCCGTTCGATCTGATCCAGGAGGTAAAGAAAAGCAGGCGGAGGAGCGGTTCACCTCAGGATGAAGGCGGACCTCCACTCCAACACCAGTGTGTGTGTGTGTGTGTGGGGGGGGGGTGGGGGGGGCGTTGGGGGGTTGGGCGGGGCGTTCTCCTGGGGAAAAGAGCAAGACGTTGGCCTCCCTCTCTCTGTGCTTTCTGACGGCCATTAGTCAAGGGGGGGGGGGGGGGGGGGGGGGAGAGAGGAGAGGCTGGGATTTGCCGCGGTGCGATAAGACTTGAATCAAAGTGCACACAAACAAACGGCGTAGATGGAGAGAACACAGATCCACCGAAAGGATGAACCTTTCCAGCCAGAAGGCTGTGTGTCTGTCCAGGGTGGCTGGAAGCCGGCTGTCACCAAATCACCCAGATGCATCTCTAGACCCAGATGGCAGGGTTGGATGTACACAGTACGCACAAATCCTGTACTCGAGTGAAAGTACAGATACCCTTGCTAAATATTACTCTCCTCAAAGTACAAGTCTTTCAATTTCTACTTGAGATAAAGTACAAAACCACCTGCTTTTAACAAGACCTAGGTATCAAAAGGAAAAAGTACTATTGTTTAGTGAGTAAGTCAGGGGTTGTTGACATGACAAACAGAATACATTCAAATACAATAGGCAAATTTGTGCTTGCGTAGGCTCTCTCGTGTATCAATATATCTAGCTAGCTAACGTATTTGGTTCGAACGAATGTCATGAGCTGATCGAAACGCATGCTGCACTCTGATTGGTAGGCTTCAAAGGTGTGTGGCATCATTCTGTAGGATCTTTTAGACCATCCATTTTCTCCACATCAAAGTAACGAGTAATCACAGAGATCGCAGAAGTCAAAAGTAGGATATTTCAGTTTGAAGTAGTGGTAGTGATGTAGTGGAGTGAAAGTAAAAAGCCTCAACAAAATGAAACACTTAACTACGGATACTTTCAAAAAAGGAACACACAGTGACAAAGTACATGTGCTTTGGGGATGTCCACCACTGCCAGATGGTAATACAGCGGCTTGCATCCCCAGCCTCTTGAGCTGTCCAGGGCCAGATAATTTGAGCAAAATACTTAGAATGACCCAAAGAACAAGCCGTCACCACGACTGAGATTAGTAGTGTTTCTTTTTTTTTTATTCAGTTCTTAATTTATTTCTTTATCGTAACTTGAGGCCTTACAGAGTTAATGATGTGCATGCAGCTCTCTCAAACTTCATCTTTAGCGCTCTGTTTTTCACTTTCTTTCACTTTTATTCTTTCTTTCTTTCTTTCTTTCTTTCTTTCTTTCTTTCTTTCTTTCTTTCTTTCTTTCTTTCTTTCTTTCTTTCTTTCTTTCTTTCTTTCTTTCTGTCTGTCTGTCTGTCTGTCTCTGTCTCTGTCTCTGTCTCTGTCTCTGTCTCTCTCTCTCCCTCTCGTTTCTGTCGGCTGATTATAATATTTGTCAGTTAAAGTAGTTATATCAAATGTTCTTCCATGTTCCATATGTAAAATTGTCCAAACAGCAGGGATGGCTGTGTATTATTTGGATGCAGAGGCCCATGTTCCAAAACGTTGTGTGGTATGCTTGGGCATGCTAATATGAACTATTACCATATTATCAAAAGTATGTGCTTGGTATATTAACTTGGTCCTACAACGGGACCTTTGGAAATACTGTGGGCTTTTACACACCTCATATAATTGTTATATATGGGTTATAACTCACGATGTTTGAAATCATCACTTTAGAGTGAATATTCCTTTTTTCCAACACAATTGAAAATAGCAAATATCACCATGTGTTTCAACTAATTCCGGTATCCGGTATTCCGGTGATGGTAAGTGTATCGACGCGATCCTGTATTTGCTTGATTTGTAACCCCACATTTAGAGCTTGCTTTATTGTGCTCCTCTTTAAAAAAAATGATATACTATATTATAATATAGTCAGCAATCGTTTTGTATTTATTTTCTTTTGTGAAATGGTTTACTGCTCTCCTTAACGGTTTGAAACATGTCGTTATAAGTTATGTATGTGTATATACTGTCTATAAGCTGGCTCCATCGGTTATCATTTTTATACAAACAACACTGTGTGCTAAGTATAGGGGTAAAAGCTTGTTTATTTGTGGGGTTTACATAAAAGTAATACTCATGCAGGACTTAGGGATTTAGAAAGTGTGTGTGGTCAGTGACTCACTCTAACCATACCAGGATGCATTCAGATTCAGGTATAAATAATCCAGTATTCCCCTTTCGGAGTCTTCTCCTGGCTTGACTCACAAGCCAAAGTCGATAGGGCAGCTAACGCTTTGTGGGCAAAAAAAAAAGAAGATGTTCCTGCGTTTTATAGACAACTCAAACTCAGCACATCGCTCGCAAAAAAAAAAAAAAAAAAAAAGAAATCTCCTAAGCTCAGTGTGCGTCTTTGTACTTTCACAGAGGGAGAAAGGGAAAGAACTTATGAGATTTATATAACTCAAAACAGGAGAGTCAAACACATTGAATAACAGTTCTTTATGTTTTGTATCAGAACATGGCTTACATGTGGTTCGAAACCTAACCTAGTAAAAGCTGTTTCGCTTGAGCATAGACGTATTGCAGGCTACATAGCCCAGTCCAGTCCGGGAAAGCATGGCTTCCTTGAGCCCTGGCGAAGGTCATTCCGAAGGTCATAGGCGGCAAAAGAGTGAACTCAACGAGAGGCCGGGCAAAAACAGCATCTTTTAATATCACAGTGGAGGTAAAGGAACGTTAGGTCTGGATGTATTGCATGGCATATGGAAGCAGTCTGTAAGGCTAATACCGTGCTTCCTCCCCTTGATCGACTCAGAGTATAGAAGTATAACGGACTAGAATGGACAGAGAGAGAGAGAGAGAAAGAGAGAGAGAGAGAGAGAGAGAGAGAGAGAGAGAGAGAGAGAGAGAGAGAGAGAGAAAAAGAGAGAGAGAGAGAGAGAGAGCGCCATTTTGGCACGGCTGAACCCACAACTAGCCAGCCTGTTGGAAAGGGTCACAATGTAATAAATAAACGTCCATTTCTGCTTGAGTTGGCTTTCTTAGAAAGGGCCCCCCAAAATTGATAGACGCCCGGTATTCACTGTAACGGTCGAATCCCTTCTACTCATTTGTTTTTCTATGTTTGTGTTTCTCCCTCCTCTACGGTGTTATAGTCCTATATTGTTCACCTATAAGGTGCACTCATTTTTGATCACTGTCCATGGAAGCGCATAGTGATAGAATTAGCCATTGAGGACTGAAGTTTACAGTCTAGAAGTCTGTATGTAAGTTGTTGTTTTTTTGCCGGAAAGTCTTTTGATTTTATTTGAATGTTTTATCTTTTTATCGACTTCCTCTAAAATAAAACCCATGCAGCGTCTCACCAGGCCATAATAATTTACTGGTATCCGTGGAGATGAGAAACTCCAGGGAATCACCCCTCGGGCGGTAGAGAGTTGGGGGAGTGTTTGTGCGGAGACTGTATTTTAGTTGGTGCATTCCCCAAGGGGGAGCCGGTCACAGAATTCAACTACAGCCTCAGAAGCAGCTCTGGGCAACGGAGCAGTCCTTTGAAAAATGTCTCGTCTGCGTTTCCATCAACGTGCCGGCACTCGCGTCGTTTTAAAAAGTGCACCAAAACCCAAAGCCGACGGTTAAAACGACTCATTTGAAGGCCTCGCAAAAGTGCTCAAGATCCACCGTGCACCAAATCAAACGCTCCCTATGTTTTTTTTCTTCTTTTTCTCAGATACCTACCACCTAGTCGATTCAGGTGGGCGTCCGCTCCGGGCGCGCTCAGAAAGCTCCCGCCGGCAGGCTGGGTCCCCCGTTGTTGCCGGGCGCCTCGGCCCCGTTCCCCAGCAGCGCCGGGGACTCCAGCGAGCGGGTGCTCTGCGTCTCCGGCGAGCGGCTCCCCCCCGCCCAGGGCGGCGGAAAGCTCCCCATCCCCGCCACTCCCCCCCCGCCTCCCCCACCGCCCGCCTCCTCCCCCTCCCCCGCCAGCACGGCCGCCGCCTCCGCCGCCGCCGCCGCCGCGCACTCCTCCTTGAAGAGGCGGTCGTGCTCGGCCTTGAGCTCCTGGTAGGAGCGGGAGAACATGTGGAAGATGGAGGTGGCGGGGAAGGCCATGATGAGGATGCCGCTCAGGATGCTGCTGAGCGCCACCACCTGGCCCGGGATGGAACGCGGCACCATGTCGCCGTAGCCCACCGTGGTCATGGAGATGATGGCCCACCAGTAGGAGGCGGGGATGCTGCTGAAGTCCTGCGGGCCTGTCAGCTCGCTCTCGGCCAGGTGCACCAGCGGCGAGAAGAGGGTGACGGCCACGCACAGGAAGAGCAGCAGCAGGCCGAACTCGCGCGTGCTCCGCCGCACCGTCAGCCCCAGCGTCTGCAGGCCCAGGGAGTGGCGCGCCAGCCGCATGACGTAGAGGATCCGCAGGGCCCGCAGCACGCGCAGCACCAGGCTCAGCTTGTCCAGGTAGCCCTTGCCCCCGCTGGGCCGCTCCAGCGCCGCCGGGTCCTCCTCGTCCACGATCAGGGACACGTAGTAGGGCAGGATGGCCATGGCGTCGATGATGTTGAGCGGCCCGCGCAGGAAGGCCAGCTTGCTGTCGGCCTGCACGAAGCGCAGCAGGAACTCCAGGGAGAACCAGGCCACGCACACCGTCTCGATGATGAACATGTGCTGGCACTTGGACGAGCACTCGCCCTGCGAGGGGAGGGGAGAGAGAGAGAGAGGGAGGCAGGCAGAGAGAGAGAGGGAGGGAGGGAGGGAGAGAGAGAGAGAGAGAGAAGCATAGAAGGACGGAGAGAGAGAGAGACAGACAAAGAGAGAGAGGGAGAAAGAGAGAGAGAGAGAGAGATAGAGAGAGAAAGAGAGAGAAAGAGATAGAGAGAGAGGGATGGAGAGAGAGAGAGAGAGAGAGAGAGAGAGAGAGAGAGAGAGAGAGAGAGAGAGGTCAGTTTAATCCCTCCACATCCCGTCCCTCCACACGCCCCCTTAACACCTAAGCACCCGGGGCTGCTGATCGATGGCGGGGTCAGCAGCCCATCCATCAGCCACTTCATTAGGGACCCGGTTCAAAGGTTAATCGGACTTGATCAGGGGAAGACAAACAGGGTGAGGGCGCGCCTTGGACCGCTGCTGGAGGACCAGAGCCGTTAGGAGGCCATGAGATGGGAGGCGAGCTGGCCAGAGGCCCAGCCAGGCGATCAGGCTACCGAGTGCTGCTTCTCCACTTGAACACCTCCATTGGATTTTCTCCCCTTCGTCGTCACTCCATCTACCTCCACACAGAGCGTATTTTTTGGGGGGGGGGTCAATTTCTACTTCTCCTCCTATGGGCGGCCATCTTGTTTCCCTCCACCTTCCTCCACCCCTTATAGGAACATTCTGGCGTCTTTTTCTCGCTTTCTCTTGTCTTTTATTTCGTATCTCCTTTTTGTTGTTTGTTCCTGACGTTCTTTTTTTGTATCCTCCCGACTCCCGCATCGCTCTCTCCCTCCTGCTGTCTCACTTTTCCCCAAATCACTATTATTTTCATCCTCCTTTTCTCTCCCTCTCTCTCACTCTCTCTCTCTCTCTCTATCCTGCCCCCCCTCTCTCTCTCTTCTATTAGCCTTCTCTTCCCTCTCATCACTCACTCCGTCTCTCCCTCCCTCTCATCCCTCACGCTGCGTTGGTCCCACCTCCTTCCATTTGCTCTCTCTATCTACTCATCCCTCTCTCCTTCATCCTTCATTCTCCTCTCTGTCCTTTCACCACTCATCACATCAAAACACAAAATGCACACACACATGCACGGACACACACACACACACACTCACACACACACACACACACACACACACACACACACCCACACACACACACACACACACACACACACTCTTTTCCTCTTCCCATCCCTCCGTCTCCCTCTTCCTTCCCACCATTAATATTCCCTTATTCATTCATCATCCCTACCCCCTGCCCTCTCTTTCCCCTTCATCTGTTTGCTTCTCTTTCCTCTCTTTTATCTTTGTCCTTACTCCAGTGGGAGTTTCCATACCCTTCTGTACTCAGACTCCCAGGGGCTGTGGAGTGTGGCGTGCTCTCGTGATGGCTGAGCCAAGGGGGGTTAGGGTTAGGAGCAGATTGAAGGGGGGTTAGGGTTAGGAGCAGATTGAAGGGGGGGGGGCAGATAATAAAAGACAATGCTCAGAC
>CM030190.1:3929173-3939173 GCA_017639675.1 Aplochiton taeniatus
TCTCTCTGTCCCTACACCCTTCAATTACAACTATGGGGTAGGAGTTATTAAACGGGTGATATACCCCTAATAAATCCATAAAACACCCAATTCAATTACTTTGCAGGGCCAGAATATGGCGGGATTATAATTTACAGACATATTTCCGGGGAGCGGAGCCAGGAAATGAAGACCGTGAATCTTCCCAGACGACTTTTTTTTTAATCCCATCGAGACATTTGTTAGATTCAAAAAAAAGTTGAATTAATTAACCAATAGCGAGGGAGTTCGGGGGTCTTTAAAAGTTGAATTAATTAACCAATAGTGAGGGAGTTAGGGGGTCTTTAAAAGTTCTACTTTGCCGACATTCTAACAACTTTTCCTTTGGTCGAGTGGGATCACCGACGACAAACAAAGGATCAGCCGAGACCGTCTGCCGCAGTTTAAAGCGATATTTCACAGATTTTCCAAAGCAATGTATGCTGTTGTTTATGCTAAACGTAGTCTGCGTACGTAAAATGTTTGGGTTTTAGCACCAATGTTAGTGAAATATCCGTATTTGTCCATCCTCCAGCATCTAAGTTAATATAGATCACCTCCCCAGCATGAAAATGTGGGGGTGTCAAAATAATAATAATAATACAATTCAGGAAACAACTCTCACTGACCTAATCGAGAGACATTTGCTAAACTCTTTTTACACTCTGCTGTTTGACTGCAAAACAATAAATTACGATATTATGTGTAAACAGCTGCATTGGTGCATGATGGAAAACATAACAAAAAAATATGGAAATTCGGTGAAATGTTACTTAAGTCACAACGGGTGCGTGACAACGTCGGCACATGTCCTCTAATGCTTTGGGAACAACCAAAGAAAAGGAACAGTGACACTAAATATCGTCCGCACGTCCGCCGTTCCACCCTTTGTTTGGACAAGAGTCAGCGAGGGAGCCCGCGACAGCCGTTTGCCATTTGAACAGCGGCGAGATGTAAACCCTGGCCAGGTGGTCCACGGCGCTCCGAGGGAGTGTGTGAGGAGTGTGTGCGGACGGACGCGGCCAACACAAACACTCCTTCTAAGGAAGCTCCTGCGGAAACAGGGACACACAGACTGCCGATGGAGGAGTGTCCGCGGTCCAACACCGCCATTCCGGGACGGCGTCGTCTTTTATCAAACACGTTTTGTGTGGCCCGTCACCTCAGAGACAAGCACCGCTAGAAGGTGTTTCTATAATGTACGTTTAGACGTCTATTGGCACGTTGACGAAAACAGCTTTTAGTCTAGAAAAGTACTCATAAAAAATAGGAATATGTAAATATGAACATATTTCATGTTCAAACTGTACTAAATCAAACTACATGGAATTAAGCTGAATGGACCGAAATTGATCCAGACTGTTCTGTCATGTTATAGACCTGTATGAATATAATAATACAAAAAAAAAAAATAGGAATATCTTAATATGATTATACTGTGGTGGCTGGAACAAGGAAAGAAGAGTATTTCTGGTCCAGATAAGTAGGTTTCCCTGGACAAAAAGGTGCTCAGAACCTCTTTCATAAAGACATTACTGCATATATGAACATGCACTCTTTACTGTGGATATTTGATATGAAAATAGCCTGTTCCCAACAGATATTATAAAAAAATATGGCCTCTTTCTTACAAATATTATATATGAATATGGCCTCTTTGCAACAGATATTATAGTATCTGAAAAATCCCCTTTATTTGATAGATTGGATGCGGACTCTTGTTCACATTATGTTATGTATAAATATGCTTAATTTCCTCTCAACTTACTGTGTATGTCACGGCATGCACGTTTTATACAATGCAAAACATTCAACGATGAATCTACCCCCCACAGACCAATATGAACAATCCATGAAACACGTTCATAAAGCGGGAGCCATTACACATGAAGGAGAACACGTGTTTCAATTCATCTGTTCCCTACTGTCCGCCACGGAGGGATCAGCCCCTCCCATCCCGGCCCAGCGCCTGGTTCAGCGTCACAGGCCAACAGGGGGGGGGGGGGGGGGTTAGACTCACCGCTCCCCTGGTTCCAGCTCTCCGTTCTCTCTCTCCCGCCCGGCCTCATCCGGTGTGTTGATACACACACACACACACACACACACACACACACACACACACACCCCTCCAGCCGCTACGGACGCGCTGTGTCTGAGATTTATACGGCATATATTAACATTTCATAAATACGTAGAGCAGCGACTGCGTCTGAGAGCCACTAGAGTGTAGCTGTGGGGCTGTTAGGGATAACCAGGGAGGGGGTGGCGGTGTGTGTGTGTGTGGGGGGGGGGGGGGGGGGGGGATTACTTTTCGACACAGGAAAAGGACTGGGGAGAGGGCGCTGGCGGAGAACAGGGAGGGTGCTTCTGGTGACGCGAGGCTTTGAGATAAGGATGGCCCGGGAAGCATCATCAGACAGAACACACTGATGAGGCTGTGAGAGAGATAGAGGCTACCACGGCAACCCCAGAGAGAGAGAGAGAGAGAGAGAGAGAGAGAGAGAGAGAGAGAGAGAGAGAACCTATGGCTATATTACATACTTTCTGTCTCCATATCTCCTAGTCACTCTCTTACCTGATCTCACTGTGCACTGTGTTACACACACACATGCGGACATACACACACATACACCCCCCTAAACAGTGAACCAGTGTGCCAGTCAACCCAGTGTGCCAGTGTTCTTCAGGGGTCTGTGGGGGCTGTGCTCCCCTGCTACTGGGTGGCTAGTTGACTGAGTGGCTGACTGGTTAACTAACTGTCCGGTTGGTAACTGGGCTGACTGGTTGTTTGGCTGGCTGGTTAACTGGTTGACTGGCTGGTGTGTTGACTGTCTGGCTGGTTGACTGGTTGGTTTGGTTTTACTGGGTGGCTGACTGATTGACTGGTTGGTTGACTGTTTGGTTTTACTGGGTGGCTGACTGGTTGACTGGGTGGCTGACTGTTAAAACCACGCTATAAACCCCTGTCCCTTTCTCCAGGCCCAGTGCCCTCTCCCAGACAGCCTGGCCTCCATCCTGTGGGTGCCGGTTGACCCTGGCGGGTCCACTGGGACCCGGCTCAGCACAGAGGACACTGGGATGGTTCTGCCGGGTCAGTAGACACAGGGCTGTACCGTTAGGCTCCAGGGCTCTCTGACACTAGGAGATGGACACGGATCGCAGCACACGGCAAGCCACTATACACGCCTCAAGAGGCGCGCACACACACACACACACACACACCCACACTCACACACACACACACACACACACAGCCTACCCAGGGCGATGTAGTCAACACACGAGTGGGAGAGAGATTTACTCCCACGGGACGGCGTGTGTGTGTGTGTGTGTGTGTGTGTGTGTGTGTGTGTGTGTGTGTGTGTGTGTGTGTGTGTGTGTGTGTGTGTTTGTGAGTGAATGGAATTTGCAGACACTGAATAACACTGAATGCATTCAACCGAAAGAACAATCAGCTAATTGTTTATGTACACTGTCTGTCTCTCTCTGTTTCTCTACCCATCCATCTCTCTCCCTCTCTCTTTCTCTCTCTCTATTTATAGACAAACCTGTCCGCTTCACCACCTCCTTAATCACACTCCCTCAAACACACACATTCTGTCAAACACATACCTTCAACGAAACACACACACGATTCACAAAGCACACTCTCTCAAACACACACACACACACACACGCACGCGCACACACACACACACACACACACACACACACACTCACACTCACAGAGGTTGATGTACTCTTCTGCCTGTCGTTACTCTAGGGATTATAAACAGGAAGTGAGTGAGTACTCTCTCCCAAATGAGCATTGCGGACCGTTGATCTACGATGGGGGCTAGCCAACGTCCATGAAAGTGTTTTACGACCACCGTGTCTTCCAGCAGGGGAACGCGAGCTGGATGGATCACCGACATCTAATCACCGACGTTTAGTCACCTTCGTTTAATTACCTACGTTGCCGGGGTCGTTATGAATCTCAACTGACAACCAAGGCCAAACACACACACACACACACACACACACACACACACACACACAGATATTAGCGTTCAACAATGATAAGTCAGGCACAAACAAAACAATCCTGCCCCGTACGTTCAGACGAATGCTCAGTAACTCACTCAGTGGATTCGTACACACAAGCACACCAACGAACACACACCACTACAAGTCAAACCAGCACAGTAGAATATAATGCACTCTAGCGAAAACAGGCGCTGGAATGTTAGCAGGTTGTTGATAAACACACACACATACACACACATACATACAGACACACCCACACACACATATATAGACATCAACAAAACCTAACCCCCACCCAACACACACACACACACACACACACACACACACATACAGACAAACACACACACACACACACACACACACACACACTCACACACACACCGCCCCCTCCACTCACCCTGTCCTCCTCCTCCCTCAGGTCGGGCATGGTGCTGATGCAGAGGCTGACCACGGTGACGGCCACCATCACCACCGACAGGCAGGCAAAGACCTTCCCGGGCAGGCCGGACTGGGGGTTCTCCACCATGTCCCTGAGCCAGCTCATCACCCGGCGATAGCGGGTGGGCACGTCGGCGGGACGCTGCAGGGCGTCGCCGCGGCGACGCTCCTCCTCCTGGCGCTCCTGCTCGCCCACCTCCTCGGCGCGTGTGTACATCTTGCGCTGGCAGCAGCGCTCCATGGCCGCCGTCTCCACGCCCCAGTAGGCCAGCTCGTCACGCAGCGACAGCACGCACATCTCCCGCAGCAGGCGCAGCTTGCCGGCGCACAGGAAGTTGAGGATGACGCGGAAGGCGGAGGGCGAGCGGTCGAAGAAGAACTCGCGGCGGGCCTCGTCGTAGTCGTCGCACACGCCGGCGATCTCCTCGGCCGAGCGGCAGCCACTCAGCCGACCCAGCCGGGTCAGGGGGAACTCCTCCAGTGTGGAC
Source organism: Aplochiton taeniatus (assembly GCA_017639675.1). Taxonomy (NCBI): domain Eukaryota; kingdom Metazoa; phylum Chordata; class Actinopteri; order Galaxiiformes; family Galaxiidae; genus Aplochiton; species Aplochiton taeniatus. The sequence goes on from CM030190.1 coordinate 3,934,147, forward strand.
CAGGGGAAGGTGTAGCGGTTGCCCCCCACGTTGATCACCGCCAGCAGGCTGTGGTCCACCGACGGGAGGTCCTGCTCTGGCCGGCGGAGGAACTGGGCCCTCTTATAGTAGGCCCCCTGCAGGGGCGGGAGGGCAGTGCACAGGGACAGAGGTCATGTATGAAGAATATATTAAAACATATATAGAGATATATATACTGTATATAATTATATGTAAACCATAAAACAATATGCAGTAAGTATTTGTTTTGTCGTTATAGAGCATGTAAATTACATAGTTAATATACACATATTTTATAAATATATATGTGTGTGTGTGTGTGTGTGTGTTTGAGTATGTACAATATTTCTTTTAGAGTAATGGATGGAAGCACAAGAACTAAAGAAGAATCCACAGCCTAGCCAGCATTGCAATATGCATAAAATATTCTGAATATGAATATGCAGTTTCTGATGAACCATTATGGATATCCTTTTCTACTTAAGGGGAATGCTAAACAGACACAGATAGCCCTGCCAAACACACACATCCAAAAACTGCACACACTCATAGTTTATCATTTATGAAAACCCTCCCTTCAATGCTAAGCCCTTGTAATGTGAAACAATGATTACGAAGAAATTATTTGTGAAGTCTGTGTCCATTCAAAGTCAATCAAAACGCAATCAAAAAACAGGTTTACAAAATAAAACGACAGAATGAACAGTGTATATTATTATACCGAAGAGGTAATCGATAGTAAGAGAAATATCAACATGTATAAGCCCTAGAGCCGGGCTGCTGTCTGACTACTGGTCTCCACCTTGATGGTCTCTGTTTCGGGGATCTCAGTGAAGATGTGGTCCAGGCTGCTGTCGTCGCTGACTGACAGGTTGCTGAAGTCATGGTTGGCGTTGCTGATGATGGGCATGGCGGCATGGAGGTGGCCCACCGCTCGGCTAGGCGCAGCTCAGACCAGGAGGGACCTGGGGAGACAAGGAAACAAGGAGACTAGGAAACAAGGAGACTAGGACCTAGGCCTTGAGGACACTAGGAACTAAGGAGACTAGGAACTAATGAGACTAGGACCTAAGGAGACTAGGAAACAAGGAGACTAGGACCTAAGGAGACTAGGAAACAAGGAGACTAGGACCTAGGCCCTGAGGAGACTAGGAAACAAGGAGACTAGGACCTAGGCCTTGAGGAGACTAGGAACTAAGGAGACTAGGAACTAATGAGACTAGGACCTAAGGAGACTAGGAAACAAGGAGACTAGGACCTAAGGAGACTAGCAAACAAGGAGACTAGGACCTAGGCCCTGAGGAGACTGGGAACTAAGGAGACTAGAACCTTGGGAGACTAGGAAATAAGGAGACTAGGACCTAGGCCCTGAGGAGACTAGGAACTAAGGAGACTAGAACCTTGGGAAACTAGGAAACAAGGAGACTAGGAACTAAGGAGACTAGGGCCTAGGCCCTGAGGAGACTAGGCCCTAAGGAGACTAAGACCTAAGGAGACTGGGAAACAAGGAGACTAGAAACTAAGGAGACTACGCCCCGAGGAGACCAGGACCTTAGGAGACTGGGAAACAAGGAGACTAGGAACTAAGGAGACTAGGCCCTAAGGAGACTAGGACCTTACGAGACTGTGACATAGGCCCTAAGGAGACTAGGACCTAAGGTGACTAAAACCTTGGGAGACTAGGAAACAAGGAGACTAGGACCTTTGGAGACTAGGACCTTAGGAGACTATAACAGGCCCTAAGGAGACTAGGAACTAAGGAGACTCGGAGACAAGGAGACTAGAACCTGAGGAGACTAGGACTTTAGGAGACTATGACATAAGCCCTAAGGAGACTAGGCCCTAAGGAGGCTAGAAAACAAGGAGACTAGAAAACAAGGAGACTAGTTCTATGGATATATACAGCATATCCATATTTACATTTGTCACCCCTTCCGTTTGCCAGGAAGGTCAAGGTGCAAGCGTTGAGGAAAAGAAGCGCTCCACACCATCTAGATCCAGCCCCACCCCCTCCCCCCTGTCCCCCCTCGCTCCTGGGGTGGAGTTACCTCAAGCAGGACCAATGGAGCCCCTTCTAAACCAGGCGGCCAGCGGTAGGCGTTCACCCCCTCCCCCCTGTCCCCCCTCGCTCCTGGGGTGGAGTTACCTCAAACAGGACCAATGGAGCCCCTTCTAAACCAGGCGGCCAGCGGTAGGCGTTCACCCCCTCGGGACGACGAAGCGTGACGGCCGGGAAGAGAGGAGGAAGAGGAGGGGCCGGTAGAGCCGGGGGCCTGGAGTTGCTCCGCTGCGAGGGGCCCCGTCCATTGGGCTGTGGGGCGCAGTGGTGTCGAGGGAGGGACGGTGTGTGTGTGTGTGTGTGTGTGGGGGGGGGGGGCTGGGTCCGTCGGTCCAGGCAGCAGAGGTTTGTCCCTGGATCTCGGGGGGTGGGTGGGTGGGGGGGGGGGGGGTGGTGACGATTCCCTCCGTCGGCCTCAGAGGAGTGGTCGGAGCGGGGGGCCAAGACAGGAGGTGTCATGCAGACACTGAGAAGAGAAGAAGGAGAGAGAGAGGGGTGAGGGAGAGAGAGAGGGGTGAGGGAGAGAGAGAGAGGTGGAATAGAGAGCAGAGTGAGGCAGAGGTGCCTCTTTTAGCCCCCCCCCCCCCCACTCTCCACCTCTGTCAGCGTCCATCAACACACACACCCATCAGTGTCAGCTGGTATTCTGCACTGAGGACTAGCTGGTGCACGGTTTGGGCACACACACACACACACACACTCACACAAATCCATCAGTAGTACACTGACGCTCTACGCTGATGGCTAGCTCCCAAACTAGCACACACAGACAATTAATGTATTTCTCACTAGGACACACACACACACACTCAGTGCTACAGTAAGTGCACGCATCACTGTGGCTCTGCTTTGACAGCCTGAGTGTGGTGTATCGGTTTTTCTGTCTCTTCTTCTCTTACAATCTCACCCTCTCTCTCTCTCTCTCTCTCTCTCTCTCTCTCTCTCTCTCTTTCTCCCGCTCTCTCAGAGACACACACACACACACACACACACACACACACACACTCTCACACACACACACACACACACACACACACACACAGCTGACAAATCAATCCTTTAGCCAGCTCTGCCTTCCTGAAAGACAAGCTAACAAACTCATCAATGTCAGAGTATTGGCAGGTAGCTTAGTACATTTATATACAACACTATATTGAAACATTTGTCAGTTCTGAAGTGTTACAATATCCACACGCATACTTTAATCCTTGTAATGGCTACCGCAGGCTTTTTTTCAGTGCTTAAAGTTGATAAAGTGTACTGTGTCTGACAGTTATTATTAAGTGTATCTCTTTAATAATTACAGTAGCAGGTCACCATCTTTAGTCAGCCTAGTGACTTCAAACACACACACACACACACACACACACGCACACATTGTTTTAGGCTGACTGTCTCCACAATATAAGGTCACCTTACATAAGGACTGGCTGGTATTAGCGGGAAAGGAGAACCATTTGCTTCCAAATGTAACTCTTTTACATAACAACTGTCCGGACAGTGTTCACGGAACAGTTGTTGTTTAATTTTTGTCCATAGCAATATTAACTCTCTATAGCACACACATGGCCTCCAACTAATATCACCATGCAACTAAGAATTAGATAAAGAGAAAACGCACACTCAGACACATAATACTGCGTGGTTTATGGACAGCCGCCACACAACTGTGGCCTCCAAGTCAGAGCAACTGGCAAAATGTAAGGTGTGTGACACTGTAATGCTCCATTCTATGTTAGCACAGTGCATACTACAATCTAACAAAGGTGAAGATAACTTTAGTCAAGGTGCTTGTTTTAATTGGATCTTTCAGAGGAACGAGACAATTATTAACAGTGGGCTATGTATTATTAGAATTGCTTCTATCTCTATTCCCCGAGGGGAGGAAGACGTTGCTGAGTGGAAAGTTGATTTTGCGAGCTGTTTGAGCAGCTCTTCAACATCATCTGCACACGCACTCTCACATGCATGCCCACACGTACACACACGCGCGCGCATGCATATACCTTGGAAGATAACGCATTATACGTTAGTGGTGCTGGTCAAATAATATGCCTTTGGCGAGCTGTTATGGACGAATTAACAGGAGAACAGCGGCAATAAAGGACATCTCATTATTTGTACAAAATAACTGTCATTGAATTCTGTTTTTTTTTTTTATTATATCCGATAACCTTTGGTGGAGAGACAAGATAGAGGGGCCACATTTTATTTCGCTTGTCTATGCCCAAACTAAACTCCAACCTATCAAAAACGGAACGCTGCATTGTTGTGGAACTTGAGCTGTAGCTAGGCAAACGCCTCGGTCCCTACTGTAGCAGAAACTGGAAAACTTGTCACGTACCATTTTGCTAGGAGATCCACAGCGGTACTTCCTCAATCTGAATATCCCGTCTTTTATGGATGCAGTGTGTCCCGTTCGCATCATTCAACTTCGGTAAAACAAGTCTCACCGAAAAATATCAACCTCCACATGCTTTAAGCTGGCAATTCCTCAGCGGCATCCAAAACTGTGGATGTGCTCCCTCAAACGCGTCAGAGAAAGGGAGAGATGGACTGAAAAGGAGAGGGAGGGAGAGAAAGAGAGAGTGAGAGAGAGAGAGAGAGAGAGAGAGAGAGAGAGAGAGAGAGAGAGAGAGAGAGAGAGAGAGAGAGAGAGAGAGAGAGAGAGAGAGAGAGAGAGAGAGAGAGAATGAGAGAGCACGACCCGGTCGCGGTGGAGTGTCCCGTTACATCTCCGTTCCGCGATAGTATTGCAGAGAGAGACTGGAGGCTACAACGCGCGCGCGTGCACCGCTCTCCAAAGCACCACATACGCACGGGTGTGGGCAGTTGGTCTTTGCGCCTGCAACTTCTTTACCTGCGAGTGCAGAAGGCGGTGAAACGGTAGCTCACGACACCTTACTCTCCGCAAGAAATGTTTCGTTGCACTGTATTAACGAGACCTGGCATAGCCCGTGCGTACATA
>CM030190.1:3944173-3946673 GCA_017639675.1 Aplochiton taeniatus
TGCCAGTGTGTTATGTCACATGAAGCGGCTGTTCCTCACCCAGACCCCCAAGGCCCACAGAGAGAGGGGGACGGGAGCTAGCAACGCAGCCACACACACGCGCACACACACACACACACACACACACACACACACACACACACACAGTCAGTCTGCCAGTGAGGAAGGCTATTTGTCCCTGCCACTAGATTTTCATATCTATAGAAAGAGAGCAGGTGAGAGAAAGAAGGGCAACTAGAACAAGAGGAATTGGAAGAGAAAAAGGAGTGAGGATAAACAGAAAGAGAGAGAGAGAGAGAGAGATAGAAATAGAGAGAGAGAGAGAGAGAGAGGTAGACACAAGGAGAGTGGAAGAAGCTGAGAAGAGGACTGCTTCAAGACAAGACAAGAAATGAAGCCATATGTTTTAACTATTCATCTACAGGGTTTGAAAGGCATGGTTCAAGGGGCTACAACAAGTACTCAAAGGCCCGCATGGAGTCCAGACCCACACTGTAGATTTTAAAGTTGGCCTTCGTCAAGGATTCCTACAGATCTCTCTCCCCCAAGCCCTTCCTTTGTAGTTATTGATCTAATTTAAAGTTGAACAAATTGCCCCTAACCTGTACTGACCCTGAAGAGCTGGGTAGTCACAATCGCAATTGATTACCAATTCCAATGGAATATTCTACTCAGGGAGAGCCTAATTTACTGAAATGAGAGCGAAGAGAGTGGAATTAGAATTTGAAAAACAAGGTCACTTCATTTTTTTGGCAGCTATTCTTGGCAACCATTTTTGGCAAAATCCTTTGGGTTGAATTCATGTTCGTTTCCATCATGAGGTGTGTTGAGCTGGGCCCCAGGACAGAGCAGAGGTCTCCTGGCGAAAAGAACGGCCGTTGCTCTCCAGTTAGCTAGCCAGCCCCGGCATGTCCAGCAGAGAGAGAGAGAGAGATAGAGAGAGAGAGAGAGAGATAGAGAGAGAGAGAGAGAGAGAGAGAGAGAGAGAGAGAGGGAGAGAGAGAGAACAGTTAGGATAACAAGTGTGAGGAACTTGCTGAGGAGACAGAGCATTATGGTAGAGCACCTAGAGCAGCCGTAGGGTGAGAGAGACAGACAGAGAGAGAGAGTGTGTGTGTGTGTGTGTATGTGTGTGTGTGTGATCACACTGTAAACTGTGTGTGCAGTGTGTAATGATGTGTTTATGATGTGCTTGTGTGTGTGTGTGTGTGTGTGTGTGTGTGTGTGTGTGTGTGTGTGTGTGTGTGTGTGTGTGTGTCCATGTGTGCTGACCATGGATTATCACACGGCCAAGATTAGAATGCTGGTGATGGGGTGGTCTGAGCAAGCAGTTGCACGCACCCACGCATGCACGCGCGCACACACACACACACACGCACACACACACGCACACACACACACTCTGGCTCTCGGTCTGCACCAGGTCCACAGCTTCCAACAGAGTGCTAATTAATTCCGCCACTGAAACATGAAGCTGGGAGCGGAGAGAAGGAGAGACAGAAGACCAGAGAAGGAGAGAGAGAAGATCAGAGAAGGAGAGAGAGAAGACCAGAGAAGGAGAGAGAAGACCAGAGAAGGAGAGAGAGAAGACCAGAGAAGGAGAGAGAGAAGACCAGAGAAGGAGAGAGAGAAGACCAGAGAAGGAGAGTAGGGCGAGGGATGAATGGGGAGAGGGAGGGAATCCGTCACACATAGAATGATAATGAACTTGAGTCAAAAACACAAGAGACAGAGAGAGAGAAGAAAGGTTGATGTGCACTGGTTCTCTCACTGTTCTTTCTCTCTCTCCTCTCCTCTCTCCTCTCCTCTCCTCCTCTCTCTCCTCTCCTCTCTCCTCTCCTCTCCTCCTCTCTCTCCTCTCCTCCTCTCTCTCCCTCTTCTTCTTATTTTCTTCTGCCCCTTCTTTTGCTGTCTGTTTTCCTCCTCCTCTTTTGATCCTTTCTCTCATCCTCTCTTTTCCCCTGCCTCTCCCTTTACCCCCCTACTCTCTCTCTTACTTTCAGTCCTCTTCTCCTCCTCCCCCTGGCCTCCCCCCTCTCTCCTGTTCCTCCTTTACCCTATCTCTCCTTCTCCTCCTCCTCCCCCCAGCGTCCCTCCTGTTCTCCTTCTCTCTATCTCTCCTCCTCCCTGTCACTCTTTCTCCTCCCCTCCCCCCATCGGACCTCCCCCCTCTCCCTGTCTCCTCCTTCTCCCCCGGCCTCTCCCCGGACCTCCCCCCCTCTCCTTCTCCCTATCTCTCCTCCTTCCACTCTTTGCCTTGGCCCTGGATCATTGACAGACACGGAGGCCTCTATAGATTTTCTGCGTGAGTGAGTCGCCCGGTGCCCCCCCCCCGTCCATCCGTCCGTCCGTCCGTCCCGTCCCACTGTGGTTCCTACTGTATCTAACTGTAGAGGACCGCTCCTGGGGGTGTACCGGACCAGCATGATTGGATTACAGCTCGGGATTAAGTTTCTACATCCGACCGGAACCGAAAAAGCACACGACATGTCAAAACAGA
>CM030190.1:3951673-3954173 GCA_017639675.1 Aplochiton taeniatus
CTCTCTCTGTCGCATAGCTCTCCCTGAAGGTCGGAGTAACAATCCAGGTTGTCCTGGGCTGGCGTAGCTCCTCTCTAAATTACGTGTGTGTGTGTATGTGTGTGTGTATGTGTGTGTGTGTGCTACAGCCACAGTGGAGTGGAGCACCTGGAGCATACACACTCTGAGCTGGAGGAGGTGCAAGCTAACGAAGGAGGCTTGGTGCAGAGTCACACCCAGGGGGAAACTGTTTTACACACACACACACACACACACACACACACACACACACACACACACACACACACACACACACAAACAAACACATACACTTAGATACGCAGAGGGGCGGGGATTGAAACACAAACACTTCTGCAGTGTGTGATTTTTTATTTTATTATTTTTTAAGATGTATCTGCCCTCAAAGTCTCCATCTTCTTATCTCTTATTGTTGTTCCATTGGTATGATCTGAGACACTCCAGGAAGACTGCCACCATCATCACCAGCAACACCTTCATCATTATCACCATCATCATCATCATCATTATCACCACCCTTAGTAATGTTAGCATCAGCATAATCATCATCATCATCATCATCATCATTATCCCCATCCTACCAGAGGAAGGTGACAGCATTCCCAGATGATCCACCCTGGTACACTCACCACCATCTATACCCCCATCCCAATCATTATCCTCCTCCTCCTCCTCCTCCTCTTCCTCATCCTATCAGAGGACAAAGAGGACAGCGTTCCCTCGCGTCATAAACTCCCACGGTGCCGGAACGGTTGATGACCCGACCGGGCGGAAAACTGCCCACCATGCAGGGAGCAAACGGCCCGGAACCGCACAGCGGAGCCCAGCCCCTGGGGTTTTTAACTGGCCGATTAGAAGGTCCTTCATTTGAATGTGAATGGGAGAGGGAGGATGGAGGGAGGCTGGAATAAAGAGCAAATGGAATTGATTACATCGCTTCACAAAAGAGGAGCATAATGGAGAGGAATCCGAGAAACTGACCTCAATTTAATCCCAGCTAATTGCTACGGGGATGTGGTCGCCAGGGCATTGTGTGTGCGTGTGTGTGTGTGTGTGTGTGTGTGTGTGTGTGTGTGGGTGTGTGAGATGGTACTGATGGTATGGTACAAAGAATGAGCCCTTGCGGTCTTTCAAGCTGTGTCTGTAAATTGTGTCAGAGAGTGTGTGTAGTCGCGCGTGCTGTGTGTCGGAAAGGGCGCATGTGTGTGTTAGAGTGTGTGAGAGGGAAAGGAAATGGAAGATTGACATGATATCTGTGTGCTTTTGTGCAGTAGAGAACATTGGAGTGTGCAGGTAGGGGACGATACATTCTGTGTGTGTGTGTGTGTGTGTGTGTGTGTGTGTGTGTGTGTGTGTGTGTGTGTGTGTGTGTGTGTGTGTGTCAGACAGCGAGAGGGCACGTGTTAGATAGAAATAGCTACTATGTGGTTGTGTGTGTGTGTATGAGAGCGAAAGCAAATAATAGATTGCATGATATTTGCATGCGTCAGCGTGGTGTGGTATAAAGGAGTTGGCAGGAACAGAGAAAAAGAGAGAGAGAGAGAGAGAGAGAGAGAGAGAGAGAGAGAGAGAGAGAGAGAGAAAGGGGGGGGGTGCTAGAGAAGGTAACTAACGGCTCTCTTTCTTCCTTTCTCTCTTTCTCTCTGACATGGCCCACCATTTCATTAAAGTAACTTATGGGGTCATTACCTGCGGCTATAAAGGCAAGGCAAGAGAGACGTGTGTGTGTGTGTGTGTGTGTGTGGTGTGTGTGTGTGTGTGTGGTGTGTGTGTGTGTGTGTGTGTGTGTGTGTGTGTGTGTGTGTGTGTGCCAGGGGGGTTTGAGATTGGCATTTCTCGTCCCCTCCCGTTTTCCCTCCAATCCTTTTCTTTTCCTTTCTTTCTCCCTCCCTTTACCTCCAATCCTTTTCTTTTCCTTTCTTTCTCCCTCCCTTTACCTCCAATCCTTTTCTTTTCCTTTCTTTCTCCCTCCCTTTACCTCCAAGCCTTTTCTTTTCCTTTCTTTCTCCCTCCCTTTACCTCCAATCCTTTTCTTTTCCTTTCTTTCTCCCTCCCTTTACCTCCAATCCTTTTCTTTTCCTTTCTTTCTCCCTCCCTTTACCTCCAATCCTTTTCTTTTCCTTTCTTTCTCCCTCCCTTTACCTCCATCTCCCCAGCATTTACCTAAATAACACCTCCCAGTAGAGGAATGGAAATTAGGCTGACCAGCTCATCATCATCATCCTCACTACCATCATCATCATCACCATTCTCATCCTCATCGTTTTCGTCATGGTAAATCCTAGTCACCGTGATCTTTCTCTTCCTTTTCCATTCCATGACACACATGACAAGCACACACACACACACACACACACACACACACACACACACACACACACACACACACACATACACACACACACACACACACACACACACACACACACACACACACACACACACACACACAATGCCCTGGCGACCGCGCGCACACACACAC
>CM030190.1:3959173-3961673 GCA_017639675.1 Aplochiton taeniatus
GAGAGCTGCCAGGGACGTTTAGTCGTCCGTCCGTCCGTCCCCCCCCCCCCCACACACACACACACAAACCACCCTCGCTGAGCTGCCAAGTTACTCTAATGACCCATGATAACCACATCGATTACACAGAGTTTTATAATGCAGGATGCTGCGCCCTCCTACCCTGACTCAGAAACCTACATTCAGACAAATGAGAATATGAAAGGGCCGTTTGGGTTCAAACTTGGAGATACATTTTTAAATAAATAAAATAAAATAAATCGCTATAAAATATCTTTGGTTGTGTTTGGTTTAACTGGCAAGGCACTATATCTATAAAAATAAAATAAAAACAAAATAAACTATTAATAAAACATTTCTCTATGGATGTGTGTACTCCAATACATACTTTGTTCCAAATAGAACCGCTACCAATTAGCTAATAGTTATCTAGCAAGTGAGTTTTCTTTAGCATGGCCATTGGATGAATATACCTCAGCCCAGCTCTCATGGAAAATATGAGCCTATATATTTAAATGTAGCCGTGATCACAATCTGCAAAAAATTATAATACGATAAACTCTCCATTGATGACCAGTTCAAACATCTAACGCAGATTTTTATCTTACAGGAGGATCTGGAATAATCCATCATCTGTGACACGTTAACCCCTAAAGTCCCCCAGCGACGGTTGCCGGAGTCAGATGATTCGGGGGGGGGCAGCACCCCTCAGCCCATCTTCATGCGCTGGTCGTCGGAGCCGTAGTAGATCACCTGGAGGAGGATGGCCACATCCACCAGGATCTGGACCGAACCGCACACCCAGAACTGGGTGGGGCTGTCGTTCATCACAAAGTAGACCGTCTTGAAGACGTCCCCCGCTGTCCAGAGCAGCACCATCTTCACACTGGAACAGAGGGAGGGAGGGGAGGGGAGGGGAGGGGAGGGGAGGGGAGGAAGGGAGGGAGGGAGGGGAGGGGAGGTAGGGAGGGGAGGGGGGGGGGGGTTGATTACGGTTCAGGTTCAAGGGGGTCTGCTCCCAGAGAGGAGATCTATTTATCAAGCCCCCAGTAACCATTAATCTTATTGGTGTGTGTGTGTGTGTCTGCCCATCCCCTTAACCAATCAGCTGGAGGCAACCAGTGATGGATCGATAAAGGCATGAGAAGCCCAGAGATCACAGAGGAGGAGGAGCTGGAGGAGAGAGAGAGAGAGAGAGAGAGAGAGAGAGAGAGAGAGAGAGAGAGAGAGAGAGAGAGAGAGAACATGCTGCCTCAGCCTTAAGGCAGCCTTAAACACACACACACCCACACACACAAACTAACAGGCGCACACACACACACACACACACACACACACACACACACACACACACACACACACACACACACACACAATAGCAGGGAATAGCAGACCAAGACATATAAATAGTGTGTGGTACAGATCGGTACAATCCTTCAGTTCCCTCCCCTTGTACATCCAGCCCTCTGCTGAGAACCCCCCTCTGGCCAGCAGGATGGAGCGATCCATCTTGGCAGTCCAAGGTCAGGGCCGCCGCATAGCCTGGACCATTTAGTCATGACAGGGGTGAGAAGGTGTGGCCCTCAGACGCAAAGAACAGCAGTGGCTAGCTGTTTAGCGCGGCTACCATGTGTGTGTGTGTGTGTGTGTGTTTGTGTGTCAGTGTATTTGGAACTGTGTGTGTGTGTGTGTGTGTGTGTGTGTGTGTGCGTGTGTTTCTTTAGGCTAACTTGTGTCAAAACAGGTCCGATTCTAGAAGGGTTCACCCACAGTGTTACTTGACGGGGCGTGCGTGCACGAGTTTGCCTTTTACTTTGGCAACTTTCCAATGAACTTTAAGATCGGCTCCACACAGCGGTCATAGACATATTCAAATTCACATTCAATCACATTCAATCACATTCAATCACCTTCAATCACATTCAATCACATTCAATCTCCACATCAAAGAAACTCAGTCCCAGAACCGTCACGCTACAGTTATGGCCGTTATGACTCTCTTGGACTTCCTAATAATAAATTCAATCATATAATAAATAATAAAGCGAGGAAGTCTTTGGTGACTCTCGGCCTTCTCTGCCCTCTCCCTTTGGGGAAATGGAGGGCTCGGATGCTTCGTAAATTAACGACTATTTCGTCCGTCCTTCCAAAGCCCTCTCACCCTCTTTTTTTCGCTCCTATCCCTCTCTCCGTCCCACCTCCTCTCCTCCCCACTCCTCTCCCTCTCTTCCTCCTCTCCTCCCCGCTTCCTTCCATTGCTCCGGGGAGAGCAAACATCGTTAAGTAAGGGGCTCGTTAAGAAGGAAATTAACAGGGGAGGGTCCTCAGTGCAGAGCCAGCCTCAGCGGCTCTGTGGGCCGATGGAGACAAAGCGCTGCCCACACACACACACACACACACACACACACACACGCACAGATAGAAATGCGCCAGCACACACACACACACACACACACACACACACACACACACACACACACAGTTCCAAATACACTGACAC
>CM030190.1:3974173-3976673 GCA_017639675.1 Aplochiton taeniatus
TTATAATAATTTTTTTTTATGAGCTAGTTTTGGTATCTAATCTAATCTTTCAGATAGTGTCTTTAAAAAAAAAAACATTCAACACTGTTTCATTCTTGACTAGCAGGAAATAACAGACAAATCGATTCCTGGGGTAGAATCAAGCGACCCGTTGGCAACCAGGCATGGCGCCAGGACTTTTTCTCTCCCGGGGCTAAAGGGGAGCTTGACCAATATGTGGGGTGCTAAGAAAATAATGTTTAATTAAATAGCTAGAAGCCTCATACAAGTGACCACAATGACCAAAACATGTTTTGCGTGCAACAGTGAAGGACGTCATAGGGTACACGCCCGGGATGAGCCAGCAGCTAGGGATCGGATTGGCTGGTTATTAACTTTGACATATTTCTCAATTAAAAAGAATAATAGCAATACCCAAATGCTTGAGGGGGGCTTAACTGGGGCTGCGCAAATTTGTGACGGGGCTATAGCCCCCCCTAGCCCCGTGTAGCCCCCCCTAGCCCCGTGTAGCCCCCCCTAGCCCCGTGTAGCCCCCCCTAGCCCCGTGTAGCGCCGTGCCTGGTTGCAACATGTCCTTACTACAGAGCATGCAGCTGAGTTAGCTTCCCCTCCCTCTTATCCAAAAGACAAAGCAATGCATCCCCATACGGCCTGATGTCTCACTGTGCATGGAGGCCTAGATGACCTACGGCATGTTCAGGCCTAGATGACTGTTTAGATCCATCATGGAGTACAGGAGCTAGTTAAAACACGCATTTCTGCAGCACACGTGTGTGTGTGTGTGTGTGTGTGTGTGTGTAGAATCAATGTAGTAGGGTTAGGGTTAGGGTTAGGGTTAGGGTTAGGGTTAAGCACCCTCTTTGTGGAGGAGTAATGAATCCATCAAACCTTTGAACCCATTCCGTTCAGATTCCATTTCGCTCTGTCTATCTTTCTCTTTCTCTTTCGCGCTCTCTCTCTCTCCCCCTCTCCCTCTTTCCCTCTCCCTCTCTTCCTCTCCCTCTCCTTTTCTCCCCCTTTCCCCCTCTCCCTCTCCCTCTCCTTTTCTCCCCCTTTCCCTCTCCCTCTCTCTCCCTCTCCCTCTCCCTCTCCCTCTCTCCATCTCCCTCTCTCCCTCTCCCTCTCTCCCTCCCCCTTTCCCTTTCCCTCTCTCTCTCTCCCTCTCCCTCTCCCTCTCTCCCTCTCCCTCTCTCTCTCTCTCTCCCCCTTTCCCTCTCTCTCTCTCTTCCTCTCCCTCTCTCCCTCTCCTTTTCTCCTCCTTTCCCTCTCTCCCTCTCCCTCTCCCTCTCCCCCTTTTCTCCCCCTTTCCCCTCTCCCTCTCCATCTCCTTTTCTACCACCAGTCAGAGGTAGCAGAGCCGACGCTGACGCAACCACCCAGCAACAGCCGAGGAACGTTTGCTTCCGGACGCCGACGCCGCGCTCGGTATTCCCGTCGCCGAGCGATCCACGGAGACAGCGTGGGGGCCACGGTTGCCCCGGACGACCCTCTCACTGACAGAGCCATGGACTCTCCACCTGGACTCCCAACGTTCCCGCTCCGAGAGGAATCTCTCCCTCGAGGGAAGTATTCATTCCAAAAGTAGATATACGGAATTAGGCCTGTTTTGTGAGAGTGTATTTCTGAAGAAGACAGGTTGCTTGTCTGTGGAGCGTTGACCGGATGACCGGATAACCGTTAGCCGGTGGCTGGTCACACACACACCGGGCTCCTGTGCACACCAGCAGCAACGGTTTGTCCCCCTGGCCTAAGCTCTCTGCCACAGGGAGGTACTGGCCCCTAACGCGGCCAGCGGTAGTATTTAGAGCTGACTCGCACATTTATTACGCTGACCAGCATTCAACACACACACACACACACACACACACACACACACACACACAGGTTTACAAGGCTATCAGTGGACCTTCACGTGACCCCCCTCTCCCCCTAACAGGGGACTATGGTATAGCAACATTTTTATGAAACAACAAAGATAATACATTCTAGTTTTAGTGGCTGTTTTGATAAAATGAGTTCAAATATATCATTTTTACAAAAGAAAAAAGTGGGAACTTAATGACATCTGTGGCATAGATAGAGTTTAGTAGAGAAATGAGTACACACACAAACGCACGCACGCACGCACACACACGTCCCAAGTCATTATAATTACCATGAGTGATCAGCTGCGTCTATCCAGGAGTCTTAAAGAGGCAGTTCAGGTCATCATTGACAACCACTAACAAAAGTATAACCCCTTCACTCAATACCAAGAATCAGATGTTTCTCATTTCTTCATGTTCTCTAACGTCTTATTCTGATGTTGGTATGTGAGGTGTGTTTGGTTGACAGGCCAGGGGCGGCCGGCGGCCCCAAAGGAGATTACGGGGCTAGGGCCACAGGGCTGGGACACCCCACAGGTAGCTACGGGGTAGCAGAGCAAACGCCCCCTGAGCCAAGAAGCACCGCTCAGTAGAAAGCAGCCTAGGGGCTCTGGGCCGCAGAATCACACACACAC
>CM030190.1:3986673-4036673 GCA_017639675.1 Aplochiton taeniatus
GTGACTAATCCATCCATCCAACATTTCATTTCAGCTCCACACACCCACCCACACACCGCTAATAATCCCATCAATATCCCCCACCATTCATTACAATGGAACCACGGGCTTCGGATGGAATATTAAACAAGGAGACTGGGGAAATGACGATATCAGGGCAAAGCAATAAAGAGAACGAAATGGAGGGCGGGATAATGAGTGGAAATGGAACAGGAATAGAGAAATGTAGAGGTAGATGACCACAACTATTATAGCTTTACCTGTGGCCGCATCGCTTGGTAAGAAGGAAGTGTTGGAACACAAACCGAAATGCTGTTAGAATGTTTGTAATAATGCCAATGAATAAGCGTATAGCCGGAGAACTACAAACACAAAACTCGCGAGCACTCAACTTGTGTTGGTGGTGTTGGTGGTGATGGTGGTGGTGATGATGGTGGTGGTGGTAGTGGTGGTGTTAGTGGTAGTAGTGGTGGTGGTGTTGGTGGTGTTGTTGGTGGTGGTGGTGGTGTTGGTTGTGTTAGTGGTGGTGTTAGTGGTAGTGGTGGTGGTGTTGGTTGTGTTAGTGATGGTGTTAGTGGTGGTGGTGGTGGTGGTGTTGGTTGTGTTAGTGATGGTGTTAGTGGTAGTGGTGGTGGTGTTGGTTGTGTTAGTGATGGTGTTAGTGGTGGTGGTGGTGTTGGTTGTGTTAGTGATGGTGTTAGTGGTGGTGGTGGTGGTGGTGGTGTTGGTTGTGTTAGTGATGGTGTTAGTGGTGGTGGTAGTGGTGGTGTTGGTTGTGTTAGTGATGGTGTTAGTGGTGGCGGTGGTGGTGGTGTTGGTTGTGTCAGTGATGGTGTTGGCAGTGGTGGTGGTGGTGTTGGTGTGTACCTGCCAGCCGGTGCTGCTTGGTGCTGACCCGGTTGCTGTTCTGGACGCTGCAGCACAGGTGGAGCATGGCCAGCATGGTGACAATCATCACCACGCTCTGGAGCAGCAGGGTCACCTCAAATTGCTTCCCTATCCTGCCGGGCAAAGACCAATCACAGCACAGAGTTAACCAGAAGTAACCAATAGGAGCTGTAGATTTGGATACAGGCCTTCGCTTGAACCCAAGCCTTTTCTCTTTTTTTTTACCAAACAGGAAGACATCTTAACACAGCGTACAGTAACACAGTACAGACTCTGTTGTGCAAGCCTCACTGCTTGTTTTCAAACATATCCCAGCAAACTCCATTTCACCAATGACGGCCAACCTAACTTCTGCTATGTGTTATTATTCTTTGTTTGTTTGTTTGTTTGTTTGTTTGTTTGTTTGTTTGTTTCTTTATACAGGGTAACTGCAAGCGTTGACGCACAATACAAAACTCAGTTTCCCAGGGGCCCTGGCTCACCAGAAGAAGATGCGCAGTATGTTGGCCACAAGGAGCACCAGGCAGACCCGCGTGGAGAAGCCTTCTGTGTTCCCGCTCCGCACGATCTCCTGGTACTGGGGCACGTAGGGCAGGGCGCCCCCAAACACCATGACGCAGGAGGCCAGCCAGGAGAGCAGGCTGCCCGTGCCCTCCAGAGCCCCCGCCTCGCCATCCATCCTCTACCCGCTGGGGGGCTCAGTGTCGGGGGGTGGGGGGCAGGACGCCGCTGACCTTGGGGGGGGGGAGGAGGGGGGGGGGGGGGGGGTGAGGAGGGAAAGAGGGGTTTCAGTGAAGACAACTAGTGAGGCTGAGCAGACTCGGAAAGACATCCAGAAAAGAATGTTAAAAAAGGTAAGCCCATGCCTGACGACTTTTTGTCAAACTTCTAAAGTCATATATGGGGGAAAAAACATAAATATGTATTGATAATTGATAATAAAGTAGCGGAGGAAGGGGGGGGGGGGGGGACCTGCACATGTACTCTACTCACACTAACACAAACACACACAATGTCTCTTAAACGAAACCCAGTCACACACCTGCATAATCAACACAACATGTTGTTCTGAGTCACCTTGTGTGCTGATCAAGGCCTGCAGGGCTGCCCTGCAAGAACACAGACCAAACCACCAGCCAGTACCCACAACACTTTGGCAGTTCTCTCTACTGCTTCCCCTTCACAGCCAGTATAACTCTCTCCCTCTCATGCACCCTTGATGGCTGACTGACTGACTGACTGACTGAAGCTTCAGCTCATAAGGAGTTATAGAACTGAGTGAGAACATAAATACAGATTCTATTCTCCTGGGATTCTAGAACACACACACACACACACACACACCGATCAGTCACAGAAGGCCGTTGCTAATGGAGGGGGAGAGAGCGTATTTTCTTAAGTCGGTGAGAAGGCATTCACAAGTGTATAACACATACCTTACATAGAGTCTAGTGCCCTGTCCCTGTATCTTCTACGTCTGTTTAGGGCTAAGTAAATGTGCATGTGCTATTGGTTCCACACACACGCACACACACACACACACACACACACACACACACACACACACACACACACACACACACACACACACACATCTCCTCTATAATATTGATAAACAAACAGAGTAGTGTTTCCTTCCTTGGGAAGGGAGTAGTTGTTTCCTCTGTGAGCAGGCTGTCTAGGGGGTTGGCTAGCAGCCGGTTATAAACGGTAATGACCTGCTCATGCTCAAGTGCTTAGAGATGGGGTCAGCCCACGGTGGGTGGGAAAGGAAATTCGTTAGCTTTGCAATAAATCCATGTGTGCAATAAACGCTTGTGAAGGTTACAGTCATAGTTGAAAAGTTTGGCTTGTGTAACACCAGTCCATAAGTCAAATTGACTTACAGAACAAATATAATCATGCCTTTGTGTGGGGTGACAGTATATGCATTGCAGCTATCAAGCTAAAAGTCAATAATACACATTGTATTACTACTTTATTTGTTTATAACTTATCTTAACGGTGGTACAACAACACAGCGGTCTCTACAGTAGATTTACGTGAGTTAGTTTATGACAGTAAAATAAAGGAGAAGTACAGAGCGTGAAGTAATGCAGGGGACATTTAACTACCCGCTGACATTTCAATGACAGTATAGTCACAACGTCGAAAGTCACAAACTGTAGCGTCATGCTGATTAACAAAACAACGTTAAGTTTGCAAAAGGGAATACATGGCCAGCTTTCAAAACATAATCCATAACATATTACGTTTTTATTTAACGAGTTTCTGCAAAGTAAGTAAAACATTTGCAAAAGGGCATGTCCTTGCCTAGATAGACAGCTTACTACAGTGCTTTAAATGGATGGCTCAAAGCCTTTACTTTTAGAAATCTTCTTTTTATAGACTTTTGTGCAGAACATTTATAGCAGCGAAAGTTGCCTTTAGACGCACACATATATGAAACGCGAGAGAGAGCATTGTGTCTTTTGTTTTTATTATTTTTATAAACGCATATCCATCTAAAACATGCTTTGTCAGAAATAAATATAGGCATATAAGAGTAAACCAATGTCTTATTCAGGCTATTGGCGACCTGCAATGACTTGTTAGAGCTGGCAAGCTCCACGGAACCCGTTTTGTTACGCAAGCATAACAAAAGCTTTTAGGGGTTGGGCGTGCAAACATGCCTGAGCGCCACACAGGTCTACCACTCCAAGTGAGGGAATGAAAACTGGGCTGTAGCCTACTGTAGGATTATATTCAACAAAAAATAAGCTGCAAAACCAAAACTCACTATCACTGTGTCAATGAGTCAAACATCTGAAAAATAGAGACTACGCAATCTGGTAGCTAAATGAAACCTGTTATCATCTAGGCAACAGGATGTTACAGTTTATAGGCAACTTAAAATTGCAAATGCGTAGAATGGTCTGTCGATGTCCTAGATTCTTGAAAATAAAAAAAATCGGACAATCTTGATGCACGAATAAATCCAATTTCGTTTAGTTACACCTCTCCTCTTTTTGGAAATAGTTTAGTGACTCACCTTCAATAATTTTGGTATCTTAGAAACTTGCCGTTTGATGGATATTGAATTCAATGTCAAAGCAAATAATTGTCCAACTCTAAGCCTAAGACATCTCACACTCGGCAACTCTGCAACTTCCCTCATTCACGCTCTCTCGCTCTATCTCTCTCACACACACAAACACGCGCGCATGCACTAATGCATGTCTACGCGTGTGCACGTATTCTACACAGCAATGAGTAAAGTAGTTTGGCGGCCCTCCAAAAAAATACATATTCAATTGCTGTCAATAAAATAATGGCCAACATAATTAATAATGTGTTTTATAATGACCGGAGAGAAATAAGCGAATGGACAACTTTGTTTTTTGCCAGTTTTGCAAGATAACTCGCAACAGCCACTAGATGATAATTATCCTCAAAGAACTCAATGTTCCACATTCCATTGGAAATCGAGCTCAGTCTCAATGCTCTCGCGATAGACTGACTGTGTAGGAGGAACAGCTGACAGACAGACGGACGGGTGGTGCTAAAGACTGATATCTATTGCCAACAGTTGCTTCAACGTGCCTACTAGATAATTACAATCGGACGGCTGTAGACATTCACAGTCGCTTGTTACCTCATATTTCGCTACGTTAACAACATAAATATGTCCGAAACGGATTCGAAATCTGTGCAAGACCTTACGAATGTGGTGAGTACCGTAGCTCTTGTTAAGCTAGCCATATTTAGCTAACGATATGAATGGCATGGTAGTAACCTAGTGTTGTTGTTAGCAAGCTTGTAGCTAGGCAGGAAGGACGTTTGTCCACAAACACTGGCAGTTTGTGGCGGCTGCGTGGCTATAATGGAATGAGATAGTTGCATCTTAAAATCCACTGGAAATCGTCAAGCCCCTGAAATTCGTAACTAACAGCTTCTGGCCATCAACATCATGTTACTCTAACGCACGGACACACTCTCAAACAGCTGTGCACACACTGAATAATCCAGCAACGTTTAGTTCGATATTTCATCTATCAGGAAGCTATGTGAACTGACACTTTTACTTTTGCTTTGAATTCATCAGTCAGTCCATTTGTATTAATGGTAACAACCCAGCAGTGCTTTATTTTCTAATTTCTTCTCTCTCCCTTTCTCGTTCTCTCTCAGGTCCAAACACTGTTGCAGCAGATGCAGGACAAGTTCCAGACCATGTCGGACCAGATAATTGGCAGAAATATCCTTACTCCAGCTGCCTTTTCAACCAACAGGTTTACCAACAGTTTAACTCCATTCTAGGCTATTTCACATAGGTTAATGTTACTATATCTCAAAAGGCAACGGGACTATTAGTCACTTCTCCGATATAGGCAGGGGCGTAAAATCTGGGGGGCACAGGGGACATGTTTCCCCCCCCCCCACCCCCACACACACACACACACAGACAGACAGACACACTTTTAGAAGGTAGTATTGGACCCCCCAGCCTGTACTAAGTGTGTCCCCCCACCTTTGAGATGGATATAGACAAACCTGAATGCAACCTATGTGGACTTTAGTTAGAGCAGTCCTGTGCGTAGGAGTCTCATAAATATTTAGAAAAGGTGAATCACTCAATAGTTGTTGTTTTTTTTCTTCCCAGCTAGTGTGTCTTTGTGTGTGTGTGGGTGTTTAAAACCGCTGGCAAGAAATGGAGAGCATTATATATATATATATATATATATATATATATATATATATATATATATATATATATATATATATATATAACGAATTGCATCGCACAACTGAACGAAACCCCGGGGCTGTGAGGGGAGGTTGCTCCAACCAGATACAGATGGAATGCTTATAGGGTTGCTGTTAGTCCTGTAGTTGTATTTCTCTGATATTCAAATTGTTAACGTGTTCCTTAACCCGTGAGTCACTTGATGAGATGAGCACTCGCATTGATGACCTGGAGAAGAACATCGCCGACCTGATGACCCAGGCTGGGATGGAGGAGATTGAGGCGCCACCAGAGAAACCCAAGGAGGGACAAGGCTCCTAATACAGGTAAACAGGAAGTAGGGATTCTAATACAGGTAAACAGGAAGTAGGGATCCTAATAAAGGAAAACAAAGCTAGGAGGGACATGGCGCCTAACACAGGTAATACAGCTAGGAGGGACAGGGCTCCTAATATAGGTAAACAAAGCTAGGAGGGAGAGGGCTCCTAATACAGGTAAACAAAGCTAGGAGGGACATGGCGCCTAACACAGGTAATACAGCTAGGAGGGACAGGGCTCCTAATATAGGTAAACAAAGCTAGGAGGGACAGGGCTCCTAAAACAGGTTACCGGGAAGCTAGGATCAGGAGTGGAGGAATGGGACTTTACATTTCCTCCACATTAGGAGGAAATAAATAAAAAGGCCAATTCTGAACTACGGGGTGACAAAGTGTGATGCTGATTAATGATGCCTTTGGCCGAACTGCGTCTTTTACTATGCTCAGGTTCAGAGGCTACCATTTGATGTGTTTTTAAGATCGTATATCTCCTCTAACATTAAAAACAACTATTTAGTTCTATACGGATTTGTGTTCATATATATTTATTTACCTCGTCATATTTCATCTGGATTTTTTATACGTGCCTCGTCTTCCTGGACCAGGTGACCTTTCCTTGATTTTCCGCATTAACCTACAAGCAAAGTCAAAGAAAAGTCTAACTAAAAGCAATCATCCAAGAGGATCAGAATGCCGTCGGAAATATCCCCCCACCTGTGGGGTTTTCAACATTTTAACACACTGTGTTCCATTTTGTGTTGAACTGCATGTACTTCCTCTCTCTCTCTCTCTCTCTCTTCTTCCTCCTCTCTAGCTCGCTGCTCCATGACATACTGGACTGCGTGGGCTTACTCCAGCAGGTTGCCAAGCAACGCCAAGTCAATGCGGACGTAATCTTCAGGAGAATCACATTTCCCCCCCCTCCCCCATTCTAACCATGAACTATATTATCGATTTGGTGTGTTGTGAAAAGCTTTTTTTTTATATGGACTATTGTATTATCAGTAACGGTTGTTACGTAGTTGTTTAGGAAAGATACAAGATAAATATCCTTTGTAACTTGAGTGTCACTAGTATCAATTACTGCTTTGGAAGCTTCCAAGCAGTGCATGAGAATCAGTAGTGAAGGTTTTGAAGTCTGTGATATTTAAGCTGCACTTGTAGTGCCATTTTGTGGAAAGCATTCCAAATCGGACTCAAGAATTTGTTCTAATAAAGTTATTTAATACAATCGGTGGTCTCGTTAATTGATGTATATCAATCAAAGTGATGCCACGCCAGCCCTCCCAATTTCACCTCGGAATGAGAAAGGTGAGGCTAGTTCAAAGGTTACCACCATTGAGATAGAACAGAAGTGTGGTTGTGAACCATGAGGCACTCATTGATCGCCTAGTCCTGCTTGGAAGTGCTTTCTGACATTCAACAGAAAGTGAAGAATCATCACCTAGTTTTGGTTTTACATAAGCAGGACTGTTTTTACAAGAAAATATCTCTTCACTTCGGGTCATTGGTATAGTCAGCTATCCTTTATTAGGCCTGCATGGTATTACCTCCAGTTTAACCAACGCAGTAAACGCCGTCATCAAGCTACTCACCAGTACCACAAGGGATTTTCACACCAAGAAACAAACTCTTCAACACAAATTATTTTCCTAAGAACCTTTATTTGAATAAAACAATGAGATAAAAATAAGTGCATGGACAGTGTACTGACAAAATACATAACCATAAAAGTCATTGTAAACAGTTAAAAAAAAAAAGAAAAAGTGCCAACGGCAATAAAACCACAAAACAGCCCAGAACAAAGCTTAATGTTGGTCAATAGTTAAAACCTGAAACGCCACTAATTTCATATTTTCCCCATAACGCGAGTTATGCGGGGCTGTACTGAGAAATCGGTGGTAGTACACGGGGGGGGGGGGGGGGGGGGGTTAAAACACGAAGTCGTCCTCCGTCATGTCGATGGCCCAAGCAAACTTCTCCCTGTGGGTCTTATTGTAGACTTTATCCAGAGGGATCTCCATGCTCTTACACCTGGCAGGAGAAAACACTGGATCAGTGTTGAGGGGAGTGGTATGGAGTTTGGAGGTGTGTGTGTGTGTGATCTCACCAGGTCACACTGATGTGGAGGAGAAAGAGGAGGGCAATGAGTTTGGAGCTGTGTGTGTGTGTGTGTGTGATCTCACCAGGCAACACTGATGCGGGGGTCCAGGTAGTTGAGTTTGGAGGTGCTCAGGGCAATCTGCTTGTTCTCCTGCTTGTCTGTGGCCTGCACCTCCATCCTCAGCAGAGTCTCTTCACAGCGCAGCACCGCCTTCTTTTTACGTTCCACCAGCCTAACACACACACACACACACACACACACACACATACACACGTACACACATACACACACATACACACACATACACACACATACACACACATACACACACAATTAATTGGTTCACCCAAAAACGGCTGAGAAAGAAAGTGCAGACCCAACAGGCACACACTCTCAGACTAAACAGAGAAAGGGGGGAGTGAGAGAAGAAGGGAGACGTCTAAAAAAGAGACACCTTCCGGGGGTGCACACACGCACGCACGAGAAAGCTGGCAGGTACATTACAGCACTACGGGGTGTGTGTGTGTGTGTGTGTGTGTGTGTGTGTGTTGTGGAACCAACCCCAGCAGCTTGGCGTCAGTCTTGCCCTTGGCCTCCTTCTTGGCCTGCTTCAACTCAGTCTTGGCCAGTGTCAGCTTTTCCCTGCAGCCATCGATCTGGACCCCAGGAGACATGATGAGGAGAGGGATGGAGATGGTGGTCACATCGGCCAAACAGAAAAATTATCTGAGTTTAAAGCAGGTTTAAATGGGCTCGGCCAGGTATAAAAGCAGGTTTAAATGGGCTAGGCCAGGTATAAAAGCAGGTTTAAATGGGCTAGGCCAGGTATAAAGCAGGTTTAAATGGGCTAGGCCAGGTATAAAAGCAGGTTTAAATGGGCTAGGCCAGGTATAAAGCAGGTTTAAATGGGCTAGGCCAGGTATAAAGCAGGTTTAAATGGGCTAGGCCAGGTATAAAGCAGGTTTAAATGGGCTAGGCCAGGTATAAAGCAGGTTTAAATGGTGCCAACCACCTCCCACATGAAAAGCGTTAAGCACACAGCAGCAGCAGCAATGTGAGGGGTTTCTATTGCGAGGTCATCGTCAACAGGCAGACTGCACTGGTCTTCATCAGCCTGAGCAAACACCCTGTCTCAGAGTCTAGGCCAGGTTGTCGGACACCGGAGTCAGAGGACTAAGATTAACTATTAACTATTAATGTTGAGAACACAGATTCGTTTTACTCCCAGGAATGGCTCTATATTCAATCAAATCGAATGTTTTTTTGGACCTGACGAAGATTCCAACAGGATCGAAACGGTGTCACTTAATAAATATATACCTTTGAGTTAGCGTGCAGGTTCCACTCAGCTTCTTTCGAGGAAAACTAATCTCCCAATAAGGGTAACCCAGGCTGAAAGATCCTCCACCATTTCCATAGAGGAGGCTCGTGTGAAACTACCCCAGCCCCGGTGCGGTTCGCTGGGCCCACGGCGTGCGAGAGCCTGGCCGCCCCTCAGCGCTGCTCCTCCTCCCCTGCTCACCTTGGACTGCAGGTTGGCCATGGACTGATCAAAGGTCTTTGGCGCCGCCCGCTGGTGGTTACACAGTATTGCGACGGCTCGGTTGGCCCGGTTGTAAGAGAGAAGCTTCTCGGCCAGGTTGTCGGACACTGGTCACAGGGATGCGCGCACACACACACGCACGGACGCACGCACGCACGTACGCACACACCAATATCATTTAATATTTATATTTGTAATTATTTGTAATTCCCATGACCTACATTAAAGTTACGTGAAAGTCATGATAAAAGGCTAGCTTTAACACTTCTGTCAACTTATTGTTGTAGAAAATAAAAAGGTGCTACTATGTATAGATTTTCAGAATACAGCCAAGGTTATGGATAACTTTGAAAATCTTTCTGGCCTGTATAATACCTGCCCTTTTAGAGGTTTCTGGTGCATAAATTGTTGAACTGGTAAATAAATAGGTTCAGAAGACCTCCATATCCTCCAATTTTATCTTTCTCTCTCACTCTCTCACACACACACACACACACACACACACACACACACACACACACACACACACACACACACACACACACAGAGCCTAAAATCAACCTCTCTTAAGTCAAGCAAAGGAATTGCATAGCAACTTCCGTTTAATGCTACACCAAAATGGAAAACAGTTTGGAGGATGGAATAAAAGGTTCCCAATCAGATATTTTAGCAGCAAATTAATCACAGGGGGAGGAAGCCAGGGTAGGCTAGACAATAAAAAGGAGTACAATCTGGAGAGGCATAGCTTTTATGTTGTTTTAAGGACTAAACCAGATCATTCTATAAACCAGGTGTTTTTCATTTCTTTGGGACGAAAATAGCTAGTCCACCCGTCTAAAACACATTTCTTTGCAGTGTATTTAAGGAGAGAGTGTGTGCATTAGATAGTTTAACCTGATTAGCTGCTGCTTGGCAATGATGTGTGTGTGTGTGTGTGTGTGTGTGTGTGTGTGTGTGTGTGACCTACTGTTGGAGAGCTCTTTGAGCTGCTGCTGCAGTGTGATGGAGGCGTTGTAGGTCCTGAACACTTTGGCCGACAGACCCGGCATCAGAGAACTCAGGTGTTTGTTCAGTATGCCGGTCTGAGGAGGAGAAAGAGGGAGAGCACACAGAAAAAGCAGGCAAAGCAAACAAAGAGAGAAATACAGGGAGAGAGGGTAGAGGAAGAGAGAAATAACAGTGAGAGAGAGATTGGTTGGCGGTATAAAAAGGAAGCAAACAGAAGAATCTAAAAATCCACACCCGTCGTATAATCTGTGCCCACTAGAGGGCAGTAGAGCACTGTGTTCATCTTCCCAATCCACCTCTCAAAGATGATTGTGAGGTCTAGGTAAAGCTCTAATCCCCTCACTATCATCACCATCAAGGTTTAAAGCAGGCAGGAGATTTAAAACCATTCAATCATAACATTTAGCGCCGACGTCAATCCAGGTCTTCAGGCATACGTCAAGTTTGTCTGTGTCTCTCTCTCTCTCACACACACACACACACACACACACACACACACACACACACACACACACACACACACACACACACACACACACACACACACACACACACACACACACACACACACACACACACACACACACACACACACACACACACACACACACACGACCTCTAACGAATCTACCAAAGCTGGGGGACAGTTTGGAACAGCGCTCCAAAGCTGTGAGACCATCCGAAAGTAGACGACGACGATGATGATGATGATTCCAAACGAGATGCCGACAAAGATAATAACGAGGAGGCTTATTTTAATCAGGGGCCGGGGTCAGGAGGGCACAGCTGTCCCTTACTCAAACTCTGGTGTGTGTGTGTGTGTGTGACAAGCTGTGGAAGCCCATTAGTAGCAGTATGAGGGTGTCTTTCTGTTTTTCATGGACACAACCAAACACACACACACACACACACACACACACACACACACACACACACACACACACACACACACACACACACACACACACACACACATCTGCATGGATAATGAGTGGGCCTGTTCTGCCCTTGCAATGCTAATGACAGTGTTGGAGGATCTGGGGGGGCAAATGTGAAAGCCCTGTCCTCCTCGGCTCCTGGTGTGTGTGCGCGTGTGTGTCCTTCCCATCAGTCTCGTCTCCCTAGGCATGTTGGTGTCATTACCGTCGTTAAGTGCTCCATTCAGATATGCGGTTAACACGAGACCACCACCCTTGGGGCGGGCTTGTGTGTGTGTGTGAGAGAGAGTGCGGGGTGGTGGGGGGTGCGACGGGGTCGGGGTGTGTGTGTGTGTGTGTGTGTGTGTGATCTCTTATCAGTTAGCACCCAGGTCTGCGGTGATATTGAACCAGACCCCGAGCTCTCAACAGAGCCCTCGTCGCTCTCCGCTCTTCACACAGCGCGTGCGTGAGTGCGTGTGTGTGTGAGAGAGTGAGTGTGTGTGTGTGTGAGAGAGTGAGTGAGTGAGTATGTGTCTGCCCTGTCAGAGATAAGGTAGTTGGAGTAGGAGTGTCTCGTTAGAGGCTTGAACACGGAGTGGAAAGACACTCAAGGACAAATTGGCCGGTGGGAAACTTCCCCGTTGGTCCATGCTTTGGGCCTTGAACACGTCCAGCACTTTGACCACAGCCACGGCAGGCTTACCTCCATCTTCTCACGGGTCAAGTGTCCAGGGCCTGACGATCACCAGGACAGGTGATCCTAACAAAGGAAGCTGGGCGTTGGGGCGGGTGTACGTGGGGCCGTGCGGTCCTAGGCTAGGGGGCTGGCTGTGATACACGGTTAGGGTGGTCGCTGGAGCGGATTGGAAAAGACTTGACATGTTGCTTTAAGTCTCCCTCTCGCTCTCTCTCCTCCTCCTCCTCCTCCTCCCCCCCCCCCCCTCTCTCTCTCTCTCTCTCTCCCCCGTCTCCCTCTCGGCCTGCCCACTCAGCTGCCCTTTCCAGAGGTGGCAATCAGCCGTTCTCCTGGCAGCCATTAGCAGTTCCCCTCCGACACACCTCCAGCAACCTGGGGGGTCTCTCTCTCTCTCTCTCTCTCTCTCTCTCTCTCTCTCTCTCTCTCTCTCTCTCTCTCTCTCTCTCTCTCTCTCTCTCTCTCTCTCTCTCTCTCTCTCTCTCTCTCTCTCTCTCTCTCTCTCTCTCCCTCTCTCCCTCTCTCCCTCTCTCCCTCTCTCCCTCTCTCCCTCCCTCCCTCCCTCCCTCCCTCCCTCCCTCCTGTCACGTGGCCTGGTTGGGATCACAGCCATGTAATTTCACACCTATTATAGAGTTACACCCAGAGCCTACTGGCTGACCAGAGGGCTCTCTGCTTTGACCGACATGCTGCCTGGCTAGTTAACTGGCTGGCTGGCTGACTGTATGGTTTGCTAGTTAACTGGCTGGCTGGCTGACTGACTGTATGGTTTGCTAGTTAACTGGCTGGCTGGCTGACTGACTGTATGGTTTGCTAGTTAACTGGCTGGCTGGCTGACTGACTGTATGGTTTGCTAGTTAACTGGCTGGCTGGCTGACTGTATGGTTTGCTAGTTAACTGGCTGGCTGGCTGACTGTATGGTTTGCTAGTTAACTGGCTGGCTGGCTGACTGTATGGTTTGCTAGTTAACTGGCTGGCTGGCTGGCTGACTGTATGGTTTGCTAGTTAACTGGCTGGCTGGCTGGCTGACTGACTGACTGACTGACTGACTGACTGACTGACTGACTGTATGGTTTGCTAGTTAACTGGCTGGCTGGTTTAGGCGTGTTTAGGACCTGAACACATCAGGGGATTAGCCCAGACACACACTTTATCTTTTAGGAACTACTACACCCTTTAGCAAAAAGACCTGCCATTGCTCGCTTGCTAATATAGATTTTTGAACGGCATGGGAAGGTATACATGATTTATTACCCATCTCGCTTCCTAGGCACGGTATAGTGCTGTTGCTCCATTCATAATATTTAGATACAGTTTTGTTGATTGTCATGTTACAAAGTGTATTATTAGCTCAAGTCGTAGAGTGCGAGCCTTCAATTGGCGAGGTAGCAGGTTTGATGCCAGCATCTTCCGAGAGCGTGTTGAAAACAAATGTGATCGCATGAACACATTCAGCTATACTTCTTTTCTTGTAACTTTTTACACATTATGTCTGCTCTCCGTACTCCGTGCAGAGATACACAGTGTACGTTTTGGACAAATGATTCAGTGATTGTATGAGCTTCTAATTCAAATAAGTGTCATCATTTTGTCAGTAAAGAAATACCTGTGACTAAAGAAAACAGACCCCTGGCTATAGCCCAATAGCCAGGCCCTAAACACGGCCCTGGTTAGAACACAGGACGCATGGCCATCCACTAGGAGAAGGGTAGAGGGGCTGCAGGGGGAGTGACTCACGTTGAGGCGGTCAAACACGTCATCTCCGGGGGCCTTGCCCTCCATGAACAGCTTCACGTTCTTGAACACCTGCAGGACACAATGAAGGACACTCTTTGGTCACCGTGACGACAATGAAACTCAAAGAGAGAACACACACACACACACACACACACACACACACACACACACACAGTTGCTTGGTTAAGAGATGGAGGCTCATTCTGATGGTACATACAGGGGATAATCAGAGTCACATATCTTGCAGAGACACAAACACAGAACCACAACAAATCTGTTCCGAGTCCATAATTATCGCCACCTGGAACAGGAATGGCTACTGTACATAGGAAGGATGACATTTGGACAGAGTCCTTACAGAGATTCTAAAACATCGAGACAGGAGAGGATGGAAGAGGAGAATGGAGGGGGGAGAGAGCTGTTCTGAGGATAGGAGGAGAGGAGAGCAATTATGAGGAGAAAAGAGAGGGGTGAGAGGGAGAGAGGAGAGGAGAGGTGTGAGAGGGAGAGAGGAGAAAGAGAGAGGAGAGCTGTTCCTAGGAGGAGAGGAGTAAAGAAGAGGAGAGGAGAAAAGGAAAGGAAAGCTGTTCCTAAGAGGAGGAGTAGAGAAGAGCGTTTCCGAGGGGAGGAGAAGAGGACAGCTGCTCCTAGGAGAGAAGAGCTGTTCCAGGAGAGGAGTGCGTTTCTGAGCAGAGGAGAGGGGCAGAGCAGAGGAGGAGAGGGGCAGAGACCCAGGTGTGGAACAGCCCCCTCCCAGCCAGAGATCGGCTCAATTACATTTGACATTTCCAACAAGTTCTGTCCCCCTCTCTCCCCCTTCTCCAATCCCCTCTACCAAGTAAACCCGCTAAGATATTCCCAAAATACTAATTAATGGCAGCAGATGTGTGGAGTCTCAAAGGCCAGAAAAAAACAGTCTCGCACTGATTTGAATGACAAATGTAACATATTCGAACAGTGAGGAAATTGAGAGGCGTTGAAAGCTGAATGTGTTTGTGCGTGCGTGTCTGGACAGTACAGACAGAGCAATCAGACGTTTGCTGAGGTGGTGGTGGTTAACATGGGCTTCCAGCACCAGGCGCCGCTCTTGATGTCTGTCTCTGCATGGCCAGACGTCCTCTCGCTCTGCGAGACATTTGGATAGGATGGGGCGGAATCGACGCTACCGCCGCCGAAGGATCTGAGGTGCACACACACACACACACACACACACACACACACACACACACACACACACACACACACACACACACACACACACACACACTTCGCCTAGAACCAAGGAAGAGGTCAACAGGGAGGCGGGGATTAACTGACCGAACTCGGGCAGAGAATGGTTCCAGTAGGGGGCTGGATATCGGAGGATCCAGGGCTTCACCCGATCAGTTAACATGCCTCTGTCCCTCTCTGCCGGCTGCGCCGAGTGAGGTGGTGCAGTCCATTCAAGGGCTGTGTGGGGCAGTGCGACAGACTGTCCTAAGCCTCATCTATCAGCAGCACCTCAATTAGCTTACCATCTCGACAGCGGCCCCATTTGTGTTCTGTGTTTTGGTGTTCTCGGTTGTTTTGTTTCTAGGAGGAACAGGGTTCTCGTTAATGAAGGAATTTGCAATAGGCACAGCTTAAAAAAGAAACAAGGACTTCAGCTTCGGAGGGTTGATTGGAGCGGTTGTTTGTGATGGTGTTTAGGCCTACGCAACCACACTTAACAGGGAAGGAAATACATCTTTTTTAGCAGTCGAGATTATTATTCAAATAAAATGTCACGGCGAAATTTGTATATTTAAAAAAAAAAAAAAAAAAATGTGAATGTCAACTCTTTCAAGGCAAATACTCTTGAAACACTATTTATTTTATGTGTTGGCTGAACTTTGCCGGTATTAACACTCCGTCGACAAATGTTATCACGCACGTTACCGGGCCTCTTTCAACTGGAAAACTTCTGTCTCTGGCACCCGCAAATTTTAAACGACGAGCTAATATTCCGGAACCGTCTCGTTCTCCCGAGAGCTTGATATGAAGATTCCATTTCGCTTCTTTTCCAAGTGACATTTAGATGCTTCGTCGCCCTCCCAGGGGAATTCCATATGCTAATTTATGCATGACAGACTAATTAATTTTACCTGATGTGTTGCTTTTCGATAACTCATTTGAATAATTACACCTTGGGCGGGGAACCAACACAATTTGGCTGTCAGGTGCGAGCTTTTCTGTTTCCGTCAGAGACCCGGTTAGAACTAGCTGTGAAATGCCTGGTAATGACACACACACACACGCACACGCACGCACACGCACGCACACGCACGCACACGCACGCACACGCACGCACGCGCACGCACGCACACGCACGCACACGCACGCACACGCACGCACACACACGCACACACACGCACACACACATGCAGGCGGGCGGGCAGGCGGAAAGACGGGCAGACTTGCTTGGCACAGAGAGACAGACATGCACGTCTATTGTCCCTGACAGCTGTGTGACAGGCCGATTCCAAAAACGGGGGGTGGGGGGGTGGGGGGGTGTGTGAAAGCGATCGCTCCCCTCCGGTTCCTGCGCGGGCTTCGCGTGCGGCTGACGGGAGTTGAGTGACAGGGCTAGCGTGCCACCCGTGGGCGATCCTCGCCACGGATTACGGCGTTGGCGCGTCGCCAGGCTTCTCCCGAAGAGCGGCCCTGATCCCGGACGCTGTCCCGTCACGCGCACAGTGAGTGTGGCAGCCTACGAACCACAGCTCCAGTCCCTTTAATGGAGGCCTGTCAATCCTTACAGGGCCTCTAGAAAGAGCAGTTACACGTCACACTAGGCAGCTTTCTCTCACTCTCTCCCCCTCCCCCTCCCTCCATCCATCTCTCCCTTCTTAATGTCCCCCCCCGCCCAGGATTGATCCCCGTCAGAACTCCCGTGCGTCCTTTTTCTGGTGTGTGAAACTTTCCGTGGTCGCTTGAGTGACAGTGCGAGGGGCGGGACTTCGATCAAGACTGTCAAGACTGAGTCTACAGCGCTGCCTGTGCCTGGTCTGCGTGTGTGTGTGTGTGTCTGCGTGTGTGTCTGTGTGTGTCTGCGTGTGTGTCTGTGTGTGTCTGTGTGTGTCTGCGTGTGTGTCTGCGTGTGTGTCTGTGTGTGTGTCTGCGTGTGTGTGTGTGTGTCTGTGTGTGTGTCTGTGTGTGTCTGTGTGTGTGTGTGTGTCTGTGTGTGTGTCTGTGTGTGTGTCTGTGTGTGTGTCTGTGTGTGTGTCTGTGTGTGTGTCTGTGTGTGTCTGTGTGTGTGTGTGTGTCTGTGTGTGTCTGTGTGTGTCTGTGTGTGTGTGTCTGTGTGTGTCTGTGTGTGTCTGTGTGTGTCTGCGTGTGTGTCTGTGTGTGTCTGCGTGTGTGTCTGTGTGAGCTATATAAAAACAGTTCATCGTTGACCTTACATGATCCTCACCCACTGAGGGCCTTCTATATTTTGATATCTAGATCCTTTTAGTTCTCTGAGTACTTTTTTTGTTGTTGTTGTCGTTGCAATTGCACCACTCACTCCTCTCTCAGAAAAAAAAGCAACAACAACGAAGAAGAAGAAAACAAAATGTGCAAC
Organism: Aplochiton taeniatus; assembly: GCA_017639675.1. Lineage (NCBI taxonomy): Eukaryota > Metazoa > Chordata > Actinopteri > Galaxiiformes > Galaxiidae > Aplochiton > Aplochiton taeniatus. The sequence continues at coordinate 4,004,191 of CM030190.1, forward strand.
CGCTCATATCGATCTCTCCGGATCAATGTCGTGAACGAGGGGCTGTGAACATGGCGGCTTGAGTGTTTTGCTGAGAGGATGTAGAGCCCGAGGTAGTGGGGAGAGAATCAATGGAGGAGAGGAGAGGAGAGGAGAGTTTAACAGTGTGTGGAGCATTTCTAACGGTCAGAACCAGACAGCAGCTAACCGCTTAACTCCACAAGGAGTGGGTTTCTGTCTGACCTAGCGTGACCCAGGTGAGGTCGCCCCCCCCCCTAGTGGCCGGGAGGGGGGCACTGCAGCCGTACCTTGACGCTGACGGGCACCTTGTTGTAGTAGCGGATGCAGTCTTTACCCAGGAAGTCAAACTCCACCACCCACTCCTGTGCGTCCAGGCGGGGGTGGAGGGTGAGGTGCTGCACGCGGAGGGAGCAGCAGCCCACTGTGTCTGCTGTCTCACCCTCCTCCTTCTCGTTACCCGCCCTGAGCGCCAGCTGGACACACACACACACACACACACACACACACACACACACACACACACACACACACACACACAATTAGCTCTCTCTCTCACACACACACACACACACACACAAAATTAGCTCTCTCACAGACACACTAATACATGCATTAACTCCCCGCACACATACATCACAACACAAACGCATAAATACATGCATTACATCACACACGCAGTATAAATGACAAGATGTCCATAATCAGCCTCCATTAGAGGTGCCATTTTGTTTCAGGACAAAGCGTCCCTGAGAGAGCAGACCTTGTCTATGAAGTAGAGGGCCACGGCCCTCTGCCTGGTGCCCATCTGTTTGGACTTCAGGTCCCTCTGGTACTGGTCACGGATGGAGGCCACGCAGGCCTTAAGGCGCCGGGCCACCTCATACTTCTCCCAGTCCTTCTCCCCCTGGGGGGGGGGGGGGGGGGGGGGGGGGGGGGGGGGAGTGAGAAGCATGGATGATTGAGTGAACATACACTGGGTCTAGACCTAGCACTTCAACATGGAGCCATGGCCTAGAAACTGGCTTCAGGAGGCTCTGCACTGACATTCAACAGGCCACACACACACACCCCCACACAATTAGAGGTAGGTGTGTGTGTGTGTGTGTGTGTGTGTGTGTGTGCGGAGACAATGAGACAGTGACATTCTGTCAGGCAGGAGCTTGCCACCAGCTGTTTAATTATCCAATGTAGCCCCCCTCCCCACCACCATCGCCATGGAGACAAGCTGAGGAATAACTTGACCTTCACAATTTAGTGATACCAAAAAAACTCGCACTGGCGGGAAATGGAGCTGTGTGTGTCTAAAAAGTCAGACGGCACTTAAGTTGGTCTACACGCATGCACACACAATCACACAATATTGTTTTTTCTAACAAAAGGCAGCGCTTCGAAAATCTCACCCACAACAAAGACAAGCTGAAACCGAGTGCAGACATAATTTGCACAGATGGAGTTGTCATCACCTTGAAGTTCTATAAAAACTGACAATACCTTGGCTCCAAATAGACAACTTAAAAAAAAATCTAAAATAAATGAAAGCCTGCCATCCACTCAACATCAATTTAACTTCACTTTGGTCGTCAATAGAGAGAGAAAAATAACAACAATTGGGGCAATCAGAGAGCAAGGAGAAGGGCAGAAAACAGGACAATACTCCCACTCCGAAACAACTTGGGGGGGGGCACACTAGCCCAGACAGCATTGTGCTCCCCAGGGGATCAGACCGGCACAGCTCCCTGAAGGCGGTGGTACACTGGCCCTCCGTCTGCTCGACGGCACATGGTCCACCTGAATAGAACTGTGTGTGTGTGGGGGGGGGGGGGGGTGCTCTTAAATACCAGGCATCAACAGTAAACATCGATTGGGGGGTGAGCAGAATGGTGTTGAGGCGTGTTAAGGTGCGGGAGGTTCTTTGAGAGGAGACATTGTTTTTATAATGGGCCTGAGATGTCTGACGATCGTCTGAGTCGCACAGCGGGAAGGTCCAGGCCATCTTTTCGTAACCGAGTTTTGAAAGTGCTATACAAATAAAGTAATTTTATTGTGATTCAATAGTGACAATAAAAACGTTATTAGGATAGTTTCTTAACTCTACTGGTGAAACCGTTCCTTTTTAAATGCATTTTTAAGTGAGGCTCTCTGTGTATGAAATGTATATTGAGGGCAAAACTACACGTTTGCTTTATATTGCGTAATATACTATAATAATAATAATAATAATAATAATAATATCATTGTATATTGTACAGCATAAAAAAAAAGTGTAGTTTTCCCCTCAACATCCGTTTCATACACAGAGAGCTTCACTTACAGAATGAGTACAAGTACAAAAACCATCGTCAACACCCTGGCAGGGAAAACCTTCATTGACATTTCCGGGAGGACGGGAAGGGTGCGACATCACTCCAAGGTGTTCCCTAACCCGCCTCTGGGGCCGGACTGACCGGACCCACCTTGAGTTTGGAGTTGGCGTTGAGCATGATGTACTTGGTGGAGCCCTGGACGTTCTCCAACCAGCTGGCTAGCCAGGTCACCGTGTTGTCATGGCGAACCTCCTTCCAGCGGTGGCCAGCAGGGGGCACTGGGACAGCCGAGCCCCTGTTAGTGGAGAGAGAATCAGCTGGAGTGGGAGTGGGGTTGTGACCATGGAAAAAAGGGATTGGTATTTATTCATATATGATGGCAGTTTGGACTTCAGAATTGTTTTTTTATGTACTATAGACTGCCATCATGTATAAATAAATACATTCATAAATACACATAACTACAGTACTGTGCAAAAGTGTTAGGCAGGTGTGAAACAAATGCTGTAAAGTAAGAATGCTTTTAAAAATAGAGATGTGACTCGTTTTTTTTTCATGAACAAAGGGCCAAGTGAGTGAAAAGAAGAAAATCAGGGTTGAAATCAAAGGAGTATTTTTGTAACGTATGTCATACATTGGCATAACATATAGAAATTTGTACTTAGCACATCAAAACGTCATGCGGAAGATACTAATATAGCCTAATTAATTTAATTAGACACCAAAATTCCATGACTTTTCCAAAACTTTCATGATTCCATGACTTTTCCAGGCGTGGAAAATTAGGTTTTAAAATCCATGGCTTTTTCAGGTTGTCCATGACCGGGGGAACCCTGTATATCTAGTAGCAAACTGAGCTTAGACGTACACACAGCGCCACGTCTCCATGGCAACACTGAGGGACCTTTTCTCTGTCCGTTGCTTTTAACAAAGCCTTGCAGAAAACTTGAACACGCACTCCCTCACTCTCACTCTCACTCTCACTCTCACTCTCACTCTCACTCTCACTCTCACTCTCACTCTCACTCTCACTCTCACTCTCACTCACTCGCTACAGTTGATGATGACGTCCTCGGGCTGGATCCTCCTCTTGAGCACGCCCTGCTTGGGGTGCTCCCCGCGGCCTCGGAACAACCCGGGGGGCTCGATCTTGAAGTTGCCGATGCGCTCTTTGTGGCCGTCCAGCAGACAGAAGCCATACTCCTCCACAATCCTCTGGTTGGCCTCCTTCACCACCTGGACATGAAACGCTTACGTTGAAAACAAGGTTTTTTTTTTTTCTCCTTTTGTTTAACGGACCGAATCTCCTGGGAACATCTAATATCCATTTCATATTCCGTTTATATTATGAAAGCAGCTTTTGAGCAGAGGCATTCGTATTTATCAATCATCATTTTTAATACCACGGGGGGCGATTTTTTATCCACTCTAGGCAGCGCTCAGTGTTAATTACTCTTCCTCTGATCTACGGCAATTACACCCACAGAAAGCCTGCGAACGTGTTAGGGTTAGAATGAGTTCAACCTGCTTCCCAGGAACGCCATTACCCAGCAGGAGACGGGGTCGAACAGCGCTCTTCATTTACAGTGGGGCCAAAAAGTATTTAGTCAGCCACTGATTGTGCAAGTTCTCCTACTTAGAAAGATGAGAGAGGTCTGTAATTTTCATCATATGTACACTTCAACTATGAGAGACAAAAATGAGAAAAAAAATCCAGGAAATCACTTTGTAGGATTTTTAAAGAATTTATTTGTAAATGATGGTGGAAAATAAGTATTTGGTCAATAACAAAAGTTCAACTCAATACTTTGTAACATAACCTTTGTTGGCAATGACAGAGGTCAAACGTTTCCTGTAAGTCTTCACCAGGTTTGCAAACACTGTAGCTGGTATTTTGGCCCATTCCTCCATGCAGATCTCCTCTAGAGCAGTCATGTTTTGGGGCTGTCGCTGGGCAACACGGACTTTCAACTCCCTCCACAAATTTTCTATGGGGTTGAGGTCTGGAGACTGGCTAGGCCATTCCAGGACCTTGAAATGCTTTTTACGGAGCCACTCCTTCGTTGCCCGAGCGGTGTGTTTGGGATCATTGTCATGCTGGAAGACCCAGCCACATTCCATCTTCAATGCTCTCACTGATGGAAGGAGGTTTTGGCTTAAAATCTCACGATACATGGCCCCGTTCATTCATCCCTTAACACGGATCGGTCGTCCTGTCCCCTTTGCAGTAAAACAGCCCCAAAGCATGATGTTTCCACCCCCATGCTTCACAGTAGGTATGATGTTCTTGGGATGCAACTCAGCATTCTTCTTCCTCCAAACACGACCAGTTGAGTTTTTACCAAAAAGTTCTATTTTGGTTTCATCTGACCACATGATATTCTCCCAATCCTCTTCTGGATCATCCATATGCTCTCTGGCAAACTTCAGACGGGCCTGGACATGTACTGGCTTTAGCAGGGGGACACGCCTGGCACTGCAGGATTTGAGTCCCTCTCGGCGTAGTGTGTTACTGATGGTAGCCTTTGTTACTTTGGTCCCAGCTCTCTGCAGGTCATTCATCAGGTCCCTCCGTGTAGTTCTGGGATTTTTGCTCACCGTTCTCATGATCATTTTGACCCCACGGGATGAGATCTTGCGTGGGGCCCCAGATCGAGGGAGATTATCAATGGTCTTGTATGTCTTCCATTTTCTTACAATTGCTCCCACAGTTGATCTATTCACACCAACCTGCTTGCCTATTGCAGATTCACTCTTGCCAGCCTGGTGCAGGTCTACAATTTTCTTCCTGGTGTTCTCGACAGCTCTTTGGTCTTGGCCATGGTTGAGTTTGGAGTCTGACTGTTTGAGGCTGTGGACAGGTGTCTTTTATACAGATGACGAGGTCAAACAGGTTCCATTACTATAGGTAACGAGTGGAGGACAGAAGAGCTTCTTAAAGAAGAAGTTACAGGTCTGTGAGAGCCAGAAATCTTGCTTGTTTGTGGGTGACCAAATACTTATTTTCCACCATCATTTACAAATAAATTCTTTAAAAATCCTACAATGTGATTTCCTGGAATTTTTTTCTCATTTATGTCTCTCATAGTTGAACTGTACCTATGATGAAAATGACAGACCTCTCTCATCTTTCTAAGTAGGAGAACTTGCACAATCAGTGGCTGACGAAATACTTTTTGGCCCCACTGTACATACGCGGCCCCCCTCCATTACCACAGCGCCGCATGGGCTTACGGTGAGCATCATCTACGGTCGCAGCAGAGCGCCAACGTTCCCCCTCGCGGTGGCGTCCCTGCGTGGGCCCTCAGCGGCCCGGCTGGAGGGGCCGACGGAGACGGGCAACCGTCCGACCGCGTTTACCAATCGGTGTCCGGAAGGGCGAGCAGGAAGGAGGGTTAGCACCCGACCACGAGGTCATCGCCAGGGCGGCGTTCCATCAGCACCCCTCCCTCCTGTGGCTGTGGCACGTCTGTTCTCAACCCGCCGCGGTTCCACACCCGAGTCGACGGTCGCAAAAAGGGTTCACTTCGTTGTGACTGGGAGAAGAGGAGTCGTTGAACGCCGATGCAACCGTCTGAGAGGGGTAGAAGGGAGGGGAAGCAACGGAGAGACGGAGGGAGGGAGAGGAAGGTGGCGAGGGAGGGAGGGAGAGATGGAGGGACGGAGGAATGGATCTCACCAGCTTCTCCTCCTTGCTCATGCTCTTCCTGGCCTCCGTCCGGGCCGTGTGCACGGCGTGGATCTCGCCAAAGTTGCACTTGTCCAGGTCCTGGATCAGCAATCTCTCCTCGTGGGTCATGTCCTGTGGAAAGGAGAACACACACACACACACACACACACACACACAAATAACAGTGAATCGGAACGTACTGGACATTGAACTAAACCCTATGACTGTACTAAAGGCTAGCGCTAGCCAACCACTAAACATACAAATTACATCTGAAGACTACTACTATGTTTTTCTTTTTTTGGTTGGGGGGGGGGGAAAACGGGACAGCAGAAGTCGGCATCCCTGAAAAAGGTCATTGAAACGGCCTCCTTCGAGTGATCCACATGAAAATGTATTTGGCCGGGCTTTTGTGAAACACCCGAGTCATTCCCAGCTTGCCCTAGCACTGAGCAGATGAATCACGCAGTGACCTGATTATTGACTCGCTTCATTAACAGACACACAGGACCCCAGAGGGAAGAGAGGAGGAAGGGAGGAGGACTACGGTCCATCTCTTTCTCCACACGAGCCCCAGCACCAACCGCTGAGCAGAGCAGGCCCAACACCCAGCAGTGGATCGGGAGTGGGGGGAGGGGAGGAGAGGGGTATGACAGAGAGAGGAGGAATGATGGAGAGAGGAGAGAGAAGAGAGGGAGGGAAGGAGGAATGATGGAGAGAGAGAAGAGAGGGAGGGAAGGAGGAATGACGGAGAAGAAAGGGAAGGAAAGAGGGAAGGATGGAGGCATGACAGAGGAGAGAGAAGGAGGGAGGGAAGGGGGGACGCCAGAGAGGAGAGAGAAGGAGAGGGGGAGGGAAGGGGGAATGATGAGAGGAGAGAAGGAGGAACTGCTGTGACTCTGACACGGCACCCATACAAAAGACTCATGTTTTGTTTTTTTTTTTATATTAAATCTCATTCATCTCTGCAGTGAAATGTCAGGCCATCACCGCTGCTTAGAAACGTGGCCCTCGAGTTGTCACGGCGACCCCCGTTAACTAAATTACCCGGTCGCAGAGAGGTCCATTAGTCCGTCCGTCCGTCCGTCCGTCCGTCCATTTCCCTCCCTCCCTCCCTCCCTCCCATCTGGGGCCACTTATGAAGACCTGCTCGTCAAGGATTGGCTTCTCCTGCACCTCCAGGGTTCAAGCAACTGCAACTATTCAGCGAGCGACGGCTCATTTCAGCTGGGACCACAAACCCAGCGTCGCCCAGGTTACATAAGTCGCTTCCATTTCAAAACGAGTCGAAGGAGTCGAATGGCAACGTTCCTACTTAGCCATGCAGTCAGTGCGGGGGGAGGTGACTGAAAAGGCGTGTGCGCGCGCGTTTGTGCGTGTGCGTTTGTATGTGTGTGTGTGTGTGTGTGTGTGTGTGTGTGTGTGTGTGTGAAAGAGAGAGAGACGAAGCAGCCGTTAAAAAACACACTCCTCCAAAGTGGAACAGCGGAGGCTGGAAGTCACACACACCGGCTCAAAACATGACTGACAGGAGGAGAGAGAGAGTGGGCGGGGTCTTTGGGGGGCAGTGGAGCGAGGCAAGGTTTTTTTTTTCCTCCACTTTATTATAAAACACTTTAATTGGATTTGTTCATATGAGGGGAAGCTAGTTGTATGGATTAGCATATCAATGCCTTGACACAAATCGTATTTTCAAGCGCATTGAGCACTAAGCAGCACGAAATTAATTCCACATGATATCCCTTCAGGCTCGGTGGGGTGTATTATGACGACCACACACACACACACACACACACACACACACACACACACACACACACACACACACACACACACACAAGATCAAAGTTTCCCCGCCATACATCTCTTTCCGTCGTTCTTCCCCTTTGTTCACCTTAAGTACTTTGCCTTCTTTCCAGCCCCCCCCCCAACCTAAGTCCCCGTTGGGAGAAAAGGAAGCTGCTCCCAGGTCTAGTCCCAACACTGTCCCTTCTTTGACATCACCTTCACCAATCCTAGTGCCCTCTATGACCTCACCTTCACTAATCCTAGTCCCCTCTATGACCTCACCTTCCCTAATCCTAGTCCCCTCTTTGACCTCACCTTCACTAATCCTAGTCCCCTCTTTGACCTCCCCTTCACTAATCCTAGTCCCCTCTATGACCTCACCTTCACTAATCCTAGTCCCACTGTGAGCTCACCTTCCTCCAGTCGGTGAAGAAGTTGTTGCGGAACACCTCCTTGGTGCTGTACTCATGGTCTAGCATCTGGCCGAAGAACAGGGCCACCTCCTCCGCCGGCCTGCTCAGCCGCACAGCCTTACCTGAGGAATAGAGACACACACACCTTTGTATCAGAGTGCTTTGACACACACACACACACACACACCTTTGTATCAGAGTGCTTTGACAGAATTCCCACCGATCCCTTTCCAAAGTAAATCCCCACCCATTGATGGCCTTCCAGGGGCAGAGAGACAAATTGTGGATTTATCATTTCACACCACTGCTCAGAATCAGCCATGAATCAGACACACACACACACACACACACACACACACACACACACACACACACACACACACACACAAACACACATACACATACACATACACACACACCAAAACCTCCCTACAGAGGATGGGGCAGTCAGCCAAAACAATGACAGTCGTCAATCAATGAGATTGATCCATCCAGCAGAGGGCTCTCCTCTGGTATTTGAGCCCCAGATTACGGGCCTGATCCTGGGGGTCCGGTGGGGGGAAAGTGGCCTGATAAAACACCATCCTAGAGCTATAGAGGCTCTCGATCAACCACCTGTCTCTTATCACTGTCTCTAGGAAACTCCTGAAAAATGACTCTCCATCCCCTTCCTTCCTATCCGAGTGATGACTGATCTAACTGGTCTACGTCTATGCATCCTCCTCTCCAAGAACTGATCAGTTACTCGTGGACAGGTCTAACCACTGTACACCATTCAACTACCCCTCTCAGTGTATTATATACAGGTCTGATGGATACGCTGATGGCCACTGTCCCTGTATGTTCTGACTTCATTGTTGGTATTTGTTGACTTGAAATTTCTTAGACTCTAAAGACTCTCGTTTAACCCCATGAATAATTTCAGGAGATAGAAATATACTGGGTAGAATGTGCGCGAGGTCTGGCACCACAGGGTTTAAGTTGGTACACCCAAAGACATGAGCCGCAGCTAATGGACGGGTTGTCAATGGCAACCACACGCGCGCTCTCACACACACACACACACACACACACACACACACACACACACACACACACACACACACACACACACACACACACACACACACACACACACACACACACACACACACACACACACACACACACACACACACACACACACACACACACACACACACACACAGCAACATCCTACGAACCATTGTAATAGAACTTGACATCGGGGGGTAGAGGCTGGTATTCCGGGGGAAAGTAGGGCCCTTTGTGTTCCAGGGACCTCCACTTGACTCCATCCTGGTACTTCTCCTCCTCCCACCTTAGAGACGGAACGAGAGAAAGACAGAGAGAAAAGACGGAGAGAGAGGATGAAGGTATAAGGTTCGAGTTAGTTACATTAGTAAGGAGGTGAGATTTAAGGGAGGGAAGGTGATAGAGATTTAAAAAAAGTCAAGAGACCAAAGAGGAATGTCTAAAGGAATGCCTTGACAATGAACTAACGATAGTCAAAGACGTCCGGTGGACATTAGTTTGAAAATGCGGCAGAGCAAGGTGAAAACAAACGGCCCCCTTCAAATCACATAATTTCCAAGAAAAAAAGTGAAGCAGTGAAACAAATCTTGCGACTTACGACAAATAACTGATAACTAATATTCCGAGACTTAAAGTACATTAATACAGTAAATACGGAAGTTGTTTAAAACATTTTTTTTAAATTAAAAACGAAACAAATGTAAACGGTCTGACACTAAGCTCTGGCGGCCATCTTGAAGTGGGGAGGAGCCATTACCATCTCCAGCGGTTCTTCTCCTCCTCCTCCTTCTTCTGGATCTTCAGCAGGCGTTTCTCCTCCATCTCCTCCTTGGTCCTCTTCGTCTTGGTAGACACAGGCAGCTCTTCTTCCTCTTCCTCCTTCTTCACCTGTGGTAAAGAAATGGGTAATTTATCTCTTTGGTTAACTTTAATGGGTTCTTTGCAGCCCACCATCTATGGCGGTGTGTGTGTGACCTACCTTTGTCTTCCGCTCTTTCTTCAGTTTGTTGTTCTTCTGTGTTCCTGCAGCCTCCTCTTCCAATTTCTGAATTTTTTTCTTGAGCCTGATGAGGGACAGTGACACACACACACACACACACACACACACACACACACACACACACACACACACACACACACACACACACAAAACTAGCTCTCAATAGCAAAACGTGAAGAATAGGTACAAGCAGAACTCTGAAAGCTACAAAAAACAGCTAGTCACAGGGACACAACCCCATTGTTTTTGAGCCCAAAAATATGACAACAAATATGAAACATGCCTGTTTTTTCCCTTCCTTTGGGAAGACAGAGGACGGTATGAGACAGAAGTCCTGATGCCTGAGGAACCCCTCTGACTTACGGTTTGACTGGAACACCAGAGGGTCCTTCCATGGCCTCTTCCTCCTTATGCCGCTTCCTCTTCTTCCCCCTCTTCTCATCGGGCTCCTCCTTGACTGACAGCGGCAATCTGGAGGAGACCGAGATGAAAGACACCAGCCTTAGAGGGCATCCCGCGTTTCATTGGCACAATGTCTTGGCTGTCAGTCAGACATGGGAGATGAATCCATTCATAAGGAGATGAGACCACTCGCACATTGTGTGTTTATGCACAAGCCTTGCATTAAACAGAGGGACAAAGAGCGTGGGGGGATTGATCCACTTTAGATCAACCAAAAATATATGTAATTTATTGCAGTATTTTTCAATTGCTAAAAAACAAAAAGAACACATAAAACACAATTATTGATACTGACATCCAGAGAGGTAAACCTGAGCTCAAATCTGCACAACTATAAGCACATTCTCAGCCTCACACGTTTTGCACAACACTACGCACAGTGTTTTGCAAATCACTAAACACAGTTCTCCACAGCTCTGGATTAGTCACTTGTTTGCCCTTTCAAAACACTACCATTCAAAATGCCACACCCATGAACCAATTGCCCAATGCACGTGCCACCTGGTTTGTTCACACAACAGTAATATATACTGTGCTGTGCATATGTTGCACTGGTTTGTGGAGAAAAATAAAATGGTTTTGTTTCAACAGTATATTTGTGCATTTGCATATTTCTGCAGACCTGAACAATTTCCATACACAATTATTTACATACAGAACTATTATGACAAAGCCCACAAAGTAGAAGTGCTTTTGGTTGAGCACAGCAGCGTGTAGTTGGTTGGACAAATATCTGGTCATATGAATGAAGTATGTGCCATTTAGAATCAGAATTTGCCGGTCAGAATTTGATCAATATTTTTGTAGTTTGGATTGCAGTACTTCATGCTGCAGGATATGAGGTTTATGTGAATTGTGTTTCGTGTTTCAACAAAATGAGTGCTGTTTTCAAAATCGTGCTTAAGCAATCGTAAAAAAACGTAAATAGATGACAGAATAACACTGCATAACAATGTCACTTGCTTTGTGTCATGAACAAAATGTATCTTCAAATATAAGTGTGAGATACTAAAGACACACTTTCCCAGTTTTAAAGTCAAACCTCTTTTCACAGACAAACCTCCAACACATTTGTAAATGTCTTCAGTCTTATTTAACAAGGTTTTCCTGGGACTCAGCAGCTCCCAAAGAAAATGAGAAAATCATATTTAGTTGACCCGTTAATTGCAGATAATTAAGCGGAACCTACATTTAGAGAGGTCCAATTGACATTGAGTTTAAAACTGCTCAAATGCAGGAAACACTCATTATGAGAAGTTTTTTTTTCGATTTTAAAAGGCCCGAAAGGTTCCAAAAATACACAAGTCACTGACCACATGCGATCACCTAATTACAGCGATTAAACAACATCATGGGGAAAATAGCCTGATGATAAAAGTATAATTACAGCAATTTGGAAATAAAAATAATTACAGGACCGCAGGCTTGATTTTCCCTGTGGTGTGCTACGGAGCAAGCGTGCTGGAAACTGGCCAAATTGATCATTCAACCAACTGAAGTTAACACTTCTCATCATGTAGTGTGTTTGCCCTCATTTCTGAAGAAACAATATATATATATATATATATATATATATATATTATTTTTTTTTTTTTTTTTTTTCCAGTAGCTCCCTTCAAATTAAACACACAGTAATCCCGACGTTCCTCCTCTCCACTCCTCTTAACTCTGATAATGTGCGTTAATTGGATTTGATGAGACGCGTCTCCCAGTCGATGCCTCTCTTAATTCCCCTCAACAATGACGTCGTCGCCGCCCACTCGAAGCAAATCGCGAATTAATGAGAGTCTTCAATTTCAGCTCTCCGTCTGAAAAAGCTAGTGTCCCAGCTCAGTGGAGGGAGACTCTGACGCAGCCTTCTGGCGAAGTCTTATTTGAAATGAGCTTGACGGTTTGCATATATACTGAGTTTGGTATTTAATAGAAACCAATGAAGACGACTCCGTTCTCTGTTGTATGGTTAGGCTGACGGCCAGGTCATTGGAAAGCAACACAACAGCAGGTGGGGTGAGATATGAGGGAGACCCGGTAGCAAGAGAAACAAACTGACATTTTAGCTGTACCAACAGGGAGAGCCCATTTATGTTTTTCAATTGGGACCAATGCACAAAAATAACGATTAACACTATGGAGGATTTTGCTGTTAACGTCACTGAACCCGACTGGCACCTGAGCTATTTGGACAAAACAGGGCTGGTCCAAGAGGGATCTACAGGACCTCTGGCACTTCATTTAGTGGCCTTATAGTTTCAAAAGGACCAAAGAAATGAATTTTTTCACTTTATTTCTCAAATATAACAAAGAAAAATATGTCCCATGATAAAACGTGAGCCCATTTGATAACTGCAACAATAGAGAGTGCTTTATCCCAGCAAGGTTTCCCAAAACAGGAGAAAAAAAAAAAAGGTCATTCAGATACGCCGGATCCTGCTAGCCTTTTAGCTAACCACCAGCTGGGCGTGAGATTCAGCCCAGCGGTGGGCCGTTGGCTAACTGCTGCCCCCGCCTCGGACAGCCCCTCCCTGAGCCCTTCCGCCTCCTCAAAACACGCACTCACATTAATCGCCTCCCTGACAAGCCGCCGATATTTTCTCCTCAAAACAGCAAGAAATTAATTTCCTGCGAGACAGCAGAAGGTGGAGGCTGTTTGACGGGAATGGCTGCCGTCCAGACCCCTTAGGACAACCACCTCAATGTAAAAAAAAATAAAAGTAATTCCCATCACAGCAGGAGCTCACGGAAGTAGGAAGAGGAAAGTGATTTCATTTTTAAATGGATTCCAATCTTATGTTCTATGGCAGAAATGGTGGCGGAGGTGAAGCGCTGACGCGGGTTTTTAACCCCCTCCCCCTCCTCCTCCTCCTCCTCCTCCTCCTCCTCCTCCTCCTCCATATCAGGTCATTCTCAGGGCCGCCAGGTGACTGAATGGTACCATCACTCGCCATTAGCCTGTCCTCCCATTAAGGAAAATATTAACAGGCTGCTGTCTGGAGGGATTAGAATGGGTGTCACACCCACCTGAAGCCGTCGTCCGCGTCCGACCGGGGCCTCTCAATCTTGGGAGCCTTGACCTGGTGGAGGGGGGGTGGGGATTTTACAGCACAGGATTCAAGATGTGTTGAACTTTCGTTCAACTTTCAAACGCACAGGGATACACACATTGGGTGCACGGATGCCCTGAGGACATCGTTAATTGAGATGCAGAGGTGAACTAGTGCATCCGCACGCGACATGTCCATACGAAGACAAACACACACAGAGAGAGAGAGAGAGAAAGAGAGAGAGAGAGAGAGAGAGAGAGACACAAACACACAGAGACAGACACACAAATACACACACACCCCCCGAGCGGGTAGACAACCACGCAGCCATAGCATTTCTCTTTCCAGCGTCATGAAGTGAGGGAATCAGTGAATGATGCAAGGGATAACAAGCTGAGTCATGTAGTAAGTTGGTGGGCCTTGGAGTGAGTGTGTCATAAGGTGTGTGTGTGTGTGTGTGTGTGTGTGTGTGTGTGTGTGGTTACGAGTCAGCAGGTAAGTGACTCGCTGAATGGAGCAGGGTGATAGGTACCTTCTTCAGGGTCTTGCCTTGGTGGGTCTGACTAGGCTTTTCAGTTTCTTTGGACCCCTCCTTAAGCTTCCTGCTGTTTAGCGTCATGAGAAAGACCAGAACACCTTCGACTTATAATCACGGGGAATTGAAGGTTGTATTTTTTCACATTAACAGTTGCAGACTTGGACACTTACCTATATAGCTAGACATTTTAAATGCATGCAACGCTTTGTAACCAGTCACTTTTACAGTTTGAATTTTTTTTCTTCAAAGCTTGAGCTAGCACTTCAAAGCAATTTTGAAAAAAAATCTCTGCAAATAGCATGGTTAAAATATTTCCAATGTGTCCTCTTGGTGTATAGAGGTACCATTGTGTTTGATCACCCCAATCCATCCTCGACTGGTCTCATAGCTTGGCCTACATACCTGCACTAGTGTCCCTTTTTATCTAATCACTGTGAGCTACCGAGCATTGCAAACTGTGGCTATTTATTAGTGGTATTTACTCCAAAGGAGCAATATTAGGGGATCTAGACCCAGGTACACTGACACAGATCCCCGGCACTCGGCGTACCGGAGGCTAATTGAATGATACAGTTAACTCAACTGCGCCTCTCCAACCCATTCGTCTTCCCGCGTCTCAAATTACACACGCGTCGCTGACATATCGCTCCGCACTCATTTGTCAGCTCCCATACACATTGTGATTATAGTGCATCGGATCTCGAAGGTAAATTAATTTATTCGTATGAAGATTGAGTAGCCGGCCAAGATAATTAATGCATGCACTCGGCACAGCAGCCGCCCGCTTCAATATTCGGCCTCGCTCCCTCGCTTGTACACAATCTCGTTCTCTTTCCTTCTCTGCCACTCAGAACTTGTACCCCACTCGCTCACACACCGACCTCACCTCTTGAGTGTGTCACCACGAACATCGTGTTCATCCTCGCTTTGTTTCGTTTGCTTGTTTCGTTTAGTCTTGGTCCTACCGCTGAACACATTCCTCTCCCCTGCCATTTGATTTTCTTTGCAAACACTCACCTGCATTGCAAAATGACATGGAACGTTAAGGAGAGTAAAAAACATGCCCGTAAACCTGCGACCAACTTGTACTGGGTAGGCGAGACTTGCCAGCTAGAAGGTGGCTAATTTGATGATCCAATTTATATTTGAACATTGCATTATTCTATACCGACATTTTGGGCACAAAAACATCTGACAGCAATAGCATAATTGCCAAGTGACAAGTGAAGTTGTAATCTAATACAGTTAGTCGATTAATTGACGCAGGACAATGTTGACCGATTGCTCGTCCTACTACTAGTAAAGTTAGACTTATTTTGTCTGCCATCCCAGCCTGGCTAGCTAGCTAGCTCGTGGCCGCTGCTGCAGGCGGATAGGCAAACTTGTGGTAGAGTTGTTGGCTAACTTAGCCTTAACTAAGTTCGATCAGATGCTGACTTTAACTTACGATTCCAAATCCGGTAGAACAATGTCTATATTAAGTTACAAATGCTCAGGCAATAACGTTGATATTGCTTTCAAACCAAAGAATGATGACTTCCGATTTAAAACTGGCTCGAATTTAGGAAACTAGCTAACTGGTTCGTTCAGTGGGGGAAAAAAACATGCTGTGGTGTCAAATTCCAGCCCGCTGAAAAGTCCACTGCCCTGGCACTACTACTAGCTGGCAATCAATCAGCCGTCGTACTGTGTGTAGATTGTTTCAGCGGAAGGAAGCGGCGGAGACTAATTTCGCTAGTAGCCATATTTCATAGTTTGTGTCATTCATGTTTGTATTTGCCTAAATATCATCATATTACAATGTAGGATTGTGTGTTCATTTGTCAAATGTCAGCCTATTTATTCATATTTTTTGGAAACCAGTAATAACGATCTGGGCCGTTTTTAGGACGTAAAGATATACTTTTTTGATTTTAGGAACTAACATTGTCATACTATGTAGGCTTGCAAAAAAAAATCGGTAATTGATTGCTTGTCCTTGGTTTTTGAAAGGGTTGTTTTATATTCACAAAATACAGCATGGCAAAATCAGTTCTTACCTTTTCTTCTCTTAACATTTTTTTAAAGATCACATTGTTTTGTTTCGTCTAAATATTTATGGGAAAATACCATTATACGTATGCATTATTCTGTCTGTAAAAACTGCATAAGGATAAAACAAATAAGTATAAGTTTGTTAGTAGTCGATTGCCTGGCCCTTTAAGATAACCGGAAAACGTTGTACCGAGGCGCTGGTGAATTTGTGACAGCAACGGGAGCTCTCTCAGTGCAATGATACCCCACCACATAATTTGCACATTGCGCAGCAGTGTGAGGTGTTGGCGACACGTTGGGATCCATATAAAGACTCCAAGGCTTGAGGCCCCGTACTTCAAGAGCGTTCGGTGGTATTCTACGCCGTCAGTTCACTGCAGTGTTACGGGCATGGATGAGATTCTAAGAAGAGTTGTAGCACAGTTACCAACGTACGAAACGCGAGACAAAACTCCGCCTCCGCCAGAATCTAACAGTGTGGAATTTATTGTTTATTATAGAAGCCTTGAGAAGGAGCAGAAGCTTGAGTTTCTTGGAAAACTGTCACAACAATACGGAGTGGATCACAAGGGAGTTTCAGAGTTAGCAGGAAAAGTGCAGGACACTCAGCTACGGGACTTGGCAACCATTTTGCAAGTCGAGGACAGACTACGTTACAGTTTGACTCCTCGTTACAAGCAGTTGCTTAATCACATAAGCAGGGTGGAAGGGGGAGTGAAGTTTTTGGTGGACCTCCGAGCCGATTTGCTTGAAATAATATCAACAAAATCAAGTGACAGTCCACACATCAGGGTATGCTTGCTTGTTGACATTTCCCTACGGTAGCCCGCGTGTATCCATTGTAGCGTTGCGCGTTTTAGAATGCCAGGTGTATAAGTGATGGAATGCTCAACTTTAGTTTACTGTCAATCGATCATCTTGTAATCACACCTAGCTCAAATAATATTTAGAGCATAGTATGATGGTTTGAAATAGTGTTTTTTTTGTTTTTTCTTCAGATTATAAATCCGTACTGTAAGTTATAAGTGTGTTTTGTCTGATGACAAGAAAATATAGATCCAATCCTATCAGGTTGATTGCATAACATTGACTCAAACACTTGTTCATTCTATCACAAGGCTTCACACCCACCAGTACATCAGACCTATTTTAGGCAAGTAACATTGGGTCTCACCTGGTATTTCACACTGGCTGTAACCTGAACTGCCCTGTGACTTTTACCCCAGTGACCCTTGCTACTAGTAAGAGTATCTGCTATTGGAATCATACCAACATACTGCTACCATTAAGAATAGTTACTTCCACTAAGCGTATTTCCTTAGAGCAGCTGACCAGCATGTAAGAGTATTTTGATATAGCTGCAATTGACTTAGACCAATATCTGCATTGAATTAGGCTATCTCGTCGCAAAAGTGTTTTTGAGAAATTGAAAGTATAATATTGTATCTGGTCCTGATATAACATTGTCAGCAGGCAGAATGCACCAAATGGTTTCTTTAAAGGCAGAATCAGCTCAAAAATACTATTTCAAAATAGGGTCAAGATAAGGCGTGCGTTTGAAAATGTCCACTTCACCATTAGACTTTTAATTGAAGTAGAGATGTGCAGTTGACTGTGAAGGCTCTTCAAAGCTTGATCTGTGTACACAATTTCAAAGCCAGGCTGATTTGTAAGGGTAACTTGTTCATAATGGGCAGCTAGCCAATTGGTTTTATGTTGAAGTCTCTAGCCTTATCCCATGCAGCTTAGGTCAATCAGAGAGTTCAAACACAGCTGTTTTCCTGTGTGTGAAATTACATACACAGTCAGTATTTTAATCACATGCACTTGGAAATTAATTTAGTTTCTTTTATTTTTTACACTGCTTTTGGATTTTGCTGTCAGGATTTTTTATTTATACATTTTTTATCTCTGCCATTCACAAATTTTCATAATAAGAGTGTTAAATGTGTTACATGAATGAAAGGAAAAGAAGCTGAAAGAATGACCGAAAAGGTGTAGGCTGAAGCCGTAGCTTTAACTTTGGTAATTTCAGACAGATTTTGGTGAACTTTAAGATTTCACTTTGGCCTTGGCTTAGTGTCTCGTCAGAGGCCTAAATGATAAGAAATATGGATGTATCTGATCATAAGTCTACATCATTTGTTATTTTATTGTTAGGCCCTGGGCTACACAACGCCTTGAATGTTGATAGGGCGTCTAGCAGACAGTCTCAACAATCTCCACTTAGTTTTTGTCCTAGTGTGAGATTGTATTCGTCACAATTACGATCTGTATTTCTTCATGTTTCCCTGGCACAGGAGGAGCCATTTATCTAGAGTAGTCCCACTGGAAATGAGGCTCTTAGGTCCCAAGTGTTATTAAATGTATGATGAGCCTGTGTGTAGGATACCACTGCAGTTGAGGAATACGTTGTAAGTCTAGTATTAGCTGTCACCACATTACCCTCCCACACTCTTTCATTACACACACACACACACACACATAATACATACATACACACTTGAATGTAAGAGCTTCATATTTACCCTAACCGTGTGTGTGTGTGTGTGTGTGTGTGTGTGTGTGTGTGTGTGTGTGTGTGTGGTCTTGTTACAGCTCAAGTCCTCTCTTCTCATTATCTGTCAAATTGATTGGAGTAGAAATGGAAAAGGCCAGGGTGAATTTTGAAACCCTTACATGTAGTGTTGATAGAGCGACGAGCGAGATAAAGTGTCGTTCCAGAGGAGGCAGGTAATCAAAGCGGCGGCGAGTTGTAAGGTAAAAGGGAAAAGAAAAAAAAAATACAACTGCCTTTCTGAAAAAGGAAGCCATTGAAGTTTGAAGTTCTCCAGACTCCAATTATTGGCCGTCTTGAGGGAGCGTCACTTTGAATTCCCTTCTTGATTAGTTTCCCTCCTGTTGCCCTATCGATTTTCTATTTTCCCTCTTCTCCTTGCGCTTCAGGCTTTCATTTTGTTTAAGCCCTGTTCAGTCGTAGCTCTTGAGAGCAGGGGTCGGAATGTGTGCGAAGAAAAGTTGTGTTCCTCCATTTTTCAGACGTCGATATTGTACGTTTTTGATTTGGACAAGAATGCTTGTGGACGTTTATCGCGGAGGCAATTTGAGCTGGGGAGCGAGGTCGTCACATGTTATACAATGGACTAAAAGGCACTGGTGCAAAGTGGAACACACACACATACACACATACACACACATACACACATCTTGGCATAGAGTAGAAAAGGGTTGTCCAGTTTGAAACGGACAATGCTGACCTGTGGTTTAGCTATTGGATACACCCCACACACACAGCCAGACACACAAACACAAACACACACACACACACTCACACACGCACATACAGCGACGTCAAAGCAAATTCTTCTGGGCTTGTCCACTGTATCATGTGAGAGTCCATCAGATCACGTCAAATCTAAATGCAGGCTGTATTAAGATAGTGTAGGACAATACATTAGAGAAAGCGATCATTCAAGGTTACTGGTTGCATTGAAAAAATATTTTTACAAGAGGCTTGTTCTTGTTTCCAAAATTGTCTTGTATTTGTCAGAGTGGAACACAAGGCTTGCCACCTAAGGTCTAGTTTTAACCTTCAAGACCCATCCCTCTCTCTCTCTCTCTCTCTCTCTCCCTCTTTCTGATTGCTTTGCGCTGTCTTGTCTCTCCGTTTCGTAGCCTAACCATCAAGGTCGGCGTTGAATAAAGCCTTACCCCTGAGGTGGATCAGGGAGAGCCTTGTGGACAGAGCTTTGGAAGCGGCCCTACTTGAACCTGTCTGACATGGCCTCCGGTCTCCCGGACTCACCGTCCCTGAGGTTATTATTTGGCCTCTCATGTCACGCACAGATGGTTTTGCTTGTGCTGAGCGAGTTTCTCCCACATAAAACACATTGCACATAATACACATTATATCAAATATGATCTTACAGGAGCGGGTCCACAGGGTTAGCCATGTCCGGCGCTCTCCAAGAACGTGGGCGGTGACGGTATTTCATTTCGATAACGCCACTGCCTTTGCTCGCCGCCACGGCGGCTGCCCTTTCATTGTGATGGGCCGGGGCTAGGATGACGGACAGGTGGCCAGGCCAAAGAGACCGGCGGACTGGCTGACGGACGGTTGGCCTGCGTCTGCGGCGTGAGCGGCCGGTGGAGACGGGCCCCGCTTTACGGGTCAGAAGGTGGAGCTCGAGTGTCGTCCCCGTCCGTCTTCTCCTGGCTGTTTACAATGGCTTGGCTCTAAAATGAAACCTGACCCGGCTGCCTGGCACAAGCCGTGCTCAAAATGTCACGTTTTTTCCCCCCCTTCTGCCTTGTTTTATTAAAAGTGCCCCCCCGTAGCTTGGGCTGTAGCCCGCGCCTCTGCCTTTCATGGTACCGTGTTATTGAAATGTCCTGAATGCGAATGAACCCGTCGGCAAACGTCGCCTGGGCGCGCCCCTGCAACGAGCTGACATTACGAGCACACAGAGCGAGAGGTCGCGGTGCAACGTCGATGACATATAGGTAGCTACGCTTTGCTCTAGAGAAACAGTCCCGACTCTCTGAAAATACCTTAGCGGACGTCGTTCGTTCTGTAGTACGGAATTGGAGCATGGACCATTTTACTTTTCGGTAGCCCAGAGAAAAACGAAAGTTGAGTTT
The DNA here is from genome assembly GCA_017639675.1 of Aplochiton taeniatus. Lineage (NCBI taxonomy): Eukaryota > Metazoa > Chordata > Actinopteri > Galaxiiformes > Galaxiidae > Aplochiton > Aplochiton taeniatus. Next base: position 4,025,134 of record CM030190.1, read on the forward strand.
ATTGAACTGGACTCCTCCTCTTCTCTCTCTTCCCCGTCCACAGGACCTGAATGGGACTCTGAAGAGCCTGCTGTCTGAATGGTTCTCTGTGGGCCTCCTCCGCCTGGAGAGGATCACCTGGCAGTCACCCTGCGAGATCCTGCAGAAGATCAGCCAGTAAGAACTTGCCGATCCGAACATGTATTTACACGCACAGACACGCGCGCACTCAAGCCAACACGTACACTAAAACAAAGGAATACACACGTAGGCGCTCTGTGACTCACACTGATGTAACGCGCTGAAGAATACATTCGCACATTCACTGACTTGTCAGTGACTGACAGTGGGACCAATTCCCCGTAAACGCAACAAGATCTTTTCGCGGCCAAACCGACTCTCTCCGTCTCCCTCCCAAACCCCCCTCCCCCCGCTACCCCCCCCCCCCCCCCCCCCCCCCCCCCCCCAGGTACGAGGCGGTGCACCCGGTGAGAAACTGGACGGACATCAAGCGGCGCGTGGGGCCCTACCGCCGCTGCTACGCCTTCACGCACGCCGCCATGCCAGGGGAGCCCCTGGTGGTGCTGCACGTGGCCCTCACCGAGGACATCGCCGACAACATCCAGGTCAGGGACCCCCAGGGGCCTCACTCCGTTCACCAGCAATCGTTTTGTTTGTGTTTTAGGTTTTTATGTCTTTTTTTTAACTGAGACACGTTTTTATTTTTACTTATTGGCCTGTTGTGAGGGATTGAAATGTTCCCCCTTTACTCCCCCCCCCCCCCCCCCCCCCTAGAGTATCGTGCGGGAGTTTTCCACCGTGGATTCCAATGAGGACGTGAACAAGATCAACGCGGCCGTCTTCTACTCCATCTCCTCCACGCAGGCCGGCCTACAGGGCGTGGAGCTGGGCAACTACCTCATCAAGAGGGTGGTCCGGGAGCTGCAGGTGACTACAAAGTGCCACCTGGAACTAGGGCCTATGGGTAGCTGAGTTCCACAGGTGCCGTAACGGAACCCCACAGGAAACCTAGTACTATTTAGAAAAATCCCCAGTAACATGGCCCCCTTTCTACTGAATATGGCCACTCTCCGAGTGATATTTGATATAAACATGGCCACACTCCGGTACTTATTTTGACTTTCATATGTTCTGTTTATGTAAAGATAACATAAGTCTACTAGCACTGTAGCTTAAACATCTCTTGGTCTGGTGTGTTTCCAGAGAGAGAGTGCTTGCGCGCGTGCATGTTTGTTGCGTTCTAAGTGCTTTTTCTAAGCCTAAGAGGGCTGTGTGCTGGTGTGGGTCTGTAGCTCTAAAGGACAGGCCGTGGTGTGAGTCTCCAGTTAGGGGGAATGGGCCTCACCACAGCAGCTATTAAACACCTGTCGCTGCCTGCCCTCCTCCACCGGGCCGCTGGTAATAAGTGATGAGCCACTTTGGCTCTAGGTACATCGTTCCAACTCGTGTGTGTGTGTGTGTGTGTGTGTGTGTGTGTGTGTGTGTGTGTGTGTACTCCTGCACGTGCGCACGTGGGTTTTTCTGTGTGTGTGTTTGTGCATTTGTCTTCATGACGTGTCTGTGGGCAGATAGACTCTGTGTGTGGGTGAGTGGGTGGGTAGGTGGGCGGGTGTGTGTGTTTTTGTGTGTGTGTGTGTGCGTGTACGTGCGTGCGTGTTCCCTTTATACGTTGAGCCTAGCCGCTCAGCCCCAGCCCGCTTGTCAGATAGCCCAGCTGACGTGCTGAAGGCGAACAGCCCCGATTGTCTGAACGCTGGGATGGTTCCTCTGAGTGGAAGGAAGAAGGGCCCCCGTCATCTAAACAGAGCCATTTCATTGGTCCAGGCAGTTCTGCCCTGGCCTTTCAGCTCAACATGTCTGTTTCATTATTTAATTATTTTAAAGCCAAAGCTTTTTTGTGTGTGTGTGTGTGTGTGTGTGTGTGTGTGTGTGTGTGTAATCCACCCTCGGATTTTCTCACCACCTGTGTGTGTGTGTGTGTGTGTGTGTGTGTTCGTTCCACCCTATATTGCATCCCCCCTACTTTACAAAAGGGAAAATAGGCAGGATTTACTTCGAGTGCTTAGAGACAGACAGACAGGCAGGCAGACAGGCAAACAGATGTATGTGGAGGCTTACTGTACATTATGGTGTGTTGGTGGGGTTGTTTGTATTGCTGTTCCAGGGCTGATGAAATAAGCAATATTAAATGTCACGGATATACTGTCCCTATAAGTCCTTTGGCAGAAGCAATATGAACAAAAACCGGGACAGACGCTCTATCATTGATCAAATATAATAATCAAATAAATCTCTCTTCCAGAATAAGGAAGTTGGCTTATAGCTGAATATTTGCTGGCCAGGGCCCGAGACTGCTAACATGTCAATAACACAGAACAGATGGAAATCTGGTTGTTTTAAATCCCAGCCACCTGTTGGGAATGATTTGATGATGGCAGACTATTTGAAGAGTTTGATAATTGTTTGGATTTGATTGGTGTTCAAACGTAAAGGAAATCCTGCGGCAGTGATCGGTGCTCAAAGGGTTGAGCTCGTTTATAAAGGAGGGCTTATGGCTCTCTGAAGTCCCTTCCACAGATGAGTGATACGGCTTTGGTCTGACGGCGTTTCTTATTCCCGTGCTGCTTCAAAATGTGGCCGTTATCCAACCCACTGGCACCCGCTCCTGTGAAAGGCCCACAGGGCTACATAAACGTGGCCATATTTGAGATGACCTTTCACCTTCCAAACACCCGACCCTGCAGAGGGAGGGGGGGGGGGGGGGATAGAGACAGAAGGGTAGAGGGAGAGCGGGTGACGTAGACAGGGAGGGGGGGGAGAGCCTTGGCAGCTTCCTCCGGCCTGAGGAACCCAGGGTCACCGCCCCACTCTAAAGGTGAACGGAGGGATTCGGCCCGTCACACTGGGAACACCAGAGTGATTGATGGGTGGAAAAGGAGAGGAGAAGGGTAAGGTCAATGGCGGGGGGAGGGAATGGGGTGGCCGGTTGTCTTTAGCAATTGGACCCTGGGGCCTGCTCCTGGCTCCCAGCTCATTGAATCATCCCTGTCTTTCTTTCTTTCTTTCTACTTTATAGTTGAATCTCAATTTTTGTTGTAGTTTCTAGTATCTAGTATCTCCCTGCTTCAACGCTCTCCCTCCCTCCTCCACTCTCTCCGTCCCTCTCTCTCTGCCCTCGCTCTGTCCCCCTCCTCCCTCCCTCTCTCTCTCTCTCCCCTCACCCCTCACTCCCTCCCCTGCCTCCGTCCCTCTCTCCCTCCCCTCCTCCCTCCCTCCATCCCTCTCTCCCTCCCTTGAATCCCTCTCTCCCTCCCCTCCTCCCTCCCTCCATCTCTCTCTCCCTCCCTTGAATCCCTCTCTCCCTCCCCTCCTCCCTCCCTCCATCCCTCTCTCCCTCCCTTGAATCCCTCTCTCCCTTCCCTCCCTCCCTCCCCGGCCTGTCTGCCAGCTCCTAGCAGCCCACTGACCACGGCGGTAGGAGATAATTGAAGTGATGCATGGGAAGTGACCCTCTGACATGTCCGCCTTACATCCACCCACTCCAGGGGAGGAAGAAGCACACTGGAACGGATGAGAAACGGAGAGATGACGAGAAGTGAAGTAGAGGGGGAAATGATAGAGAGAGAGAGAGAGAGAGAGAGAGAGAGAGAGAGAGAGAGAGAGAGGGATGGATGTCTAGGCAGAGAGTGATGCAATTTCAAACCAGAGAGAGAGGAGATGTGGAGAGGAGGATGGGGAATGAAAAGGTTAGGGCGTATGGAAGAGGGGTAATGGAGAGAGAGAGAGAGAGAGAGAGAGAGAGAGAGAGAGAGCGCCAGCGGAGAGCCAGCTCCGGTGTGTTCCCTGCAGGGCTGGTCTGTCTGACACCTCTGGTTCCTCATCAACAGCCTCTCGTGAGCTCCGCGCTCCACGCTAGCTGCTCTGCCGCCTCTCCCTCCGCCAGGAGAGAGGAAGAGGAGGAGGGAAGGCAATGAAGAAGTGAGAGGAAGGGGGTCCGAGATGGGAAGAGCCGCATTGGACATTTAAAGTGATGCTATTGGAGGGGAACGAGGGGTTAACAAACGGGGATTGAAAGTGAAAGAGATGGATGGAGAGAGGGAGGGAGGGATGGATTAACGGAGGAGTGGAGGGAGGAGGTTGAGGAAGGTGGTATCCATCTCCATCAGGGAGGCACTGACGGAGAAGATGGGAGTAGGTTTGGGCTGTTCAAGGCAGTCGTGTGTGTGTGTGTGTGTGTGTGTGTGTGTGTGTGTGTGTGTGTGTCGGTCGGTCGGTGGGTTTGTCAGTCGGTCAAATAAACAGTAGATAGACTTTGAACCTGATTAGAACTGCAATTTTCTCTAACCATGTGTTCTGACCTGGCCTCTTCTTCTTCATTCTCCCTCCCTCCCTCCAGAGTGAGTTCCCCCACATGGCCCAGTTCTCCAGCCTCTCCCCCATCCCGGGCTTCTGTTCCTGGCTGCAGGGCCTCCTCGCCCAGGTGCGCAAGGAGGGCCGGGCCGCCGACCTCCTGTCAGCCCAGGAGTGGCGGGAGGTGGAGCAGGCCACCGACGCGGCCCCCGGGGGCCCGGCCCTGGACGCCCTCCGCAAGCTGGTCAGCACCAGCGACTGGGTCCGCTCGGAGCGCCTGGCCGCCGCCCTGGAGCCGGCCCTGATGCGCCTGTGCGCCTGGTACCTCTACGGCGAGAAGCGGCGTGGCTACGCCCTCAACCCGGTGGCCAACTTCCACCTGCAGAACGGCGCCACCCTCTGGCGGCTCAACTGGCAGGCGGACACCAGCCCGCGCGGCGCCGCCAACTCCTGCGGCATCATGGTCAACTACCGCTACTTCCTGCAGGAGACGCCGGCCAACAGCGCCGCCTACCTGCAGAGCAAGGCCATCGCCGCCTCCGAGCAGGTGCTGGGGCTGGTGGCGCAGTTTCAGAAGAACAGCAAGCTCTGACGCGGCGGAAACGTAGACCGACACACACACACACACACACTCTCTCACACACACACACACACACACACACACACACACACACAAGCGTGCCCTTGCACTATGAAGACTTTGGATTGATGGACTTAAGTGATTTTGATTGGCCAAAGCCACTTGTTCTTGTGGATTCTTTTGTGAAATGGCTTGATGTGCGTCTGAGTTCTTTTCTTCTCTGGTTGCCGTGAGGAAGTGAGACAGCGGCGGTTGTTTGCTCCAATTGGCCCATTCACGGCGGTCCTTAATGGACTCTTGGGTACATTGTAATGTGTTTGAACTGCCGTGAGTTGAATGGACAAACAGCATGGCTGTACTGGGACACATAAAATGGCTGACCCACTATTAACCATTCTGTTGTCACTGGCAACCCCATTATCGACATAGAAATTCCTGTTTTACGGACAGGCGAAGGTCTCTAGAAGCACCAGCGTTTTAAAAACGAAACAAATGGCTGCTTTTGAACTACTGGGTGAGACAAGATTAAATATGAATTTTATATACGGTGTATTCCGCCAGTTTTCTTTAGTGGTCGAAACGTCTCAAAGACATTTCTAATCGGCTAACTGTGTGTTGAAACTGCCTGTCCGTTCTTTTCCTTCTTCTTCTATGGTTTGAGGGGTTCTGTTGTTGATTGATCCCTGCTGACGTTGAGCTCTTATCCGTCAACGTGTGAGAGGGGGCCGTCAGTGGTTGTACAGGCTTAAGGAATAAAAAGATTTTCATTTATTTGGCTCGTCTTTGTTTCTGGCAAAACTGCGAGCTGTGTGTGTGTGTATGTGTGTGTGTGTGTGTGTGTGTGTGTGTGTGTGTGTGTGTGTGTACCCACATGTTCTAATTTTCTATTTTTCCGTGAGTCATATTACAAATTTGGAAGCCCTCTTAAAACATATAAATAGACATTTATTTGAACTCCCCGTGGAGAATGTTTGTTCCTCAACATGCAAGGCAACATGCCCTCTATGGGGACCCACTCCCCATTCGGGAAATGTCAAAATAACCCATCCATTCTCCGCCAAACACGACTCCCCGTAGGTTGGTTGTGGACCCACCGGCGTCAGTAGCTCACACTCCTGTGTTGGAACTGTTGTATTTGATAAGATTCCCCATCTGTCTCTCTCTGTCACTCTCCCTCCCTTTCTCCTTGTCTCCTTCTCTCGCCCTCTCTCTCTCTCTCTTGCTGTTTCTGTCTCTCAACGCTCGTGTTTTAACATCACAGTATGACGGCTAAGCAGAAACCATATCAGGCCGCACTCCATTGTTGTGAAATAACAGAACACAGCAACTTGACTGTGAAATTACATTTTATCTCTCTAAGGAGACAAACCTATCTCTCTTTCACTGCCTTTTTGCCTCTCTCTCTCTCTCGCTCTCTCTCTCTCTCTATCCCTCTCTCCTCTCTGTATGTCTCTGGTTCTCTCTCTATCTCCATCTCTATCCCTCTCTCCTCTCTCTGTATGTCTCTGGTTCTCTCTCTCTCTCTCTCTCTCTATCCCTCTCCTCTCTCTGTATGTCTCTGGTTCTCTCTCTCTCTCTATGTCTCTATCCCTCTCTCCTCTCTCTGTATGTCTCTGGTTCTCTCTCTCTCTATGTCTCTATGTCTCTGGCTCTGGTTCTCTCTGCCTCCCTTTCTTTTCCTTGCCATGAGTTAATGAAGTGAGAAATAAAGCTAAGGTAAATGGTTAGATGGATGTCGTTGAGTTGGAAATCGCTAGGGAGGTATTCAGGAGGCATAAAGAAGGACAGCGTTTAAGAGAACACACTTCAGAGTGTGTCTTCAGAGACAAAATACACACGTGTGTGTGTGTGTGAGAGAGAGAAAAAAAAAGAGTGGTTACTGCATCGTCACCCTGTCTTCATGGTACAGAACCCGCCAGGAGGCAAAATAGATGGGGTGTGAGTTGCCACGGTAACAACAGGGACTGGATGTCCCCGCAACCGGTTAACACTTCTGGATCAGTCTCGGCTAACGATGGCAGGACTGTCCAATGGACGGACACCAAACCAGGTAAATCAGACTGTCCAATGGACGGACACCAAACCAGATAAATCAGACTGTCCAATGGACGGACACCAAACCAGGTGAATCAGGCTGTCCAATGGACGGACACCAAACCAGGTGAATCAGACTGTCCAATAGATGGACACCAAATCAGGTGAATCAGACTGTCCAATAGACACACACCAAACCAGGTTAGTTTGACTGTCCAATAGTTGGACACCAAATCAGGTGAGACAGACTGAGCTTCTTTTTCACTCTCATCAAAGTTATATTTGACTCCAAGAGAATAATTCCATACATTTCAATTGGGAAAAAAGTATCGCATTCAGTATTTCTAGAACCTCAATCTATGGAAACTACAAAGATGCATTACTTTGTGAAAAAACATTTCAAGAAGGTTACTTTAAAATGAAATGTCTGGTACAAGTATTTTTCTTTTTTTATAAAATGAGAGCGGCAGACACAAAGCATGTCCAAACATGTATACAGAGGAAGACCACAACAGGTTGATGGGTGGTGAACGTAGAGCGGCGGACACAAAGCATGTCCAAACATGTATACAGAGGAAGACAACAACAGGTTGATGGGTGGTGAACGTAGAGCAGCGAGTCCCTGCTAAACGGGCTGTTACGGTTAGCATTCGGCTTCAGCCAGCGAAGTGATTGACCGCCACCATGATGCTCCAACCATATGTCTCCTCAGAGAAGGAGGAGTCTTCGTATCTCTGAGAATCTTGCTCTAGTGTACAGTGGTGATCACTGGCTGTACTGGGGAAGTGTGTGTGTGTGTGTGTGTGTGTGTGTGCGTTTACCTTCTTGATTAGTCGAGTATGGGGCCTTTCATGTCTGATTGATGTAATTCACGGGTGGGCCAATTTTACCTTTCAAGATTTAATTACAGCATATAGGTCTGTGTGTCCAGCAAAGCTCAGATTTCCCTAATCAAATAATTATTAGCTCTTTAATCAGGACTTTGATTTGAGTCAGCTAGTCCACAATTACTACCTGTCGCACAAGACAGAAACCTGTGTTCCAAATCCCTTTCTGACCCAATAAACTGTTCCAAACTCCCTACACGTTTAAACACAACACTGGTTATATATGGGAGAACCCACACACTTCCTAGTCCAATCAGACAGCAGGTGATTAGTCACTTTCAATCACACGAAAGACACTTTAGTTTTTATCTCCGCAAGACAGGTTTGAATCCCCCCCCCCCCACCCACCCCACTAAATTAACTATAGATGAAACCCATCTGGGCTTTTTGTCGGAGGAGCGGAGGGCCTATTAGCTCACCTGCTCTGGTGATTACATAAACAGCGTTCGTGCGTGCGCTCCTTCACAGTTTTGTCCCATTTCCTGTTCTACCATTGGTCGATAATGAAACCCCGCGTCGGTTCGATATCGTCCGTTGACTTCAGTCCGAGTCACGCCGCCAACTGGGTCCAACCGATAGAGAACCGCCACAGATTTAATTCAAATGGATCCATGCCGTCCGCTGCTCTGCCCGACATACACCTGCTATCCTTCATCTAAAAACAATACTCCCTTTGTTCCCTGACGGCGGAGGAAGTTCCCTCCGCGTTGGCAGGAAATGGTTTTACAAATGAGGCTAATCTGTCGCTGCTGATTGGGAAAATCAGTAGGAGGGCTGGCTGATTGATAGGAAGGAAAATGGAAATAGTTCACCTGCTTTTTATTAATTTTTTTACCAAAAAAAAAGGCCTACACCATTCTGTCGCTCTTCCGCATATTGGCTCAACCACTCACGTGTGGCTTGGTAAAATATATATATAAAAAAATACTTTTCATATTGTGTGCTATGGTGGCCTAGCAATCTAAGCGGTCAGCCCTATGTTCCCTCAGCCCTATGTTCCCTCAGCACCTTTTATATTTTCCCATCCAAATTAGTCCCTATGTTCCCTCATGAACCTTTTTTCAGGGGGGTATTATTCATTCACGTTTGAGTGTCACACAATTTGTAAAAGTGGAATATTGAAGCCAAATAGCTTATTGTTTTGGGTTTTGAAAAGATAATTACTGTCAACAATATCATCACTGATGTTCCTCGTTTTTGAATAATGACATTTTTCTGAAACAAAGAGGATCAGTATTTATTTCCCGCGAATAAAAGGGTACACATCCAAAACATAAAATACAACAATATCTGTTAAATTGTATGAGAACAGTTCATTATTATACCAGCTCACATTTACGAGGGGAACATAGGGCTGAGGGAATAGGTTTGAGGGAACATAAAGCTGAGGGAACATAGGGTTTAGGGAACATAGGGTTGAGGGAACATAGGGCTGAGGGAATAGGGTTGAGGGAACATAGAGCTGAGGGAACATAGGGTTTAGGGAACATAGGGTTGAGGGAACATAGAGCTGAGGGAACATAGGGCTGAGGGAATAGGGTTGAGGGAACATAGAGCTGAGGGAACATAGGGCTGAGGGAACATAGGGCTGAGGGAATAGGGTTGAGGGAACATAGGGCTGAGGGAACATAGGGTTGAGGGAACATAGGGCTGAGGGAACACAGGGCTGAGGGAACATAGGACTGAGGGAACATAGAGCTGATGGAACATAGGGCTGAGGAAACATAGGGTTGAGGGAACATAGGGCTGAGGGAACATAGGGCTGAGGGAACATAGGGCTGAGGGAACATAGGGTTGAGGGAACATAGAGCTGATGGAACATAGGGTTGAGGGAACATAGAGCTGATGGAACATAGGGCTGAGGAAACATAGGGTTGAGGGAACATAGGGCTGAGGGAACATAGGGCTGAGGGAACACAGGGCTGAGGGAACACAGGGCTGAGGGAACATAGGAATGAGGGAACATAGGGCTGAGTGAACATAGGGATGAGGGAACATAGGGCTGAGGGAACACAGGGCTGAGGGAACATAGGCCTGAGGGAACATAGGGCTGAGGGAACATAGGGTTGAGGGAACATAGGGCTGAGGGAACATAGGGCTGAGGGAACATAGGGCTGAGGGAACATAGGGCTGGGGGAACACAGGGCTGAGGGAACACAGGGCTGAGGGAACATAGGGCTGAGGGAACATAGGGCTGAGGGAACAAAGGGCTGAGGGAACATAGGGCTGAGGGAACACAGGGTTGAGGGAACATAGGGCTGAGGGAACATAGGGTTGAGGGAACATAGGGCTGGGGGAACACAGGGCTGAGGGAACATAGGGCTGGGGGAACACAGGGCTGAGGGAACATAGGGCTGAGGGAACACAGGGCTGAGGGAACATAGGGCTGAGGGAACATAGGGCTGAGGGAACACAGGGCTGAGGGAACATAGGGCTGAGGGAACATAGAGCTGAGGGAACATAGGGCTGAGGGAACATAGGGCTGAGGGAACATAGGGCTGAGGGAACATACACACGCTCCCCACTCTAAGATGGATCTATGACCGTCGGTGTGGGGTAAGCATTTATCTGACCAGTGTTGCAACGCTTCAAATTCAGGATCACATCGCCATCACAAGCTGTTTTTCTTCTTCATGAATTTCTCGCAGTAGCATCTTATGCGGCCACTTCTGAAGTAGACTAGAGTTGGTTGAGTTACTGTAACAGGAACATGACATCTACGTGCACGGACAATTATACATCTGTAGTTTAGCCTAGCGTTGCTTGCTTCGTTTAGTTGGGTAAGCTGTGAGGCCGAGAGTCCACCTCCATGGAATTTGGTCGCGCGAGTTCGGGGGAGGATCCATTTGCACTTTTCAATGGTGACCTGCTGTTTATAAAACTCTCAGGCCCTGGAGATGACACCGAGGGGAGTAATGATACATTTTCAAGTCAACTATTCCTTACTGCCTTATTATATTTTATCATATCATGTCACGTCACCTCACAACATATCATATCATGTCAAATCATATCATGTCATATCATATCATCACATAATATCATATCATATCATATCAAATCATATTACATATCATATCATATCAAATCATATTACATATCATATCATATCAAATCATGTTACATATCATATCATATCAAATCATATTACATATCATATCATATCAAATCATATTACATATCATATCATATCAAATCATATTGCATATCATATCATATCAAATCATGTTACATATCATATCATATCATATCATATCAAATCATATAACATATCATATCATATCAAATCATATTACAAATCATATCATATCATATCATATCAAATCATATTACAAATTATATCATATCATACATATCATATTATCATATTATATCATATCATATCATATCAAATCATATTACATATTATATCATATCGTATCATATTAATAGACCACCATTGTGGTGAGCTACAGCTGTAGGTTGAGCTCATGCATTAGTCAGTTCCCCCTCATGTTTTAATAAACCATTCCTTTCACTTCGAAAATGGCTTCCTTTCAGGTCGTCACCTCATAGCAGAAGAGAGGTCGACTTCTGCTTCCGGAGAGAGCAGCGTGCGTCCAGCAGAGGTCTACGACATTCCTTAAGATCGGAAACACGGGGACTCTCCAACAAAGCTTCCTGTTCCCGTTGCCCTGGTTACCGTTGTC
>CM030190.1:4046673-4086673 GCA_017639675.1 Aplochiton taeniatus
GTGATGAAATGATTGTCGTTCTATCGACAGGCTTCTCTTGTATTTTACGGCTAGCTATTCGCTCCCGCAGGCTGCTTACGTACGTAGCTACGATGGCCGACAGCAGCCCGGCCCACGCAGTCTAACCAGGGGCTGAAAAGTGAACGTGGAAGATGGCGGTTGGTCTGCCATGGCAACAGGGCAGACACAGGGGCGGTTCCTGTTTGACGTGTGGTGAGATTGGGGATGGAAAGGCACTAGGGGTGTGGGTTTGTTTGTGTGTGTGTGTGTGAGGCACTTCTAATGGTGGTATGGTTCTAACCGGAAAGGCTTAGTGTGTGCCTGAGTGTGTGTGTGTGTGTGTGTGTGTGTGTGTGTGTGTGTATGTGTGTGTCTCTAATGGTGTTATGGATCTGACTGGAAAGGGTTGGTGTGTGTGTGTGTGTGTGTAAGTGTGTGTGTGTGTGTAAGTGCCTCCTGTATACTTTGTAGTGGTGACTGGAAATGGCTTGTCTTAACCTGCTGTTTGGTGTGGGAGATGCTCAATGCACTTTGCTGACCGGATCCTTCCACAAAGAGGAACATCTGTGCCTTGGTCAGAGGGAAGAGGAGCCCAACGCCATCTCGCTCGCTGTGGGGCTTAATGTCGAACCACTGTACCAGACACACACACACACACACACACACACACACTCACACACTAACTACACAGGCAGAAAATGCACCCACAGCCACTTATGAGCAAACACAGATACAGACAAAAACAGTCTTTTCAGATAGATAAACGTAGATCATTTTTCTGTCTCTCTCTCTCTCTCTCTCTCTCTCTCTCTGTATCCATTAGCAGCACACAGACTGTGTGTCCTGTCTCCACCTGGCAATTTCTCCTCGGGGTCAGCATAGATGCTCCTGTCTCTCTGTAACACGTAAATACTCAAACACAAAAACACCAAACACGGCTACTCTCCTCGACAACGCTTGTGCCTCTCCCCCCAGTGTGTAGCTATAATGGTCTGGGCTGGATGCAAACATGTAGTGTGTGTGTGTGTGTGTGTGTGTGTGTGTGTGTGTGTGTGTGTGTTTGTGTGTGCGTGCGATCAGGGCCGTGTGATTTACAGGTTTTGGCTGCGTGCCATGCTTGGCGGGGCCACGCTCCCACCGGGAGGTTCCTCCATAACAAATAGCCTGCTTCATCTGCAGGGACGGAACGCCGGCCCAGATGGGAAGGACTCAAGCCGGCCTGCAGGGGGCGCCAGGGAGCGGCTGGCTCTAAAGGTTCAAGAACGGGGGGGGCTGAGATCATCGATGGAAAGGATCGCTGAACGCCGGGTGGAGACAGGCCTTTCAGTTCAGACCGCTGTCTCTCTTTCTCGCTCTCGCATAGAAGAGGATCCCTCCCTCTTTCCCGCTTCCTTCGCTCTACCTCTTCTCTCGGTTGTTTCCACTCTTTCTTCCTTGTGAGATTTGGAGAGGGACGAGCACTCGTGTGTGTATGTGTGTGTGTGTGTGTGTGTGTGTGTGTGTGTGTGTGTGTGGGTGTGTGAGTGTGTGTGTGTGCCTGATGGGTGTGGTTCAGATCACCCACATCTCAGCGATGACGACAGTACGATTGGTAAGCAATGGTTAACATGTCTGTGTGTTTGTGTGTCTGTGTGTGTGTGTGTGTGTATATGTGTGTATGTCTGTTTGTGTGTTTTGTGTGTTTGTGTGTATGTGTGTATGTGTGTATGTGTGTTTGTGTGTATGTGTGTTTGTGTGTTTGTGTGTTTGTGTGTCTGTGTGTTTGTGTGTCTCTGTGTTTGTGTGTGTGTGTGTTCCGTGTTTGTGTGTTTTCAATTCTGTCCAATTTCACAGAGATGGTCTCAATCATTTGAATGTAGCAGGTAGCATAATAATTCTGCTTTGCTTTACAGAAGGACATACTATAGATCAACTCCCTGGTGGTTCACACACACACACACACACACACACACACACACACACACACACACACACACACACACAGACTGAAAGGCCTCTGCCAATAATACTGCCGTCATGAGCTGTGAATGAGCTGCACAATCTGCGCAATCTGCACAATCAACTGATTGATGACTAGTATTACGTAGAGTCCTGCACACACACACACATACACACACACACACACACACACACACACACACACACACACACACACACACACACACACACACACACACACACACACACACACACACACACCTACACACACACACACACACACACATCTACAGTAAAAAATCAAGGAGAAAGCAGTGCCAAAGAAAACAAACAGAAAACACAACAAAAGAGAGTGTCACAGATTTTACATTACATTAAATTACATTACTTTACATTACATTACATTACTTTACATTACATTACATTACTTTACATTACATTACTTTGTATTTCATTAAATCTTCTTCATTTAGCCGACATTTTTATCCAAAGCAACTTGCATGGAAATGACAGGGAGCCCCTAGAGGGTTAGGTGCCTTGCTCAAGGGGACACTGTAGTGGTGGTGTTCCCAGGTAGGATTTGAACTCATGGTCACCAGGTAGCAGTCCTACCCACTAGCCCACCTTTATCCCCACATGCCGGCCTCTCTGTCACAAATCGTTTTATCATTAGCAAGTCATTTTCTTTATATTTTGCAGAGATAGACTTTCTAAAGTAGAGTTGGTGTTATCCAATCAATATAAACGCAGAAAAAATACCAATACTCAGCACTAGAACTGGATCAAGACGTTGTAATGTTGTTCTCCAATTCCACCAGTGGGATCGTGCAAACAATGAACAAAATAGTTGCCGCTGGTGGGACCGTACTTGCTAAAGGGAATATCTCAACGTTCCCACAGACACACTCCTAAAGTTCAAATCTTATGCAAGCGCCGTGTGATGCAGACGCTGTGCTGCATTAAAATGTGTCGATGGTGGGAGACTAAACACATCTACTCGTGGAGTTCTCACACACACACACACACACACACACACACACACACACACACACACACACACACACACACACACACACACACAACATGAATACAGAGGATTAAGCAGCTTTGGATTTAACGATGCAGTTTGAACTGAAAGGCTGTTATGAGCAGAACAAAAGCACGAAAAAAAACGTTAGAAACGTTTTGTACTGTTTCTAATATGCCACCGCAATTATTACCCTTTTCTCCTGTTGGCGGATTGTCGTGTGTTTGGAGCTACTTATTCTCCGACAGGTTACACATACTTTTATTTTCTTGTTCCTTTCTGTGTGTGTGTGTTTGTGTGTGGGACTGATTGATCTCTCTTTCAACAGTGTGCCCGTCTTCCCAGTGGGTTATGTATAGCGTTCCCTGTCCGTACGCCTGGAGGACCGGCCGCGGGCTCTGATTATGCCAGGCTTTTTGACGGTGCACAATTCCCGGCATCAGCCTCATCAGAGCGGCAGTGGAACCGCTGGTAAGTGTAATTATCCGCTCAGTAGGTGAACGCACGCCTTTCCCCCACCGGCTGCCCTAGATAATAGGAAATGATCTGGACTATCTTGTGAGGGTTTCAAAGCTTGTTTTGTAAAAGAGTAAACGTTTAATATGTGTGTTTCTTTTTTTCAGCAATGGAACGGATTTTTACTCAGATGATAGCTGGAAAAAAGTGGGGACGTTTCCGTTGCTTTGAAATGGAGAAGGGGGATAACAAATTCATTCATTTTTTTATTATTTTTCGTGCTGAAAATGATTCCTGGAGGAGAATAAAATGATTAATATTATTTAAGACTTCTGGAGCATGCTGACTTGTGCCTATTCAAATAATTATTGCAGAACACACAAAGACCCCCTACACACATACACCACATACACACACACACACACACACACACACCCACACACACACACACACACACACACACAAGTTTCCAGACTGGTCTCACACAGGTGTCAATCTAGACCTCATTTAACACTGTTGTTTTCTGTTCCACACATAATGAAGGCTAATGAATCAACAAGCGTCTGGATAGTGTGTGTGTGTGTGTGTGTGTGTGTGTGTGTGTGTGTGTGTGTGTGCGCGTGTGCATACGCGGCTGTGTGAGAAGGCCGTGTTTTTAAGCCCAGTCGCATGTATGTGTTTGTCAATGCATGTGTGTTGCACGCCCACAGTGCACAAACTAAATGGATGCAAGATTGCTCGTTAGCTAATGAGGGCGACTGGCTGGGTAAAGACGTGCTGCTCCTTTTCATGTTGCCGAGCCTCTGGTTGGGCTTCAGAATCAGTGCGTCACATCCCCACACGTTTCCTTTCCAAGGGGCATTGATCGAACATCTTGGGCCTGCGAACCTACGGGAAGGACGTACAAAAGTCAGTTCTCCGACGTCCTGATTTAGACATGCGCCGTGTTCCGTAGGTGAGTTCTAAATCAAATCAAAGAGAATCATGTGAAGTGTGTGTGACAGCCAAAGGACCCTTAACCTCCAACTGGTACTCCGCTCTCCAGCTTTGTCCCAGAGTGTTGTTCATTAAGATGGATATCTGGGTCAGGAAGCCTGTGTGTTTCTGGTGTCCCTAAACGGTGTCAAATACACTGCGCCTTGGCCTTTGCTGATTGTCTCATTTATTTCGACATTCAATCCCGTTTGTGTTTCTGTCGTGTCTGTATGGTTAACCCCGCTCAGCACGAAACCCAGTGAGAGCTGAGAAGAGAGCGAGTGAGTGGGAAAGATGGTGTCTGCACTACAAGAGAGTGTGTGTGTGTGTGTGTGAGAGAGAGAGTGTGTGTGTGTGTGTGTGTGTGAGAGAGAGAGAGAGAGAGAGAGAGAGAGAGAGAGAGAGAGAGAGAGAGACAGAGAGAGAGAGAGAGAGAGAGGGAGGGGAGAGAGAGAGGGGAGAGAGGACCAGATCCTACATACTGTGAAGCACTACAGGGACAAGACCCAGATTTGCATCAGGTCATCGCTTCATAACCCACCACTTGTAGACACTGAAACCGCTCCCCTCGTTATCAACCAATGGATGCAGGACAATTCAAACTCAACCGCAATGAAGCTAAACTCCTCCTACTCGGTGCCAAAAGCCACCCTTCGCAAAGAGGACGACCATCTCTTTCTCTGGACTGATGGCACTACAGTCTTCTCCTGCCACCACGGCCTCATAATGGACTCCACCCTCTCTTTGAACTATCATATCAACAGCATGGTTCAAATCTCCAGCTTCCATCTCGGGAACACTACCAAAATCCAATCATCCCTCTCCTACAGTGCAGCTGCCACGTTCATTCACCCGGCCATTTTGTTTCGTCTTGATTGCTGCAATCCCGCTCTCTTCAGCATCAGTGCCACTTCACTCCCTAAACTCCCAAAAGGGCGGAAAACTCTGCCGCTCGCCCCCTCACCTCAACCAAATCCTCGGAGCACGTGACCCCTGACCTCTGTGACCTTCACTGGCTTCCTGTCACTCAACGCATCACCTACAAAATCCTTCTCTTCACCATTAAAGCTCTCCATAACCTGGTCCCTCCCAACCTTACTGACCTCCTCCAACCCTATCCTCCATCACCCTAACCCTAACCCGAACCCTAACCCTATAAAGCTCTACATAACCTGACCCTAACCCTAACCCTATAAAGCTCTACTTAACCTGGCCCCTCCCAACCTTTCTGACCTCCTCCAAACCTATCCTCCTTCCCTGTCACTCCAACTGGTCAACTGGTCATTCCCAAACTCCAGAGATGTCGTGATCTAGCATTCTCTACGGCAGCACCCAAACTGTGGAACTCTCTCTGTCCCTCCTCTAATTCACAATTGTATTTCTCTGTCAATATTTCAATCCCTGCTCATAATCTTTTCAGTCTGTCCTACCCTTAATAACTCTGAGTTATGTATCCGGTTCAATCCCTCATCAGATATTTAGTTCCTTGTCTGTTAATGTGTCTTTGTCTGTTGCCATGTCTGCTGTTTACAGTGTGCAGCGCCTTTAGGTTATAGACAGGCGCAATGTAAATACAATGCATAATCGTTATCATTAAGACAACAGCTATTTTACCGCTCTTTTGACGCCTCCATCAGTGTTGCTCCGCAGTTGTGCAGGAATCCCACAGCTGTTACTGTGAGGCAGCGTTTTGGTGCCAGCGGCCATTTTAACCGCCAGACCCAGTTCAGAGGACATGGGCCCCACCAACCACCCACATACTGGAGACATTCCTCGTAAACAACCCTGATCCCGTCCGCCATGGAACTTTTTATTGTTTTATTCAAGTATACAATTATGTTTTCTTGTTATTTTTTATTTTATAATTTTGCCCCGTTTGACCTGACCTACTTTATGGATCGTGAACCGAACCGAGCGTGAGATTCTGATGTCCCGTTGACGGTGTTGGCCACATGGAGAAGGGCGTTCTCGGATGGTTCTGACTAAACCTGGGCTTTTAAAGTGCAGCTGGAACGGCTAGTTATCATACGGACCCTGGAGGGTCTCTAGTTAGTACATGGACCCTATAGACTGCCTTTAGGTAGTTAGTACATGGACCCTATAGACTGCCTTTAGGTAGTTAGTACATGGACCCTATAGACTGCCTTTAGGTAGTTAGTACATGGACCCTATAGACTGCCTTTAGGTAGTTAGTACATGGACCCTATAGACTGCCTTTAGGTAGTTAGTACATGGACCCTATAGACTGCCTTTAGGTAGTTAGTACATGGACCCTATAGACTGCCTTTAGGTAGTTAGTACATGGACCCTATAGACTGCCTTTAGGTAGTTAGTACATGGACCCTATAGACTGCCTTTAGGTAGTTAGTACATGGACCCTATAGACTGACTTTAGGTAGTTAGTACATGGACCCTATAGACTGCCTTTAGGTAGTTAGTACATGGACCCTATACACTGACTTTAGGTAGTTAGTACATGGACCCTATACACTGACTTTAGGTAGTTAGTACATGGACCCTATAGACTGACTTTAGGTAGTTAGTACATGGACCCTATAGACTGACTTTAGGTAGTTAGTACATGGACCCTATAGACTGACTTTAGGTAGTTAGTACATGGACCCTATACACTGACTTTAGGTAGTTAGTACATGGACCCTATAGACTGCCTTTAGGTAGTTAGTACATGGACCCTATAGACTGACTTTAGGTAGTTAGTACATGGACCCTATACACTGACTTTAGGTAGTTAGTACATGGACCCTATAGACTGACTTTAGGTAGTTAGTACATGGACCCATCGACTGACTTTGGTAGTTAGTACATGGACCCTATAGACTGACTTTAGGTAGTTAGTACATGGACCCTATAGACTGACTTTAGGTAGTTAGTACATGGACCCTATAGACTGAGTTTAGGTGTGTTGTGTTTGTATGTGTTTTGTATCTCTCTATCTATCCGCATCAAACTCACTGTAAACACCATCTCTCTCCCTCCCACCAGTGTGTTTACAACAACAGAGTCTTCCATTACCAAGCCCTCGTGTTAGACTCAACCCTAGTTTGTATTCGTTATTGGAAAGCAGACGGAAGCAGATGCAGTAGCAGCTTATAGGGGCATTAAAAGGGTAAACTGCTTGAATATGTATCTGTTGCCCAACTCTGAAAAAAACACGCTGCGGCTAGCCTCTCCATTTCAAGCCTGGTTAAACATGCTTTATCTTGGGGAAACGAGATGTATCGCTCACCACCCGCCTTCTGATCAATGTGTATGCCGGCAGCTTTTCCCCATTGTCTCTGGATGGAAACAAATAAATGCATACATAAATAAACACAAGCAGGTTATTTGCCGGCTGTTGGCGAAACAAGTTGAGTTAAAAGAGAGAGAAAGAGACAGAGAAAAGGAGAGAGAGAAAGGGGGAGACAGAGAAAAGGAGAGAAAGAAAGGGGGAGACAGAGAAAGGGAGAGGATGTGACAGACTGTGGCTACTGTGTGGATCTCATCTCTCTTGTATCCCCCCACTTAAAAGGCTGGGAGATTGAAAGTGACAAAGAAAAGGTTTTGTGTCCCTTTGTGTGCGTGTGCGTGTGTGTGCGTGTGAGAGAGAGAGTGTGTGCATGCGTGTGTGTGTGTGTGTGTGTGTGTGTGTGTGTGTGTGTGTACAAGACACAGAGAGATGACTGACCAGATAAAGACCAGTTGGAAGATCAAAGAAACAGAGAGAGAGGCAGTGAGGGAGAGAGAGGGAGAGAGAGAGAGATAGAGATAGAGAGACAGAGAGAGAGAGAGAGAGAGAGAGAGAGAGAGAGAGAGAGAGAGAGAGAGAGAGAGAGAGAGAGAGAGAGAGAGAGAGAGAGAGAGAAAGAAAGAGAAAGAGAGAGAGGAGAGAGAGAGAGAGAGAGAGAGGACTGAGAGGGGGGAATAGAGCAGCCGTGAGGGTCCCCAGATACACTCGGGGGGGGGGGGGTCTCCCCTTTCAGCCACCTCTCTCAGACCCCCAAGCCCCGGCCCTGCTGGACTCCTCACTGACCCCTGGGAGTCGATGCTAGGATTGCAAGCATGGAAGTACCATGGCTCTAGAAATCACCTGGCATCGACGGTGCTCTGGCTGTTCAATGCAATCCAGCGAGGTCTGTTCAAGATGGCCCCCTTTGAGCGGCAGGTGTTGTCTGGTGGGGGGGCCCCATGGTGGGAGGGGGAGGTTAGGGCTGACTGGTTAGACCTCATCTTGTTCCAGGAAGAAAACATTGTCATCCACCAGGCAGGGCTTGATTCTATCAGGCAGTTTGGGGGTTTATGGGGGTGACTGTGGATGTATGTAGGAGTGTGTGTGTGTGTGTGTGTGTGTGTGTGTGTGTGTGTCTATGTGTGTGTGTGTGTGTGTGTGTGTGTGTGTGTGTGTGTGTGTGTGTCTGTGTGGGTGTGTGTGTGTGTGTGTGTCTATGTGGGTGTCTGTGTGTGTGTGTGTGTGTCTATGTGGGTGTGGGTATGACTACAATATAAATATATGGGAGGTGTGATTTTAACAAGTAGTCGAGGTGTTTATGTACAAGGACGTGAGTGAGGACGCCTGTCTGTCAGGTGTTTTTGTGTGTTTGTCTGTCTGTCTGTCCCTGTGTGTGTGTGCACGTGTGTTTTTGCTTGCATCAGCAGCTTTCAGACACCAAATGTGCTCGTGTGCCTTGCGTTGCCATGGTTAAGGGGATTTTCAACGATTGTCTCATGACAACCATTTGGCTGAGGTGAGCACTCACGATGCAGAGCATACAGAACATTTAATGGTACATGAATAGGATGGAACACATCGGGCTGGAACCCGAGATTCTAAAACAGAATGCTTTCGTCTGTAAAACGGAATAGTGTTTTATTTTAGTATTCTTCTTCTTTCATTATTCATAAGCCATTCATTGGCCCTTGAGGAGCTGTCAATAGGGGACTGGCCCATTCAGGCCTCAAGAACCTGAACAATGTGGATGAGGGAACATGGTGAACAGAACGTCTTTTAAAAACGCATATATTTAGCCTCTCTCTCGCTACCCGTTCTCTCTTTCATCTCTCTCTCTCTCTCTCTCTCTCTCTCTCTCTCTCTCTCTCTCTCTCTCGCTCTCTCTCTCTCTCTCTCTCTCGGTGCGTAATGCCAGATCAGAAGGCTGATCAGTGTGCAGCGTGGAGGAATCAAAAGGCCCAGATGGCCCACATGCACACTCTCATGTCATCTCCCTCCAAGGAGAGGGAGAGGGGGTGTACAAGGACGGGGGAGGTAAGTATGGTGAGGGAGGGAGAGGGGGAGAGGGGGAGGTGGGGTCTCTTCCAAAGCCCAGTAATGAGTCGTAATGGCTGGGCAGGTTGAGTGGATAAGACCCCTGGTCCCTGGAAGACTGGAAGGAGGTCACTAAGCCGTCCCCTACACTTAACCAGGAAGGATCAGGAGATCTCAGGGGAGAGAGAGAGATAGAGAGAGAGAGAGAGAGAGAGAGAGAGAGAGAGAGAGACAGAGAGAGAGAGAGAGAGAGAGAGAGAGAGAGAGAGAGAGAGAGAGAGAGAGACACACACAAACACACAGAGACAGACACACAAATACACACACACCCCCCGAGCGGGTAGACAACCACGCCATAGCAGAGAGAGAGAGAGAGATAGCAGTGTGGCAGCTGGACTCACCCAACCGGCTAGTTTAGAAATGGTACAGTCCAGCCTGGTGTAACACTAGCTAGTGACTGTCCGGCCAAGAGGATTGGCAGTTTAATTTAAATAAGTCTTACACACACACACACACACACACACACACACACACACAAAATGCATGTCGCTGCCAGCTCCCCAGGTAAGGACTCTGTGAGGGTCTGCATGGCTGATCTTTCCTGAAAACGTGCCGGGCCCCGTCGATAGTACCATTTACCTTCCCGATAAGGGCCGCATTGATCGGAGGGGAAGAGCAGCCTTTTGCAGCCGTACATTTCCATTAAGGAGAGGGGGTTTGGTTTGACTGTAACGAGGGCAACTCCCCTTGAGAGACCTGGAGTCCCAGCGGTGTCTGATTAAGGCCGGCGCCTTAATTGATGTTCCGGGCGTTCAGGTAATTAAACAAAAACAACAAAGCAATGGGGCCTTGAGGAATCCTCGTAATTCAAATCGATGGTGTTCTTTTGAGGCGGTAGGGAGCGGAGCAGGGTCGCCCTCTGTGTCCGGGCGGGGGCTGCTGGCTGCTTATGTTTTCTGTGTCTATTCTTTTCCTGGTTTCGCCCCCCCCCCCCCTTCTCCCTCTTTGTGTTGTTGTTACTCCCCCCGCTCCCCTTGTCAGTATGCGTGCTAACTGATTGGTCCTGTCAACTCAACTCCCTTTCTGTATCTCTCTCTCTCTCTTTCCCTTTTCCAGGCTGCTGGTGGTGGTGGTGGTGGTGGGGGGTATCTCTGGTCTGCTGCTCATCGCCATCTCAACTCGCCATGACCCCCCCCCCCCCCCCCCCCTCCCCCATAAAATAAACCCAAATGGAGCAAAAACACTTAATCGCCCCTCTGTGTGCAAGCTGGAGCGCTGGAGGTTTTAGAACTCCAAACGTGAATATATTACATGATGCTTCAGCTACATGTACATCAGCACGGGAATGGTTCGTTAAAAGAACAACCGCTTACTCGCTCTCCCCTCTCTCTCTCTCTCTCTCTCTCTCTCTGTTCATCGATCTCTCCTTCCCTTTCTTGTCTCTCTCTCTCTCTCTCTCTCTTCTCTTTTCCTCCCCCCTCTCTATCTGCTATTCTCACGGTAAACACAGTCCTCTAAGTGCACTTCAAATGCTGGAGTCCGGCGGTGATGAAAACCCTCTTCACTTTTCTCTACCACAGAGTCACTGGCAGTGTGTCCAAACCGGAGAGCAGGAAACAACGCCCGCCCCCCCCCCCCCCCCCCCCCACACACACACACACACACACACACACACACACACACACATCCCTAAATGGCCCTGTCTGCCTCAGTGGGGGTGGGGGGGCATCAATGGACACGAGGAGCCCCCCGCTGAGACGCTCCTCGTTGGCTCTTTAAGGGCGCTCTGATAGGGTGGGACGTGTGTGTGGGTGCGTGCGGGCATCCAAGTCGATACTGTACCAAAAGCATGTGTGTGTAGATTGTCTGTGTGTGTGTGTTTGTGGAGGTGTGTGTGTGGAGGTGTGGGCCAGAAGCTGGGCCTGTAAAGAGCTCTTTATTGTAGGTGGGGGGTGCAAATGGCGGTCGGTGTGTTTTGATCAACAGCTGGACTGGTGATGAGTCACACACCATGGCTGTCCCTCTGATCATCTGGAAAATAAATGGTTAGGGTTAGTGGGTTAGGTTTAGCGTTGGTGGTGACTGACTGTTCACAGACTTTGGGTATGTTTGGTTATGTGTTAGCCCTGTTTGGAGCTGGTTAGGGTTAGCGGGTTAAGGTTAAGGTTGGTGGTGACTGTCCACAGACTTTGGGTAGGCTTGGTTATGTGTTGCCCCTGTTTGGAGTCGGTTAGGGTTAGGTTTAACGTCGGTGGTGACTGTCCAGACTTTGGGTATGTTTGGTTATGTGTTAGCCCTGTTTGGAGTTGGTTAGGGTTAGTGGATTAGGTTTAGTGTTGGTGGTGACTGTCCACAGACTTTAATATAACCACTGATAACCTTACATAATGTAACCCATTGATAACCTTACATAATGTAACCCACTGATAACCTTACATAATGTAACCACTGATAACCTTACATAATGTAACCACTGATAACCTTACATAATGTAACCCATTGATAACCTTACATAATGTAACCCACTGATAACCTTACATAATGTAACCCACTGATAACCTTACATAATGTAACCACTGATAACCTTACATAATGTAACCACTGATAACCTTACATAATGTAACCCATTGATAACCTTACATAATGTAACCCACTGATAACCTTACATAATGTAACCCACTGATAACCTTACATAATGTAACCCATTGATACGGGTGCTGTTTTCCCTGAACACCTTCAGATGTGGGTTTTAGTTGAAGAACTCTAACCTGCGTGCCGTTGTGTTGTGTTCTTTTGTGCTGCGTTCACACCAAGAGGTTAAATTTTGTGTTTAAGGGACTTCAAGTGCAAACATGGCTGTGAACGGCAATGGGAAAGGCCTGAATATCCCAGCGTTAGATTGTAATTTCACGTAAACACTTTTTGAATGTTTTACGGGGCGAGCACTTTTCGGGGACTTCACTTTTATTAGTTTGGAAAGAATCCTCCAGCATGCCGATTCTATTTTTCTCGCTCGCGCTCTCCTTCTTTCTCTCCTTCTCTCTCTCTTCGTTCCGGTGGCGTTGTTTAGGGGTACGCTAATGACATGTTGAAGATGTGAGCGGCTCTAGACACCTGCCAGAAGGCTGTTCTTGCTGGTAATTGGTTCTTATTACTCTGATACCAGCGCCAAGGCCCCATCAGTTGTCATGTTGGTTGTCGAGGAACTCAGCCAAGAGGAGAGAGAGAGAGAGCGAGAGAAAGAGAGCGAGAGAGAGAGAGAGAGAGAGAGAGAGAGAGAGAGAGAGAGAGAGACGGATGGAGAGCAGAGGGCGGAGGACAGAGTGGAAGAGGAAGGAGAGCGTGAGTGAGGAGAGAATGATGACCTGAAGGACAACGGCAGTGATGGTGACGAAGAGGAGAGGGAGAGGGTGAAGAGGGGGAGACGTGTGACTGGGAGCTGGAGAGGACGGCCAGGGTGTTAAGGAGAACTATTAAAGATCCAAGTGAGAGGGGGAAAACAAGGATGAGAGGAAGGGGAAGGGATTGGGGAGAGAGAGAGAGAGAGAGAGAGAGAGAGAGAGAGAGAGAGAGAGAGAGAGAGAGAGAGAGAGAGAGAGAGAGAGGGGAGAGAGAGAGGGGAGAGAGGACCAGATCCTTTCACAGTTCTTTCATCACAGCATTCACAAAATAGAATAAACAGATACATTAAAAAACCAGAGAGAGAGAGAGAGAGAGGGAGAGAGAGAGAGAGAGAGAGAGAGAGAGAGAGAGAGAGGTGTTAGTTAGAAGCCAGAAGGCATTAGCTGCATACCATTATGGGGGTTTGCTGTATTTCAGAGAGAGAGAGCGAGAGACAGAGAGAGAGAGAGAGAGAGAGAGAGAGAGAGAGAGGGAGAGGCAGAGAGAGAGAGAGAGAGACAGAGACAGAGAGAGAGAGAGAGAGAGAGAGAGAGAGAGTGAGAGAGAGAGAGAGCGAGAGAGAGAGAGAGAGAGAGAGAGAGAGAGAGAGAGAGAGAGAGACAGATGATTGTAGTGATAGAGGATTTTGGAGCAGGTTGAGAGCTGATGAAAGAACACTGTAATTTGGAGTGGGGCTGCCTCCGCCGAGGGCTAATGGATCCGTCAAGCTCCCGTCAATATGATCCCTAATATTTAGGAATTTCTGACACGCAAGAAGAAAGCACAAGTCCCTTGTCCCCCTTTTTTTAATTTCATCCTTGTCTTTATCCTCTGTAAAACAGGGATTTGAGGAGAATGGTCTGGGTTTCAGACTACTTGGAAGTTCTTACATGTCCAAACAAGCAGCAACGTGCCAGCTGAAAACTACAATGTTGTTTAAATGCTAAAACCTAAATTAGCTCCAAGACCAGCTAAAGACAAACGCTCTAAGACTAGCAAAAGAGAACCGTTCTTAAACTATCTCAACAGCAACACTCTGAAACCATCATCATCATCATCATCATCTTCGTCCGCTTATCCGATCGGGTCGCGGAGGTAGTAGTTCCAGCAGAGAGCCCCATCCTTCCCTTTCCCGGGCCACATCCGCCAGCTCTGACTGGGGGATTCCAAGGCGCTCCCCGACCAGCATGGAGATATAATCCCTCCACCTGGTCCTTGGTCTGCCCCGTGGCCTCCGCCCAGCTGGACGTGCCTGGAACACCTCCCTAGGGAGGCGGCCAGGTGGCATCCTAACTAGATGCCCGAACCACCTCAACTGGCTCCTTTCTACGCAAAGAAGCAGCGGATCTACTCCGAGTCCCTCCCGGATGACTGAACTTCTCACCCTATCTCTAAGGGAGAAGCCAGCCACCCGCCGGAGGAAACTCATTTCGGCCGCTTGTATCCGTGATCTCGTTCTTTCGGTCATGACCCATCCTTCGTGACCATAGGTGAGAGTAGGAACAAAGATAGACCGGAAGATTGAGAGCTTTGCCTTTCGGCTCAACTCTCTCTTCGTTACAACGGTGCGATACAGCGACTGCAATACCGCTCCCGCTGCTCCGATTCTCCGGCCCAACTCACGTTCCATTTTCCCATCACTCGAGAACAAAACCCCAAGATACTTAAACTCCTTCACTTGGGGTAAGGACTCATTCCCTACCTGGAGTAAACACTCCATCGGTTTCCTGCTGAGAACCATGGCCTCAGACTTGGAGGTGCTGATCTTCATCCCAGCCGCTTCACACTCGGCTGCAAACCGATCCAATGAGTGCTGAAGGTCGCAGGCCGATGGCGCCATCAGTACCACATCATCCGCAAAAAGCAGTGACGTGATCCCAAGCTCACCAAGCTGCAGCCCTCCTCCCCCGCGGCTGCGCCTTGAAATCCTGTCCATGAATGTCACAAACAGAATCGGTGACAAAGCGCAGCCCTGTAGGAGACCAACCCTCACTGGAAACGAGTTTGACTTACTGCCGAGAACCCGGACACAGCTTTCGCTTTGGGAGTACAGAGATTGGATGGCCCTAAGTAGTGACCCCCTCACCCCATACTCCCGCAGCACCTCCCACAATAGCTCCCTGGGGACCCGGTCATACGCCTTCTCCAAATCTACAAAACACATGCAGACCGGATAGTCATACTCCCAGGCCCCCTCCAGGATCCTTGCGAGAGTAAAAAGTTGGTCCGTTGTTCCACGCCCTGGTCGGAAACCGCATTGTTCCTCTTCAATCCGAGGTTCGACTATCGTCCGGACCCTCCTTTCCAACACCCTAGAGTAAACTTTCCCGGGGAGGCTGAGTAATGTGATGCCCCTATAATTGGCACACACTCTCCGGTCCCCCTTTTTGAAGAGGGGAACCACCACCCCGGTCTGCCACTCCTTAGGTGCTGTCCCTGACCTCCACGCAATGTTGATGAGACGTGTCATCCATGACAGTCCCTCAACACCCAGAGCCTTCAGCATTTCAGGGCGGATCTCATCAACCCCTGGGGCTTTGCCACTGTGGAGTTGTTTGACTACCTCAGTGACCTCCACCAGGGAAATTGGCGTTGATCCCCCATCATCCTCTAGCTCCGCCTCAACCATAGAGGGGGGATTTGTCGGGTTTAGGAGTTCCTCAAAGTGCTCCTTCCACCGTCCCATCACCTGATCAGTTGAAGTCAGCAGCGTCCCATCCTTGCTGTATACAGCTTGAATGCTTCCCTGCTTTCCCCTCCTGAGGTGCCGGATGGTTTTCCAGAACAACTTTGGTGCCAGCCTAAAGTCCTTCTCCATGGCTTCTCCGAACTCCTCCCACACCCGCTGCTTCGCCTCTGCCACCGCCGAGGCTGCAGTCCTCCGTGCCTGTCGATACCTTGCAACTGCTTCCGGAGTCCCCCGGGATAACATATCCCGGAAGGCTTCCTTCTTCAGTCGGACGGCTCCCCTGACCCCTGGTGTCCACCAGGGTGTTCGGGGATTACCGCCCCTTGAGGCACCCAAGACCTTGAGACCACAACTCTCAGACGCGGCTTTAGCAATGGAGGCTTTGAACATTGCCCACTCCGGTTCTATGCCCCCAGCCCCCACAGGGATGCAAGAGAAGCTCCGCCGGAGGTGTGAGTTGAAGGCCTCCCGTACCGGGGCCTCCTCCAGACGTTCCCAGTTCACCCGCACTACACGTTTGGGCTTTCCAGGTCTGTCCAGGGGCTTCCCCGGCCACCTGACCCAACTCACCACCAGATGGTGATCAGTTGACAGCTCCGCCCCTCTCTTTACCCGAGTGTCCAAAACATAGGGCCTCAGATCCGATGACACGATAACAAAATCTATCATTGACCTTCTGCCCAGGGTGCTCTGGTACCAAGTACACTTATGAGCATCCTTATGTTCGAACATGGTGTTCGTTATGGCCAGTCCATGACTAGCACAGAAGTCCAATAACAAGCCACCACTCGGGTTCAGATCCGGGCGGCCGTGCCTCCCAATCACGCCCCTCCAAGTGTCTCCATCATTGCCCACATGTGCGTTGAAGTCTCCCAGTAAGACTACGGAGTCCCCACCAGGAGCCCTATGCAGGACTCCATCCAGGGTCTCCAAGAAGGCCGAATACTCCACACTACTGTTTGGCGCATAGGCGCAGACAACAGTCAGAGTTTTCCCCCCTGCGACCCGCAGGCGCAGGGAGGCGACCCTCTCATCCACCGGGATAAACTCCAACACAGAGGCACTCAGCCGGGGACTTATAAGTATCCCCACTCCCGCCTTGCGCCTCGCACCTTGGGCCACTCCGGAGAAGAATAGAGTCCAACCCCTGTCCAGGATTGAGGTACCAGAGCCGAGGCTGTGCGTAGAGGTAAGCCCCACCAGATCCAACTGGTAGCGATCCACCTCCCGCACAAGCTCCGGCTCTTTCCCTCCCAGAGAGGTGACGTTCCACGTCCCCAAAGCCAGCCTCTGCCACCCAGGTCTGGTCCGTCGAGACCCTCTGCCTTCACTACCACCTTTCTGGCAGCGCACCCGACCCCATTGGTTCTTCCCGCAGGTGGTGAGCCCACGGGACGGAGAAGTTGAGACGGCGATGTTTTCCACGTTGCCTCTTCGGGCTGTGCCCGGCCGGGCTCCGTGGCAAGCCCGGCCACCAGGCGCTCGCTGACGGGTCCTCCTCCTGGGCCTGGCTCCAGGAGGGGACCCCGGGCTTCCTCCGGGCCGGGTATCTAATCTTCTTCCTCGCTTGTCCATGAGGTGTATTTGGGACCATTCTTTGTCTGGCCCCTCGCCTGAGACCAAATTGCCATGGGAGACCCTACCAGGAACACAAGGTTCCAGGCAATACAGCCCTCAGGTTCCCAGAGGCACACAAACCTCTCCACCACGTTAAGGTGATGGTCCCCAGGAGAGGCAGAGATGAGAGAGGAGATGGTCCCTCTGAAACCAGCTAAAGAGAAATGCTCTAAAACTAGCTAAAGAGAAACCTTCTAAAACGAGCTAAAGAGAACCGTTCTAAAACTAGCTACAGAGAAACGTTCTATTACTATGGAAAGAGAAACGCTCTTTAGAAAGAGGACGACAACAGAGGACAGACAGAGCAGCCGTGTCTCCCCGTCCAGGATGACGTAGCGGATGATAGATTTCTCCCCAAATATTCAAATGTAAACCAATTACCGGGGAAGCTTGACGCAGCACCTCGACACACAGCCTCTCAGATCACGTCACATACCGCATAATTATCACGGGCGCACTGACCAGAGGACGCTCTCCTACGGACGTCCCCGGTAGCCTTTGATTCTCACTGTCCTGCCTAACAAGGTGTTTCTGTCAATTATGTAAACTTGTATGGACAATACCCCCCCCCCCCCCCCCCACACACACTGTGAGTCTTTATTCATAGGAATATATCCAAGTGGAAAGAGAGGGGGAAAGATAGAGTGATACGTAAAAAAGAATGTTAATGCGGAGCCGAGGAGAGGAGAGGAGAGGAGAGGAGAGGAGAGGAGAGGAGAGGAGAGGAGAGGAGAGGAGAGGAGAGGAGAGGAGAGGAGAGGAGAGGAGGAGTGGCTGTCACACTAACTGCTGAGCGTGTTGTGCTCCTTGTACCTCCCTCGAACAAGCCAGCCCAAAGAATATTAAAACCCCCTGAAGTGAGTCCGCCGTTCTGCTTGAGCCACGCTCACACCCCCAACTGTCACAGCAAGACTGCTACAGTACAACAAACAGATTAGCCACGGCCTGTCAGAGAGACAGTCCACGAGCCAGCCAGCCTGCCAATCAGCCAGTCGATCAGTCAACCAGGCAGCCAGCTAATCAGTCAGTCAAACGCGCAGGCGCTGGTAAATAGTCCTAATTTGCGAACACTTGTCTGAGTGAGACTGGCTGGCTGTTGCGGCTGCTGACGGCTGATTCGCTGACTGCTCTTTCTTATCGAGGAGCGAGTTTTCCACCCACGCTGGCGGCTGGGGGGGGGGGGCGGACTCCATTGGAGACCGTTGGGGTTTGATGTTAACGCCGGGGTGAATCTCGGTGGATCTAGGTGGATCTAGGTGAATCTCGGTGGATCTAGGTGGAGCTAGGGCATTATCTCTGTGGGCTGTCTGTCCTGGACCACTGCGAGACAAGCCTTTTGGGTTTTGGGTGTCTTCTCTCTCTTTTGCAAATGCAGTATACAGTATCTTTGATGGCCGGACAAATCGACAAATGACCAAAAGGAAATCCAATTCTACTCAAATAAGTAACATAACAAAAGCGACGTCTTAGCATCCTATCATTCCCTAATCTTAAAACGTGTTTAAATGTGAGTCCTTGTCTAGGGCCTCCTGCAGAGAGTTTGTCAGTGTGCAATTATGTTTCCCTCCAAAACTCTCTCTCTCTCTCTCTCTCTCTCTCTCTCTCTCTCTCTCTCTCTCTCTCTCTCTCTCTCTCTCTCTCTCTCTCTCTCTCTCTCTCTCTCCCTCTCTCTCTCTTCCTCTCATCATGTTCTCATCTGTTCTTGCCTCTCTCAGATCTATTTTCCATTAACCTTCTTTGCACCTGTTTGTCCAGGTCACCCTTACTCTGTCTCTCTCTCTCTCTCTCTCTCTCTCTCTCTCTCTCTCTCTCTCTCTCTCTCTCTCTCTCTCTCTCTCTCTCTCTCTCTGTGTGTGTCTCTCTCTCTCCCTCTCTCTCTGTCTCTTTCTCTGTCCCTCTCTCTCTCTCTCCTTTTCTCTCTGTCTCTCTCTCCCTCTTGATCATTCTTTGTCTTTCTTTGCCTTCATCTCTGTCTCGCTCTCCCCTCTCTCTCTCTTGACAGCTCTTAATTCAATCCGAGGGGTTTTAATGGGATGGTAAACAAAACCATGCAAAAAAAAAAGACAATAGAATAGCCACACACACACACACAAAAAAACAAAAACCGAAAACGCCGATTTAAATGAAGCAACATGCTGAATCCCTCACGATCATTCCCACAGCCTGTTCCTCAGGTTGTCGCAACCCGGTCCAACATTCTGTCGTAATTATCCCGCTCATTCGGCACAGCACAGAGTGGACGGGCCTATTCTTTGTTTATCATGAGCAGGGAATAGCCAACAGGCCGCCAGCACAGTGCCACGACACGTCGATAAGGACAAAACGTTTCCACCTGTGCCCGCTCCAGGCGGGTGGAGTGGCTTTGGAGACGGGGTGGGTGTGTGTGTGTGTGTGTGTGTGTGTGTGGGGGGGGGTTCAGTGTCCCGGCCTCTGACGATGAATGTGTCCCCCCAGCCCCCGTGGGATTGGATCAGCTGCTGCTGGAAAGCCCTTTGGTCTATGTCCGTTTCCTATTGGTCCTGGGGCTTTGGTACAGTTTACAGTTTACTCTTGCTTTACATTCAGACGGTCCGAAAAGAGTTCTCTATCACTCCGACTACATCTTTTTCTAAAAAAGCTCTATCTTTTCTTTCTTTCTCTCTGTCTCTCTCTCTCTCTCTCTCTCTCTCTCTCTCACTCACACACACACTTAGACTTTCTCCATTTCGCTCTCTCTCTGTCACTTTCTATGTATCACTTTTTACGTCTCTCTCTCTCTCTCTCTCTCACACACACCAATTGTACTGGAGTAGCACCTGTTCTTTCTTTAATTAGTGCCTGGTGTAACAAATTAAGCAAGGAGTTTACCTCGCTGGCTTTTATTCTGGGGACACTGTACACCCCCCAGGGGAAAGATGAAATGGATGCTTCTTCATTTTATCTCTGGGCAGACTAACAAGGCGCTTTATGATGAAGGCCAATAGAACAACTTGTATTCTTCAGGGATGATCTCTCTGTGCCTTAGAGTAGAGTTTGCTTATTTCCAAATGACAATTGGATGTTATGAGACACTTTAGTGCCATTGTGTTCTATCGGGGAGTGGGGATTTGGTTAGATTGGTGTAAATACCCGGGTTTGGGAAAGTGCATGCGGGAATGGGGCTGCATGTGTGGCAGGCATATAAGAGTGTTGTGGTGTTTTAAAATAAATACTCTCTCTCTCTCTCTCTCTCTCTCTCTCTCTCTCTCTCCCTCTCACACACACACACATTCACACTTTCCTGTCTCTCATTTGAGTCCAGGGGAAGGGCGTGAATCCCGGCTGTCAAGAAAACAACGATGAGGAGAAGTCGCTCCCGTGGCGCTCTCTTTGGACATGATCAAAGTGGTTTTGGGGGGCGAAGCGTCACATCCTGTTCCTGGAGCAATCCCTTCCCAGGATACCCTTCCCCGTTCTGTGTGTGTGTGTGTGTGTGTTTGTTTTTCTGTGTGTGTGTGTGTGTGTGTGTGTGCGTGTGAGTGTATTTGTGTTTTGTGGATTGTACACCCGCAGTGATAAACACCTTGATGTTGCCAGTTGGCCGTTGTTAATGTTAATGCTAATGTTAGCGAATGAGGCAACCTTAGTTGGAGAACATTTTGCCTTCCATCCTCATGAAATACAAACTTATCTGATAACACTATCGTCAACCAAACATATTGTCACGGACTGGAACAGGAGCGTGGTAACCCAAACGCAGACTAAGACTAAAGAAACCAAGATAAACTAAAAACAGGAATAAACTCAAGGAAGGAGACACTGGAGGCCAAAATACTTGAACAGATCCCCACAAGGAGATACAGCATTTACTGGGCAACACGGAATGGAAGCGCACAGCACATGATATGCAATGTCAGAACAAATGGATAACAAAAGAGGGGAACTTAAATAGGGCACACAGACATAGGTGCAAATAATAAAGGCACTAATTACAGGTGAGGATGAGCTTGACCGGAGCGCCGCCCTCTGCTGGCTGAAGGGGCACCCAGCCCCTGACACATATATGCAGAGCAAAGAGGTGCCGCTAGAGTGGATGTTGACATATTTATACCTAACCCTGTGTGTGTGTGTGTGTGTGTGTGTGTGTGTGTGTGTGTGTGTGTGTGTGTGTGTGTGTGTGAGCAGCATGGCGGCCATCTCTGTAGCATCACGGTTTCAGTGTAGACAGCAGACGTAGCCAAGGAGTTGGCCAGCAGCCTAGCACACAGGCCGGACCTAAAGCCAGCTCCCAACCTGGTTAGCAACAACTTACCACAGTAGAAATGTTTCTGTGTGGCGGGAACTTAATCCCCGAAAACAGTGCTGACAATAGGTTCCAAAAAATAAAAATAAAATAATATTTAATAAATAAAAATAAAATAATATTTAATAAATAAAAATAAAATAATATTTAATAAATAAAAATAAAATAATATTTAATAAATTAAAAATTTAATAAAATAAATAATAGGCTCCAAAAAATATTCACCTAAGCTTTCCACGCCCTCAAACAACTCGGAGACCATTTGCTTCGGATGTATGCATGTACATGGTGGGAAAAGGCCTATCATACAGTGCATTCGCCATTTAGGATCTGTCAACACGACATCATTTAAGCAAAAGTCGAGTGAAGTTAACAAAAATGTAACATTTAAGTGACGTGAAACATTCATGCCATGTGTCTAACAAACTGCCAGCTGACCAAACCAACATGGCTGTCGGTACGAAGCACAGTGGATGCTGCTTAAAGTGGAGGCGTAAAGTTTCATAGCAGCTTTCGATCGTGGTAAATAATAGATTCAATATTGTCTGCTTCTGTCCCCGTGTTACGCAAAAGCTAGTGAATTATTTGTGGGTAAGTGGATGGTTAGAACACTTGAGTGTGTGTCAGGGAGTTTCAAGAAAATGAATTATGAATGTTGTCTAGGATTCTTGGTAGGGGTCGTACTTAGGTGTCCTGTTGCTTTCAACCCTTCGATGCAACACGGCAGTCGTTCAAGTAGGTTCTCAGAGCGTCCGGGGTTAAAATAGAACATGAATTCATTCAAGTTAAAAAGGCTGAACCTGGAATATAATTTCCTAAGGCGATGGTTTGAAATTCAAGCCCATGTCATGGTCTTACCAAGGTAGTTCTACGAAAATAAAAATGTCTGCCCTCTATTTGCAATATGAGCATACATACACACTTTGACACAGTGTAAAATGGGGACATGTTGTGATTGTTTTCCCGTTGTAAACAGTAGATCCTCATTAAATCTCGGCCTCAGATCCTGTGAGTCATTCTCAGTCGTTTTAAACGCTCATTTAAGACAGCTACGGTGACATAATGGCCTCCTCTTGACTCTGTCTAAACCTGGATTCCCTCCTTTGGCTCTTTCTCCTGGATGTCTTAGCAATCTTTCTTTTTTCCCGACAGATAGAAGTATTATTTCCTGAACATTGCTAAGGTTTTTTTATTTTTGGGAGGGATATGTTTTGACCTACAGCTCGCTCACAATCAAAAGGACTAGCCTATAAAAACGAATGACTAACATACTTAATGCTTTTATATCAACAGAGATTAATCTGTGAACAATCTCCATATCTTCATTTAACCTGATCTGACACTGTTAGCTGTGGTAAAGCGGCATTGCCATGAAACTGTGTAAACAAACTATACATGACACATAATATTAGATGAACCTAAGTTAACAGGTGGCCTTGACACACATATCTTGAGCAGCATGCTACAACAACAGACCACATAGAGACAGAAAGACCCCTTCATGGTGACTTCATCCAATAGTTGAATTACCAAAGAACCATCTGGTACACTGCATTCCCATCTTACATTCCAGGTACTGAACCCCCCCCCCCCTACCACCACACACACACACACACACACACTTTGTTCCCACACTTTTCATGGCCATTTTGTTTTTGCTTGCTGGCTCTCTGAAGGCTTTCAGCTTCTTCTTCGCTTTCCCCCTGACAACAATCAGTGACGTCACCTAGAAACGGCTGTGTCTGCCGGTTGGCCAAATTATGAAGCTGCTGCTATTGTCACAGGCACAGCAGCAGGGTGTCCCAGAGGTCTTCACGGCCAACAAAAAGTGCACAGCTTTTATGAAGGCCTGCCATCTGGAAGAGCAGCCATTTTAAGTTTAGTTCCCTTCGGTTTGAGAGTTTTATTCTTTTTTACCGATGCCTCCGTGTCATTCTTCATTGAGTGCCAAAATAAAGAAAACAAAGGGAGAGAATTACATGGGATGGCCGTAACAGAAGAAGAAGAAGAAAAAGAAGAAGAAGAAGAAGAAGAAGAAGAAGAAGAAGAAGAAGAAGAAGAAGAAGAAGAAGAAACCTTAATAATAACTCTTGGGCATGTAAACAATCATCCTTTCTGTTTGCACATATACTTCGACATATACGTTACTAAGTTTGAACAGTTTCGTTATTCGTATATTATCTTACCAGATAATAACACGAAAAACACATTAACCAAAAAATAAGTTACTTGTGTGGAAAACTCCCCTCACCCATAACCAACACCCCACACACAAACACATTCAAACAACAAAATAATTATGACAAAAGAAAAAAGTTGGGCAGCAGAGTCACTCAAACCCAGTCTGATAATGAAGAGAACTGATTGCGTTCTGTGGTCGCACATCTTGAAACAGCCCGCATTCATAGCCAGACAAAACAACTATGGGTGATCATATTCCATCTTCATTGTCCCTGAATTGATTGAACACTTTATGTTTGGGAGCTTGACCCATAGAGATTGCTAGTTTCTCGGAGAGTAAGGCTCTGCAGAGGTAGATGGGTGCGACTGGGGTTCCATTGTGTGTCTATTGTCCTAGATGTGGCCTCCATTTTACACCAAAGAGGAAGATTGGGAGGATTTGCTCTGTTCCATTATGATTAACAGTTGCCTCGGTCGTGTTTGTGTGCTTGTGTGTGTGTGTGTGTGTGATTGTGTTTGTTTGTGTATGAGAGTGTGTGTGTGTGTGTGTGAGAGAGAGAGAGAGAGAGAGAGAGAGAGAGAGAGAGAGAGAGAGAGAGAGAGAGAGAGAGAGAGAGAGAGAGAGAGAGAGAGAGAGAGAGAGAGAGAGAGAGAGAGAGAGAGAGAGAGAGAGAGCAATAAAGGGAGAGGGAGAAAGAGATTGAGAGGTTTTTGTTTTTGTGCCTGTAAGTGTGTCGTTGACAGTTGAATGTCTCTGTGCCTGAGTTTGTTAGTGAGTGTCTTTGTTGTGTGTGTGTGTGTGTGTGTGTGTGTGTGTGTGTGTGTGTGTGTGTGTGTGTGTCCCTGTGTTAGTGCATTTGTGAACTTGTCAGCAGGGACCATAAGGACCTTGGTCGTAGCGTTGATTACCCAGGGGGCTTAGCTTCAGCTGGAACCCCATGTGAACCTTTCAGGGGTCTTGGAAACCAGTGTATACCGGTGTGTGTGTGTGTGTGTTCGTGGACGGTATGTGTATGGTCATAATGTTATTGCTACATAATGGTCTGTCCAGGGCCATGTTGTGAATGGTGGGGGGGGGGGGGGGGTTGTATTTTAGTCATGGGGTCATTGTGGGTGGGTGGAGGTACGCAATTGTGTTCAGCCCGGGAGCTATTGGCTCATTTCATCGGCGCTTGTGTGTGTGTGTGTGTGTGTGTGTGTGTGTGTGTGTGTGTGTGTGTGTGTGATGTAGTGGGTGGGCAGTGAACAGAAAGCCGCCGGCGTCTTTGTGCGACGCAGAGACTTGAGGGAAATCAGTGTCCAGTGTTCACCGTCCCCCAGCCCCCCCTCCTTGTCCCCCACCTCCCCCATCTACCCCGTCCCTCATCAGACCCAGCAGCGCCTCCAGGCTCTTGTCATCAAGCGCTCCCCCAGTCTGAACCTCCCTTTGTCTTTTTTATGAGCTTCTTTCTAAATGGAAACAGACACACACACACACACACACACACACACACACACACACACACACACACGCTCCCCTGTGGAAGGATACAAAGGTAAACGCACCCAACACGATGACGCACATCCACCCCCCATGAGTGACCCGGAGGCTTAAAGACAACTAACCCTAACTCCAGATCACCCACCATGGCTACAAACTAACCTCCAGCCCCTACCAGCTACTCCAGCCCAGATCACCCACCATGGCTACCCTCTAACCTCCACCCCCTACCAGTTACCCCAGCCCAGATCACCCACCATGGCTACCCTCTAACCTCCAGCACTCTGCTAATACAGTGGGGCCAAAAAGTATTTAGTCAGCCACTGATTGTGCAAGTTCTCCTACTTAGAAAGATGAGAGAGATCTGTCATTTTCATCATAGGTACACTTCAACTATGAGAGACAAAAATGAGAAAAAAAATCCAGGAAATCACATTGTAGGATTTTTAAAGAATTTATTTGTAAATGATGGTGGAGAATAAGTATTTGGTCAATAACAAAAGTTCAACTCAATACTTTGTAACATAACCTTTGTTGGCAATGACAGAGGTCAATCGTTTCCTGTAAGTCTTCACCAGGTTTGCACACACTGTAGCTGGTATTTTGGCCCATTCCTCCATGCAGATCTCCTCTAGAGCAGTCATGTTTTGGGGCTGTCGCTGGGCAACACGGACTTTCAACTCCCTCCATACATTTTCTATGGGGTTGAGGTCTGGAGACTGGTTAGGCTTTTTACGGAGCCACTCCCGAGCGGTGTGTTTGGGATCATTGTCATGCTGGAAGACCCAGCCACATTCCATCTTCAATGCTCTCACTGATGGAAGGAGGTTTTGACTTAAAATCTCACGATACATGGCCCCGTTCATTCTTCCCTTAACACGGATCGGTCGTCCTGTCCCCTTTGCAGTAAAACAGCCCCAAAGCATGATGTTTCCACCCCCATGCGTCACAGTAGGTATGGTGTTCTTGGGATGCAACCCAGCATTCTTCTTCCTCCAAACACGACCAGTTGAGTTTTTACCAAAAAGTTCTATTTTGGTTTCATCTGACCACATGATATTCTCCCAATCCTCTTCTGGATCATCCATATGCTCTCTGGCAAACTTCAGACGGGCCTGGACATGTACTGGCTTAAGCAGGGGGACACGCCTGGCACTGCAGGATTTAAGTCCCTCTCGGCGTAGTGTGTTTGCTGATGGTAGCCTTTGTTACTTTGGTCCCAGCTCTCTGCAGATCATTCATCAGGTCTCTCCGTGTAGTTCTGGGATTTTTGCTCACCGTTCTCATGATCATTTTGACCCCACGGGATGAGATCTTGCGTGGGGCCCCAGATCGAGGGAGATTATCAATGGTCTTGTATGTCTTCCATTTTCTTACAATTGCTCCCACAGTTGATCTATTCACACCAACCTGCTTGCCTATTGCAGATTCACTCTTCCCAGCCTGGTGCAGGTCTACAATTTTCTTCCTGGTGTCCTTGGTCAGCTCTTTGGTCTTGGCCATGGTTGAGTTTGGAGTCTGACTGTTTGAGGCTGTGGACAGGTGTCTTTTATACAGATGACGAGGTCAAACAGGTTCCATTAATACAGGTAACGAGTGGAAGACAGAAGAGCTTCTTAAAGAAGAAGTTACAGGTCTGTGAGAGCCAGAAATCTTGCTTGTTTGTGGGTGACCAAATACTTATTTTCCACCATAATTGACAAATAAATTCTTAAAAAATCCTATAATGTGATTTCCTGGATTTTGTTTCTCATTTTTGTCTCTCATAGTTGAAGTGTACCTATGATGAAAATTACAGACCTCTCTCATCTTTCTAAGTAGGAGAACTTGCACAATCAGTGGCTGACTAAATACTTTTTGGCCCCACTGTATGTATGCTACACTCTTTCTTTCTTTCTTTCTTTCTTTCTTTCTTTCTTTCTTTCTTTCTTTCTTTCTTTCTTTCTCACATTGTCTGTGTCCTCAAATCCACTGCACTCCATTTGCCTCCTTCCTGCTAGCGATTGTTTGTGATTGTTGTGTGTGTGTGTGTGTGTGTGTGTGTGTGTGTGTGTGTGTGTGTGTGTGTGTGTGTGTGTGTCCGGCGCTGTGTACCCCACCTGAACTCTACTTGGACTCCCATAACCAGTCCCTCCCCGATTGGGCCTGTTGGTGTAATCGGATCTTGTAAATCTATTACCGTGGTAACAATACTTAGGGATTCCAAGCCTGAACATTGGATTCGTTGGCGGGAGCTGACTGCTAGGGCTGGATGACTGGAGCTGAATGGCATCAGGGAGGTACACACACACACACACACACACACACACACACAGACACAGACACACACACGGACACGCACACGGACACACACACACACACACACACACACACACACACACACACACACACACACACTGGCTCACTATAGCCATAATGACATGCTGAGCTTCAGAAGAAGACACTGCTCCGTGTTCTTCCGTTGCACTTCTCTCTTTCTTTACCTCCATCCATCTTTCTTTAAATACCTCCCTTCCCTCTGTCTCTGCCTCCCTGTGGCCATTCCTACAAAACAGAAACACATAAACATCCCTCACACACACACACACACACACACACACACACACACACACACACACACTGTCAGGGTCGGGATCTCCCTACGACGTCCTGAGGGCAGTTCAGCACCAGGGACAGCTCCCGTGGGCAACAGCACCTCTCTGTCCCTGATTGCTTCATTGTTGTCACCTGTGTTAGTTTGTTTTCATTGGCCTCTTTGTGTTTCTTTGTCCCTTTATATAGCCCTGCCTTTGTTCCAGTCTGTTGTCAGACATTACCTTTGTTACGCCCTGTGGTAGATATAAAGAGCTATTCTTGCTTTCCAAGCAAACCTGTGTTCCGTGTTCTTTTTGATACTCTCTGTTCGGTTTTGTTTTGGTCCGCGTTTGGGTCGTGACTTACCTTTTCTGGCCCGGCGTGACAGAATGTCTGACCCACCGTACGATCCAGCGGCCATCGCAGGCCTGCAGCAGGCCTTGCGTCTTCTGGGCTCTGCTGTGGGCCATCAGGAGGAGGAGGTAGGGGCCATGGGCGGTCGGCTGCAGGCGATCGGGCAGGCTATGGACCAGCTTGCGGCTTCCCAGGCCGATCTCCAGGCGGTCGTTCAAGCGGCTCAGGCCCAGCCGGCTACTCCACTGGCCGGGTCCTCGACCAGGGATGTGTCTCTCCCTGCTCCGGAGAGATACGACGGTCACCCGGGAGGCTGCCGGGGATTTCTGATGCAGTGCAACAGCGTCTTCCGGTGCCAGCCTACCGCCTTCAGGAGTGAGCAAACCCGGGTTGCCTACATAATGGCGCTGCTTACCGGCAGGGCTCTCACTTGGGCCACGGCCTTCTCTGAGCATCCCACGCCAGCCCTCCAGGATTCCCAGAGCTTCATGCAGGAGTTCCGACGTGTCTTTGACCACCGCCGTAGCGGCCATGAGGCTGCCAATGACCTGCTGCGATTGCACCAAGGGGCTCGGAGCGTGGCGGACTATGCAGTGGAGTTCCGGTCGTTGGCTGTTGCTAGCCAGTGGACCGAGGCAGCGCTGGTGCCTGCTTTCCAGATGGGGCTCAACGAGGAGATCAAAGACGAGCTGGCGGCTCGGGAGGACGTCGACGATCTGGAGAGTCTGGTCAGCCTGGCCCTCCGGATCGACAAGCGGCTTCGGGAGAGGCGTGGGCAGCGCCGTGCGACTGGCCGGGTCTATTCCCATCGGGCCGGTGAGGTCAGTCTCCCTACACCCTCAGTCACCGGGGGCGTCGAACCCATGCAGCTGGGACGCACACGCATCACGGCCCAAGAGAGGGAGCGACGAGTGAGGGAACGTCGCTGCCTGTACTGCGGCGAAACAGGCCATTTTCGCAACCAGTGCACCATGCTGCCGGGAAACGCACAAGCTCACCAGTCCTAGGGAGGGGGCCGGTGAGTACATGCATCCTCTCTACCTTACTGCCTTCACGCTTGTCCCTTCCGGTTACTGTTTCCTGTGCAGGGCGGCAACACACGGTCTCAGCCTTTATCGACTCTGGGGCAGCAGGGAACTTTATGGACGAGGCCTGGGCCACCGCACACGGAATACCCCTGTTGACATTGGAGCACCCTTTGCCAGTCTGTGCGCTAGACGGGCGTGGCTTGGGTACCGGGAAGGTCAGTCGCATTACGGGCCCGGTCCAGCTACGCTCGGTGCTGAATCACGAGGAGACCATCCAGCTGCACATCATCGACGCGCCCAGCCTGCCTCTCATTCTCGGCTACCCTTGGCTGGCTCAGCACGACCCGCACCTTGGTTGGTCTTCTGGAACCTTATTGGCATGGAGCAAGCAATGTCACGCTACCTGCCTTCGGGACCAGCCATGCCTGGACCAGCCTGAGCCGTTGCTCTCGGCCGACTTATCCCTGGTGCCCGGCCACTATCACGACTTGGGCGCGGTCTTCAGCAAGGCACGCAGCTGTAGGCTTCCGCCGCACCGGGAATTTGACTGCGCCATTGAGCTCCTCCCCGGGACTATGCCACCCCGAGGACGCACGTTCTCCCTTTCCACACCCGAACACAGGGCCATGGACACGTACATAAGGGAGGCACTGGCGGCGGGATTCATCCGGCCTTCCACGTCTCCAGCTGGGGCCGGCTTCTTTTTTGTGAACAAGACGACCGGGGACCTCCGGCCGTGCGTCGACTACCGGGGGTTGAACAAGATAACGGTCAAAAACCGGTACCCTCTTCCCCTCATGGCCACCGCGTTTGAGCGACTCCAAGGCGCATCCATTTTTACCAAGTTGGACCTACGCAACGCCTATAACCTGGTGCGCGTACGCGCGGGTGACGAATGGAAGACTGCTTTTAACACCCCCAACGGACACTATGAGTACCTCGTAATGCCCTTTGGCCTCACCAATGCCCCGGCGGTTTTCCAGGCACTCATCAACCATGCTCTGCGGGATTTTTTGGACCGGTTTGTCCACGTGTACTTGGACGACATCCTTATCTTCTCGGACTCAGTGGTGGAGCACATCGCACACGTCCGTACCGTCCTCCAGCGCTTGCTCCAGTACCAGTTGTTCGTCAAGCCGGAGAAGTGTTCCTTCCATGTCCAGCGGGTGGCGTTTCTGGGGTACATTATCTCCAAGGGCCGACTGGAGATGGACCCCTCCAAGGTGTGCGCGGTCCGGGAGTGGCCCGTTCCTGAGTCCGTCAAAGACGTTCAGCGGTTCCTCGGCTTCGCCAATTTTTACCGGCGTTTCATTCGGGACTTTGGGACCCTGGCCCTGCCCCTCACGGACCTCACCCGGAAGTCGGAGCGGCGCTTTGTTTTCCCCGTCTCTGCATTGCGGGCCTTCAACGACCTCAAGCAGCGATTCACCTCTGCTCCGCTCCTGCGGTTGCCTGATCCGGGTCAGCCGTTCGTGGTGGAGGTCGATGCTTCGGAACTGGGTGCGGGAGCGGTTCTCTCTCAACGCTGTCTCCCCGATGGGAAGCTTCGCCCCTGCGCCTTCTTCTCTCGTCGCCTCACATCGGCCGAGAGCAACTACAGCATCGGGGACCGGGAGCTGCTCGCGGTCAAGCTGGCCTTGGAGGAGTGGAGGCACTGGCTGGAGGGGGCGGCGCACCCGGTGGTGGTCTGGACTGACCACAAGAACCTCGAGTTCGTTCGGACTGCCAAAAGGCTCAATCCCCGCCAGGCGAGGTGGGCATTGTTCTTTGAACGTTTTGACCTGACCATTACCTACCGTCCGGGTTCTAAGAACGGCAAACCGGACGCCCTGTCACGGCTGCCGGGTCCTCCTGCGACCTCCCCTAAAGACGACACCATCCTTCCAGCCTCCAGGATTGTAGCTCCAGTCCAGTGGGGCATCATGGAGGAGGTACGTCGTGCGGGCGCCGGCGCCCGGGTCCCTCCAGGGGGGCCTCCTCAACGCCTCTACGTGACTCCAGGACTGCGCTCCAAGGTCCTCACCTGGGTGCACGCCTCCCCGCTCTCCTGCCATCCCGGACGGCGTAGGACATTGGAGCTGCTTCGCCGCCGTTTCTGGTGGCCCAGCATGAGGAAAGACGGGGAGGACTATGTGGCCGCGTGCCCCACCTGCGCACGTAACAAACCTCAGTCGACCCGTCCGGCGGGGCTGCTGCGGCCCCTACCTATTCCCAGGCGCCCTTGGTCGCACATATCTATGGACTTCATAACCGGGTTGCCGCCATCCCAGGGGAACACCACCATACTGGTGGTGGTTGACCGGTTCTCTAAGACTGCCCGCTTTATCCCACTACCCAAGCTGCCCTCGGCCCCTGAAACCGCCCAGCTGGTCCTCCACCACGTTTTCCGGTTCCACGGCCTCCCGGCTGACGTGGTCAGCGATCGGGGACCCCAGTTCGCGTCCAGGTTCTGGAGGGCCTTCTGCCGTCTGCTGGGGGCTACGGCGAGCCTGTCTTCCGGTTTCCACCCGCAGTCCAACGGGCAGACGGAGAGGGTCAATCAGGACCTGGAGACCAGTCTACGCTGCCTGGTGTCCAAGAATCCCTCTTCCTGGAGCCGGCATCTGCTCTGGGCCGAGTTCGCTCACAACACCTTGCGTCACTCGGCCCTGGGCATGTCCCCCTTTGAATGCCTATTTGGATATTCTGTTCCTTTGTTTCCCGAGCAGGAGGAGGAAGTGGGGGTTCCGTCTGCTGAGGCCTTCGTGAGGCGTTGCCGCCAAGCCTGGCAGAGGGCCAGGGCCGCTCTGACGCATGCACGCACGGCCACGGAGAGGCAAGCTAACCGCCTGCGACGTCCAGGGCCGAATTACCGGGTGGGCCAACGGGTATGGCTTTCCACCAAGGACATCCCACTCCGGGGTGGGGCGCCCAAGCTCCGCCAGCGGTACATCGGTCCCTTCAAGGTCATCGGCAGGGTCAACCCTGTGGCGGTCCGTCTCCAGCTCCCCAGGTCCCTGCGGGTACACCCTGTGTTCCACGTCTCGCGGCTAAAGCCCCTGCTCATCAGCCCCCTGTGTCCGTCAGACCCCCCTGCGCCGGCTCCCCGGCTCATTGATGGAGGGCCGGCATACACCGTGCGGCGCATCTTGGACGCCCGTCTGGTCCGGGGGCGTAGGCAGTACCTAATTGACTGGGAGGGTTACGGGCCTGAA
The DNA here is from genome assembly GCA_017639675.1 of Aplochiton taeniatus. Lineage (NCBI taxonomy): Eukaryota > Metazoa > Chordata > Actinopteri > Galaxiiformes > Galaxiidae > Aplochiton > Aplochiton taeniatus. The sequence continues at coordinate 4,079,089 of CM030190.1, forward strand.
GAACGCTCCTGGGAGCCTGCTGCCCGGATACTGGATAAATCACTCATCTCTTCCTTTCTGTCCTCCAGGTTGCCGGTTGCTCGCGTCGGGTGCCGCGTCTCAGGGCGGGGGTCCTGTCAGGGTCGGGATCTCCCTACGACGTCCTGAGGGCAGTTCAGCACCAGGGACAGCTCCCGTGGGCAACAGCACCTCTCTGTCCCTGATTGCTTCATTGTTGTCACCTGTGTTAGTTTGTTTTCATTGGCCTCTTTGTGTTTCTTTGTCCCTTTATATAGCCCTGCCTTTGTTCCAGTCTGTTGTCAGACATTACCTTTGTTACGCCCTGTGGTAGATATAAAGAGCTATTCTTGCTTTCCAAGCAAACCTGTGTTCCGTGTTCTTTTTGATACTCTCTGTTCGGTTTTGTTTTGGTCCGCGTTTGGGTCGTGACTTACCTTTTCTGGCCCGGCGTGACACACACACACACACACACAGCAAACAAAGCCTATTAAGCAAAACAGGGGGAGAACTCTGAGCAGAGGGCCGTTTAAGGACACCGGCTCCTGGATGTGAGGTGAATGATGAGGGGTAGGGGAGCGTTAACTCCACCCCCCTGGATCGCCCTGTAGCTAAGATTGACGGCCTAGACCAGCACGGTGGCCTGTGGGAAGGGTAAAAAATCAAGATATAGACTCCAGTTCTCTAATCCGCTTTTTTCTCTCTCTCTCTCTCTCTCTCTCTCTCTCTCTCTCTCTCTCTCTCTCTCTCTCATTCTGTCTCTCATACTTTCTCACACTCTCTTTCTTCCTCTCTCTCTCTTTCTCTCTCTCTCTCCCTCCTAGGATTATTTTTTTTCCCTGAGGAACTTGCCCAGGAACAATGTCATTCAGCTCCACACTCCACACAGGAAGTGTCCACCATGTGACAAGGAATGTCTCCATGGCAACGCCCTGGGGGGGCAGGAGGTAGTTTTATGTATTAGGACTAACAGTCTTATGGCCATCTTGACCAGCCCTGATGAAGATGGATGTTGTTTGTTATCTTCATAGCTCAAGGTGGTTTGTGTGTTGACTAGTTAGTATTACTATTAATTATAATAACTTCTGTCTATACAGAACATTGTTCTTATGGTTGTACGATTGATGCACTAGTGACACCTGTGACCAAAACAATGTCGAAGTGTTAGTGAAGGTGTTTGCATGTCTGCAGGGGTGTGTGTGTGTGTGTGTGTGTGTATGTGTGTGCGTGTGTGTGTGTGTATGTGTGTGCGCGTGCATACAAGAAATCTCTCCATCGTCCCAGAGCATATCATTCAAACACTGTGCTATTCCACACGCCCACCAGTGCCATGCCTCCTAAGGTGTTTGTCACTTGACACATGGCGTTCTCACAGCGCGATGGGAGCACGCCCTCGCTACGCCCCGAAAACAAAGGCAGTGCCACGGAACAGAGGCTGGACCCTCCGGTCTCAGCGCTCCGTGATCCACTCCGGGGGGTCGGACCGGAGGCTTCTCCGTCACACTCCCATCGCCATGGGGACGGGGAAGACACGGGAGGCGAGTGGGTGGAAGGGGTTCCTGACGGAATGAGGGAGGAGGGAGGGAGGGAGGGGAGGGGAGGGAGGAGGGAGGGAGGGAGTGGGGGGAGGGTGGACTGAAAAGTGTATCGGAGTGTGAGCGAAGAAGAAGAGAGAGCTAGTAAGAGGATGAGAGAAAGAGGGGAAGAGAGAAACAGAGATGGAGGGAAGGAGGAGGAGGGAAGGAGGTGAAGGAGCTTAAAAGAGAGAAGACAGCGAGAGAGAGAGAGAGAGAGAGAGAGAGAGAGACAGAGAGAGAGTGGATTGGGTTAATGTCTCTGGATGGTGTGTCTAATTCCTCCCTGATTAGACAGGCTTTGTAGAAGCTACTGGCAGGGCCCAAATGAAGCTGTCACTCCGACCCCCCCCCCCCCCCCCCCCCCCCCACACACACACACACACACACACACCACCTCACACACACACTTGTAAGTATACCGTCTTATACACGGAGCACACACACGGCATGCACATCCAGTTACACACATGCCCGAATAGACACAAATACAAGAACCCCCCCACACACACACTAACAGACCAAAAACACCAATACCCATACTATCTGTGTCAGAGCATCCCCCGCCCCCCCCCCCCCACACACACACACACACTGTGAACCCTCCCGGAGAGTAAGCCAGAAGAGCCGGCTCCTTGTTCCTTAAGAGTCTCCATACCGCCCGGCAGATTGAAGACCAAGCCCAGCTATCAGCACCCAGGCTGGGTCAGACTTCCACCCCACCACCCCCCAGCACGGAGGCAGCAGGGCCGACCACTGAAGCTGACAACGGACCTCGTCAGTCTGGCCTCTCAGGGGGGGGGGTCTCTCAGGACAAACAAGGAGCAACGAATGACAGTTGAAGGAAAACACAGCACTCCTAAAGCTCATGAGGCGCTAAGTTCTTCTTGCATTCCATTTGCCTGTTTTATTTGTTTGTTTGTTTGTTAGTTTTGTGTTTTGGCCCAGTTAGATTCACTTTGATGTAAATTGCTTTAGATAGTCGAGTTAAATCACTGTTTCAGTTTTATTTATTTGTTTTCAGAACAAAAATATGATTGTGCTTAAACATGATTGTGTTTAAATATGATTGTGCTTAAACCTGATTGTGTTTAAATATGATTGTGCTTAAATATGATTGTGTTTAAATATGATTGTGCTTAAATATGATTGTAAAATGAAAACTGGAGTCCGTGCTTAATAAATATTGTTTTCTGGTCATGCTGCTCACTCCAGATAGTTGGTGAGAGAAGGGTGTGTGTGTGTGTGTGTGTGTGCGTGTGTGCGTGTGTGTGTGTGTGTGTGTGTACATTTGTTTCAGGGAGAGAGAGAGTTTGTGCAAGTATCTGCCAGGGAAGTTTTGTGTGCAAGCATGTCGAAAAATGTAAAACTTTCTACGGTTGAGTTGTTGCCGATGGAAGCACGAAGCAAGATGGTGAGAATGAAGAGAAAGAGAGAAAGAGAGAAAGAGAGAAAGAGAGAAAGAGAGAGAGAGAGAGAGAGAGATGGTGAAAATGAAGAGAAACAGTTGGCTCTCATGAGCAGCAAATAGTTTTCTCTCTCTCTTCCACTCTGAGAACTACAGCCCCCAGATTCAGGTTCAGTCCCACCACATGGTCACCATCGTGTGTCCATGCGTTTGAGCCTTTTGTGCCCTTATACATACGTAAATATAAAGGCAGCAGCCGTTTAGATGGAATGTCTTTCAGCACCACGGACAGCTCCCGCTCCATCCTCTCTCTCCAAACAGCAGAACAGGGGGAAGGCAGGAGATGGTAGAAGAAACGAAAAATGAGACAGCTCAACTTCAGATACAGCCCAATTGAGAGCTGCAAAGTCAAATTGTCAAAATTACATTTTTATTATATTGGACTTTCAAAGGGAAAGGTGCGGTTATATTTGAGGCTATATAAAGCACTGCAAAATGACTCATAGATTTGGTGTGTGAGAGTGCGCAGTGTGTATTTATGTGTGTGTGTGGGTGTGTGTGTGTGTGTGTGTTTGGTGAAGTATGCAGCAGCTAGCCCCCCCCCCCCCCCCCCCCCCCCCCCTCCCCCCACACACACAGCCTCTTGGCAATTTTAATCCGTGTCTAATATTCAGCATTAGGAGACAGGCAGATCGATGAGTGTCTTGAGGGAGAAGCTGTCAACCCAGCTGTTCCTGAATATTATGCTATGAGTGTGTGTGTGTGTGTGGTGTGTGTGGTGTGTGTGTGTGTGTGTGTGTGTTTCTGTACATGGTGTGTATGTGTTTGGCCGAGTGTATGTTCCTAGGAATACCCACGCTCACATAATATGCAAGAAATATAGAAAGGTACAAAAAGTAGACAGAGCTCTTTATGAAGACAGAGCCGAGGGCCGAGGGGAGAAAGTAATAGAGATGGACTGAGAGTGGAAAAGAAGAGGAGGAATGCAAGGTTCAACTTCAGCTGTTTGATTCCGCTGAAAGGAAAATAGAGACGGAGAGAGAGAAAGAGAGAGGAAAGAGAGATGGAGAGATGGAGCGACACATAGAGAGCGACACAGACCCACAGACAGACAGACAGACAGACAGACAGACAGAGACAGACTGAGTAGAGCAGTGAATGGTCACAATAGCAGCCTCTTCTCCTGGTCTCAGCTTTGTGCTACCATCTCCTAGCATCTCATTATCCAGCACACTTAATTGAGCTAATCACCCAGCACCCCTTGTTTGGGTTTAAGTACGTGTGCGTAAATGGATGAACGCGTGTGGGTGTGAGCGTGGGTCTGTGTTTTGTATTTATTCAGCCTAGCAAAAGTCTCATCGATAAGCGCGGTGGTTATCTTTCCCCCTGAGCTGTTCCGTCCGGCAGTGCTCCAGCCCAAGCACACACGGCATCGCGGGGCAGAGTTTCATTGTGACGTTAAGAGCGGAGACAAATTGTGTGAGAGTTTGTGATGGGTCCTTGAGAGCCAAATTAATAGTGCACTTTTAGCAGCAGTTACATTCTGGGAAAACAAAAAGCTGAATAACGTGCACAGCATCTCCAGGCAAGGGGAACTATGGGATATTCTTGTTTGCACCAATCAGAGGCCGGCACACAAGAGGGCTCCGATCGACTCCAATGTTAAAGGAACTGTGATTAGCTAAGAAGGTTCACAGGGATTAGATGGAGTGTTTTAGTGTAGCTCCTTTGTTTCTTTCTATCTCACACTCTCTGCTCCATCACTCCCTCCTTCTTCCTCTTCTCTCTCTCTCTCTCTCTCTCTCTCTCTCTCTCTCTCTCTCTCTCTCTCTCTCTCTCTCTCTTCACATAATACACACACACACACAGACACACACACACACGCACACACACACACACACACACACACACACACACACTCAACGACACAGTTCAGAAATTCCTAGACCCTTATGGCAGTTAATTAATATGGCTCTTTTTCAGCTTCCTGAATTTGCATAAACCATCCTCATTATGAAGTTAATTGTTGGCAGCAACAATGTGCTTCAAATAATGCATTTTAATTTTGCTCTGTATAGGCATTGAAACACCCACTGCCATTGCCATAATGTAATATTCACCTGTCTTTTATTGGAAAAATTGAAAGTTTTTTTTTTTTTAAATTCCCACATTTATTTCTGAATATTGTCATATGCCTGTGACGATAAACAAGCGCTCTGGGGACTGTTCGAAGATTTAAAACTTTCCAAATCAAATCCTTTGCCAGAGGGCTTCGCTGCTCACACGCACAATAAATTATAGTATGCACTATATAAAAATCAAATGCTGATTTGATTGATAGCGCTGCCACATCTATGACATAAATAATAACACATTTGTTATTCTGTCACCCAAAAAATCATTGACACCTCGCAGTGGTGTCTGACCTCTGTCGGGGAGAAACGGCCGTGATATCAATCACTAGCGCGGTGATCGCTCGGACGTCCCGCCACGACGCGGCCGTTTCCCGGAGCCTTCGGAGGGCAGCCGCTCCATTTATCATGATTTTATTTAGACGGTCGCTAAGTCGACACTCGACTCAGAAACGGTACAGAGAAACACAAATCACCTGACGGAGGCTGCTATCGGTTGTTAATTCCCGCCGACTTCCTGTCCGGTGTGAGTTTTGATGCAGCTTTGTCTTCGTTTATTCTGGGTCGGTTGCGCGCCCTTTTGATAAGAAGCTGAACAAATCCAACCCGCTCCAGTAGATTGGAATACTGATACTAGCACAGAGAAACAGAAGACAGAAGCTGTTGTTGATTGCTTTTTGGGGAAAATTGCACGTCTTATAGCTAATTATAATACACAATAGGCGACTATGTTGAAGGCCTAATGCTTTGTTTTAACTGGCAGGTCATTATAGTTTGTTGCAAGCCTCTAAGAAGTAGATCTAAATAGAATGCATTTTGCATTATCAAATTAAAGAGAAAAAGGGCTTATGGGTAAAAGTAGTCATTGTAGTATGAAAATACAGCAGACTCCTGGGGACACAAGCATTCTCTTGAGCTGTGTAGCCCTAATGTGGAACAAAACACATTTACGGACAGAACCGCCCCATCCCCTTTCATCATCATCATCGTCATCATCATCATCATCATCATCATCTCGATCATATTAAACAACATCCTCGTCACTATTGTCAACAACAACAGTCTTCCTTCGCCCATGCCTACGAGTTCATCTCACCCAGGAGAGAGAGAGGACAGAGATTCTTCATCAGTCCAGCGAGAAAGTAGAGGAAAAGAGAGAGTGAGTGAAAGAGACAGAGAAAAAGAGAGAGAGAGGGAGGGAGAGAAAGAGAGAGATAGAGAGAGAGAGAGAGAGAGAGAGAGAGAGAGAGAGAGAGAGAGAATAAATGACGAGCAGAGAGAGGAGAGGAGCAAGGGAAGGAGAGAGAGCAGAGGAGCAGGGGGAGGAAAGGAGAGGAGCAGGGGGAGGAGAGGGAGGAGAGGAGCAGACAGAGGAGAGCAGAGACAGGGAGAGAGGTATTGGGTGGACAGACAGTGCTGTCTGATAATCGCTACATCTCCAGCCAGATCCTACACCTGATTGGCTCTGATAGTTGACGGGTAGAATACTCACCCTGCCCGTTGTGACATTTCAACAACGTTTATCGTCCAGCTGAGAAATGGTGGTCTCTCAACGGCGCTCCCTGATTGGAGGAAAAATACATTCTTTTTTGTTCACTGGTATTCTATCATACGGCTAGAAACGGCATACAATCTCTACAGTTCATCCCTCGGTCAGACTGTCTTCACTCATGGCGTTATCTGTGTGTGGCAGTGTGTAGTGTGCAATCTGAGTGTGCGCCAACGCATGCACTGTGTGTGTGTGTGTGTGTGTGTGTGTGTGTGTGTGTACAGCATAAGCCTTCATCTCCAACAGTCATAAGGAGGTGATAAGAGCAGGTGTTTTTAAATCAGCCATTCTGCTTCTCATTATCCCTGTGACCTAAAGCATGGCCTGGCCCTCTCTGTCGCTGGCCTGGATCCGGACTAAAGCGTTGACAAGAGTTTGGCAGTGTTGTACGGTGTGCTGTCACCTCCTATAAGACCGCTATGACTGGCTGGATGTATCTGTTAGGGCCAACAGACACTAGCTTACTCAATCTGTCAGTCAGTCAGTCAGGCAGTCAGTCAGTCAGCTAGCCAGTCAGTCAGTCAGTCAGTCAGTCGCTCACTCACTCACTCACTCACTCACTCACTCACTCACTCACTGACTTACTCACTCACTCACACTCTCTCCCTCTCATATAATCTCATAAACTTTACATATCAGCCCTGCCTCGGCTATTTCCTTTCAGTTCTGGCTTCAAGCTCCCTGATAAGAACTGACTGTCAAGGATGGGGTAAGGGTTTCCTAATAAGCCATTATCTCACTCAAATCCAGTCCAGTCCGGTTCAGTCCCGTCCAGTTTAGTCCAGTTAGACTACAGCCAAATTAGTCCAGTCCAGTCCAGTCCAGTCCAGTCCTGCACATACCCAATGACCAATAAAGACACAAAGCGCGCACACACACACACACACACACACACACACACACACACACACACACACACACACAC
>CM030190.1:4091673-4096673 GCA_017639675.1 Aplochiton taeniatus
ACCTCTAATTCCACTGCAAGGATCAGGGAGACTGTTCAGAGACTGGAGCAGGAGATCAGAGATGTTGAACGTAACCTGATTTTAAACATGGATATAAAAAAGAGTATATTGTTGAAGGATAAGAGGAAAGAGTTAGGGGGGTTTTTACAGGAGAGAGTGAAGGGGACCATGATAAGAGCCCGGTTTATGAATATTAGTGATATAGATGCACCCAGCACTTTCTTTTTTAACCTCGAGAGAAAAGTGGCCATGAGAAAACAAATGGCCTGCCTTAGTCTTCCTGAGGGGAGGGTAACCACAGACCCAACAGAAATGAGGAAGCATGCTGTGGAATTCTATACAGCCCTATATGGGGCGGATGATTCTGACCCTGACTGCACGGCAGATCTTCTCCGGGAGCTGCCTAAACTGGAGCAGGGTGAACGGGATGCCTTAGACTCTGTGCTCAGTCTGGAGGAGCTCACTACAGCAGTCTATCAGCTGGCTCCAGGTCGGGCCCCAGGCATCGATGGGCTGCCCATGGAGTTTTTTAAGCATTTCTGGGGATGCATGGGTGCGGATTTCCATGAAGTTTTACTGGAGTGTTATGAAGAAGGATCCCTCCCAACCTCCTGTCGCCGTGCGGCCTTGTCTCTGTTGCCTAAGAAAGGAGACCTGGCACTTTTAAAAAACTGGAGACCGGTTGCACTGCTTTGCACAGACTACAAAATACTGTCGAAGGTTCTAGCAAATAGACTGAAAGGGTATCTAGGTATCCTGATACATAAGGATCAGTCCTATTGTATCCCAGATAGATCGATAGTTGACAATTTGCACCTCATAAGAGACGTTATAGACATCTGTAAAAGTTGTGGTTGCAATGTTGGTTTACTGTCCTTGGACCAGGAAAAGGCATTTGATCGTGTGGATCATACTTTTCTATTTTCCACGCTGAAGGCCTTTGGTTTTGGGGAGGGTTTTATTTCATGGATTCAGCTTTTATATAGGGAGGCGTTCGTTTTAATTAAGGTGGGGGGTGGTTTAAGCCGTCCCATACCAGTCAGGAGAGGGATCAGACAGGGCTGTCCGGCCTCGGGACAGCTCTACATGCTGGCGGTGGAGCCTCTGCTAGCCAGACTACGGAGCAGGCTGACGGGTTTTTTCCTGCCAGGACTATCTCAGAGCCCACCATTAGTCGTGTCGGCCTATGCTGATGATATAACTGTTTTTATTAGGAACCAGGGAGACATTGGTGTTTTAATTGATAGTTTAGAAGTGTTTGGCAGAGCCTCAGCAAAGGTAAACTGGGAGAAGAGTGAGGCTTTGCAAATGGGATGGTGGCTGGATGGGACAGCACCCAGTCTGCCTCGGGGTCTAGGGTGGGGAAAAAATGGGTTAAAAGTTTTAGGTGTTTTTATAGGGTCAGAGGAGTACCAAAAGCAGAATTGGGAGGGTGTAGCGGAGAAAGTGTGTGCCAGATTATCCCGGTGGAAATGGTTAATACCCCAATTGTCCTATAGGGGTAGGGTCCTGGTGGCAAATAATTTGGTTGCCTCATCATTGTGGCACAAAATGGTTATTGTACCTCCGCCAAGGGCTTTAGTGGAAGAGGTGCAGAGGACAATGGTGGACTTTTTCTGGTCCGGCCACCACTGGATACGTGCTGCAGGACTCTACCTGCCAGTGGCTGAAGGGGGCCAGGGCCTCGTGGACATTGGTTCAAGAGTCATGGCATACAGGCTCCAAACGGCACAAAGACTTCTTTACACTCACGGGCTGAGCTGGATGGACACGGCAAGGCTGCTGCTGAGGAGGGCTGGCCGTATGGGGTACGACAAGCAGCTGTTCCTCTTGAGGCCAGGAGAGGCAGACTTAGCGGGACTGACGCCTTTTTATAGCTCTGTCTTGCAAGCATGGCAGGTCTTCCAGGTCGATAGAGTGGAGGTGGAAACACCGGGTATGTGGCTGTACGAAGAGCCTTTGTTTTTTAACGCTTTTATCAACGCTGGGACTTTGTCCTCTGTCACCCTGCGGTCCAGACTGCGGGAGGCTGGTTGTGTGAAGCTGGGGCACTTGATGAAGGCAAGACACTCATCAATGGACAGGTTGGGCGAGGTGACCCACATCAGGTCCTCCAGGCTGCTAGCCAGTATGGTGGAGGATGTACTTACGTCCCTGCCAGGGCCCCTACGAGGATTTGCGGAGGACTCCACACTGGCTGAACAATGGGACGATGAGTATGAGAATGTCTTCCCCTCCCTGAATGTTGCCCCTGCTGTTGGGGAATGGTGGGACGAGGGGGGGTCGTTGCTGTCTCTCTCAACCCTCGAGTTGGGGGCGTTTGAGCACATTGAGAAAAAAGTGTTATATCATGCCTGTATAAAGGTATCCCACCTGCGCTCCCTGGCAGGAATGAAGGCGTCAAGGTGGTGTGAATTTTTTGGTCCGAATGTTTCCCCAAAGGGCTGCTGGCGGTCCCTTTACAAGCCTCCTCTGGAGAAGAGGTCAGGAGATCTACAGTGGAGGATAGTTCATGGGGCTATAGCTACCAACCAATATCTTGCACACCTGGATCCGGCAAATGGGGAGGAGTGCTCATTCTGTTCTGAGCCGGAAACATTGTTCCACTTGTTTGTGCAGTGTCCGAGGTTAGTGGGGCTATTTGAATTTTTAGGTAGATGGTATGAGAGGCTGGGGGAGGTTTTTTCATTTCCTTTGATTATTTTTGGTCCAAGGTACTCAGTTAAAAAGAAACAAATGCACGTACTGATAAACTTCCTCTCAGGAGTGGCAAAACTTGCCATTTGGAAGACCAGAAAGAACCGGGTAGAGGGTCTCTCTTCGGTAGATCCGGTTCAGATGATGAGGGGACTGCTGTCGTCCCGACTACGGATCGAACATGCGTATTTTGCACTTGTGGATAATTTGGAGGGTTTTATGTGCACATGGGGGCTTGGTGGGGTGTTGTGCACAGTTTACCTTGACGGCACTCTAATACTCTCATTTTGAGTTGGTTGTTTTTTTCTTCTGGTTGTTTGTTGGGTTTGATTGTCTGTTGGTTTGGTTCAAACAAAAGGAACCTGAGAATTTGAAAAGTACACCTGGATTTTGAAAAACTGTCAATAAACTGACATTTTAAAATCAAATCAAAACCTCTCTCTCTCTCTCTCTCTCTCTCTCTCTTTTGTTCCTGGAACTTCCATCCGTCCATTTCCCCATCTCCTCACGCAGCACTGGGAGTCCACACAGTGAGACCTGTCAGTATTAAAGTCTCACTGCAGCACAGTCTGAGAGGGAGAGAGATAGAAAGAGAGAGAGAGACGAGAAGAGAGAGAGAGAAAGACAGACAGACAGAGAGACCGAGAGAGAGAGAGAGAGAGAGAGAGAGAGAGAGGCAATGTACATAGTAACTGCAGCTGTCATAGACAGACTCTGGCAGCAGATCCGTTGGCGAGTGTCGGTTACAATGCAGCTCCTAGTGCTACAGAACTCTCTCAGGCTGAAAGAGGACACCTCTTAAAACTCTCTAAATGTGGTCTCTTAGAAGGAACTTTCTCCTTCTCATGTCAATGGTAAGCATATAATAAGTGTTGGATTAGATATTAGATAGACAAATGAAAATGACCAGATTATATTTGTCAAGAGAATAGGTTAGACAGAGAGAGTAGAGAGTGTTTAAAATAGTAGGTGAGACCTCCAATATCCTTTTGCCAGAGAGCTAATACCTTTTTCTCCAAACGAAAACGCATTTGCATCCAGAGCAGGACATTTCCACTGATCTCTTTCATCCATTCCAAGTTTATTTTTTTGTATATATTTTATTATCTTCTCTCTTCCGCGGTTGTCATGGAAACAGGTATAACACCTTGCTGTGTTGTTGTGCATGGCACCGTGTTCCGAAAGTTTACCCTGGTTCAAATTGTGAGCTTGTTGGCTAGCCGTAATCCAACCAACGCCCCCAGCCCAGGGGCTTGAAGGCAGCGTTAGGTCTGGAGGTCGATGTTCATCTTCATCTTTAATGTTCATCTTCAACCCACTCCATCCTAGCATGGAGAGAGATGCAGACGCACAGACCCAAGACGAGAGAAAGGGATGGTTATGTGTTTTCTCTATGTGTGTTTTCTCTATATGTGTTTTCTCCATATGTGTTTTCTCTATGTGTGTTTTCTCTACACGTGTTTACTTACTTTTTTACTACAGTGTGTTTGTTTGTGTGTGTGGGACTAGCGACTAGCTATCTTCTAATGACAGATCTGTCTCCGCCTTCTCCTAGCGTAGCTTAGATGTCCCACAACTCCCGAACCTCCGCTGTAGCCAACTCTTTTTCCTGGCATGTCGCCACAAAAGACCAATCCTATTCGTATGGATACTACACACACACGCACGCCAACCCCTGTGTCTCTCCCCTCTCGTCTCACTTCATGCTAATTATGATGACCTTTCCATTCAGTTGCATCATCACTCCTCAATATGTCTTCCCCTCAGAAATGATTTAGAGTGATTTCACGAGTTTCTTAGTTCATTAGCCCCAGTATTATAGATCAAAATGTGTCATTGTTTTGTTTGGATGCGGGCCAAACTTCCTAGCTTTTTTCTCTTTACTATTATGAGGCTTTGTTATTCTAAACATCTTGTTCAGGATGCATTTCTACAGGCCCCAAAATATCTTGTGACGCCCCTGGAGGAGGTCCATGTGTTGAATCCGGTGTGTTCATTAAAAGTGTTGACCTGGTTCTGTCCTGACCCTCTTCCTTTACCCTTCTCAGGGGAGCAGGGGAAATCCTCTGTACTGGTGATGAGGGTGGGGGTTGTTCCTAAAATATTTAGGGTGAGCTAGTTTCTCCACTTTTGTTATTGATGTCTCAGGTTTTATGGCAGGTTTTGAGTGAATGAGTTTGGGCTAATTAAAAGTGTGTTTAAAACCTCCTTCTTGGGACTTCAGTCCACTCTAGGCCCATCACGCTGTCTCACCCTGATTAAGAAGCAGTCTGCCTGGCTACAAATAACTCTGTCCTCCATGG
>CM030190.1:4101673-4146673 GCA_017639675.1 Aplochiton taeniatus
GGGAACAGGCTGCGTGTAAATCAGATAAATAAGGCGGTGCAGTCACCCGTGTCCTCTGTAGCTTCCTGTTGTTGTTGCGGATGATTAGGCTAATGAACGGGAATAATTAAAAAACATGCATAGATGGTTCCATTTGGGTTTCGTTTTGGAAGGGGTTAGCGGAGTGCCCTAAGAAACGCTGGCTGTGTATTGTCAGGGGACAGGGGGAAAGGATGGATCGAGCTAAATAGATCGCACACGATAACTGGTTGCAAGGTCTGGATCAGAACGGCAGGTAGCTTGGTGGCTAAACACGTAGATACACAGGTGTTCACGCACGCACGCGCGCACGCACACAAATACACACACACACACACACACACACACACACACACACACGTTTAAACTAGAAGCACACCGATCCATGTACCTAGGCTACGCACAAACAAATAGGCATGCATACTCTTCCTCGCAAAGGGGCACAATAGCAGAGCGTATTAGAAAACCGTTGTGATGATAGAGGAAGTACAAGGAAGCCGTTACAGTGGATTAAACAATTGAAAGAATCACTCCGCGTGTTTGATGGAGAGACAGGCGAATGAGCGCTTCTTTCTGTTTAAAACCAACCGCCCCGACAGAGTCCCAGTGAACAGTTAGTTCCTGGTTTGATCTGGTCACGAAGTCTCAGCTGGGGAATTTACAGTTGATCATTTTCACTGCACTTTTTAGTCGGCCTCACTGGCGTTATAATGCCCCAAAATATCAAGGAAAATCAAAATGAGTGTAAAAGTAATACCCTTTGCATGACAGTTCACTGTAACGAGATGTTTAAATTGATTATTCCAACAGAGTTAGACATGTTTTTTTTCTGGATATAGAGTCCGCTTGGTGACGTTCTTGTCTAGCCCTATTTTTCTCTGATAAATAGATATGGCTTCCACACACAAAAAAATAAATAAAAAAAAGACACAAGAAAATGTGTCAATGTTGTGGGGAACCAATTCTTCAAGCGTCGGGGCAATTCTGTTGCTCATTTTTCACCTACAGCCGGAGGAGGGTGGGGATTTGACTGCTTGCCTTCTCAGTAGAAACACAGATCCTACTTGACTTCGCCGGGAAGCTCACCTACTCCCTCCCCCTTCTCAACTTGGACGAATGCACGAATCGTGCTGGAGCTGGAGCATTCACCTAATGTGTCTGTGAGTGGATGTGTACGCACGTTTGTTCGTGCGCCTCAGCGTTGAATGCACATGCATGCGAGGGTGTTCTAGTGATGTTTACGTACATCGCTTTTGAGTGTGCGTGTACGTCCGTGTCTGCATGTGAATACGCGTGCCAGTGTGCCCTTAATCCCTGCCTATTTTATTCATTATAACCAGCACACAAGTCTTTCTTAGTGGGAAGACACCCGCTTATGTTCTATGGTATATCAAGGCCTAAAAGTGTGCATTATGTAATCTAGTTCCAGTTCCAAATCCGAAGGAATACTTTGCATGAGGAAACGTGGAGGATACTTTGACAGTTCCCAGACACTTTCTGAAGCCCATCGCTCAGTCCTAACAGACACCTGACCTTTCAGACTGAAAATGGCCAGAGGGTTTGCATTCATACAGTGTTCTGGTCTTGATGTGAGGCGGACTGCTTGGCTTTCAACCTGTTGTCTGGATCCCAAAGTGAGCCATGGCCTGCTGCACATAAACAGGCCGTCCAGGGAGTGCGCATATAAAGATGACCTCGTAATTACTATGGAACCCCTCGTGGCGTGGGTCAGAATGTCTATTTGTTGACCCTTCAGGGAGCTCAAATTTGACAGATTTCTACCGGTTGGGGAAAATAAAGTTGGGGGTTAATATAGCTGATTAATAACACTCGTACTCTATTCGTCCTTTTCCAATTCTTACCGTACTTTTATTTGAATGAAAGTAAGTTGTGAATGGTTTTCACAATGGCAGGGGCTAATTAAATCTTTATTACGAGTTGTTAAGGGTCTGTTTTATTAAAGTGGGGTCACAGTAAGCGTCTGAGCGACTCACGTGCCGCTGTGGAGTGGAATTCTTTCATATCTCCATCCACACTCATCTCAACAGCAATCACGTATTGAGGAGTGTGTGTGTGTGTGTGTGTGTGTGTGTGTGTGTGTGTGTGTGTGTGTGTGTGTGTGTGTGGCGATGTGCGTGAAAGGAAAACCGAGCGGGAGAGAGAGATAGACATGCCCCGAAGCAGTGCCGCACGCAGACAGAAAATAAAAATGCAGCTTGTGACGGCTTGTCATAACTCCCACATATTTATTTTCACAAATGAAGATCATAATAGGCACACTAGCGATACAAAGAGGAGGTGAGCGGAGGCGCTAGAGTTCCACACGCGTGTCTCATCATGAAACGCATGTCAACATATATTACGGGTTTTACAGTGTCAGATCGTGTTCCATGCCGATTCTCGCTTTTAGTAAGGGGGCACCCCATAAAACCCCTCAGACATCTACACTTAGTAAAGCGAAAAATCCAAATGACAATTTAAATGACCGTCATTGGTTTAGTTCTCAAAGAGACGTGATTACGCAGTATGATTAACCTGTAATCAATGTTATAAGTTACAACACCTGGCAGCCACCCACCCCTTAAAAACGTATTCATAACACAAAGGCATGATAATTATATTGACACTAAATTGAGCCGTTCATCATTTCCGAGGTGATAGGCTACGGGTGTGCCAGCAGGTTTCGGGCTAGTATAAAAAATCCCCCTATAAATCCATTGGTCGTGGTTTCTCTCGGCTCGCCTATCCAGCCCTCTGCTGATGAGACTGCAGTTCTATTTGGGAAGTTGGCAGCTCACGGCAAGGGCTTTACTCTCGCGCTGGCAGTTCGACTGTGGAATTATGAACAGAGCTGGTCAAAGCTTTACCTTGTTTTGAATTTCAATTCCGAGCGAACCGAACCGACCATGGAGATTGGGATCCGTATCCTTGTGGCGTTCCTCGTCTCACAGGTAGGAGACAGTTTATGTATCGGTGATGTGTGTGCTATGTGAACAATCTTGTGGGATGATTTTTTTTTTTTTAGCTTTTGTTTGTTTGTGTTTGCCTAATGGGTTGTCTTTGTGAATTGCTGCTTTGCGATGAATTGAGTCAGATGATGGAATACACGCCGACTTCTATGCTGCCATTTCGAATTAATTTCATGACTTGATAGATATAGCAAGTTGCTGGCTGCCGCTGAACAAGTGTTATTTCAGAATGTGTGACTGAATATTATGTATATGGGCCATTTTTACGTCTTAGCTTATATTATAAAGCCGTAGTTTATAGCCTCCTGGGGCGAAAGATTGAGAGTGAGTCGAGTTTGACAGCGAACAGTTTAGGGATGCAGTGCACATTTCTGCGTCCGGTGAGAGCGAGGCCAATGCGAGGGATAATGTGTGTGGCGCAATGTCTATGTGCAAATCACGCCTGGAACTCTTGTCTCTGGTCGCATCTGTATTCCGCTCAGCTTCGAAGTTGAACGTTTCTTTTGGCTCATTTGCGAGAAACGGGATTCGTTTAAGAGGGGGAAAGGAGAAGGAAAGTGAGAGAAATAGAGAGGGAGGCAAGGAGAGATTGTCACCGAAAAGGCAGCATCTCTTCACGAAAATCTGAAGAACTAAAATAATTCTTTGGTGTTTTTTTTCTGATGTGTTTCCTGTTGGGATCCACACCGTGTTTTATTAGATCAATAAATAAAGCTTTATGATTTGGATGTTAGACTCGACCTGCTTGTCTGTAGTAGGGACCTTGGCAACTCTGATTAGCTGCTTCTGTCACCATATTTTTGCATTGAACTATAAGCTCAAGGGAAATACTGGCTGCTGCAAACCTCACAACTGTTCGTACGATGACTTTAAGCTTTTATTATTGTTTTTTTTAAATATATTTCTACACATGCACGTATGTTAAATACTTATCATGATATGCATTTACTTTCATTGGAAACCTTACCTGACACCTGTGTTATGAGTCTACAATTCCAAGGGAGATAACTTGGGCTATGCAGTCATAACTGTTATTGTTTAGGTCTTGGAGGCGCTTTTTTAAGCTAGCGAGGCTATTTTCAAACCAACTCGGTAAGAACCCAGATGCCAGGAGGAGGCAGCGCTCGTTTTAGAAACTCTGCCCGTGTGCTCCTGTTCCCGCTCCTTAGAGCGTGTGATGCAGCGGTAGCAGGCGCGGAATAGATTCAGCCAGCTCTTCCCCACGGAATGAAAACAGGTTATTTCGTATTAATTATTCATCACGCAGTGGTTTATGTTCTTGCTATGTAGCGTTGTGGCCTTGAACGCATCTCCCTTGTTGTAACGCTGTCAGCGCGCTTTCATAATAATGATGTCTGATGGTTTACGCGCACACACAAGCACATGCGCCCCCCTCCCCTACACACACACACACACACACACACACACACACACACACACACACACACATATATATATATATATATATATATATATATATATATATATATATATATATATATATATATATATATATAATATAATATACATATATAGTCTTCATACGACATCCCCCGCCCCATCTCCCATTGAATCGAATAATGCACAATGCACAATCTTGCTTTTATGTGCTGAGATGGGCCAGATTCCGATCAGTGTTGTTCCTACAGTAACCCTCTCATTCCCCCCCCCCCCCCCCCCCCCCCCCCCCCCCCCCCCCACACACACACACACACACACACACACACACACACACAGACAGACAGACTACCTGAAGTCTGTAGCGGCAGCTGAATCGCCTGGGTCGGTTGGCTGGGCCGGCGGCTTCTCAGGGGGATAGCGACCGTCCTCTGGATCTCCTCTGACCGACTGGTCCGCTTGACACACACACACACACACACACACACACACAGAGTTATTAAACCTTCCATCCCTAGCTGTATCTTACTGTGCCCTTTTTGTACTTAGTTTGGTACAGGGTCATGGCTCATTGGTTACCGTTGTTTGATGACTATTGGACAACTGAGGATGATTCCGCTTCCTCCTCTCCTCTCCTCTCCTCTCCTCTCCCGCAAGGGCACTTTGATCCCCACATCAGAATAAGCCCCCCCCCCCACACAGGACCTCCTCCTCACTCCTGCTCCTACCCATAAATCCCTGTTTTCCAAATGAAACGCTAAGCAGTTGCCGAGCGCGCGCCAATGATTCAGACGAAGCCCAGCACAGCACAGTAGAGCCATGAGGTGCAGATGCTTATATATCACAGTCTCTCTCTCTCTCTCTCTCTCTCTTTCTAACTCTTTCTCTGTCTTTCAAAATCTCTCTCTTTCTCGGCTCTGCTCAGCTTGGACTCATTTCCCTTCTTTCTCCTCTCACCCCCGTCTCTCTTTTCTCCTCTTTCACATCCTGTGGTTTTCTGTCTCTCTCTCTGAAACCAGTGGGCGGGGCTCCCCTCTCCTGTGGCTGTGTGGACGCACCACTGTGCAGGTGTTTTTATTCAAGCCATAGAAAGGAAAAGGATATGCTTCTTTCTCTCTCTCTCTCTCTCTCTCTCTCTCTCTCTCTCTCTCTCTCTCTCTCTGGATCTCTTACCCCCACTCTTCATTTAGACTTAGCGTCTTTGTAAGTGTCTCACAAGTGTAAGTGAGATAGATTTGTTGCCACAGACGTTCATGGGAGGTGGAGGAGAGGGTTGTGTGTGTGTGTGTGCTTCCAGAGTTACCTAAGGTCAGAATGAGTAAGAAAAGGCTCAAGGGTCTGTTAGCGATGGTGAAAGAGATCACCACCTGACACCACACACACACACACACAAACGTGCACACACACACTTTTTTTCCAATCTCTCTTTTCTCTTATTTCCACTTCTCTTTCTCCTCCTCTGCTTTGTGTCCCCTCTTCCTCTTCAATCTTCCATCTCTCTCATCCTGCTCCCTCTCTCTTATCCATCCTTCTGTCGTTCTCTCTCTCTCTCTCTCTCTCTCTCTCTCTCTCTCTCTCTCTCTCTCTTTCTCTCTCTCTCATGTCTGTCTCAAATATTCCTTCTCTCTCATCCTGCTCCCTCTCTCTTATCCATCCTTCTGTCTCTCTCTCTCTCTTTCTCTAGCCATTCCTGAGGCTCAGTTCATTGATCCCAGCCTTTTATAAAGCGGAGGCTCTGCCGTGCCAATGTGTCAGGCCAGCTTAGTACAGCAGCAACAGGTGCAAAGCCTGGACACACAGACACACACACACAGACACACACACACACACACACACAGAGAGTGACACGATTAACCAGAAGAGGGAAATGCACAGTTCTGTCTGTACGCAATATCTGTCCTTTGTCTCTAGGGCAGGTCTGTTTGGACTGTCAACCTGTATTAGACCTGTATGCAGGTCTGTTTGGACTGTCAACCTGTATTAGACCTGTATGGAGGTCTGTTTGGACTGTAAACCTGTATTAGACCTGTATGCAGGTCTGTTTGGACTGTAAACCTGTATTAGACCTGTATGCAGGTCTCTGTGGACTGTAAACCTGTATTAGACCTGTATGCAGGTCTGTTTGGACTGTAAACCTGTATTACACCTGTATGCAGGTCTGTTTGGACTGTAAACCTGTATTAGACCTGTATGCAGGTCTGTTTGGACTGTCAACCTGTATTAGACCTGTATGCAGGTCTGTTTGGACTGTCAACCTGTATTAGACCTGTATGGAGGTCTGTTTGGACTGTCAACCTGTATTAGACCTGTATGGAGGTCTGTTAGGACTGTCAACCTGTATTAGACCTGTATGCAGGTCTGTTTGGACTGTCAACCTGTATTAGACCTGTATGGAGGTCTGTTTGGACTGTCAACCTGTATTAGACCTGTATGGAGGTCTGTTTGGACTGTCAACCTGTATTAGACCTGTATGGAGGTCTGTTAGGACTGTCAACCTGTATTAGACCTGTATGCAGGTCTGTTTGGACTGTCAACCTGTATTAGACCTGTATGGAGGTCTGTTAGGACTGTCAACCTGTATTAGACCTGTATGGAGGTCTGTTTGGACTGTCAACCTGTATTAGACCTGTATGGAGGTCTGTTAGGACTGTCAACCTGTATTAGACCTGTATGGAGGTCTGTTAGGACTGTCAACCTGTATTAGACCTGTATGCAGGTCTGTTTGGACTGTCAACCTGTATTAGACCTGTATGCAGGTCTGTTTGGACTGTCAACCTGTATTAGACCTGTATGGAGGTCTGTTAGGACTGTCAACCTGTATTAGACCTGTATGGAGGTCTGTTTGGACTGTAAACCTGTATTAGACCTGTATGGAGGTCTGTTAGGACTGTCAACCTGTATTAGACCTGTATGGAGGTCTGTTAGGACTGTCAACCTGTATTAGACCTGTATGCAGGTCTGTTTGGACTGTCAACCTGTATTAGACCTGTATGGAGGTCTGTTTGGACTGTAAACCTGTATTAGACCTGTATGCAGGTCTCTGTGGACTGTCAACCTGTATTAGACCTGTATGGAGGTCTGTTAGGACTGTCAACCTGTATTAGACCTGTATGGAGGTCTGTTAGGACTGTCAACCTGTATTAGACCTGTATGCAGGTCTGTTTGGACTGTCAGATGCAAACCGTATTTTCCACACCTGTACACAATACTTCTATTTTAGAATTTGACCAAACGTCAGCTAGATTGTAGAGTAGGCTTTTAATATCGGAACACATCTCAAACACACACACACACACACACACACACACACACACACACACACACCACTACATAAGTTTAGACAGAGAGTATATGCAGTTGAATCTATCTTATCTACGTCTTTACTGTCGATATCATCCACTTTTCTGACTGTTCATTCCTTAGCAACCCTCCCAACATGAATTCACCTGTTTGCAAAAAACAAACAATCCAAGGTGAGTGTGAGGGCCAACGTTTGTTTTATTGTTCCAGAATGTTCCGTGTCAGGATCCTAACATTTCTCTCAGCGTGTGCCATTTGGGAACAGAGGGAAGTGTAGAAGAATTCTTCTGAGGCTGAGCAGTCTGTGGCGTTATCCGAGCCCGCAGTGCTTAAAAAAACAAAATGCTTTTGTGTGTGTGTGTGTGTGTGTGTGTGTGTTCATGGTGAATTTGTGTTCATTCATTTTTTTGAGTTACGAAGCATCGCATTGTGATGTGGGCTGTGTGACTTTGCTGCCCATATTGGGTTGGAATAACGCTGAGCTGCGCTTGTGGCTTGTCTGGGGATTTGTGTTGTGCTGTGCTGTGTTGTCTGGGGTTGTGTTGTGTTGTGCTGTGCTGTGTTGTCTGGGGTTGTGTTGTGTTGTGTTGTCTGGGGATTTGTGTTGTGCTGTGTTGTGTTGTCTGGGGCTCTGTTGTGTTGTGTTGTCTGGGGTTGTGTTGTGTCGTGCTGCGTCGTGCTGGGCCGTTAACAGGCTGTGTGTGAGGGGGGGTGGCCGATGAAGGCTGGCTGATAGAGGAGACAATGAGCCCGGTGCAGCCAGGCCCGGAGCAGACCAGAGGCGGCTCACACTCCTCTTTAATGAGCATGGTAACGAGGTATGCCACTCATTAGAGGTGCCGCCGCCACTGACTGACCCCCCCCCCCCCTCCCCGTCTTTCTTTTCTTCTCTCTTTTATTGTTCTCTCCGTCTTTCTCCTCTTGTTTACTCATTGGGCGCTTTGCATTTTTCTCTTGGTTTTTGTTTCTTTTTCCATGCAGCCATTTCTTTCTTTCTTTCTTTCTCGTCCTCCCGTTGCTCTGCTCTTTTATTCTCACTTCTTATTCTCCCTGCCTCTTTTTCTCTTTCTTTTTCTCTATCTCTCTCTCTTTCTATTTCTCCCCCATCCTCTCTCTTTACTCCATTTCTTCCCCATCCTCTGTCTTTTTCTCTCTCTCTCTCTCTCTCTCTCTCTCTCTGTCTCCATTTCTTCCCCATCCTCTGTCTTTTTCTCTCTCTGTATCTCTCTCTCTCTCTGTCTCCATCTCTCTCTCCTTTCACCGTTTTGCCCTCTCTCCATCTCTCCGGTCTGGCAGCCCATTCAGGGTCAGCTATTTGTAGCGTTGAATGGCTCTGATGTCCTCGCTAATTACAGCAGTCCCCTCTATGCCATACCTCCCCCATTACCCCCATCTCTGTGGGTGTGTGTGTGTGTGTGGGTGGGGGTTAGGGTTAGGGGGAGGGGGGGGGGGGGGGGGGAAGAGACAACCAGTGGTTCCACATTGCCCTAATTGTATTATTACTTACAGAACAGCACAAAATAACAGATGCTCAACCTGGCCTGGCCTCGTTTACAGGCATTACCAGACTTCTACCAATTTAAACGTATTGTTGTCAACTCCACTGTTTTTCATCAAAGCAAGCCAAATATAATATGGGACCGAACTATGAACTTGATTCAAAACAAAGAATTTAGTAAAATTTTCACCTTTTCTGTTAAGTATTACAGTTTTAATGATCGTCTTATGCTAATGTAATCAGTAATATTTCGTGATATTAAGAGACCCCGTGCAAATGGGCTCGTGTAGGGTTGACCCCCACCACCCACTCTTCTAAACTCAGCGCAGTATACCCACAAGACACCTCAGCATTCTGACTGTCTGACTGATTACCCCCCCCCCACTCCCCCACCTGCCTTGAAGGACATGGTGTGGGAACGCGATACAGATCCTCAGCACAGCAGAAGCTGTGGGATCCACCAAGCTGACGACACTTGTCTCCCAGGCCGGGTTGTAGATGAGTCAGCCATGGATGCATCTCCTGGCCCTTGTAATTCCCTTAATGTGTGTTACACACACTTTGGTGGAACACACTCAAGAAAACGTTTTGTGCGCTTATGGCTTGATTATGGCGCGCACACACACACACACACACACACACACACACACACACACACACACACACCAACCAGCACCAGCCTCTCGTACTAATGGAAGATGGGTCTCTGGGTCTCTCCACGTCTCCGGGGTGGATTGTGGTCGGGCCGTTATGGAGTGTCGGGTCAAGCGGATGGGCGCGCCCGGGAGAGACGGCGACCTTGGAGCCGTGTATCTGGAAAACAGGCTCCGTACCCCAGGGAGGAAAGGGCTTGGATGAACAGAGGGGGGAGAGTGAAGGAGAGAAGGAATTCTGATGGGTCGTCTGGGCGGCAGCTGCAGAGAGAGAGAGAGAGAGAGAGAGAGAGAGAGAGAGAGAGAGAGAGAGAGAGAGAGAGAGAGAGAGAGAGAGAGAGAGAGAGAGAGAGAGAGAGAGAGAGAGAGAGAGAGAGAGAGAGAGAGAGAGAGAGAGAGAGAGAGAGAGAGAGAGAGAGAGAGAGAGAGAGAGAGAGAGAGAGAGAGAGAGAGAGAGAGAGAGAGAGAGTGAGTTCTGGATAGAGAGTGAGAGGGCGAGAGAGATGGAAAGAGTGATTTAGAGAGGATGTTCTGGACAGAGAGAGAGGGAGGGAGGGAGATGGAGTTGGAGAGAGAGATTGAGAGAGGATGTTGTGGAAGTGGGGAGATAACTTTCAAAAAGTACCTTGAGTGCTATTGACGGAATGATTTTTTTTCCACTGGAAGAAGCGGCAAAAAAAACGACACAAAAAAGCAGACGATACATAAAAGGAAAGAAAGAAAAAGAAAAAGAGTGAGACAAAGAGAACGAGTGGACCGAGATCTTAATCACAGCAAATATGTTCCCACACACTCCCCCATTACGAATGTGTCTGCCTTACACCCAAAGCAAACGCACACACATTCATTAAAAGTGGCCGCCCCAAGCGGACTTGCGGAGGACAAAATAAGGGCTTGTTTATGCGGGCCATCAGTGGTGGTTTGCCTGTGTGTGTGCGCGTGTGTGTGTGTGTGTGTGTGTGTGTGTGTGTGAGAGAGAGAGAGAGAGAGAGAGAGAGAGAAAGGAGAGGGAGGGTGCTAGCGAAAGCATAGTCTTAGACAAACTGTCTTTATGTCACAGACACACGGCAGCAGTGATGTACAACAGACAGTGGTGTCAGAGTGTGACAGCTCTTTGGGTGGGTGGGTGGGGGTGTGTGTGTGTGTGGGTGGGTGGGTGTGTGCGCGTGGGCGCGTTTCCTCGCCGACGATTTGTTTGCTCTGACAGACAGAGAATTGCTGGAGGACAGGTAGGGGTTGAAGTGCAACTAGAGAGAGAGAGAGAGAGAGAGAGAGAGAGAGAGAGAGAGAGAGAGAGAGAGAGAGAGAGAGAGAGAGAGAGAGAGAGCTGTTCTCCCATCACCCTTCTCTCACTGTCCTTCCTTCTCTCTCCCACAGTCTACCCCTCCACCCCCCCCTCTCTCTCTCTCTCCTCTGTCCTCTCTTTCCCAGTAGTTATTCATGAGCCTTTTGGCTGTCTCGATTCACCGCACAGAAAGAAACACACACACACACACAAACACACACAGCCAGCCCCATTAGGGACTCCTGTGTTCCTGCATGTCATCATTATCTCTCTTTAACACAATTTCCTGCTTTTTTTACACGTCTGTCTGTTTACGTGTTTCCATTTTCATGTGTGTGTGTTTGTGTATGTGTCTGACAAGGCAGGGGCTTATCCCCAGGCCTGGTTCCATTTTTGAAAGAGCGTTGTGTATGTTGTGTGGGAGCTGGCTAATAGAACACACACACACACACACACACACACACACACACACACACACACACACACACACACACACACACACACACACACACACACACACACACACACCTATTGAGACTATTGATGTACTATATAGAGAGACTATGTACTGTGTGGGCCTATATTCTCTATGGGCCACTGTAAAGGCATACAGTATGACTGTGTGTGTGTGCGCACAGTCTCACAGCGGGATAATGCTGAGCCTAGCACTATCTGTGTCTATATGGACTTTAAAACAGAGGTCTATGGTTCTAATGGTGCTGGTACAATATTTGTTCATTGAGAGCGTAATTGGTTGGGGGGGAGGGAGTGGGGTGGAGGGAGAGCGTGTGAGGGAGGGATATAGAGAGCGAGGGATGAAAGAATAAAGAGAGAGGGAGAGAAGGAGCAGGAGCAGATTGGCTGGACTAGTGCAGCAGGGGCGTCACAAACGGGGGGGGTGGGGGTGCGAGCGATTATAGGAGCCTGAAGCGAAAAATTATGAAGGTTCTTGAGATTTTATCATCTTAAATTGGTCTGGCATCGTTTTTCCTGAGGCTCGAGCATTACTGACCATTATTCCGCGTTCGGAGCTGATTTATCTTTTGTTCCCATCCTACCCTTAGCCCTGTGCAGAGCAGAGAAGCCCAGAAAGCAATCCTTTTGTCCCAAGTGGCAATTTGTTGGCGTCCTATTACGCTGGCAAACCAAAACAGGACGCCACCTCGTTGACTGCCGTTGCCGTCGACAACAGGCTTGTTCTCGTCGTGTTGGTTCGGCGCGTCTCTTAAACGACGCGGTTCGGAATCCCCCCCCCCCCCCCTCCCGCCCGGCGTTGTGGGTGTAGCGTTGCTCAGGGCGGCCATGTTGGAGCCATGTTGGAGCCATGTTGGAGCCATGTTGGAGCCATGTTGGAGCCATGTTGGAGCCATGTTGGAGCCATGTTGGAGCCATGTTGGAGCCATGTTGGAGCCATGTTGGAGCCCCGTATGTTGGAGCCATGTTGGAGCCATGTTGGAGCCATGTTGGAGCCATGTTGGAGCCATGTTGGAGCCATGTTGGAGCCATGTTGGAGCCATGTTGGAGCCATGTTGGAGCCCCGTATGTTGGAGCCATGTTGGAGCCATGTTGGAGCCATGTTGGAGCCATGTTGGAGCCATGTTGGAGCCATGTTGGAGCCATGTTGGAGCCATGTTGGAGCCATGTTGGAGCCATGTTGGAGCCATGTTGGAGCCATGTTGGAGCCATGTTGGAGCCATGTTGGAGCCATGTTGGAGCCATGTTGGAGCCATGTTGGAGCCCCGTATGTTGGAGCCATGTTGGAGCCATGTTGGAGCCATGTTGGAGCCATGTTGGAGCCATGTTGGAGCCATGTTGGAGCCATGTTGGAGCCATGTTGGAGCCCCGTATGTTGGAGCCATGTTGGAGCCATGTTGGAGCCCCGTATGTTGGAGCCATGTTGGAGCCATGTTGGAGCCCCGTATGTTGGAGCCATGTTGGAGCCATGTTGGAGCCATGTTGGAGCCATGTTGGAGCCCCGTATGTTGGAGCCATGTTGGAGCCATGTTGGAGCCCCGTATGTTGGATCCATGTTGGAGCCATGTTGGAGCCCCGTATGTTGGAGCCATGTTGGAGCCATGTTGGAGCCCCGTATGTTGGAGCCATGTTGGAGCCATGTTGGAGCCCCGTATGTTGGAGCCATGTTGGAGCCATGTTGGAGCCATGTTGGAGCCATGTTGGAGCCCCGTATGTTGGAGCCATGTTGGAGCCATGTTGGAGCCCCGTATGTTGGATCCATGTTGGAGCCATGTTGGAGCCATGTTGGAGCCATGTTGGAGCCATGTTGGAGCCCCGTATGTTCGGGCTCAGCCATCCTTGGCGCGGCGTCGGCCTGGGGCTCCCCCATGCTGACAGACGCCGCCGTGGTGCATGGGAATCGGAGTCTGCTTACCTTGCCCGCCCCCCCACACCCCCCCCCCCCACACACACACACCCCTTCCCTTCAGATTCCCTCTAACGCGGGGATACTATTAAGACGTGCGAGGAAGGTTCAAGTGCTTAACAAGTGGAGGGTCCGCCCTCTGAGAATAGTGTGTTTGTGTGTGTGTGTGTGTGTGTCAGAGAAGATGGATGACAGGCAGTTTGTGATAAGGTGCGGGCGGTAGAGATCTGCATCGCACTGATTTACGATGAAGGCTATTTTAGCTGTCACACATGCACCACACACACACACACACACACACACACACACACACACACACACACACACACACACACACACACACACACACAGTGTGCTGACCGCTGCACTTATGACTCCCTGCTTGCCGTAGCTGAACCGCAGTTGCTGTGGAGACTTCCCAAACCACTGATCCCTCTTTCAAAGGACTCTTTGAATTACCGAGTCACCATCCTGACCCCATTCCTTCTTTCTTACTGCCTTTCTTTCTCTTCTGTCTGTCTCTCTCTTTCTTCTTCTCCTGTCTTTTTTTTTGTCTTCCCACTTCCTTCTTTTTCTTTGCTCCCTCTCTCTCTTTCTCCCCTCCTTACCTTTCCTGCTATTCACCTGTCCCTTCCTTCTCAACTATCTCTTTCTCTCCTCCTCCGCTGTTCTCCCTCTCCCTCCTTTCCGCTCCAACGTCTCTGGGTGTGCCTCCTGTTGACTTTCAGTGTGTGGGCCCCGTCAATACTCTTTGGAGAGCAATGTCAATGACTGCAGTACCACCCACTGATTCTAGATGGCGATGTAGTGCCAGAGATTCTGCTGGCAGTTTTAAGACACTCGCTAATCAGGAGTTTTTGGGTGATTGAGCATCGGTTGATTGTACGGTTGGTGTTTTTTAAGGAGAGAGTGAGAGAGAGAGAGGTAAAGCTAATAGAGCAGACAGTTAGGTTTACCTGTGTGTGTGTGTGTGTGTGTGTGTGTGTGTGTGTGTGTGTGTGTGTGTGCACGCATGCATTTCAACACAGACGCAGCTGTGCTTCATCAGATACAGACGAATTAAACCCTTCTGTTTCATCCAGCGAAGCCCCCTCTTGAGGCAGAATGTGACGCCGACACACACACACAAACACACACACTTGCATACACAAACACCCCCCCACCCCACCCGCTGCCTGCCACACACATTCCTCTCATCCATTTGAAATAGCTGCAATAGCTGCTTTCTCTCTCTCTCTCTCTCTCTCTCTCTCTCTCTCTCTCTCTCTCTCTCTCTCTCTCTCTCTCTCTCTCTCTCTCTCTCTCTCTCTCTGCGTTAGATGGGTACGGAGGGCTTGGCGATGACGGAGGCTTTCGCTCGGCCCCTGACAGAGAAGGCTACGGCCCCCTTTTTCAACGGAGTCCCCTCAGACCCAATTACCGTTTGCCTTTCAAAGGGGTCACCTCGGAGTCGTCGCCGTCGTCGCGGGCAACGTCCGCGGGCTCAGGGCTCAGCGACCACGCTGTGCGTAACGGGGAAGCGGAGTGAGTCGTTATCCGACCGTGGGTCCGGACAGTCGTCCGGTTGATTTGCGCGGGGGCGGCTCACAAAGGCTCAGAGCCGGCAGTCCAGGAAATGCTGACAGTCGGCGTTTTCCAGGAATCTTCCGTCCTCGCTCCTCGGCGATATCTAGGTCAGGCGCCGCTCCGCAAAAGTCCGACGGAAGAAAATAAATCCACACGCACAAACAAAACGGGACACTTTGATGAGCCCCCCCCCCCCCTCCATTCCCCCCCCCCTCACATCCATCCGCTCCGTTGTCTATTTCGAGAAACGTCGTCTTTGGGAAACAACGTCCATGCCGACGCGTTGTTCCTCCCCAGGCTGTGCGGCGTCCGTCCCCTGAGAGGCTCTGCTTCCTTCTCCGGACGGGAACGCTCGCGGTCCTTGTTGGGAGATGGACTGAGCAGCCAGAGAGAGCTGTGTCTAATGCAATCGTGTGGATCCCAGATCCGGCGTTGTAGATCTGTCACTCTGACGGGTTTTTCTGACCGGAGATATGCGTGCTGTGGCCTACCCTGTAGGGAAGTTCTGTTTGTGCCTCACGGGATGGGGCCAAAGGGGAAGATTGTTGTCAGAGACTTTGGGACACAAGGATGCCCTCTCTCCTCTCTGACGAACCCTACCCTCGGCCCTTCCTCATCGGCCCAACCAGAAGTATCGGTGGGTCCTTCAGCCTCCATGTTCATCCCAGACACAGTAGAGGCTGTCCGACCATAAGACAGAGCCCTTCTCCTCTGCTCCCCTCATCTCAGATTCTCCCGTCCACCTACAGAGAGGCGCCTCCAGAGCCCCGAACAGCAACCCCCCACCCTGTCACTTTTCACATCTTTTTTTTTTTTTGTTCTTCAATCCTGTTAAAGCAGAACCAGGGACAGGTCTTTACGTCAGGTCGTTGGCCTTTTTGAAGACGCCCAGGTTGGGGGGGGGGGTGCTCCGTCCCTGGCCTCAGCCTCTGGCTCCATTGGAGGGGGCTTGTCATTAGGGCTGGCAGGTCTGTCTGAGTGCCGCCGCCCCCCCCCCCCCCCCCCCCACCCCCCCCACCCCCCTTCCCAGCGACACGCTTTGCTGCGCACAATTTTCCGCAGCGCCGCCTCGGCTCTCCATGGTGGGAGGCTGGTTATCGTGGAGGAAGGGAGGGAGTGAGTGAGGGAAGGGGGGAGAAGGGAGGGAGGGAGGGAGGGAGGAAGAAGGGAAGGAGGTCTGTAAGAGAACCAGCAGAGTTACTGTCAGGGATGGGTCGCTAAGACATGAGAAAGACAACTCTGACTAGGCTGAGTTTACACACACGCACACACACACACACACACACACACCCTAACACGTGCAATAGGTTCTCAAAGACTGAACCACCTGAAAAATCTTCCCACAGCTCATGTCTTGAGTCCATGCGCCCTCTATTTCAATGTTCACCAGAGGAATAGCTTTCCCCAGAGCTGACCTCAGTGTTGACACTGGTAACTCGCCTGTAACTCGCCACGGCGACTCCCCCAGACCTGGGAAGATACGTGTGTCCAAGCGACCCCCCCCCCCCCACTCAAGTACTATGGTGATAATCCTATTGATAGGCTGAGGGACACAGGTAAAGTAGGCGGCCTTGCTGTGTTGTCCGTGTGGCAGTGAAGTGTGAAACCCAGGTTGTCAAGGTCAACATACCATAATACCACCGTTAATATAGTGTCATCTCCTAAGCGTCGCCTTATACCACCGACCATATAAGTCGGAGATACTTATAGGTTTCTATTTATTTATATGTACCATACTTACATAGGATTTATGGAACTCTACATAGACTCTGTTATGAAGTTGGATTTTTACAATTGTGTGTATTTTCAGACTGTGACGTGTTGAGCGTGGCCCCATCACTAAGCCGCCGACTGGGTCTACCCTGTCCTCATGTCAACCGGCCGTCTCCTAGGAGACCCAGCCATCCCTGCCATGGAGTGCAGGGGCACCAGGCTCTGTGGTGACCTCGGCTCTTGGTGGTGTGTGTGTCGCCCCCCCACCGCCGCGCGCACACACACCTCTCTGTAGCTCCTATGGGTGGAAGCCAGTAATCATTATAGGACTGGGTCTGCAGCGCTAGCAAGCACAGGGAGAGAACAACAACGCTTTCATTAGCATTGCATGATTTATCACACACACACACACACACACACACACACACACACACACACACACACACAGCACGGCACCCAGCACATCTATTAGTCTTTTTATAACACTAGCACACGCATGGATAGCACGAATGCAGAGGTGCTTACATGTGTATGCATGTGATGACACGTACACACGCATGTTAACGGGGAAGGGAAACAATAAACACATGCAAACAGGTCACACGGCCATCTCTCTCTCTCTCTCTCTTTCTCTCTCTCTCTCTCTCTCTCCCTCTGTCTCTCTCTCTCTCTCCCTCTGTCTCTCTCTCGTTCTCTCTCCCTCTGTCTCTCTCTCTCTCTCTCTCTCCGTCTGTCTCTCCCTCTGTCTCTCGCTCTCTCTCCGTCTCTCTCTTTGTCTCTCTCTCTCGTTCTCTCTCCCTCTGTCTCTCTCTCTCTCTGTCTGTCTGTCTGTCTGTCTGTCTGTCTGTCTGTCTGTCTGTCTGTCTGTCTGTCTGTCTGTCTGTCTGTCTCTCGCTCTCTCTCCCTCTCTCTCTCTCCTTTTTAATCAATCTCTCTTTTCTCGCAGCTCTCTCTCTCTCTCTCATAATTCTCCTGCTTTTCTTTCTTCATCTTCCCCGTGCTTCTATCACTCCCCGAGGGCCTCCGTGTGATTGGACAGAGCAGGACGAGAGGGCCAGGGGCGAGTCGAGAAGGAGGGGAGCACGAACGGCTGGAGGAAGGAGGGATGGGGCAGGAGGACGAGGAGAGGCGGAGAGAGAGGACAGGGGAGCGAGGGAGGAAGAGCAAAGGAAAGTGAGGAGGGCAAGTGGTTTCCTGGGAGCTGTTTTGGGTCGTGTTTCTGGCTGTGGATCTGTCCCTGACGGAGCGTTTTCACGCCAGCCAGAGATCCCCCCCAGCACTCCCCTGATGAGCGGAGAGGGGGGGGGCCCTTCTGAATTATGATATGAATATTTATCCACACACTGCTAGGCAGGACAGACCGTGTAAGGAAGAATGTCACTGTGGCTGTGTGTGTGTGTGTGTGTGTGTCTGTGTGTGTGGCATTACGTTTCGTAAGTGCCAGAGACAGCTTGAGTGCTTATTTATGAG
This sequence comes from Aplochiton taeniatus, assembly GCA_017639675.1. Classification (NCBI taxonomy): domain Eukaryota; kingdom Metazoa; phylum Chordata; class Actinopteri; order Galaxiiformes; family Galaxiidae; genus Aplochiton; species Aplochiton taeniatus. The sequence goes on from CM030190.1 coordinate 4,119,924, forward strand.
CGAAAGCATATGAGGGACCGAAAGTCTGTGTGTGTGTGTGAGAGAGAGAGAAAGTGTTGGGAGTGTTAGAGAGTGAGGGAGATAGACAGAGAGAGAGATTGTATGTTTGTTATTATTGTTGACTAAAACTTCCCCCTTCACTGGCTCCACTGGCGTTCCTCGCCACACTGCCTTGCCGTAGCTGGTACCCTCTAATTCTACTTCCTGCCCCCTTATCCTCCTCCATGACGGCTGAATGTGAAACAGATGTTGTTGGCTCCCGCGAGGGGAGCTTTGCACAAAGAAACCCCCGTTTGAAGCCGCTCCCTCGCCTTCATTATCCGAATTCCTCCCTGGCATTGTTTCGCTGTAAAACACCCTTCCATTATCTTGTTACCAAAACACTTCAAAGACTTTGGGGGGGGGGGGGGGGGGGGGGGGGGGGGGGGGGGGGGGGGGGGGGGGGGGAGGATTTGCGACTGTACGGTTTCCGGAGTTGGCTGAGTGTTTCGTCGGCATTAGACAAACTGCTGCTGCCGGCGAAAGGCTTTTGAAATCGGAGGCGCTGTTGACGATGGCGGCGCGTCCGGCAGGCCAAATCGGACCGAATTAAATTCCCTCGCTCAATATCCGGACGCCTTTCCTGGCCGTTATTTTTTCAGTTTTTAAACAGCCCCGCTTTTTCCATCCCTCGCACATCCTCTCATTCCCCCTTCATCCTAATTGCGGCGCTGGCGCGAGGGAAGCCGACTAGAACCTCGTTAGCGCGGCTGTGACCGACGTTGTGACCCGACGGGGGAACGGGGATGGGGGTGGGGGGGGTGGGGGGCGATGTTTTTACGGAGGCCTCGTTTGTTGGATGGACGCGCGTCAAACGAGGGGGGTTGTCCTGTCACCCGGGTCGCGCGGCGGCCTGTCATAACGCTGTCGTGGCGGCGGCGGGGCTGGCACATTACTGCTGCTCATCCCAAATTGTTTCGAGTGTGTGAATTGTCAGAAAAAAAAAGAGAGAAGTGAAGAGATTCCCGAGAAGTAGCATAACTGACGTTCAGCTGTCGTGTCCTGTCGCTCCGAGAATCCAAGGTTTTTGTCAGTTCATTCGGAGTGACACGGAGTCGGAGGAATTTACCTATTCGCGTCCATCTTCCAGCTTTCCCGTTTGGGGGGCAGCTTAAACGGTAGTGACAGGAACATGTTTTCAATGTCTTAAAAGCGTCGGGGGGGGGGGGGGGGGGGGACACGCAGCAAATCAAGACTGACTGGTATCATTTCACGTGCTTTAGATGGTTTCCTCCCAGATGCCGGAAGCATGCCAGGAAACCAGGGATTAAACACATCTAGACCTCTGCACGTTTCCATAGGCCTGTGTTTGGATTGGCGCATGTGTGGCCTGTGTTTCTTTGTGTGTGTGTGTGTGTGTGTGTGTGTGTGTGTGTGTGTGTGTGTGTGTGTGTGTGTGTGTGTGTGTGTGTGAGGGCTGGCTGAGCGTATGTTTCTGTGTGCGTGAGTTTGCTGGATGCTCTGTCTGTCTGTCTGTGTGTGTGTGTGTGTGAGTGAGAGTGTGCTGGTGTCGGGAGTGCCTGAACGGTTGGAGGCAATCTCCTTTATCCGTCTGGATCTCTCTGGCAGAGCGATGGAGCTTTTTGATTGGAGCGCATTAAAGCCGCCACGGCTGCCTTTGGTCTCCCGCCGCAGCGGCCAAGCCTACCGGCATGCTGCCTTTACTGCTGCTTAATATACGAGTGTGAGAGAGAGAGAGAGAGTTAGTTACCGAGAGGGGGGATTAACGGTATTTATTTCTGTATGTGTGTGTGTGGTGAGAGAAAGAGTTAGGGAGTGTTAGATGAGTGTGTGAGGGTGTGTGTGTGTGTGTGTGTGTGTGTGGGGGGGGGGTTAATTTGTTTATGCCAGTGTGAGTAGTGTGTTTTCAAGCACAGTTGCATGCTCTGTCAGTGATTGATTTATCACTGAGAGGAGAGGAGAGGAGAGGAGAGGAGAGGAGAGGAGAGGAGAGGAGAGGAGAGGAGAGGAGAGGAGAGGAGAGGAGAGGAGAGGAGAGGAGAGGAGAGTCAGGAAGAGAGCGAGAGAGCGAGAGCGCGCGAGAGAGCGAGAGAGCGAGAGAGCGCGAGAGAGAGAGAGAGAGAGAGAGAGAGAGAGAGAGAGATTCTTGTTTCTTGTCCTCTTTTGTCTCTCTCTACTGTATCTCTGCTGCAGCTGATTGTCAAGTTGTTTGCTTTCTGCAGAAAGGTAATTCGTGCCCCTTTAGGGCTACTGTACATTATGTAAATATCGTTTACACGCGGAGAAAAACCCTACACACACGAATCCTCACGTTTAAGACGCACGATGCACACACAGTCTGGTAGACTGTGAGAGAGAGAGAGAGAAAGAAGGGGTGGATTCAGTTTGGTGCTGGATTAAGTTTGGTGCTGTAGATAGCAAAGCATCGATCAAACAGCCTTCGAGCACCATACCCTCTTCACTGCTCTACTTTCAACAACAACTATGTCTTTCCCAGACTCTTTCCCGACCTTAATACGTGCACACCGATCTCATTCTTCTTCCCCATATAGTTTTCCGACTCAAGCCCTATCAGATGTCCGTGCTGCAAAGCATTCCGTTTCATATTCCGGTTGAAATGCTTGGTACAGGCCGCACGAGGCACTCAGGGAAGAGGACGTGGAACAATCGACGCACTAATTTGTTTCCGTCCATGTCAAAGTCCATTTGTCAAAGTCCGTTTGTCAAAGTCCGTTTGTTGTGCGGACCTCGTTCCTGTACAACGGGACGTTGCCTGACCAAAAATGGATATCTAACGAGCCGTTCATTGCCGTTGGCTGCGCTGCGTGTGAAATTTGACGTTAAACAATTATTATTAGAACTACCCCTTTAAACGACCTCTAGGCGTTTTTTTTTGGGGGGGGGGGGGGGGGGGGGGGGGGGGTGTAACACTGTAGCCTGTAGCTACCTTGCTTGGTCTTTTGAAGGATGTGAAGTCTAGCCCATGGTCCTCTCAAGGCTACCCTTCTGGGAGGCATCACATCTTCATAGAGCATCACACCCAACGGAGGGAAGGGGCTGTCTATCGTCGGAGGATGGGGGTACGGAGAGACTGGGGGAGAGAGAGGGGGAGAGAGAGAGAGAGGGGGGGGGGAGAGAGGGGGAGAGAGAGAGAGACGGAGAGAGCGAGCGAGAAAGATAGGGATGTAGAGAAATCAGGTGAGAGGCACAGCCATAGAAAGATATGGATAGAGGGAGATTGGTGAGACACAGTGTGTATTTCCTGTTATCGTGGATGGGGCCCTCGCTCTGGGTTCCATCACCCCCCCCCCCCCCCACACACACACACACACACACACCTGCCACAGGGAACCACAGAGCAGACACGTTTCACAACCAGCTGCGTGGTGGCTTAAGGGACAGAGAGGACGCATGGAACCCACAATACCAGGCCTGGGGCGGGTGGGGGTGGGGTGGGGGGGGCACGCAATCACACCAGGACTGGAGCTGAATACAAAGTACTTTTAACAGTATCCCCGTGTGTGTGTGTGTGTGTGTGTGTGTGTGTGTGTGTGTGTGTGTGTGAGAGGCAGCGTAGTTGATTGTTTTAATAGTTGGCACTTTTAAGTGACAGTGAGGTGTACCGTTGCTATGCGGTGAGTCAACGGGTTCTTTACCTCACACACGCATACACACCTCTCTCCCTTTGTCATCACTGTCAGTGTGTGTGTGTGTGTGTGTGTGTGTGTGTGTGTGTGTGTGTGTGTGTGTGTGTGTGTGTGTGTGTGTGTTGGGGGTATGCTGCCATCAGGATGTTGAGGGGAGTCACCTGGGCCACCTCATATTTCAAACCCAAAGCACAGTTAGACACACAGGAGTGTGTGTGTGTGTGTGTGTGTGTGTGTGTGTGTGTGTGTGTGTGTGTGTGTCATACAGACAGGGCTTGATGTGAGTGCATAGTGCATGTGTGTGCGTGTGACTCTTGGGTGGGCGGGCTGTGTGTGTGTGTGTGTTTCATACTTGTATTTTTGTCTGCTATTTGTGCACTGGTGCGTGTGTGTGTTTGTGTGTCTGAGCGATTGCCACTTTAAGACTTTCAACCTAGGGTCAGATCCTCTAGAGAGAACCCAAGAGGGAAAACAATACAACAAGACACATACACACAAACCTAACTCTACAGTCAACTGGGCACACACACACACACACACACACACACACACACACAAACAAACATAACTCTACAGTCAACTGCACACACACAAACCTATCTCTACAGTCAAGTGCATGCACACACACACACACACACATACACGAACATAACTCCATAACTCTACAGTCAACTGCGCGCACACACACAAAGAACTCTTCAGTGAACTGCACACACACACACACACACACACACACACACACATACACACATGTATACATTCAGTATGAGCACTCAGATGACCGTGGAGAGCTGCTGAGGGGGGCATTGCTCACCAGTGTGTTTGAGACGGTGTGTGTGTGTGTGTGTGTGTGTGTACGTTTGAGTGTGTGATATTTTGAGTCTGCTGAAAGGTCGTGGTAGGGTGAGTCAGTCAGGGCAGGGGGAAAAGGGGAGGGTAAAAATCTCTCTAGCAGAGACCGGAGAAATGGAGAGAAGGTGAAGGTGGCTAGAAAAACGACAGCAGAAGGCAGCGGAGAAAAGAGGAGAGAGGGAGGAAGGAAGGAAGGAAGGAAGGAAGGAAGGAAGAATGGAGGGAAGGAAGGACAGAGAAAGTGAGAGAGAAAGAGCACAACAGGTTCAGCCAGGGACAGGCGTGGGGGAAAATTAAAACTTGAAAATGAGTCAATCATGAATAGTGTTTTTTAAGATTCACGCTTCGTTCAGCCTGTCATTATGAAATATTACCCCCGAGCTTGCTAATGGTTACTTGCCAAGATCTAATGACTCAAGAATGTGAGAGAGAGAGAGAGAGAGAGAGAGAGAGAGAGAGAGAGAGGAGAGAGAGAGAGAGAGAGGAGAGAGAGAGAGAGAGAGAGAGAGAGAGAGAGAGAGAGAGAGAGAGAGAGAGAGAGAGAGAGAGAGAGAGAGAGAGAGAGAGAGAGAGAGAGAGAGAGAGAGAGAGACGCTTGGATAGAGGACTGTGAGAGAGTATGTTTGTCTATGACACCACCAAATTACTTTAATAAATGAAAAGAGAAGGGAGAGGAGTGAGACGGCAAGAGAGTGAGACGGCGAGAGAGAGAGAGAGAGAGAGAGAGCGTGTTCGTCCGTGACAGCTGCCAAGGAGTTTATAGACGAACGCAGAGAGAGGAGCGCAACAGTGAAGCAGCAGATGCAGCTGCCGCCTAGCTTAACGAGGAATTAAAAGGAAACGTGATCAACAGTCCTGCTCCTGGGAAAGACAATGGCGATGACACACTCAGGAGAAACCTCGGAAAGGAATATGGCGAAATATTCCTCCTCCACGTGCTGCATTTCTATTGCTTTATTTCTGTTCACCTGCTCACAATTCTAAGCTTTATTCTGTCTGTCTGTCTGTCTGTCTGTCTGTCTGTCTGTCTGTCTGTCTGTCTGTCTGTCTGTCTGTCTGTCTGTCTCTATACTTCAATCTCTATTTTATTTTGAGCTTTCTCTCTCTGTTTCTACCAACTCCCCTCTCTCTCTCCACTACTCCCCTCCCTCCATCCCTCTCTCCCTCCCCTACTCCCCTCCCTCCATCCCCCTAACCCTCCATCCCTCTCTCCCTCCCCTACTCCCCTCCCTCCATCCCCCTAACCCTCCCTCCCTCTCTCCCTCCCCCCCTCCCCCCATCCCGCTCTCCCTCCCCGAGTCCCCGGAAAGCAAACACGCTGCTTGCTCTTCCTGTGAAAAAGTTTCAAAGGTGCGGTCTCTGGCAGAGATGAAGGCGTGGCAGTGGGCAGGTGCACAGGCCGCTCCTGAAAGGCTGCAGGCGGTCCACTGAGGGGTTGTGTATGCCTCCCCCCCACCCACCCACCCTCACTAGGATCACTCCGCTCACAGACAGAGACAATAGTGCACCTATTTGTGCAGTGCAGTAGGTTAGGCTGGCAAGGACTTTTTCTTTTTCTTTGCAACTTTTGGGGTTTGTGGTATACATAGAAAAAAGACGCCACTGGTCTTGGTGAATTGTATTTTTGCATTGGTTCAATTGGTAATATAGAAGAAAAAGGACAAGTGTCAGTGGATCCTGTCCTGAAGGCCATGTTGGTGGCACACCTTAGGGTGGAGCATGCATACTATACTATAGCAGGAATGGGAAAACTTTGGGGGATTGGGAGTGTATTTTGTTCTGTGAAAGGGGATGGGTCTTTGTTGAGTGACTTATAAGGATTGCGTGTGTGTGTGTGTGTGTGTGTGTTTGTGTGTCTGTGCGTGTGTGTTTGTGTGTCTGTGCGTGTGCGGGCGGGCGTGTGTGTGCGGGCCGTTGTGTGTGTGTGTGTGTGTGTGTGTGAGTGGCTGGGTTGAGTTGGATGCATCCGTTTTGGTTTTATTTCATGTGTTTTTTGTCTTACATCCAATGATTGACTGATCATGTTTTTTCTTTGTTTCCAGGTTCTTTCGGTTTATTCAGGGTTTTGGTTTTATGAAAACAACAACTTGTTGCTGAAAAGCCTCCTAAAATCGAAATGTATTTCTCCCTCACTAACCGTCGGTGTCATTTCTCAAATTTTAGAGGTTCGACTTCCGCGTGGAATTTAGGTGGGGGTAAAAAAAAAAAAAACGACTTGTGTAGCATGATGAAATGGCGGCCATTTCCTCGTATTAACACCCGTTCTAAAAGCCTTGTCCTTTCATCTCCCCTCGAGCAGCTGTAAGCTTTAAGGGTTTCAGGGCCCCTCCAGGCAGGAGGACAGTGGAGGACAGACCCTGTCTTCACTCCAGAGAGAGAGTTTATAGAGGCTTGTAACATCGCCACTCAGCTGGGCTCCGCTCAGGCCCATTACCTTTTACAAGGCCCGTCTGGTCGTCATGGAGCTCTGGCTCGACAGCCCCAGCCAAGGCCTTCTGCCCCACCTCTGTCGTCTGCCCCACCTCTGTCCTCTCCTCTCTCCTCTGCCCCACCTCCATCCTCTCCTCCACCTCCATCCTCTCCTCCACCTCTGTCCTCTGCCCCACCTCTGTCCTCTGCCCCACCTCTGTCCTCTGCCCCACCTCCATCCTCTCCTCTCTCCTCTGCCCCACCTCCATCCTCTCCTCCACCTCCATCATCTGCCCCACCCCTGTCCTCTGCCCCACCTCTGTCCTCTGCCCCACCTCCATCCTCTCCTCTCTCCTCTGCCCCACCTCCATCCTCTCCTCCACCTCCATCATCTGCCCCACCCCTGTCCTCTGCCCCACCTCTGTCCTCTGCCCCACCTCCGTCCTCTGCTCCACCTCTATCTTTAATTCGCCTCTCCCTCTCTCTCCAAACTCCGCCTCAAACACTCTCCCCCCCCCCCCCCGTTTCCCTAGCCCAGGTTCCTACCCTGATGGTGATACACACACACACACCCTCCTCATGGCTCTAATCACACTTGAACTAACGGACCCCCCCCACCCCACCGTCAGGACACCATCAACTCACACATTCATCCCTCCTTTTGATCCTCCTCCTCTCCCTCTGAGACTCCCTCCTCTCTTTCTCTCACCTCTCTCTCTGTCTCTTTAATTATCTCTCTCTCTTTCTCATCTCTCCATCTCTCTCTGTCTCTTTAAATATCTCTTTCTCATCTTTCCCTCCGTCTCTTTAAATATCTCCCTCTCTCTCTCATCTCCCGCTCCCTCTCGCCCCCCACCCCCACAGAGGAACAGAGGAGTATGACTTGTACCCCCCTTCCTCCCCTTCTCCTTTCCTAAACGGATTAGGGCCCCAGTGGAAGTGGCCGGGGCTGCCGGGGCCAGGGCAGAGCTGTGTGACTGATGGCATTAACCATCGCAGCGGGGGGAGCGCAGGGGCACAGCGGAGGGCACCGGGGGGGTGGGATTGGGGGGGGTGACGGATGTGATAGAGCATCGCTGGGGGGGGGGGGGGGGGGGGGGGGGGAGGAGAATGGGGGTGTTATGGATGTCTTTTAACGCACAGAGCGGAGACGTTATGCCTGGACGTGAGAGATGGAGAGAACCATTGGCCTCTGGGGAGAAGGGGTGTGATGAGGAGAATTAATGGAAGAGACCATGGGAGGGGAGGGGAGGGGAGGGGAGGGGAGAGGAGAGGAGAGGAGAGGAGAGGAGAGGAGAGGAGAGGAGAGGAGAGGAGAGGAGAGGAGAGGAGAGGAGAGGAGAGGAAGATTCATCGTTGGAGAGGAAGCGTAGGAGGTCAGAAATGCCAGTTTCTCTGAGAGGGCTCTATAGTAGATTTGTATGCTGCGGTTTACTTAGCTGAGGGCAGTCCACTACTGAGGGCTGAGATTGATGCACTGTGTGTGTGTGTGTGTGTGTGTGTGTGTGTGTGTGAGGGAAAGAGAGAGAGAGAGTGTGTGTGTGTGTGTGTGTTGGTTTGACTTTATTGACGGATGTGAGTGAGAGTGTGTGTATGTGTGCGTGGGAGAGAGTGTGCGTGTGTGTTTGATTTAGATATAGCACAGGGTAAATGGATGTTCAGCTCACTGCAGGGCTTCAAGATGGATGGAAACGCACGCCCTGGCCCTTTAGTGACGTGTGTGTGTGTGTGTGTGTGTGTGTGTGTGTGTGAGAGAGTGAGTGAGTGTAAGAGAGAGAGCATGTTTCCCTACAGTCTACCACAACGCGAACACTCCTGTTCCATGGTGCTGAGGAACCATCACTTAACAGAGAACAGAGCCGTCCTATTCTGCCTTTAAGACATGAAGGATAGGTAAAGAATATCACAGCCCTCTTTTCCTGGGGGTTAGCTCGCAGCCTTTATTGAGTTGTCTAATGCTTTTTGCCGAGGGGGGGATTTGAAGCGAACGGGTTTATGTACGCTAAACGCACGCTCTTGTTGAACATGATCTCCAAACTTTTCCAAAACGGAAACGTGGTGGCAGGTTGTGCGAATGGGCTTTGATAGGCTGAGCTGCAGCCCACGGTGCCAGGAGACAGCAGACACACACACACACACACACACACACACACACACACTGTGCGTTTGGTGCGGCGGAGACGAAGGAGAGCCTGCTTCCACGGCGATTAGCCTCCCAAGATGGCCGCCTCTAAGATTACCGACCCAACCTCGCCACGGGCAACAACACAAACAATGTCAACAAATCTCTCTCTCTCTAGCTCTCTCTCTCTCTCTCTCTCTCTCTCTCTCTCCCACCTCTCTCTAGCTCTCTCTCTTTCACCCCCAACTCTCTCTCCCCCCACCATGCATGTTTTAGGTGCATTAGGCATGCCACTTATGGATCTACAGTCAACAGCAGGGTGGCATGAGAAGGTTCCTCCAGTTGTCTGTCTGTCTGTCTGTCTGTCTGTCTGTCTGTCTGTCTGTCTGTCTGTCTGTCTGTCTGTCTGTCTGTCTGTCTGTCTGTCTGTCTGTCTGTCTGATCGATGGACGGACGGACGGATGATCTATCTATCTATCTCATACATCATGCTGTAATAGGCTCTATCTTTCCCCCCCACCCTGTTGCCCCATGAGAAATGTCTCCCTATTTTGATGAGAGAGAGAGAGAGAGAGAGAGAGAGAGAGAGAGAGAGAGAGAGAGAGAGAGAGAGAGAGAGAGAGAGAGAGAGAGAGAGAGAGAGAGAGAGAGAGAGAGAGAGAGAGATTCTTGTTTCTTGTCCTCTTTTGTCTCTCTCTACTGTATCTCTGCTGCAGCTGATTGTCAAGTTGTTTGCTTTCTGCAGAAAGGTAATTCATGCCCCCATAGGGCTACTGTACATTATGTAAATATCGTTTACACGCGGAGAAAAACCCTACACACACGAATCCTCACGTTTAAGACGCACGATGCACACACAGTCTGGTAGTTAATTTATCTCACACACACACACACACACACACACACACACACACACACTCTCTCCAGAGTCCATGCCAGATGTGTGCTATCTCTCCCCGACCCCTGTGTTTGTAATTAAGTGTGCACAGTGTGGGATTTGCCTCTCCAACTCTCCAACTCCGGGAGGGGACTGGCACAGCAAGGGGGTGGAGTGGGGGGGGGGGGGCTATGGGGGGGCATTTTGAAGGGTACTTCCCTACAGTACGCTGGCTCCCTTACCCCCTGATGTAATAGGCTCTGGGCTAGTCCCTGAGAAACAACACTCACATAAAACAGAATCTTTTAGTGTAATGGCTCAATATGAGCCATACTAAGCAGAGAGCTCTGACAGTGGGTGGTAAAAGAAATATATTATGTCATGTTTTTTATTCTTTTATGGCTTTTATGGTTTGGCTGGGATAGAGCAGTAAAAGGATTGGAAGGAGAGACATATTATTCTGGATCCGTTGGAGTACCAGACTATAGATGCCAAGGCAAACTTCTGAAACAGACGCAGACTAACTAAAGTCATGTTTCGGAATGTTTTTTTTTGTCCCAATTAGCTTGTTTACATTTAGTTTTGACTTCACACTAGGCACGCAAGGTATCACTGCACACCTATGCTAAAAGGAATAGATTAGAATGAATTAGCATGTTTATTGAATAGAAAACACTTTTGGTTTTGTTGTTTCATATTGACAAGCTCTCAGCTCTCGATCCCCCTTTTGTGAGGTGAGCTTTTTTTTTAAATAATTTTTCCCCAAAAATTAGTTTTTTATAAATGTTAAAACTATATTTTTTGTTGTTGTTGTTGTTGTAGACAGATTAAATGCTATATAAAGCATGTCAACAACGAAAGTGATCTCTATTTCGAAAGCAATTTTGTTTAAAATAGCACACAGCGCCTAAACAACAGTGATTTCACTTTATTAATGAAGAGTTATGAGATGAATTGTTTCAGAAACTTAGTTTCTCCAGAGTGTCTTTACAGTTTTAAGGATTAGGTTCCCACTGGACAGAATGGCATTGAGTTTCATAAGTCATTATTAGGATGAATATCAGGGTTTCAATGGTGTGGTCTGCTGGCTGCTGAAAATATATGCATAACTTTTACAAGACACAACATTTCATATGTGCAATATCCTTACTGCATGACATTACGGTTCCTGAATGCATATAACAGCACTGTGTGACTCCTAGGCAGAGCACCTTCGAAACTCTCAGTCGACTAGTTATAAACCGTGATCTACTCTTTGCACGACATCCACTGCTTACGAATGTGAGCAGAACAGATGCGCTGTGTGTTTTGTGAAGGAGCCAGTCTGCCTGGCCAGTCTTGGAATGGAGGTCGCCCAAGGTCCCCCGGGCAGGGGGGAGAGGAGGGGGAGGGGGGGAGAGGAGGAGAGGGGGGGGCTACAATGGACGTGGCTGTACCCGGCGTTGTCACACATCGTAGGGGTTAACACCCGGACAACCGGGCTGGTGGACCTCCTCCACCCCCCTGTCCACCGCCCCGTCCATGCCCGCCTCTCTCCCTCCCTTGTCTGGGGCCGCAGCCTGGGAGCCAGGAGGGGCCAGGGGGAGCTAGGGGGGGGCCAGGGGGGGCCAGGGGGGGCCTGGGGGAGCCAGCCGAGCGCCGCGATGACATTTCCAGACGGCGTCGGTGACAGCGAGCCAAGTGGCCTTTCGCTGTTTGGCTCTGCTCCGGGTTGTCCTCCCTTCCTACTCTTTCTTTTCTTCCTCTTCTTCTTCCGCCGCTTCATACGCCTCCTCCTCCTCCTCCTCGTCCTCCCTTCTCCTCCTGGTCTTCCTCTCTTTTGCCCTTCTCTTCTTCGTCGGCCTCCTCCTCCTCCTCCATTGTGGAGGTGTCTTTGTGGAGACAGGTGTTGGCAGGAAGATGACAGGCTCTGTTCTGTTCCGAGCGCCGAGAGAAAGGGATATGGCGCCCCTCTGTACCGACACACACACACACACACACACACACACACACACGGAGGAACCGGGCACTGCCTGGCCGCTAGGGAGACAGCGTGCTGCGCTGTTGTTTGTGGGATCCTTTATCAGTGGAGAGCAGGGTGGAAGGAATGTCTGGACTCCTGGAACTCCTCCACCAAGGAGCTCAACCCACTGGGGCCAGGGGGAGGGAGGGGGCTGAGGCTAAGGAATAGAGGCCAGGGGGAGGGAGGGGACTGAGGCTAAGGAATAAGGAATAGAGGCCAGGGGGAGGGAGGGGGCTGAGGCTAAGGAATAAGGAATAGAGGCCAGGGGGAGGGAGGGGGCTGAGGCTAAGGAATAAGGAATAGAGGCCAGTGGGAGATTACTGATTGCTATTCTTTAGTTGAGAGCCTAGAGCTGCTGGAGAGTGCAGGGGTGAGGGTAGAGGGTTAGAGGGTTAGGGCTGGGGGAGAGGGTTAGGGGAGAGGGTTAGAGGAGAGGGTTAGGGCTGGGGGAGAGGGTTAGAGGAGAGAGTGAGGGCTGGGGGAGAGGGTTAGGGCTGGGGGAGAGGGTTTGAGGAGAGGGTTAGGGCTGGGGGAGAGGGTTAGGGCTGGGGGAGAGGGTTAGAGGAGAGGGTTAGGGGAGAGGGTTAGGGGAAGAGGCTTAGTGCAGAGGGTTAGGGCTGGGGGAGAGGGTTAGGGGAGAGGATTAGAGGAGAGGGTTAGGGCTGGGGGAGAGGGTTAGATGAGAGGGTTAGAGGAGAGGGTTAGGGCTGGGGGAGAGGGTTAGGGGAGAGGGTTAGAGGAGAGGGTTAGGGATGGGGGAGAGGGTTAGAGGAGAGGGTTAGGGATGGGGGAGAGGGTTAGGGGAGAGGGTTAGAGGAGAGGGTTAGGGCTGGGGGAGAGGGTTAGGGGAGAGGGTTAGAGGAGAGGGTTAGGGATGGGGGAGAGGGTTAGGGGAGAGGGTTAGGGATGGGGGAGAGGGTTAGGGGAGAGGGTTAGGGGAGAGGGTTAGAGGAGAGGGTTAGAGGAGAGGGTTAAAGGAGAGGGTTAGGGCTGGGGGAGAGGGTTAGGGGAGAGGGTTAGAGGAGAGGGTTAGGGCTGGGGGAGAGGGTTAGGGCTGGGGGAGAGGGTTAGGGGAGAGGGTTAGGGCTGGGGGAGAGGACCGAGGGCGGGGGAAAGCGCTGGGAATGTTGGAACAAGGCCTGGGGACAGAGAAACAGGACGGAGGCTTAGGAAGCAGAGTGGAATGATTAGATCAGACATCCCTATTCCAGGCAACCGTTTCCCGTAGCGACCTGTGATGTCCCTTATGGAGCTGGGGATCAAGCACGGCCTCCACGAAAGCAATTTATTTTTTGGTCGGAAAAATGCGGCATTAGAAGCAGCCAGACCAGACAAATGGCAGTGATTTGCCTTTTTTAATTCTAGTATTGGATGGTGTTCTTATGGGTGTGCTGAGTCGCATGGTTACCTGGGGCTTAGTTGGACAGTGTTTATAGAACCACTGAGTGATGGGTAGAGGGCTACTCTTCTCTTTGTTTGCAAAGCATTCTTAAGTTTCCCTATGGCAGAATTGTAAACATTTTTTGTTAAGATTTTTTTGGGCTTTATTATATAGGACAGTGGATGAACAGGAGAGAGAGAGAGAGAGAGAGGGGTGACATGCAGCATAGGACCCGGGCCGGAATGGAACCAGGGCTGCTGCGTTAAGAGCTAGCCTTACCCGCTGAGCCTGGCAGGATTGTTTTCAATACGGTATTAACAAGAAAAACTAAAAACTTTAATTTAAAATTCATCACAAGCATATTTTTTCTATCAAGTCAAAACTGCTACCGATGGCGTATGAACGATACATAATATTCCTTGCAAAGTTTGAGTGAGGCATGCCTCACATCTTTGAGTGAGAAGACTAGACGGAGGGTTATGGACAACCTTGAAATTCTTTGCTAAAGCTTTAATCTTAAGTTTCACGCCAAGCAGTAGGAGCAGGGTGTGAGACAGGCTGCAATGTTCTTCAAGGTGAGGGGTATGGGGAAGAAAGATTCAAACTCTCTCACCCTCAAGATTCTCAAACGGTGGTTTAATTAGTCGAGTAAATATATGTTTTGCTTGAACAGGTTTTTTTTTTTTCCTGCACAAGCAGCTGGTTATACATCACTTACCGAAACCCTTTGAAGAGAGAGAGAGAGAGAGAGAGAGAGAGAGAGAGAGAGAGAGAGAGAGAGAGAGAGAGAGAGAGAGAGAGAGAGAGAGAGAGAGAGAGAGAGAGAGATGAGAGAGAGAGAGAGAGAGAGAGAGAGAGAGAGAGAGAGAGAGAGAGAGAGAGAGAGAGAGAGAGAGAGAGAGAGAGAGAGAGAGAGGCAGGCACACGTGAGCTAGGTTTTCAATGTCCTTACCCAGGTGCTCCGCGGGCCACGGCAGCAGATGAGATTGGGCCCCAAGTCGCGCGTCTGAGATTGGGCCTCGGCCCCACCGGGCTCAGCCCCTCCATTTAAATGCATTAAAGCGGTCTCGTATACGCATCTCATAAAAACAAGCCACTACCTCAGATAGCAGATGCCTAGGTCGGCCCACGGACTGAACGCCTGGCTCCGGCTAACGGTGTGTTTGAATGGAAAAGGTCGGCGTCGTCATCGTTTGTTATTGCTGCTGAAACCGGGGGAGACGGACGGCGATCGATCAGCGCTGACCTGACAAGCGAATGAAACACTCCCATTCCCCGTCGCCGGCCTGTCGTTAAAAGTTGTCCTGAGTGACAGCCGTTATGATTGGCTGTGGCCTTGACAGAGGTTGGAAGTAATCCGCACTTCCGTGTTGCGGAAAGCATATTGGCCATGAATAGGGAATGTTCTGGAATGTTTGATCAGCGGAGGAGGAGATGGGAATCAGTGGACGGCATCAGGCTGTGAAATTGAGTCCGGAACACTAGGAAAATAGTGCCGGTTTTAGCAGGAAATGTTATTTGACTGAAGGGATATAAATGGAACGAACATTCCCATCAGATGAACTGGATTTTAAAGCAAAGGTTGAAATTCCAGGTAATCATATAAAAGTGATAGATCCATATCTTCAGGTGAAACCGGCTTATTAAAATGTAACACACGAACTGTATTCATTGCTTAAACAAAGATTATTTGACTGTTTTCTCGAAAATCACAGTCAATATTTGTCATTTGCCTCCTTATGGGCATGGTGGTTTCTCCACCAACTCCAAATGGTACCAAACTCTGCTGCTCGTCTCCTTTCCTCAATCAAATCTTCTGAGCACATAACTCCTGTCTTCTTAGATCTTCACTGCTCCCTGTCAATCAACGCATTCATTATAAAATCCTTTCCTCACCTACAAGCTCTAACATGACATTGCCCCTCCCTATCTTTCTGACCTCCTCCAACCATATCTTTCCTATCTTGTCACTCCGATCCTCCTCAACTGGTCTACTAGTCATTCCAAAAACAAGCTAAGTCCTTCGGGTGATCGGCGTTCTGCAGGGCAGCACCCAAACTTTGGAACTCTCTCCCTCCTGAAATTCGCAACTCAAACTCACTACCCATCTTTCAATCTCACCTCAAAACCCATCTTTTCAATCTGGCCTACCCCTAAGTATTTATGTGATTATAACCTGGCTAACCCTAAAACAGTTATTCTTTTACTTATGTCTTTGTCAACTCATTGTTTGGTCTATTTGTAGTTGTCCTTGCCTTATTGTTGCCTTTCTGTCCATCTCTGTCTTAACTGTTGTACTCTAGTGTGTTGCTCTGTCTGAGCATTATTGTCTTATTCTTTTTCTGTAAAGTGTCTTTGGGTCTTAGAAAAGCGCTATATAAATTACATGAATTATTATTCATATTATGGTGGAGTACTTGATTGAGGCTCAGGATTGACTGCTGTTGTTTTTGACTGCCATTTTGTTCTATTCATACCAGCTTTTAGTAGTGAAGTGAGGTGTAGTGTGACGCTAACGTCAGCAACTGAATGGGACTGAATGGCAAAGCTCCGAGAGGGATGTCAATGACATCACCTGCCCATTGAGAAACACCTTCAACTCCTCCACTCCACCGTTACCTTTTCATCCACCTGGCCTTGGCCTTTTGAACGCACCTGTCTCCTCGTCAGGAGAGAAGAGAGGGAGGGAAATGTCTTTTCAGACGAGTCTCAGCAGCGAAACACCGCCGGTCAACTTGAGACACAGTCGCCGTGTTCAGCCGTTCATCGGAGGGGTTTCATCGGTTCAACGATTCGTTTCCATCTTTTTTTTTATTTGCAACCCCAGCGTGACAAAAATCAGGTCTCTTTTCAATTTGAAAGCAACGTGGTTTTTGTCGGATTTAGTGGGCGAGAGCAGGAGCTATTCAAAGGAAGACTGCAAAAAGGCAGTAAGGCAATAAAGACAGAATGAGGGGAAAAAAGAGATGGAACGTGACAGAGTGTGCTGTTGATAATGGATGTGATCTTTTTGTTAGAACGGCACAAAGCGACACATGGGCGGCGGTAAATGGTCGCTAAGGAGACAGAGGAGGCGGCAGCTGACGCCACCAGAGAAGAAACCGCTTCCTGTCCGCTTTTATTAATTCATCTTTTATTATATTTCCCTCCTTCCGGCTAGAATTTGCCCCGAGGCACTGTTCCGGAGTCAGTGCTCAGATCTCCCCAAATCCTACGGGTATCCACGGCTGGCGTTACTAAGAACTGACCCAGGAACAGCATGTCTAGGAACCCTAACCTCCCTAAGCTTTTCTTTGTTGCCAACCTCACGCGGGTGCACACAGGAAGTCGAGGGTGTTAGGCGCTCCGTGAATGGCTGGTTTTGTCTGACCTCACACGCCAAGTGAGCCCTGAATGGCCGGTGTTGTTTTCCTATTCTGCCTGGGGGCGACTAGCTGTGTCGCCTCTGAGTGACTCGATAGAAATATTTCCGCCAGATAATTCCAACCTTGTGGTCGTCCTTTTCTGTCCATGTACAGCACAACGGTTCTTTTCTATTCTTAGGCGGGAGAAAAAATAAAGGTCCAAAAATCCACACAACGTAGACTTATATATAATAAATACGTCACTGTATGTTCAGAGCATTGGAAAAGTGTCACAGTAACCGAATTCAAATCAATCAACCACAGATAGAAATTCGAATCACCTCCATTTTAGATCATCTTTCTCCCCCCCCCCCCCCCCCCCCCCCCCCCCCCCCCCCCCCCCCCCCCCCCCACACACACACACACACACACAGTTTTTTCTGTCATCCCAGCATCCACCCAATCTAACCAAAGTGTTCTGTACGCAGCCCTTAGTGAAAACACAGTCACAGGTAACGAACATCATCCAAGACCCCCCCACCCCCCCCTTCGCGTGGCGACTAGCTTCCCTTTTAACCAGGCTGACCAGCCAGCCAGCCAGCCAGCCAGCCAGCCCGGCTCGTCTCCTGGTTTTGGGGGTTGGAAATTGTAACCATTTTGCCTTTGGAGGCTTCTCTCTCCCTGCCATCTCCCAGCTCTCTGTCCTGGCGTAGGAACCACTCTGTCTGTCCAGATCTAGTCCAGAACCCCCAGAGAGAGTGTGTTTGGTGTGTATGTGCGTGTGTGGTGTGTGTGTGTATGCGTGGCGTGTGTGTATGTGTGGGTTGTGTGTGCCTGTTGCATGTGTGTGTTGGTACTCCAAACGTCTGTGACAGCTTCCCAGGATTGAACACCAAATGTTCTTTTTATGTCTGCTTAAGATGAACGTCCTGTCTGTCTGTCTCTGTCTGTCTGTCTGTCTGCTCGCCTGCTTGCCTGCCTGTCTGTCTGCAGTCTGAATACCAGTCTAATCTGCCAGTGGCAGTCGTCCTCCCCGGGCTGGCTTCTCTCATAACACACACACACACACACACACACACACACACGCTTTTGCGGAGGGGAGTTGAGAGTTGTCGAGTTGTTTCGGTTTGCCTAGTTATGCAGTGGGTGTTGTGTTTTGTAGTGTGTAGTGTTGTGTTGATCTATGTTTTGTATAGTTGTGTTGTGTTGTGTAGTTGTTTTATGTTGTTTTGTAGTGTTGTGTTGATCTATGTTTTGTATAGTTGTGTTGTGTTGTTTGTTATGTTGTGTTTTGTAGTGTGTAGTGTTGTGTTGATCTATGTTTTGTATAGTTGTGTTGTGTAGTTTGTTATGTTGTGTTTTGTAGTGTGTAGTGTTGTGTTGATCTATGTTTTGTATAGTTGTGTTGTGTAGTTTGTTATGTTGTGTTTTGTAGTGTGTAGTGTTGTGTTGATCTATGTTTTGTATAGTTGTGTTGTGTAGTTTATGTTGTGTTTTGTAGTGTGTTGTGTTGATCTGTGTTTTGTATTGTTGTGTTGTGTAGTTTGTTATGTTGTGTTTTGTAGTGTTGTGTTGTGTATATGATTGTGTAGTATAGTGTAGTGCTCCAGTCTTTCCATCGGGGCGCATGCTACACTGAACAGTATGAGCCCTAATTCTAGTCTTTGTCTGCTATTCTCTGCTATTCCTACCGCGGTTATGGGGAAAATCAAACAATAATCCATACAAATAGTTTTCTTTTCAAAACTGAACCTACAACTGTTTAGCTATGTATTTTTTTTTTTTTTTTTCACCTTAGAAAGCAGCAACAACAACAAAAAAGGACCATCTTTTAAAGTGCTGTTTATTCCATTGGAATCCGGTGGCACGAATAATCACTAATTGTCCGCCAATGATGCAGCTACTGTTTTGCGTTGTTACATCTGTGTACGGTGCGTCACATTAGGAAAATTAGTAGCTACAGACTAACCAGAAGCTGATTATTGAATGGATCAGTGAAACCCAGTAATTATATTTAGACGATGTGTGGTAATGACCACTTAGGGACTCCCTGTAAATACATATTCAGAGCTTTCTGAAAGGCAGGGTAAGGACGATGACGCTGTAATTATTAACTGCAACGCCACGACCGAGGACAAGGAAATATACACATATACATAGAGGAAATATATACACCCTCTCCTCTATCATATAGACATATACATAGAGGAAATATATAGACCCTCTCCTCTATCATATACACATATACATAGAGGAAATATATAGACCCTCTCCTTCTCCTCTATCATATACACATATACATAGAGGAAATATATAGACCCTCTCCTCTATCATATACACATATACATAGAGGAAATATATAGACCCTCTCCCTCTCCTCTATCATATACACATATACATAGAGGAAATATATAGACCCTCTCCCTCTCCTCTATCACATAGACATATACATAGAGGAAATATATAGACCCTCTCCTCTATCATATACACATATACGTAGAGGAAATATATAGACCCTCTCCTTTATCATATACGCATATACATAGAGGAAATATATAGACCCTCTCCTCTATCATATACACATATACATAGAGGCAATATATAGACCCTCTCCTCTATCATATACACATATACAGTGGGGCCAAAAAGTATTTAGTCAGCCACTGATTGTGCAAGTTCTCCTACTTAGAAAGATGAGAGAGGTCTGTAATTTTCATCATAGGTACACTTCAACTATGAGAGACAAAAATGAGAAAAAAAATCCAGGAAATCACATTGAAGGATTTTTAAAGAATTTATTTGTAAATGATGGTGGAAAATAAGTATTTGGTCAATAACAAAAGTTCAACTCAATACTTTGTAACATAACCTTTGTTGGCAATGACAGAGGTCAAACGTTTCCTGTAAGTCTTCACCAGGTTTGCACACACTGTAGCTGGTATTTTGGCCCATTCCTCCATGCAGATCTCCTCTAGAGCAGTCATGTTTTGGGGCTGTCGCTGGGCAACACGGACTTTCAACTCCCTCCATACATTTTCTATGGGGTTGATGTCTGGAGACTGGCTAGGCTTTTTATGGAGCCACTCCCGAGCGGTGTGTTTGGGATCATTGTCATGCTGGAAGACCCAGCCACGTTCCATCTTCAATGCTCTCACTGATGGAAGGAGGTTTTGACTTAAAATCTCACGATACATGGCCCCGTTCATTCTTCCCTTAACACGGATCAGTCGTCCTGTCCCCTTTGCAGTAAAACAGCCCCAAAGCATGATGTTTCCACCCCCATGCGTCACAGTAGGTATGGTGTTCTTGGGATGCAACTCAGCATTCTTCTTCCTCCAAACACGACCAGTTGAGTTTTTACCCAAAAGTTCTATTTTGGTTTCATCTGACCACATGATATTCTCCCAATCCTCTTCTGGATCATCCATATGCTCTCTGGCAAACTTCAGACGGGCCTGGACATGTACTGGCTTAAGCAGGGGGACACGCCTGGCACTGCAGGATTTGAGTCCCTCTCGGCGTAGTGTGTTTGCTGATGGTAGCCTTTGTTACTTTGGTCCCAGCTCTCTGCAGGTCATTCATCAGGTCTCTCCGTGTAGTTCGGGGATTTTTGCTCACCGTTCTCATGATCATTTTGACCCCACTGGATGAGATCTTGCGTGGGGCCCCAGATCGAGGGAGATTATCAATGGTCTTGTATGTCTTCCATTTTCTTACAATTGCTCCCACAGTTGATCTATTCACACCAACCTGCTTGCCTAGTGCAGATTCACTCTTCCCAGCCTGGTGCAGGTCTACAATTTTCTTCCTGGTGTCCTTGGACAGCTCTTTGGTCTTGGCCATGGTTGAGTTTGGAGTCTGACTGTTTGAGGCTGTGGACAGGTGTCTTTTATACAGATGACGAGGTCAAACAGGTTCCATTAATACAGGTAACGAGTGGAAGACAGAAGAGCTTCTTAAAGAAGAAGTTACAGGTCTGTGAGAGCCAGAAATCTTGCTTGTTTGTGGGTGACCAAATACTTATTTTCCACCATAATTGACAAATAAATTCTTAAAAAATGCTACAATGTGATTTCCTGGATTTGTCTTCTCATTTTTGTCTCCCATAGTTGAAGTGTACCTATGATGAAAATTACAGACCTCTCTCATCTTTCTAAGTAGGAGAACTTGCACAATCAGTGGCTGACTAAATACTTTTTGGCCCCACTGTACAAGGACAAGGAAATATACACATATACATAGAGGAAATATATACACCCTCTCCTCTATCATATACACATATACATAGAGGAAATATATAGACCCTCTCCTCTATCATATACACATGGACATAGAGGCAATATATAGACCCTCTCCTCTATCATATACACATATACATAGAGGCAATATATAGACCCTCTCGTTCTCCTCTTTCATATGCACATGGACATAGAGGACATATCTGTTCCCTCTCCCTCACCTCCATCTTTCTCTCTCCACCTCTCCTCCACCCTTCTTTACCCTGTTCTTCTCTTTCTCTCTCTCAGAAGGTGCTCTTCACAGTGTGTCTCAAATCCCACTTAATCTCTGTTTGGTTCCTCCACTAGAAGTATGGGGGCCAGGTAAAGACAGAAAATCCCTCAAAAAGCGTACATTCAACATTCAAAGTGCACTTTAGCATGAAGTATTGAAAATCAGAACCTTCAGAAAAATACATTATCACGTCCAATGGACTTTAAGTGGAACAATAGCAGAGAGTTAGGAATAGAACAATGTATTGATTTCCTGAAGTTATACAAGCAGTGCCACCAATGCAATTCACCTCTTCGCTGTGACAAACCAAAAGGTATGGTTTGCCCTGGGCAGGTGGGTGGTGGGGGGGGGTCTCTAGCAACCCAACTTTCCAGAGAGAGAGAGAGAGAGAGAGAGAGGAAGGAAAGGGCTGCCGGGACCAAAGTGATGTAGCAACACCCCAAAGAGTTATGCTCTTCCAAAAGCAGGGAATTATCACCGCGCTTAACAAAACCGTGCGTTCTCGTCGTTGGCGAGCTTTTAACCAATCACATTACGGTAGCCTTACCGTGAGCTCCGAGGCGACGTGATCTGCAGAGCCCTCGAGAGCCCGCCCTGACACCGCGAGACGGCGTTTTAGCCACATCCATTATGTCCATAAGCATGCTGACGCGAGCGAGTGATCCCAGATGCTACTTCATCCATAACGTTCGTCAGCATGCAGACAAGGCCGGGCCGATCGCCCGCGCAGCCCCATCCGTTAAGTGGATTGCCTGCTCGCGCCGCGCCAGTCGACGCGGAAGGTTAACAGATCGCTTGTATCAGGCCATCCATAATGGAAGCAGTTTTGCATTTCGGAGACCGAGGTGAGGAGAGCGATGGCGCCGGGGTGGGGGGGCATTCATCACCGCGGCAACGCCGTGGAGCTGGCAGCCGCCCTGCCGCCCCCTGTTTGCCTCACCAGTGTGTGCACGAACCCCGCATCGAGACACTCGCGCACACACACACACACACACACACACACACACACACACACACACACACACTTGTAGACATGCACGCATGCCTTGGAATATGAACAGGAACGGTTAAGACTCATGCACTGAAGCTGCACTTGCTAGTGCAAACACACACACACACACACACACACACGCATCCCGTACACACGCACACACACACAGGATCCCTCTCGCTGTGCCTCCACGCATGGCAGGGTGGGTGTGTCTCTGCCAGTCAGCGTGAAGGGCAGGCGATGGCGCTGGGCGGGCATCCATCACGGCGCCCAGACACACTGCCAGTGTAAACCTCTGCTAAGGAGTGTTGCCTCAGGCTACTGCCCCGGCAAGGACCTATCAGAGGGCTGACGCCAGGTGATGGACGAGGGGGGGGCCCACTCTGCTGAGAGGGTGTGTGTCGGTTGGGAGGGGTTATATTGGGAGGTATTGTCAAGGGGGGGAGGGAGGGGGGAGGGGGGGTTTGGCGTGATGCAAAGAGTATTGAGAGGTGTTGAAGTGATGCATCATGGGTGGATGGGTTGGATATAACCTGTTGCATCATGGAGCAGGTAAAGCAAAGCTGTCTTCAGGTGGCACAACTACCGATGATGGTACGATATTTTGCTGGGCCATTTTCAATACGTCTATCTATTTTGTGATCTCTCTGTCTCCCTCTCCCTCTCCCCCTCTCTCTCTCTCTCTCTCTCTCTCTCTCTCTCTCTCTCTCTCTCTCTCTCTCTCTCTCTTTCTGTGTCTCTTTCTGCTGTGATCTCTCTTTCTGTCTTTCTCGCTCGCTCTCTCTCTCTGTGTTTCTTTGTGCAGGCATTTTTAGACATAACACTAACACATAACTAAGGCATCTCAGAGAACTTCCCACGAAGGGCCTTGAGACTGACTGACTGACTGGTTGACTGACTGACTTGTTGAATGGCTGACTGACTGGTTAAAAGACTGAGTGACTGGTTAGCTTACTCACTGACTGACTGACTGGTTGAATGGCTGACTGACTGGCTAGTTGAATGACTGACAGACTGACTGGTTGAATGACTGACTGGCCTCCGCTAACTCCACGGCCGCTGGGTCTTACGTCAGAGCTGAAACCCAGCAGACCTAACAATGAGAGCACTGGTGCCCAGAGAGAAAACCAAATAGTCCATAGACAGAGAGGCAGAGGTGTGGTACTACATACACACACACACACACACACATACTGATACACACACACACATATACACACACACACACACATTGTGATACTTGCACACACACACACACACACACACACACACACCAGCACACATACACTCACACGTACACCCTAAGTCTCTCTGTAGAGTGGTACCCTAGTTCGTTAGCGGAGTCAGTCCACTGTGATATTACAGGTTGATTTCTCATTTTGCTCCAAGTGATGGAGATACAAAGAGATGGGGGAGGTAGAGAGAGAGGTGGGGAAGATGGAGAGAGGTGGTGGAGGTAAAGATTGGGGTAGAGTAAGAGAGAGAGAGAGGGGGGGGGGATGGAGAGAGGTGGGGGGTAGAGATTGGGGTAGAGGTAGAGAGAAAGATGGAGGGGATAGAGAGAGAGAAATGGGGAAGAGAGAGAGATGGAGCGGTGAGTTTGAAAGATGGGTCGAGGGGCAGTAGTAGACATTGATGAAGATGGAGAGAGAGAGGGATGAGAAAAGAAAGGGAGGAGTGATAGCGACTGGAGTGACATGCAGAGAAGGAGAGAAGGAGTGAGTAGAGAGAGAGAGAGAGAGAGAGAGAGAGAGAGAGAGAGAGAGAGAGAGAGAGAGAGAGAGAGAGAGAGAGAGAGAGAGAGAGAGAGAGAGAGAGAGAGAGAGAGAGAGAGAGAGAGAGAGAGAGAGAGAGAGAGAGAGAGAGAGAGAGAGAGAGAGAGAGAGAGAGAGAGAGTTAACAAGGGAAGCAGAGAATGGAAGAGGGCTGTTCCTTCTTCTGTCTGTCATACTCTCTTGACTGTCCAGCCTCTGTGTCTGTCTACCTGTGTGTCTGTCTACCTGTGTGTCTGCCTGTGCACCTGTGTGTCTGCCTACCTGTGTGTCTGTCTACTTGTGTGTCTGCCTGTGTACCTGTGTGTCTGTCTACCTGTGTGTCTGCCTACCTGTGTGTCTGCCTGCCTGCCTGCCTGTGTGTCTGCCTGTCTCTCTGGCCCCATGGTCTGTACCTGTGTGTCTGCCTACCTGTGTGTCTGCCTGCCTGTGTGTCTGCCTGTCTCTCTGGCCCCATGGTCAGCCAGAGGTGGGCAGCTCAAAAGGCTTTCATCAAACAGCCACGGGAAAATGTTTCGCTGTCGCTTCACCAAGGCAACAGCGAGTCCACTTCAAAGAGCGATTTTGATTTCGCCGACGAGAACAGGCGTGTGCGTGGGGAATGCGAAGCGCGGGGCCATGGAGGATTTATGTCGTCGGCGGTAACGTGGAGGAGAGCGGAGCGATGTTGTTACGTTGCTCGCAGGCACGCACACAAGCTCCAGGCACGCACGCACACGCTCCACACACACACACACACACACACACACACACACACACACACACACTCTGTGGCTTCAACAACTTTGTTTTAGAGAGAGAGAGAGAGAGAGAGAGGCCTCGAGGTGTCTTCGATGATCTAGGAAACTACATACAGACACATACCATCAGCTTACAGCCCTTCTGTGGCTGACCGCAACCCTCCATCGCCATACCTATCTAATGATGCATGTAACCATGGTGATGTTACAGGTTGTTTAAGGGGATGGTTGTCGAGGTGATGTTTATGGCAGTGGAAGCATTGGTGGAGGTAGCAGTGATTAACATAAGGCTTGCTGTGGGCATCTTACCTCAAGTTTTTTTATGATCACAGTTATATTGTGGTATAGCAGCTTTGCACCATGTTCAATGCTGGTGATATTCCTTGATCACAATATCTATTTTCACATTCACGGTATATTCATGGAATATATTTGGAAATAACCTTATAAGTTAATATAATTAGAAATAACCAGAAAAAAAATATTGTACTCTCCAAGCTTGTTTATGAATGAACAACCAATTCGTCTAATTAGTGTGTTTTGTTGATCGTTTTTTCCTAGCTTGTTGGTTGGTACTTCCATTGGTGCCTTGTCACCATGGAGACGCCAGCGTAGCTCGTCTGTTGTTGTCAGTGTCCAGAGGTTTGGTCACAGTGACATGAAGAGTTAGTCCTTCTCCTCTCCCTCTCTCTGGGACTAAAAGATAAGTGTGTGTGTGTGTGTGTGTGTGTGTGTGTGTGTGTGGATGGAACACTGGTTCGATTGATCCGATCAATAACCCATGTGTTCCAGCACAGCGTTGAGACTGTGACAGACCTTTTTTTTTGCGAGACAAATTGGAAGACAGATTTTACTGAAACTTTAGATACTCCTTGTGTGTGTGTGTGTGTGTGTGTGTGTGTGTGTGTGTGTGTGTGTGTGTGTGTTTACTGCAGAGATGACTGTGACAGCTCCGAGTTGGTGCGTGGGTGGGTTAGTGTTGTGTGTGTGTGTCTGTGTGTGTGAGAAAGAGAGTGAAACTATGTGTGTGTATGTGTGTGTGTATGTGTGTGTGTGTGAAAAAGAGTGAAACTGTGTGTGTGTGTGTGTGTGTGTCAACACCACTTTCTTCCACGGAGCTGTGATTCCTCCGACGCAGCCATCCAGAGAGGTGGAAAATCCTCCCCGCTGCTCGGAGCTCCAACGATTTGGGGATTTGGTCCTGGTGGTTTGTAGGCGGCGTTCCGCTCCTGCTTCTCCCCGTTATGGAGTGCAGTGTTCTCTGGGAGATTGGACGTGTTAGGTCGGACTCAATTTGTGTTTGTTTGTTGGAGTGTGTCTCCCTCAATCCTCCCAATCCTCCTCTATCCCCCTGTCCCTCCTTCCATCCTTCCATCCCTTCCTCCCTCCTTCCATCTCTTGGTTTCTCCTCCTCCGTCCCTCCTCTTTGCCCCCTCATCCGTCCATCCGTCCATCCCTCCTTTCCAACCCTGTGACTGTGTGGATTCTGTGCACATTGTAGGAGGGCAATGGATGCACCACCAACAGCTACCGTTGGCCTTGAGCCTTATTCATATTCCAGAAGCCATCAAACTCCACTCTGGATGGCACACTGGCAACCTGACTGACTAACTGACTGGAGTCATGAGCTTTCAGTGATTCAACTCTTTCTTTCTGGCTTTTTTTGTTTCTAGTTTTCTTTCTGTCTTTCTGTCTTGCATTCTTGTTTCCTTTCTGTCTTTCTGTCTTCTCTCTGTTTAAAGCTCAGCCACGTTCTCTCTCTCTCACTCTCTCTCACTCTGTCTCACTCTGTCTCACTCCGTCCCTGTGTATGCTCCCTCTCTCTCATTCTGTCAAGTTCAATGACATATACAATCTCTTTGTTGAACAGCTATGACTGTGTATGTATGTTGGGCTAATGAAGCAATCAGGACGCCTTAGTTCATTTTGCTCAGAATATTGCACATCGTGTTTTCAATTGCCTTTAGTTGTTTTTTGGTAATCATGATATTAATTACTTTAATCGGTTAGATTAATAGTTTAATTAAAGCAGGGGCACACAACCAAGCCTCGGGAGGGTATGGAGCTAATTGGTGGAAGTGTGTGTGTGTGTGTGTGTAGT
>CM030190.1:4149173-4151673 GCA_017639675.1 Aplochiton taeniatus
CCGTGTTGGGGGCCGTGTTGGGGGCCGTGTTGGAGGCCGTGTTGGAGGCCGTGTTGGGGGCCGTGTTGGGGGCCGTGTTGGGGGCCGTGTTGGGGGCCGTGTTGGGGGCCGTGTTGGAGGCCGTGTTGGGGGCCGTGTTGGGGGCCGTGTTGGGGGCCGTGTTGGGGGCCGTGTTGGAGGCCGTGTTGGGGGCCGTGTTGGGGGCCGTGTTGGGGCTGTGGGCCCTGCTGCTTAAAGGCTAGCCTTAGCCCTCTGGTGCTGGGAGGAAGGGATTAGATAAACCACTAGAGCCAGAGGGAGGAGGAAGCCACAGCTCTAAAATATCCATCATGTCTTCTCTCTCTCTCTGTCTTTGTCTTCCCCTTCCTCATTTCCTCTTCCCTGTTCACCTCCGATTAATCACCCTCCTCCACCTCTCCCTTCCTCTCTCTCTCCTTCCCCTCCTCTCTCCTCCCCCCTCTCTCCATTCCTCCATTAGTTCTTTCCATCGTCTTTCCCCTCCTCCATCCCTCCATTCCCTCCTCTTCTTTCCTCCCCTCTCTATTCCTCCCTCTCTCCATTCCCCCCTCTCTTCCTCCATCTTCTCTCTTTTTCATCATCTCTCCTTTCCTCACTGTCTCCCTGCCTCACCTTCCCTTCGCTCCCTATCTGTGTGTCAGAAGTTGATGATTTCTGGATGCTAGGTGTGTGTGTGTGTGTGTGTGTGGTGCATGTGTGTGTGTGTGTGTCTAAGCCAGTGTGTGCATTTCTAAAGAGAGATTGTGTGTGTGTGTATTAGCAGTGTAAACGAAGGCTGGGTTAATGAGTTTGGTCTGGCTGAACTTCTATCCAGTCCCTTTACCCGAGCCACACCTACCACCTGACACACAGCAGACGTCTGTGTGTGTGTGTGTGTGTGTGTGTGTGTGTGTGTGTGTGTGTGTGATTGTTGTGATTCGTGTGTGCGCGTGAGTTCAATCGAGGTGTGATCTTTCAGTTGTCGTTCAGCATGTCGGCAAAATGTCACCCGAGTTTATTTTCGACAGATGGCTTCTGCATAATAGTGAGTTTGTGTGAGTTATCTTGGTGACAGTCTGTATCTTAAGCTTTATAATGTGCTCTCAGGCGTAATTGAATGTTTGCACTTTTTTAATGACCGTTTTTCGGAAGAACTAAAACACCAAACCTCCATTCTCTGAACCAAATGCTTAGCAGCTTAAACCCGTTCGTTAAATCAATACGACGATATGCGAGGGGTTCCACAACCAACCAGCGATCCAGAACCCTTAGCCTTCCACCACACCACCCTGTCCTCCACCTAACAGAGGACTATCGACCACGTTTGACGGTGGAAGGTCTATGACCAAAAAAACATATTGACCACAAAAATCCCACAGGCCATGGATTTGCTTGGGCTGTGGACGGAGTCCTCTGGCTTTTTGCAGTTTTTGTCATCGACTTGTTTTGCAGTTGTACAAGTTTTGAGTGTGCTGTTCATTTAGGGGATTCTTTGTCCTTTGGGTTTACTGTATATTTATGGAAGTGCTGAGTATACAGACATTCAGTACTGTTTTGTTTGCAATAGTGTACAATCTATTCACGGTACTAAGTTGTGGTTACTATACTTTCGTTTTTATTGCAAAATGCGTTTACGATGTAAAATAAAGTTTTTGTTTGTTTGTTTTGTATCAACATGGACACTGTGTTACAATTTTCGGAAGTGTTTCTATATTGACTGGCCGTGTCTATTGTCTGAAAGCAGGTTTCAAGAAATGTTTCTTAGAGAAAGTGTGTGTGTGTGTGTGTGTGGGGGGGGGGGGGTGGAGGTGTGTGTGTGTGTGTTGGGGGGGGGGTGTCAAGGTGTACATGCTTGGAGGTGTGTGTGTGTGTGTGTGGGGGGGGGGGGGGTTGTTGTGAGGGAAGGTGTGTGCAGGTTGGTATTTTCAAAGAGAGTTTTCACAGGTTCACGGTGTGAAATCTATTTGAGTTTCTTGATCCTTCCAGCGTTAGCATCTTTTGGATTGATGCCTATACATAATTCATAATTCATTTACCCATATCCACATCCAATTTACCTGCCTGGATTTGTTCAAGAGCCACCTTGGAGAGAGGACCTTGAGTAGAGGGCAAGGACACACTTGGGCTGTGTGTGTGTGTGCGTGTGCGTGTGCGTGTGGGTCAGAGGTCGCGCTAACCGTACATTTTCTGTCGTTGTCCGAAGTTTTTGAACAATGACGGCCAAAACTGATAGCCGTCCGTCATTTTGTCAGAGTAGAACGCTGTAGTGGGTGTGCATATTAATCAGCTATCGTCTAGTCTGGTCTTTGACCTCGCGTCCATGACCTCGTTGTCGAGCTGGCTTCAGGCATCTCATTGGTTGGCTGTATCGCTACGTACCATCGCGAAATGTCACCGCTGCTGAGTGTCCGTAGTCTCTCTAAAGAGCCCAGTCATTGTGATGACGTTGATGAACGAGGGGAAAAAAAAGAGGTGAAGATTGATGAGGTGAAGAATGAAGGAC
>CM030190.1:4156673-4199173 GCA_017639675.1 Aplochiton taeniatus
ATTGTCCCTTCACACAGTCGTGATGTCATCATTACGCTGCTTTATACAAAAGATTATTGTAATTATATACTTTACCTCATGGTGAACCCATCTGCTCTCTGTTTGGTACTCATTCTTTGATCCGTTGGTTGTACAAATTGTACTATTTTTCTGTTCTGTTGTTTGGCACGCCAGCCAAGTCCCTTTTGACCATTATAGCTGGGTTGCTATGGTTACCAGGGTAAACAATGCCCCTGTCATCTGACTGGAGGGGGGGGGGGGGGGGACTAGTGTTTTCCATTATGTTCTGAGTTAATGGGCGCATATGAAATTATTAACACAAAGCTGGCTACCAAGTTCAGCTTTGTCATGTTTAGAAACATTTGCTGGTAATATTTTGTTACAAATGTATGTATTTTCTTGTTTTATTCATGCAGTAGACTACAGCTGTTTCTATTGGGGCTTCAATGGTTCCTCATTGCTGCACAGCTGTGCCACTGATACATTCTGCCACATACTTTAGGCACTGGGCCTAGCTATTATTTACATACTAATATTAAAATGAAGACAAATGTTTTACACCTGACATTAAAACCAACGTTATGGAAGACAACAAGGTCTCTGGTCGGTGATTGCAGGAGGTGTTTAGCGGCATGTTAAGTTACGTGAAGGACAGTGAGGACAGAATCGTTACGTCACCCCCGAAATCTACAAGGTAGCTTAGGAGCATGTCCCTTTCTGTGTGGGAGGAGTGTGTTTACATGCACGCATTCACATTTACGCGCGCTCTGCATGCATGCATTGTTTTCGGCCACAGCCCTTTTGGAGGTGCACCCTGACGTGGTTAGACAATGGCCGCCAGTGGAGATGAATTAGCTCCATTCAGCCGCACGGCGCTCGATAGCCGCGCCAGCTCACACTCCCCCTGTTCTATTATCAGAGCCCCCTCCCTCCTAATGAGAATCATTCAGCACTAAAAGCTTCCCTCTGATTCCCTCAGCGACAGAAGGTCACCGCCCTAAGAACAAAGGTTATATATATATTTACAGTACGGGGCAAAAGTTTTAGGCAGATGTGAAAAGTGCTGGCAAAAATGTGAAAGCAAAGAGTGGTCACAGCAAATATTGATTTGATTTAGATCGTTCATTTGTTCATTCACTTTGCATTTAGTTAATTGATAAAAACGAACTATTAACACTTAGATTTTTTGAAAGCATTCTTACTTTACGCACCTACCTAAAACTTTTGTAAATGTGTACTAAATCTACATGGAAACAATAATAATAATAAATATTGTGTTATTTCATATTTGGGTCGTACTGCATGGAGTGATGCTTGGCTTTGGCTCTCTTAGTTGTTGAGTTACACAAAAGTTATTTTTTTGTTGATACAATGCACGGTACATGTAACATAGGGCGGTATGGAAACTCGGAACGGACCACGCCACAGCCATTGGTCCATTCTGCCTTACCTGTGCAGGTACGCACCTGACCGGTGAATGGGTGTGGCTAATGACAGCACGAACTCCACGCTACAAGGACCCAGCATATTTGACAGGCCCACCCTCAAAGCTAGAGCCAGCAGGATTGAGAAAATAATCCGACAGAACACTTCATCGAGTAGGCTATACCTAATTGGATGACGTATTGTAAGAATGTGCAGATATATAAACATCTAGTGACATATTGGTCTCTGAGGTAATCGACGAAAGTGTAACTTTTATGAAGGAACAACTCCTCAAAGCTGCCTAGGCCAGAGTCTCATTAGGCTGTCCAGTCAGAACAAGATGAATAGATGTTAGTATATATATTCCGTTTATGGAATGGACAAAACCAACACACACACACACACACACACACACACACAAAAGCATCATCGCTGAGTATTTCACATGTGCTGTGTCTTTCCCGGCAGAATACCAATGCTTTTAAAAGCCACTCCATCTCAACAGCTCTCCTCCATTTTCTACTCCTGCTATTACCTTCCTATATGAATGAAATCAAATCTAATATGGCTGTCCTTCATGTCAATAACAAAGCATGGATGTTTTGATTGCTTTCCATTTGAAGTGTTAGCTCTCGAGTGTCAATCTCCATCACCGTGTGTTACTCTCTCTCTCTCTCTCTTTCTCTCTCTCTCCCTCTCTATTTCAGTTTTTTTTCTCTCATTCCCTCTCTTGCTCATTCTCTCTCTTTGATGCTGATGAATGCAGTCTTTCTCTTTTTCCACCTTTTCTCTAGACTTTAAGGTTCCCCTTTCTTTCTCTCTCTCTCTCTGTCTCTCTTCCTCTCTTTCTATGTCTTTCTCTGTTGTCTCTCTTTTGAAATGGTCCTTTCTCTCTAATGCTGTCTTTCTCAACCGCTCATACATACTCCTTTGAAATGACTCTCTTTCTTTTCTCCTCCTCCTCCTCCTCCTCCTCCTCCTGTTTTCCCTTCTTTTAGTCTCCAATCCTTTTTTTCCGTTGCTCTCACGCTGAATTTCTCGTCAATAGTTCACGCCCGCCCTTTGCCCACACCCACACCTCCGACTCCATTCAATAACCCCTTGGCAGTGGCCTCTTCTCCCACCCCGTGGGTCTCTGTTCTGTTCTTGGGCCTGCACAAGTCAATGGGCTCTATCGACAGGCTGGTGTGGCGTTGGCGCGGCGACGCCCACTTAGGCCATTACACTGGCTTCTAATAGGGGCGTTTGGAGGAAAACCTTCCATCCCTCACGTTGGCTTCCGAGTGCGGATATTTCCATCCAACCGTCAAATCAACACTGATTAGAACAGCAGGAATAATATAATAATAAACAGTATCATACAATATATAATATAATAAGAAATACTACAATATATAATGTGATAATGAATAATATAGTCCAATATATAATGTACGAAATACTACAATATATAATGTGATAATAAATAACATAGTCAAATATATAATGTACAACATACTACAATATATAATATAATAATAAAGCATATAATAATTGATAATATAGAATATAATAATATGTTGCACTATGTCCTGTGAGCTGTGAGCACTAATCCAATCACATACTTAGTGGCACATATTATGTGGCACACATTTAGTGGGTTGTATAGTGTGCAGAAAGTCACATACAGTATCTTGAGGTCAACACATATCTTTGGTGGTACTGACAGGTACATTTTCCACAGGAGATAGTTAGATGCCTGCCAATGAGTTTCAATGCAAAGCTAGCAAATGGTGCAGCAAAGCGTGTGTGTGTGTGTGTGTGTGTGTGTTCGAGTGATTAAGGGAGAGACTGTTGTATCGTCCCTGAGCTGACACCCCTAGCCTTGCTTTGATGTCTGTACGTATTTATCCCCCCCCCCCCTTTTTAAGAGCCTCTCAGCCTCTGCCTTAAGGACCATAACTCTACCTAATGGAAAAGACTGGCCAGGAGAAGCAGGACAGCGCTTATCATACCCACACCCACACACGCCCACAGACACACATAGAAACTGCCACACGGCCACACAAACGCGCACGCACACACACACACACACACACACACGCATGCATACACGCATGCATACAAACCGGCACACACACACACGGCTTGTGTTTGAACGTATGTCCAGTCACAAACTGCCTGCGAGGTCTGCTAGAACGCAACCACATAATCAGCGAGTTATGAACTCTATGGAACATGGCCTCTTTGCTGAAGACATCTTTCATGAATGTGGCCTCTGTACTTTAGCTGTGTGAAATCTACACAAGACCAGCCTTGCAATGTGTTCTCCCAACGGATGTGAAAAACATTCCTTGAAGTATTTCTGAAACCTGTTTGCTAACGCTCGTAATGATTAACTTAGACATATGATAACCTTGTAAATGTAAATGAATTATGCAGATGTTCAACACGGTAAGGGTTCAAAGGGGGAAGCAAGAGGAATGGAAGGGGGAGAGGCGTAAATCAAAACAACAGAGTTGTTGACATGTTGTCTCCACGTGAAGTAATTCCCCCCGGAGGCTTTGCCATAACGTGGGTCTAGGGGCTCCTCCTTGAGCAACAGCCGCGCAGAGGCTAACGCAAAGACGATGGCGTTTTGATTGGCGTCTCGGCTAACGCGGCGCCCGGCGCCCGCGGCATTTGAATGACAGATCCCTTAGAGGGGGGAAGAGCGTGGGCCCTGCGGTGGGCCGACGGATCGGAGAAACAAAAAGGGTGGGTCGGCGTTTTTGTGTGTGGAGTCGTCTTACATTCCATCTACAGGGCTCGCCTTGTGGCGACAGCAAGGAGAAACTGCCTGACCTCGCAATTCGCTGTGAGCGCGTTAGCTAGAAATACAGGAACAAAGATAAGGAGAGAGAGAGAGAGAGAGAGAGAGAGAGAGAGAGAGAGAGAGAGAGAGAGAGAGAGAGAGAACACAGGGACAACAATTAGGAGACAGAGGAACATACAGGAACCACCATTAGGATAGAAAGGAACATACAGGAACCACCACTAGGATAGAGAGGAACATACAGGAACCACCATTAGGATAGAGAGGAACATACAGGAACCACCATTAGGATAGGATAGAGAGAGAGACAGATAATTTTTGATGAAGCATTTTATTCCATGCTGCTGCAGTACTTCCCTTATAACTAGCCAAACAAACTATCTACAAAATGCCTCTGTGTAGAAATTCACAAAGAACAAAAGTCACATGGCAAACCAACAAGAACAACAACAAAAAAAACATTGCAAAAACAAACTCAGACACAAGGGGAGACAGAATGAAGAATGATAAGCAATAAAAAAAATGTGCACTCTGTTAGCCAACTATACAGTCAACACATCTTCAAACAGTTATCAATAAGCTCCAGATGCCTTTTGAGGAAGTGCCTGAGCCCAAAACTTTAGCCCACCTCGAGGCCTTCATCCCTGGCAGTGAGGCACCACTTTGACACCGTGTGATAGAATAATTATAACAATCCGTTCGTGCCGCACACCTCCAACTCCCACGTTTCCGGGGTCAAATAAGACAGCGGCCGCCCCTCCTCCTCCCTGCCACTCCCCACGTTGCCACGAGTGACCTGCCGGGTCAATTCCCGGCAGGTCCGTCCACGAGGCGTCTGCGGGCACCTGGCAGGGACGCACGGACCTCCTCCACCACACGCTGTGGCAGCCTAGGGCGACTACACGGCCGTCCCAAGCTCTGTCCGACGACGGCGAGTTGGCTTTCTTTTCCCCCGGGCCGAGCCTGCACGCCGCCAGACTCTCGCTGGCCGACGCTCAGAGGCTGGCCGAGGACAGCGGCTCTGCTTTGGTGATGGGTATGAGAGGACAGGGGCTCCTCCTCGAACAGCCACGGAGTGCCGGCGAGTCTGCCAGCTACACGGCTGACTTCAAAACCCCTGGCCGAAGACCCGCGTGACTGCATTGTTTAAAAGGTGTCAGCCCAACCCGCATCTGCTTCCGGCTGCAGCACAGAACAACCGTTTGTCATGGACCAACCGACTGGCCTTCCTCAACAGCAGCCTGGCCGTGTCCAGCCAGCTCAGCCCACACCGATACAGCAGCCTCTGAGCCGCCTGTACCCTGAACACCATCAAGGAAGAGGCGATGTCCATAAGGCCCTGTCTGTACTCTTCCACTGGCGGATACACTGCAGCTGCTTTGATCCAGGGCTGCCCCAATCAGAGTAATAACAATACTACTATTACTACTAATACAACTACTATTACTATTACTACTACTACTACTAATACAACTACTATTACTATT
The DNA here is from genome assembly GCA_017639675.1 of Aplochiton taeniatus. Taxonomy (NCBI): domain Eukaryota; kingdom Metazoa; phylum Chordata; class Actinopteri; order Galaxiiformes; family Galaxiidae; genus Aplochiton; species Aplochiton taeniatus. The sequence continues at coordinate 4,162,380 of CM030190.1, forward strand.
ACTACTACCACTACTATTACTACTACTACAACTACTACTATTACTATTACTACTACTACCACTACTATTACTACTGCTGCTCCTATTACTATTACCTACTGACTACTACTTCTACTATTATTACTGCTACTACTACCACTATTATTACTACTGCTGCTCCTATTACTATTACCTACTGACTACTACTTCTACTATTATTACTGCTACTCCTACGACTTGAAGCCTCAAGCGGAATCAGAGCACCATTTCTAGGTGTCAGCTAGCTAGCTGGTTGGCTGGCTAGCTCCTGCTTCCTTTCCCCCTTTGGAAGAGTTTTCTGAGGGAAGTTCAAAGTGAGCTCTCCCTTTCCCAGCTCTCCCCAGCTGCTATTGTTAGTTCAAGAACTAAAAGGTCATGGCGCTCACACTGCTGATTCTCTATAGACAGGTATTGGCATGAAATCCTAAATATATTCTGGGATATTTTCGCTTTGCTAGAACACAACAGCGACAACGCTCTCTCAAGCATGTACCCTCCTCAACCCCCCATACCCCCCCCCCCGCGAAATGTTCCTTGTTGACGGTGAGTCGAGTTGGCACTGTAACACTGTCCCTCTGGTGCTATATTGGCTTGGTGGTTGGTGGTTGGCAGAGGGTGAGGGTGGGGGTGGGGGTGAGAGTGGGGTGAGGGTGGGGGTGTGGGTGAGGGTGGGGGTTTGGTGGTTAGCGGATGGCAGGGAAGAAAGAACGGACGACGGAAAAGAAAAACATTTCAACAAAAGCTTCGTTCAGTTTCCGTCAGGAGAAATGACTTACTGTCCCTAAAACACTTTTCTAATATCCACTGGAAACCACATTCGGTCAAAACACACCAAAAAATATATATTTATTTGTAAATCCCAGGAACAGTGGCGAAACAACCGTGACTAAAACCCTCCATGCATAATGTGTTCAACCCTGGTGGTGTTCCTCTGGTGGTGTTGTGCTCGTCAGCTGCTTGTCTCTGTGGATTCAGGGGTCCCACGCTGCATCCTTAATGCTGTTAATGTATTAGGAGCTCCAGGCCAGGGGTTAGCAGAGCGGAGGAGAAGGCTTTGATGAAGCATTAGGATGGGAGGGGAGGGGGCAGTGTTGAAGAGAAACGGCTCAGATCTGTGTGTGTGTGGTGTGTGTGTGTGGGAGGGGGGGGGGGGCGTGGCACGTTTGGCCGTGTATGCATGGTGATACCAGTGCTTTTTGCGTGTGGCAAGTGTTTGTGAAGAGTGTGTGTGTGTGTGTGTTGGGTGATAGTAGTGTGTGTGTGTGTGTGAGTGTGTGTGTGTGTGTGTGTATGTGTGTGTGTGTGAAAGTTGGCCCACAGGTGGATAAATCACACACACAGTTCTTTAATGGCAGCATTAATGGACCTGGTGCTCGTTAAAGGGATTATACATCTCTGGCACTTACGTAGATATCTGACTGTGGCGTGGTGCAAGGAGCTGTGTGTGTGTGTGTGTGTGTGTGTGTGTGTGTGTGTGTGTGTGTGTGTTCAGTCATTCAGTCCAGTTTCTCAGTCCGTCAGTCAGTCAAGGGAAGACTGACTTAACCTCGTCTAAAGGCCAAAGCCCAAGACAACCTCTGCTCTACCATTCTCTCTCTCTCTCTCTTTCTCTCTCGCTCTCTCTCTCTCTCTCTCTCTCTCTCTCTCTCTCTCTCGTTTTTTTAAGGTATTTTCTTCTCTCTCCTTGTTTCTCTCCTTCCTCTTTGCCTTCACCCCCTCCCTCTTCTCCTTTTACCTCTCTTTCTCCCTTTCTGTCCTCTTTTGTTTCCTGTCTGACTCCATTTCTCTCTCTCTCTCTCTCCTCTCTCCCTCCCTCCCCTCCCTCCACCGGCTGTGCTTGCCCGGGTTTGGTCGGAGAATCTCAGGGAGGAACGTGACGGTTTTTCTAATCACCCGTTGGAGAAAAAAAAGAGGAGCATTGTGAGTTTTTTTTCTCCCCCCCCAAGGTTGTAGGAGCGTAGAGGGCTCCATGCACACCGAGATCGATGCGGTTTACACACTATTCCACTTCCCCAGAGCACAGTCCCTTCTGAATCCCTACTCAATCCCCCGGGATGACAGGATTATCCGGAGTAAGCGGAATGAGCGGAGGAAGGAGGTGAAGTAAAAAAAAAATGTTTTTTTAAAAGGACGAAAAAAAAAGAAAAAAGAGAGAGTGAAAAAGTGTGTGTTAGACATCCCTGGAAGGAAGGCACGCTTTCAGAGGGAAGAAACCTTTGCCCGAGTCATTAGGCTGCATGCAATTACAGTGTGAAGGCTTCTCTGTAAGCCAGGGAACTGGCACTTTGAGAAGCATTTTGCGGATCACAACCAATTTGCCGTCAAAGCCGAGAACAGTGAGGGGGTTAGCCATGGAGTTGAACTGGCTTGGTGTAGCAAAGTGAGCGACGGCTGTTGAAACACTGGCAAGCAACCGACCCTTTGACACCAGACAGGTTGCAAAATTCCGTTTGAGACAAATCCCTTTCCGAAGGTGTGAAATAAACCCAAGAAAAACACAGCGCAGGTCAGAGAACCGGATTCCTCTGAACTTTTCCTACGGCCAGCCACACATGCATAGACGGTCGGATAGATAGGGATCGATACATATGTTGAGTGAACAGCTCTAGTATACGTGCCCGGGAATTCAGCCCGAATTCCGCAAAAAAACGCTTTTCCGAGACATCACGGCAAGGCTGCTTTTAAGCAAACGGAAAGTTCTCCTTTCAGAACGTAAACGGGAATTGACGAGCGGGCTTGGAAGACCAGCCCTTTTTTTTGAAGTGCAACGAGGGAGGTTGCTCCTTTCTCTACTGAACCCTGTGTATTTTGAGGTTAAAAGTGAATGGGTTCTCATCTGATTTCCGCTCATGCCTTTGAGTGAGAGGGAGGGAATTGCATTTCTATTTCCAGAGCCTCTGATCTACTCTGGCTGCCGGTCAGGGCTGAGGAGAGGTGGGTAGGGGAGGTCAGCGTTTTGGGTTGTATCTCTTTCTTTTTACAACTTCTCTAATGGCAAGCATTTCTCTCTCTTTTCTTCCGTTTCTTTCTTTGAAAAGCTGCCATGCCGGCCTTTTGTGAAATGAATACGCGTTAATAAACGTTGATCTTACGGTTAAGTTCAAAGAGGGCCCGTTTGTTTGGAATCAAAAAATAGGATGAAGTCCGTGGCCGACCTGGCATGTATTGTTTTGTCTTGCAACTCAAGAGGACTCTAATAGCTTTTTATGACGGTATATTGCCGACTGAACTGTAGCTTTTAATATCGTTTGCTGCTTTCCTGCTTTGACCTTTTCGTTGTAGCTGGTCTGCTGTTCAGGGCTGACGAACTCCCATTTCAAATGAAAGTGCTTTATGGTGTACCAATGTCTAGGGTTTAAATGATCACCTTGAATGCTTCTTCACCGAACACACACACACAGACTGCACGCACACACGCATTAACATAGGCAAACACACACACACAGGCGGAATAATATGAAATATCCAGCAAAAAATCCAGATTAACATGTGTGCTCACAAATACCATCCACCGACTACCGTTTTAACTGTTAACTCTCACACAGACACACACACACACACACACACACACACACACACACGTTTGGGCATGAAGGTCACTCTATCGACGGAGGACAAGATGACTCAAATCAGTGTATCCCTCTTTTTCTCTCCAATCAAAACCCCCCTCTCTGTGATGTGGGACCGCCTTAATTACCGTCCCCCCCTTCAAAAATGTGAGCTTGTTAATGATGTTCCACGCGCTGTACTCTCTAGCGTGCCCACTAATTGCGTCCCCACCCCTCAATAACACGGTTGTTAGAGGAGCAGAGTGGTTCCATGCCCAGTAGGGGGGCTTAATCAGCGGTCTGACAGACAGGAAGTGACTCCGATGTGGGGAGGGAGGCAAGGCGAGCCGGCTGGAGGCTCGGGTTGGAGGTCGTTAGCCCGCGTTTCATCTTCCGTGTTCTCTCACCTGTCCATATTACCCCCCCCCCCCTGCACTCCCAGCCCTTAACTCGCCCTTACCCATATTTCACCCGTCTCCACCAACCCCCTCTCACCCCTCCCTCAGCTCTCCCCTTGGTGTCACCCTCCTCCCTCACTCTTCCTTACTCCTGTTATACTTCTTTTATTCTTCCACTTCTCCAGCCCAGTCCTAATATTCCTTTTTTATTTATATATTTTTAACAATGCTTTCTCCTCCATTTATCCCTCCTCCCAATCTCTCCTGCCCTTCTCTCCTCCTCCTCCTCCTCCCCCCCCCCCCCCCCCCTCCTCCTTCCTCCCTCCCCACGCTGACAGGCAGGCCAGCCTCTGGGTCTCCTCAGTGGGCCTGCTCCGACCCCGACTTGACCCCCCCGTCTCTGTTCCCCGTCCGGCTCATTAATCTCTCCGTGCACTGTGTCCGCTTCCAGCCAATGCATCAACCGCCGCCGCCCCCCCCCACCCCACCCCCTCCTCGCCGCGCCGCGCCCTGCCACCTCTGGCACCCGCCAGCTCCGCCTCTGAATCCGATCCGGGCCGAGCCATGCCAAAGCTAAATCCCGTGCTGACACTACTCCAATGCAGCACCCCCAACCGGGAGATAATCTCGTGGAGCTGGAGGGATTCCATTGTGTCGTCGTTTCAGATGGCTGTCGCTCCAACACGTACTGTCCTTCGCGCCGTTATCCGAGGGGGCAGGTCGACTGCGCGTCAGCCATTTTGCCTCGCCAGACACGAACTGAGGCCAGACAAGACCCGTGGCCGGTTCTGTGGCTGAACCTGTGCGATGCTGATCCTGAGTGCTGTGGTGTAACGCTCCCTCCCTAGATAAAACACACGCTGTGTGAAACATTCGCAGTCGCTTTTACTTTAAGAACAACTCGACGGCTGGTTCAACTTTTTTGGTAACTACCAACCACCTCTAACCTCCCCGCCCAAGCAGAAAACTATTCAAAGACGTGGAAGTCAGAGAGTAAGGTCTGGCAAACACAGATTTGCTCCAAAGAAGACTCTCGTTTAAGTCGCTTTGTGGTTCTCTGATTGTTGCCGCATCGGAGTCTAGGAACAGCGCCAATCTGGACGAGGGCTGACAGAGGCGATAGTGGAGATGGCACAGTTCAGTTTTCCACAGAGACTTTTTGTAAGCTTTCTTGTCTGCAATAAATACTCGAGGCCTAAAGCAGAGAGAATTTGTTGAATCTTATTTTATTTATTTAGCCAGCTGGTTCATCTCATTTCCCTATCATTTTGAAATGGACACATACATAGACAGCACAGGAGGGTTATAAATAAAAATACATAATATGTCAATTTGAAAATATGAATCTGTGTTATATATATATGTGTGTGTCTGTGTGTGCGTGCACCCACCACTCAACCTGGGCACGCTCACAGAAAGTTGTGCATTCATTTACCTTAGGATGGCACCAAGGGCCGTTGCTCCATTCAGTTCGACCGAATATCGAAGAAGGAGACCCCCACACTCCCATACATATCTTCATGAGAATGGCCTCACTGCGCAGGCGAGCAATCAGTGCTGTCGCGCCACAATGCTGCTCTGTGTGGCTGGCACGCTGTCCACACCTCGCCGGCTAACCCTGGGACTCCCATTAAACACCCAGTGTAGAAAGCATCATCTCCCCCTGGTCTCTGTGCCGAGGCCCTGAGGAAGTCGCTGGGGTGGGATCGGTATTTACATCACGCCTATTAGAGATAATGGGAGAGTCAGCTCTGATCGATGACCTCGTTCTGCAGTCACAAGGCGCCGGTGGAGCACCGTGGGTCGTAAGTCGTTCAAACTCCCTCCATCAGGCGACGGGTGCTTTTTTTTCCTATTCACTGTAGCTGCACAGTAAATCACGGCGGTCCTGTGGCGGGTTAACGGGTTCAGGATCCCGCTATAAAGTCCTGACATGGAGCGTGTACTGCCTCCTGACATTTAGTTATGAGGCCGTCGGACATTATTGCTAGAACAAACCACTTTTGTTACAAGCCATTTTGTGATCGGCGATTGGGGCGCGGCCGCAACTCACTCTCCACCTCCGGGAACGGACCCCGCGCTTGTTTCTTTAACGACTGGGATGGCGAGACAGAACGCCGTTTTTCTTTTTTTCTTTCTTTTTTAATACTCGTTCCGAGCTTCTCTCTCCGCTCGGGGCGGCGATCGTTGCTCTGCGTTGATTAAGACTGGCCGGCGCAGCTGAGGCTCCCTTGCAGTGATCGTCATGGAGACGCTGGCGGCGAGCGGCGACTCCCCCCATCCCCCCCCGCCCGTCAGACATCTCTATTATCTCCTGTTTGTGCATGCACAACTTTATTAAACTGATTTAATGCAACAATGCCCCCGATATCCCATTCTGCTTCCTTCACTTTATATTTATGCTCCTCCCTACCTGCCGCCCCTCGCTCACAACCGCCGCACAATGGATATTAAATCAGATTTATCGTCGGGGTAGGGGTAAGAGGGTCTGACATGTGGAACTCAGCCCTCTGCTCCAACCCTCCCTCCGTCCCTCTCTTCTCACACACGCACACACACACACCTCTGGTAACAGCCTACCCCCCCCCCCCTCCTCCTCCTCACCTCTCGTTCTATCTCCTCTCCCGAGTGCCAGTACTGACGACACGCGGACCTCGCAACAATTGATGACCCCCCACAATTTGCTCCTCGGAATTGGTTAACATTCCCTTTCGGAATGGCACCGTGGCCGCCGGAATGGAATGAAAGGGCTGGCGGGCGCGTTCCTTTTTTAAACGGGGGCCGCCGCCGGTTAGTATTATAGCGCTGTGTCGCCGGCTGAATGATTTCTAGAGACTAAAGAGAGAGGAAGTGCCCACAGTCCGCCATACTTCACCTCTCACCCTGTCATCCCGACGATATTACTGTTGATGGGGTATGGCTTGAATGAGTCAGAGGGTAAAGAAAGAGAGGATAAAGAAAGAGGGAAACAGGGAATAAAGAGAGAATATAGGGAGAAAAGAAACAGAAACGGAGTGAATAGCACGAGAGAGAGAGAGAGAGCGAGCGAGAGACATAGAGAGTAAATAAAGAGGGAGACAGAGAATGAGGAAGAGTAATGGAATTTTAAAAAATCCTTCAATAAATAAATAAACAGAGCTAAAGAAATTGTGTAGATTGGCGAAGTAAATGGAAACACTATCAGACTCTTCTTTTTATCTCACTTCATTTATTTTGACAAATTGAGTGTGTTTGTGGAAACAGTCAAACAGAAAGATAGAAAAGGGCCATACACAGACAGACAGGCTAACAGACAGACAGGTAGGCAGAGGAATAATGATCTTACTAAGACAGACACACTGTACAGACAGGCAGGCAGGCAGGCCGGCAAGCAGACAGGCAGGTAGGCAGAGGAATAATGATCTTACGCTGGCAGGCAGGTTGGCAGGCAAAGTTTTTGACAGCACTTAGCCAGCCAAGCAGGTGTGGTTTAAGACAGTCAGGCTGTTAAGACAGCCAGCCAAGGCATACAGAAGACAGAACATGGCCAGACATTTTTCTTTTTTTCCTTCTCTTCTCTTTCCGTTGCTCGCCTCTCCGACTGAGACGACGTGACCTACCGTAGGCTCCTCTCCCCAAGTGCCCACTCGAACCACAGACCTCACCAATCTTCTCTGCGAGGCCACACTCCGTTTTCTGTTCGACCTCGCCATTAGAAGAGGGCATGTCGACATCCTCGCGCCATTCATTGACAATATAAACATCGGGTGGTCGTGCTGGGATAACCGCTTCCCATTATGCATTTATAATTGGTAGGATTTCATCTCCTTCACCTATGGTTACATGTTGTGGAGGAGAGCAGTGCACTTAAGGTACACTTATGTGGAGGGTAAAAAGGACACCATTGTTTCGAGTGGCATCTGGCTCTTATGGCTTTCTTCTAAAGAGAAGGGCGGGGTGTACACTTTCATTTAAAAAATAATAATGTCCACCTCTTTTAATATTAGAAGTGCATGCCAGAGGCTATTGAAAAGTAGGTGAAAAGCAGTCAAGTGAAGAGGGAACACAGCGTTTTTTCGTCTACCAGATATTTCCGAGAAATATGGACAAGCAATTGTATATAATTTGAAAAAATAAATAAATACCATGAACGTTTATTCAATTGCTGCTCTCAAGTATGTGTTGGATCTTTGATGAGTCATGAGGTCAAAATATGGATGGAGCTATTTCTCCAGGACAGGAACACATTTTCATTAGAAATCGACAGTAACATCCAACCCCACATATATTGTTTGCTTACACATTCCAGTCAGACAAACGCTTCCATCTTAAAGATTTATTAAATGTGAATAATACACATCGGTTGTGGCATGGTCGGGCCTGCTAAATGTTCGAAGCTCCCAGCTGAACAGCTAGGACAACAACCAGGCAGGGTGCACACGTACATCAATAAGCAGATCCAAGGTGGCAGTTGGGGAGGATAGGGGAGCATTTTCCCATCACATCCTCTGACAAGCACGGACTTACCCAGGTCATTTAAAATAGCCCTCCCCGTCCATAGCACACAGGCTGAGAGTTAAATCTAAGCTGAAGCTTCATTTTATCTTCACAGAAAAACAAGAAAAAAGACATCAAATAAACATACATACTAAAAAAAACAAATGAAGACAACTCCACCTGTCGACAAAGAAATCCTTTAAACTGAATCTCCAACTTTGTCGTTGCTATTCAAGGTGTCTTTGATCTGCAGATGCTGTTGTTGTGTAGAACGGGAAAGACAAGACAAAAAGACACTCGCGCAGGGCAAGTCTGTACAATCCAAATGGGTTGTCTAAGAAAACACCAACATATCACGCAGAAGAAGCCCACCACCCAACAGCATCCTAAATAGGTTGATGAAATAAAAGGACGGCAACCTTTCTTCGTTTAAAATGGACATTTGTATTTTGACATTTTTTTTTTTAAACTTTAAACCTGTTTTCACAGCCGCACATCTTTTCGGATTGTTTCGGCCCAAAGGACGTCTGGGTTCTTTTCCTGTCGGTTCCTATTTGTCCCCCCTCCTTTCACCCCTTCTGAGTTGGCCCTCGCTGGCGTTGAACCCCCCCCCCCGAAAAAACGCGCCCCTAGTCATCAGGGGAGAGGAATCGGTGTCTCGGTTTCTTCTCGTTCTGCGTCTGGCTCAATCACAAGGCCTCTTAGCCGCTCACCCACCGCCGCCACGTCTGCGAAAGTGTAGCCACGGCCGGCGATTTCTCCGTCGCACAAGATGGCAAACGGCTCCAGATTAGGGGGCCATTACGGACGGGGGGAACTTTCCGTGGTGGTTTAACAACCTCCGCTCTGGCCTGGTATTATGATTCATTCTGTAGCTCCCAGCTTTTCTTTTTTCATCCAGTCCATTAGAGCGCTACCACTGCAGTGTATGGCAGCAGTCCAGAGCGCTACATTAACATCGCATCTCCGAGTCTCCCACAGGGGGAAGGTCACGGCGAGAGGTTTAGGGGTCAGCACTGCGGAACTGAACATCTTTTATGTGGTCCGGTGGACAGCCAGGTACATAGGGGTCCTTCACGTTGAACCGTGGTGGGTCGTTTTGGCGCGTGCAGCCTTTTGCAAATGCAAACACGTTCTTCCATGGTTGATTGTTCAGAGAACATGCGTTCCTGTAGGCTACTGTTGGGTTTGGAGAATCGGCTTTAAGCATTTATTGTGAGTATTGTTGCATCATCGAGGTTGTTGGACATGTGGCAATCGTGTGGGAGTGTGTGCGTTCGTGGGTATACCTGGCAATGCGTCCATGTAAGTGTGTGTGTGTGTGTGTGTGTGTGTGCTTGGTCTGTGTGCACTGTAAAACCGTGATGTCTTTTGGAATAAACCGAAAGACATCAAAGTAGAGAAACAAAGTAGAGAATTCTCAAGAATAGCAAGAAATAGATTACACTCAAGTGCCCCAAGTAACGCTATCCACTCAATAAAATTCCAATGTGCACTTTGATCCTTTTGAAAGGATAGTTTTATTTGTCAAATGGGGAGAGGAACATCTCATGCCTTTTTATATGATAAAATACAATGTTATGACATATAATAATGTGCATTAACCTGTCAGTCAGTACACAGATGAGGGCTGCCAGCTTTTTGTACCCAACTAATTTCCACCTGTTTCGCCTTGGTGCTAAGTTCTTCTCGTTAGACGCCATATTCACATAAAAGGCCTATACGCTTCCGCTAATTGCTCCTGAGTGCTTCACAACTGAACACCTAGCTCTTTCCGTCGGATTGCGGGGGTGAGCAGGATACTTGTATTCAATAGAGCTCCCAATGAAATGGACGCCATCAAGGGCGGCACGAGTGAACTAACAACCAATTAGCGCTGATGGCTGTCTAATGAGCCAAAACATAGCCACCAGAACACCTCCATTAGCTGGTAGAGAAAACATGTCGATGGTGGCCATTGTCGCTGAGAGGGTTTCCGGACCGGACTCGGGAGCAGAGGTTGGAAATGAAGGGAAAACGACTCCTGTCCGCCTCAGGGAACATCCGTGGTGTTGTCTGTCGCCAGATCCCCCCCGCCCCCCCCCCCCCCCCCCCCCCCCCCCCCTCCTAAAGAGCACCAGCTCACCCACGGGGATGGACAGAGTTCTGACCCAGAAGGGAGGGTTTTGAGAACCTCTTCGCACAAAAAAACACCGAGCTCGGTTGGTTTATTTTGATGCGTCGGCATCGGCTTGTTTCACACATGAAAAGGTGGGAGTGAATCTAGGTGTGTGTGTGAGAGACAGAGTGACAGCCGATGGTGTGAGAGAGAGCGAGAGAGAGAGAGGGGGGGGGGGGGGGGGGGGGGGGGGGGGTGCAGTGAGTGATGGGGGCAGAATCAATGGCAAGAGGATGCGACTTTAACTGTTAAAGTGTGTGTGAACAGGGAAGTTGCGTATTGACACAGAGAGAGCTAGAGAAAGTGTGTGTGTGCGTGTGAGGGAGGAGTGAGAGAAAAAGTGTGCGTGTGAGGGAGGAGTGAGAGAAAAAGTGTGTGTGTGAGCGAGAAGAAGAAAGACAATGAGACAGAGGCTGAGTGGGATGAGATAGAGAAAGAGAGAGAGAGGTCTATAGTGAGTCTACAGTGAGTTAACGATGAGGTAACACAAGCACACATAACCACACACACACATATAAGCACAATCCATGACTTGAAGCGTATGATCATGAATGAGAATTGAACAGTTCCACACAGAAAGTGCTTCCTTAAACCTTATCATCACATCCCCTCCACTCGAATCGACCTTCAAGTTGGAGACAGGAGGAAAAAACCTACAGGTCCCAGGTGACATATTTAAACACACTGCTCTTAAAGATTCATATTCAGAAAAGGCGCGGCATGCAGCCAAACCCGTCGTTCCTGCCTCAGAATGGTACGTTCACTTTTACACAGGGGACCGCGGGTTAGCGTGCACTCACCGTTGAGAAGCAGCGTGGCACTGCGATTCTCACTCGGCAATGTACTCTCACCAGGATGAAATGGGATTGGGCGAACGGGCCCCGGATTTTGAAAATGCACTTGCTCGCCTCGTGAAATCAGGTTTAAGAAAAATCCCCGGTGAGGTCCCATCAAAATAAATCAGGTTCCGGAAGCGTGAGCCGGGATAGGTTTTTATATTACATTTCTAAATGCTTATTTCCGTCCAGCCGGACCCGGAGAAGCTTTGATGTTTCTGAACCTCTCTCCATTTCGACTCGGCTTTCGTGGAGCGGCTAACATTGGAAAGTTTGTCGGGTTTACGTATCGAATCTTTGGAGGCAGAAGAGACAGCCATCAGCCGCGATCCCTGCCGCGCCGGCGGTGAATGACGTCGCGTAAAGGTCAACACGCAGCTTTTCAGAGCTTTTCTGTTCTCCTGTGGGGATGAACGACGGTCCTACATGTTCACTCTACGTCCACCAGGTGGCGATAGCCATGGGGGTAAAAATGGTGTATCAATCTATTTGGTTTGTGTCGGAGCTTCCGAATCGGTTTGGTTTACCTTATTAGCAGCCAAGCTACGGAGTCCAGGCTCACTCAACGGCAACATTGTGCTAGCTAACTAGCGACGTATAAACAGCGACAGCATTGTGCTATCTAACTAGCTGCGTTCAAACAGCGGCAGCATTTTGCTAGCTAACTAGCTACATGTAAACAGCGACAGTTTATCTTTAAAAAGATCCATGTCCTGGTCTTCAGAGGAAGACTTAATTATTTTGGCACTTTTATTAGAGGAAAGTCCAAAAAGAGAGGACGAACATGCCACTTACTCTTTTTAGACGTTCTTCTGCGTAACAAAACGGTCAACAAAGAGTGACATGACGGTTACGGCCTATACATTACATCCCAAACAACGTCAGTGTTATAGAAATCAAATCGACAGCTTTTTACAGATCCTACTAATTACCAAACACACAAAGCAAACAGTTACATCAGTTTCATAAAGCCTTATACACGGTGGAACGTTAACGAATTATTTTTCCTAAAAATGGGCAGTTATTGATTCCCCTATATTCCAGACAGAATGGGTACTCATAGATGGTAACACAAATCACAGCAGCTACTAAATGCAACCCCTTTAAACGAAAGAAAGCAGTGGACTTTAATGAGACGTGTATGGGCAGCCATAGATGGTTCGCCCTCTAGCTGCATGGCCTAGTATCGACTGCGTTCTTGCGTCAAGTTACGGATTGGAGGTGCAGCACGATCTGACGTGCGCACGCCCGAATAGTGTCGGAAGACGTTTGAGTCACACACCTTGCCTTTGGCCTTAATGGTTGGCATCGTGCCTGGCGTGGCGAGAGACAAGAACGTTTGTTTCTCGTGTAATCCCTTTTGTAATGAGTGGATGTTTGCGGGGCTTATTAAAGTTTACCAGCTTATGTAAATGTGACAAAATTCCCCCCAGATAGGAAGAGAGAGGGAGAGAAGAAGAAGAGACGATCAAATAAGAGTGAGAAAGACAGAGAGAGAGAAATGCACCTCAGATAAATCCTAATCCTTTTTCTTTTGTGTAGACTAATACTGAGCTTGTAAATGTGTGTGTGTGTGTGTGTGTGTGTGTGTGTGTGTGTGTGTGTGTGTGTGTGTGTTTGCTTTCTACGCCAGCCGCAGAGCACTTATCTCCCTTTACTTGGAGTTTGAATGAAGCAACTGAAGTCGAACTTCTCTTTGGTGGAGACGAGGGGGCGGGTTGAGAGGCGTTTGGGATAAATATTGATTTAGACGGGGTGATTTTTCTCTTCCATTGTGGAAAAGACAAGTCTTGACGCCGTGCGCGCCGCTCCCCAGCCACTTAACGCGATGGTGCGGCAGTAATGATATCGAGGCATGAGGAGGCGAGCGTTAAGAATAGAGATGAGACAGGCGGTTTGCAGCGTCCTGGCTGTCCCCCGCTGCACAGCGGGAGAAGCAGCTAATGATGGGGGGATGAGGAGGAAGGGAGGGAGGGAGGGAGACATGGGGTCAGGAGACATTGAAATAGATTTAAGCTGGAAGAAAAGTTTTGAATAATCAATATAAATCAAAACAGAGAAAGAAAGAGAGAGAGAGAGAGAGAGAGAGACACGGAGAGAGAGACACAGAGAGAGAGAGAAAGAGTGAGTGTGGGGGTCTGTAAAAATAGACATAGTAGTAAAGAAAATAAAATGATAGAAGTAATCATGAATCATTATCAATGAAAACGGAGGCAGAAGAAATGAGAGGGAGCAAGAGAGCAGGATGCAGAGAGAAAGAAGAGGGAGACGAGGAAGCGGAGAGAGTGAAATGAGATGGAGGTGTGTGTGTGTGTGTGTGTGTGTGTGTGTGTGTGTGTGTGTTGGGGGGTCTAGATAGAGCTTTGAGATCAAAAAGACGTCAGTCTGAAGATCTAAGGAGACGGCCTCATTTGCATCCTGCATAATGTCTTTTGTAGTGTCAGTGCGGTGACTTTAATGATGGCTTTATCCGGACGGGGGTGTCCCTCCCTTGAGAACCCCCCTTAGGTAACACCTTGTTCTAGAAAACACACTGTATCGGAAGAGGAAGAGGAAGAGAGTGGGTTTGAATTTCAAATGGAACCACACTGACGCACAATATCGACCGCGGGCAAGGAGACAGACAGGGAAAGAGGGAGGGAGAGAGAGAGGGAGAGTGAGGGAGAAGTAGGGAGGGAGAGAGAGAGAGAGAGAGAGAGAGAGAGAGAGAGAGAGAGAATCTAGAAGGGTAATGCAGTCTAATAATAATCCCTACCACTTGGCCTTTGTTTCTATGTACACATAGAGAATATCCATATTTGTGTTTAATCTAAATTCATGGCTCGGACTAGGCTGCGTTGAGCGCGTCCTTGCCAAAACGATGCCTCGTCTAGCCCTAACCCTTACCCGGCGTTGTGACCAGACTGTTTGACTGTTTGACGGTTAACCCTAAACCTCCACCCTCCGGCCTCCAAGGTCAGAGTTAGTTAGAGGCGTGATGGATGGGCTGCGGGTGGATGCCAATGCCTCGATCGCTCCAACGCTGATGAATAGGAGAGAGAGAGAGAGAGAGAGAGCAGACGATCAGACCGGCAGATAGTCGGCCAGGGAGGATCCGTAATCAGCTTCCAATACCTCCACACACACACACGCACGCACGCACATGCTCTCACACACACACACACACACACGATTGTGTGCACACAAACGACATACACACAGCAATGGCACACACAAATGGACACGCACACACATGAGGGCACACAAACAACATGCACGCACGCACGCACGCCTCAGACAGAAACAAGCAGGTCTCAGAGGGGGCACAAAGTGGGTCGAGATAACACACCCTCCTTTATGCTCCTCCATAGACATGTCTGAACCGCTATCCGGCCCCGTCACTCACTCCACAACCCCCGCCCACCTCTCCCATTCAGCCCGCCGATAGGTTTGTGTCCGGAAAACAAAGCCCCCGATTGGTCTATTCAGCGCACCATTGTGCAGCAATTTGGTCGGTCCAATAGTGCGGCCGTGTGGCTTCTGATGGACGCTAAGTGGATGTGTAGCCTCCCATCCGACGGCGGCCCTCTATTGTGTGGAGTGCTCTCTTTCAGGTGGGCTATTTATCACTGCCATGCACAGAAGTTAAGCTCAATGAGGCAGGCTTTACTTTTGACCCAGCGAGAGAAAGAGTGGGAAAGAAATGCACACACACATACACACACACACACACACACACACACACACACACAGAAAGAGGCAGGTGTTAAGAGTGGACTGTCACCGTCTATAGGAGACGGTAACGAGGCGAAAATAACAAAAACAGTCGTGCGCAAAAGTGAACGACCGACTCCAGTTTAATAAAAGTTGACCCCCTCCATAACGGAAAACAACAGTGATATCTTTCACTCTCCCGCTCTGCCTCTCTTTCCTCTGTTTCTCTCTTTCTCTATCCATCCCTCTATCTCTCTTTTTATTTCCCTCTCTCTAGCCCTCTCTCTCTATCTCCCTCTCTTCCCCCCCTCTTTCTCGCTCTCTTTTTATATCTCCCTCTATCTAGCCCCCTCTCTCCCTCTCACTCTTTCTCTCTCCCTCTCCCTCTCTCTCTCCTGGTCTCTCAGCCTTCCTCTCCCCTGAGTGAATGTATTTACCCAGCATTAGCCATAGAGTCAGTAGGAATGCTTCCTAATAGGATGGACTTGGGGTGAGGAGACCAGAACGCCGGGGCCTGGCGTCCGGTTGCCTGTAGCGACAGGTGACTCATCGAATCCACTCAGTCGCCACCCGTTAGGCAACGGAGCCTTGAGCCAGAACAGAAAAGTGTGCTAGGCACTTGGTGAAGGCGCGCATCGCGACTATGAATAGGATATGAAAAAAGAAAAAAAGGATAGCGCCTGGTAAATAGAAGGAGCTTCCCGATAGCAATGTCTCTGAGAGCAGCTTAATGGTGGCACCGCGGCTTGGCCTGCCCTTCACACTCACTGAGAGTGTGCTGGGTCAATAAGGTCGCCCAAGGGCAGTCCCACCGTCCTCTGTGTGGAGACGCTCAGCTTACTCGGTGCTCTGGTAAAGAGAGAAAATGTTGTTGTTGAAGAGCAGAGCTAGCAGATGGTTGGCGGAGAGATGGATCTCACCTCTCTCTCTCTCTCTTCTTTCCTCCCTCTCTTCTTTCCTTCTTTCTCTCTATTTCTCTTTATTTCGATCTAGTCTGACCGTGGCTGCAACT
The DNA here is from genome assembly GCA_017639675.1 of Aplochiton taeniatus. NCBI lineage: Eukaryota > Metazoa > Chordata > Actinopteri > Galaxiiformes > Galaxiidae > Aplochiton > Aplochiton taeniatus. The sequence continues at coordinate 4,178,519 of CM030190.1, forward strand.
AGCCCCCCCCCCCCCCCCCCACCTCACAATGTTTGTTCTACGTGTGTATGCACCGTGTAGGTGTTCAGGTGTGTCTTGTTTGACGGGCCTGCGGCCGTCTATTCAGTGAGCTCGCGCAAGAACCAACGTGCACATCCTCCTGATACATATAGCAGCAGCAGTAGCAGCGTCTACTTATCCTTTTACTTCAAATTACCTCATCACTCTAGATGTTCCAAGAGGGTCTGTTGTTGCCGGGCGGAACTCATTTCAGCAGGATTGGAACAATTTGCGCCATTGTTCCTCAGAGTGATTTTAATCGTCAACTCTGTGCATTGTTGATTGGCTCCTGCACTTGCTTTTAAGGATCATTGTCTTTTAAAAATGTCCGCAATTTTTTATTACGAATGTGCTGTTGTTCCTCATGCTGTCTGCCACTTGGTCACGTCGTTACAGCAAAAGAGAACTCGTTCTAAGTTGACCTAGCTGGTTAAATGAAGAAAACCATTGTTTTTATTATATACTGTTTATCGTTTTTTGAGCGTTGGTCACAGCAGGAGGTGGGGTAGGGTACCGGCTCTTCTTCCGGGTGGTTCCATGGCCCCTGGTGCTCGGCCTGGCTGAGAGGCTGGCTGTGGGGAATTCATTCCCTGGCTGAGAGGCTGATGTGGGGGTTCAGTCCCAGCCTGAGAGGCTGGCTATGAGGGTATCAGTCCCAGCCTGAGAGGCTGGCTGTGGGGAATTCAGTCCCAGCCTGAGAGGCTGGCTGTGGGGAATTCAGTCCCAGGCTGAGAGGCTGATGTGGGGGTTCAGTCCCAGGCTGAGAGGCTGGCTGTGAGGGTATCAGTCCCAGGTTGAGAGGCTGGCTGTGGGGGTTCAGTCCCAAGCTGTGGGGGACTCAGTCCCAGGTTGGTTGATACTCTCCTCCAGCCAGAAGGATCTGGAGAGATGACGGAGCCAATCCAAAGCCAGGAGCTGACCGGGGGCCCAGCCGACACCATACTTGTCCCTGACTGTGTGTACTGACATTTGAGGGGTGGGGGGGCTGGGGGTGTTGGTTGGTGGGGGACGGGGGAACGTGGAGGGAAAGGTGTGCTGGATGGCTGGAAGGGTGGATTTAACACGGGAGACACACAAAACACACACTTGGTAAGGCTAAGTACATAACTTAGCGACTAGCCTCGTCTAGCCTCGTCTAGCTGGCTGACCGGCTGGTTACATTGCCGTGGGGGACAGGCTGACCGTTGGGTCACGCTGGCCTCTGGGAGTGACGGAGAGGAGAGTACTGCAGCGATCCGACGGCTCCCTCCCTCCCTCTCTCCCTCCCTCCCTCCCTCTCTCTCTCTCCCTCCCTCCGTCCCTCCCTCCCTCCCTCCCTCCCTCCCTCTCTCTCTCCCTCCCTCCCTCCCTCCTTCTATCGGCTAATCTTCCCCCATTAGAGTCCAAGTTTGTCAACGGTGGGCTAAACTACCTGACGGCACTTGTTCCGCCCGCTACTCCCATGCCAGCCCCCCCTCCCCCTTCACACACACACACACACACACACACACACACACACACACACACACACACACACACACACACACACACGAACACACACACACACACACACACACACACGAACACACACACACACACACACACACACACACACACACACACGAACACACACACCCACACACAACTCCTTGTTCTCCGCTACTCTCTCTGGGGGGCCTCACTGAGGACTCCATACAGCCGCATCGGCCTATTGATTGGCCAGCAGCAGATGACATTTACCGTGGGGGCGCTCCTAGTGTCGGTGTGGTGTCCGCCCGCGGCCGCCTGCAGCCCTCCTGTGGAGACCTAACCGCTCTAATGGCTTCTCCCCGGCCTGCTGAGGCCCCACTGGGTCACCTGGATGAACGGGACGGACCTTTGTGGAGAACCACGCAGGCCATCGGTGGCGGAGGTGGGCTCGGATCCATAGGTATCGACGCTGTGAGCGTAACGGCCTTTATCAAGCAGAGCCGGATAGAAGGGCTCTGTTTGGAGAGAGTTCATTCCCAAGGCATGGTTAAGACACACGCAGTACTTACATGTTATAGATCAATATGAAATGGTGAACATATATATTGTGTGTGTAAAATACCTCTTATAATAATATTCTTGTTTTGGTCTGTTTTTTGGTGTTGATAATTCTCTCTGCAGTCAAAGGGAGACGACCTAAATGCTGTTTTGGTCCAAAAAAGTGACGTGTTTAGTTAAATGTATTTGTATATGCAGCAAGCTCGAGCGGGACGTTTTGAAGTGTGATTCTTTACAGCATTGCCAAGGCCATGCCAAACCAGAAAAGCCGTTATTCCCAGACATATCGGAGGCGAGGCAACAGGCAGCTTAGAAAATGTAATTCACTGACCTAAACACTCGTCCAGTGTTATTTTTTTAACAGCCTTTTCTCGTGGATGGATGTTTTCCCCTTCCGCTTCATATTGCGTTTTATCGGACAGTAATGGTGCAGCGGTCCTTTGGCTAACGGCGGCTTACCTAGCCTCCCGCTCTCTCCCCTCTCGTTCATGCACGAACCGGCAGTCTCGTTGGAACGCCGCCGTAGTCCGTGTTAAAAGGGCCCAGCCGGCCTCAGACAGTCCATGGATTGTTTTATTCAGGGCGGCGTCTCCACCCGTTGCACTTGGAGGTAAAACAAACAGAAACAAAAGCCCCCCATCTTAAGTGTTTTTCGATGGATGGCGGTGTTTACCTTTTCCTCTGCGAAGAAATCTATACGACTCCAAAGACCTTCGGACTTTCTCCACCCCACCCCCCCCCCCCCCCCCCCCCCCCCCCCCCCCACCCACACACACACACACACACACACACACACACACACTTCTTCTTTATCCCGCTCTCGTTCCCACTCTGCTCTCTCTTTTTCCCTCCTTTCCTCTTTTTTGTCGCTCCAGTCTCTCTCTTTCTCTTATTTACAATCTTTCTCTCTTTTTCTTTCTCTAACGGATTGTAGTTCCAAAAGACGTTGCGTGTGGTCGCTCCCCCATAACAGCTCTGAAAGGTGTGAGATGCCTATTAAACTGTGTGTTCGATGAACGACTACCCCCCCCCCCCCACCCACACACACCTTCCCGTCTACTTCCCCTTCTCTAGTCAGCTCACCAGTCAGCCAACCCCTATGGCCATTACTTTAAATCACAACAATCAGACAGTCAGTCAGTCAGCTAGGTAGCTGGTCGGCCGGTCGGTCAGCTAGCCAGCTAGCCAGCCAGTCCAGCCAGCCAGCCAGTCCAGCATTCGGCACGCTAGCCAGGCAGCCCCATGAGGCCAGCCAGCTGGAGAGACCCACGCAGACAGCAGCGGGCGTGGTGCGACCCACGTCGCCGTGCGGCTGCAGCTCCGGGGTGAGGCCGCCGAGCCTCTGAGATGGAGGTGGCGTGGTCTCCGTGGCTCCTGGTGCTACCGGGTCTTTGCCCGTTCACACGGTGGCGGTTGACCCGTCTTAACCATGGGACACCCTGGTCTGGAAAGGCCACGCTGCGGTGCCCTTAACCGCTACTCCGCGTCCGTACGAAGAACAGCGTGGACCTAGACGCGAGCCTGTCATCGGTCCCACTGCTTTAGCCTGGCGGGTAGCACTCCCAACCCGAAGCCCATGTTTGGTTTGTCACGTCCTGACAGCGTCGACGGGATTGAGGCAGGCTGGTGTGTTCCATTAGGGCTCAGATGAGATGGCAATGGCTGACAGGGAAGTGACAGAACGTCTGTGTCCCCTCTGTCGATCTGTCTTCTTTCTCTTAATCCGTTTGTATTCGTTTTATATCCCCCCCCTCCTCCCCTCCTCCTCCCCTGCCTTCTCCCTCCATTGTTTCTCTAATAGGATGAACGCAAACCCAATTTGCTGTCAGCGTCTTCTTGTCACAAAATGATTCTTTGTCTGCGTCCGCTTTAGTGATTGTGTTGTTCTTTCACCCCTGGGGTCCGCGGTAACGGCAGCGGCCCACTGTAATCTTCATGAGTGGAATACTGCTCCCAACACAGCCGCAACGAGCCAAATTAGAGACACACACACACACACACACACACACACACACACACACACAGACCCTGCAAACATTGGTGGCATGCAGGGAAACATCAAACACTGATACAGAGTCTCAAATGCACCAAAATGGATTAGTGTTTCTATCAGGCACCCCAGTGAGGGTTGACACACATAGTTTGATGTCCCCTGGTAGGAGTGCCAGGAGTGTGTGTGTGTGTGTGTGTGTGTGTGTGTGTGTGTGTGTGTGTGGTGTAGTGGTTCTTCCTCTTATGGGATCCGAGGTTCACTAGTAGCAGCATAGGTGAAGGAGGATGACTATACAACACACACACACACACACACACACACACACACACACACACACACAAACACACATACCCTTACGATGAAACACACACCACTTCTCATTCTCACACATCCAGTCACCAAGGTAGTAATCCTACAGTGGTATTTAACGACAGTATTTAGCAAAGCCAACGTAAGGATGATAGTGCCACTGATCTCTGAGAGCGTTCATATTCAGAAAGGCCAGGCTTAGATTACCAGCATGTACCCTCCTTCATCAAATAACAACCCAAATAGCCTTATGGAAGTCTATTCAAAACACACATGCCAACAAAAAAATATAAGAAACCAACGCAATAAAAGTGAAATATCAATCGTTTATGTTGCGGCCATTCATGTCAGGCGCCATTTCACCGTTAAATAAATGTGTAGGTCACATGTTTAAATTCATACCGTCACCCAGCTACACATTCTACTCAAATGCACTCTCTCAATTTACCTTGTGGGGGAAAAACATAGCCAAAATTAGCAAACAAAGGTTTTCTTTTCCGATTTTCTGGCATAAATACAGTTTTTATGGTATATGTATACAGTAATACATTCGCCCATGGCACACTCTTTAACATACAGGCCGAATAGACTGTAGTCCTGACTTAATTATTGAGAAAGGAAAGCATCATGGTGATGGAGAAAGTAAACTATGCCTCGCTGAAGGAGTTGAGGGAAAAGAGGTTAGCCAGGTCACAAATCTACATCATGATACATGGATACTTTACTTTATGTGAAGCCATTTGAATTGCGTATGTGTATGAAAGTGGGATGTATGAATACATTTGCCCTGCGCTGCCCATCGATGTGTTAAAAATGGATTGTGGGGTGGCCCTTTCGTTTTGTAGTTGTTTTTTTGAAGTGTCTCTAGGTTACGTCACCATCTCCAAAGTTATTTGTAGTTCCGCGCTAAACACTGGCTGATGGTTTATCCTCGCAAGGAGGAAACTGTCCGGATTCTCCAAAATGACCACATCTCGTATCCATGACGGGGACCAAGTTCAAGTCCCTACTACAGTGTAGTCGTAACAAAATGGCCGCCACCCCTCCCAGCCCCCTTATGTTGTCACACGTCCCGTTGTGAGAGGCTTCCCTGTCCCCCTGTGGGGTCACGGTTGAGTTGGGTGTTTTGAGGCAGGGGCGCTTGCTAACCGCTAAGGAGGCTCTGCGCTGTCTGGCCCCGGACAGCCAGGACTGAGTGGAGCCAGTAGCGGGGATGGTGTCCGGGCTGTCAGGGGGGCCCCGGGAGTGGAATCGAATTAACATTTTGACACCTGGAAGGGAAAGCCCTCGTCCTCGGGGTGTGGTGAATACTTAGCGGGGACATTGCATGTAATGAGGCCGCTAGCCTGACAGGCTGCCAAGGACCCAGTGGTGAGGCACCGCTCTCTAGACCAAGCCAGCGTGGGAAGAAAAAAAAAGATGACTATGTATGCTGTTTGGGACCGGAAGGGGAATTTACATTTTTGAATAAGCGAGAGCTAAGGGGTGGAAGAGAATACGTTCTAGCATGCGCTTGAACGTGCACACACTGTCTCAGACATACACATACACCCTCACACACACACACCTACACACACTCCGTCTCCACCTATGCGATGTACAGTATATGTGGATGGAGCGCGGGGTTGAGGGCCAGGGCAAAGCCGAGAAGTCGGATCCCCAGTGATTTTCTCCATAGCAGCGCGTCTCTAAAATGCTTATTATTTATCATTTCCAGATATAGGTGTGCATTACCTCAATTTTATGTGTGCTCCTTTTTAAGTCTCAACCTTTTTCCACGATAAATCATAACTGACATGTCTCCTCTAGACTCCATGGAAACGGTATTATTTGACCATCAAAACACCTGTTGGGATAAATGCTTCCAGACTATTTCCTCAGCCAGGCGGTTTCATTTCAGTCGTCGGTCGTCTTGACGTAAAAGTCAATTTCGACAAATTTCAATGATGTCTTAAATGCATTTTAAGTGGTTCCAATCGCAGAGCATAGGGCAGAGGGAATGGATTTATTTTTTTTTGTTTGTTTTGATTGAGTTGTTTTCAATGCCTTCTATTGATTCACCCACTGTTTTTCTCCGTTGACCAAATTGACATTTACCCGGCGCTGGATGACTGTGTGTGCCCACGTCAGAGGAGTTGGCCTGCTGTTGCTCGGTTGGTAGTTAATGGTCGTGTTATGTGGAGCTCATAGAGAGCCGGCAAGGGAAAAGGTCCCCAGCTCTCTGGGTTATTCACTCTTCCTTTACGGGTCTGGACGGAGCAACGACACCTCTCTCTCTCTGTCTCTCTCTCTCTCTCTCTCTCTCACATTCTCTCACTCTCAATCTCTCTCTCTCAATCTCTCTCTCTCTGTCTGTCTCTCTCACTGTCTCTCTCTCTCTCTCTCTCTCTCTGTCTCATTCTCTCTCTTTCTCTCTCTCTCCCTCTCTTTCTCTCTCACTGTCTCTCTCTCTCTCTCTCTCTCTCTCTCTCTCTCTCTCTCTCTCTCTCTCTCTCTCTCTCTCTCGGCTATTCTCTCCGTTCATTCTCTGTTGACCTCTCCCTTTTCTGTTGCTTCCTCCCGTCTACTCCTCCTTCCCCTTCGTTCAACTGCCCTACCTCCTCCTCTCTTCTTCTCTTTCACTTTTCCCCTCCCTCTCTCTTTTCATCCCTCCCTCTAGTCCTCCGTTTTTTGTAATTATTTTTCCTCGTTCCATCCTGAATGCTAATCAGTGCTCTGGACCCGCCGTGGCACGAAAGGCCAAACCGCTCCAATTGTTTTTAGAGTGGCTATCTGGATAGATTGTTACTTTGGGTGAAATAGGTGCAAAAGGAAGAGGGCGCTTTCATCCGAAGCCCTCGATCAGGCACCACCGACAGCAGGACTCCGCCGTAATTGACCTAAATTACAGGTCATTCCGAACTTTGTTTCCATTCGGGAAAATTGTCTTGAGTCATCCATCTGCCACTGAGGTCGAATTATCATTATTATTATTCCATAGTTCCCGATAACACTGGCTGGCTCAGATATCAGGAGTTAAGGAAAGGGGAACATTGGTGCGTTGACGGAGATGGAACCAATCTGAACGATAACAGGAATCACCGGCCGTCGCTACCTCTTTTCATCTGGTCACCAATGACAGCCAGGGGACCCGCTCTATATATACATATACATATATATATATATATATATATATATATATATATATATATATATATATATATATATATATAGCGATAATCTTACTTTTTTATTGTGATGAAATGAATACAATCAAGGTTGTTCTCATTATTAGAATAATGGATGACATCTGTCGGTCACGTCAGCCAACTTCGTCTGAAACAACTTTGTCAAACTCGGTTTTTCTCTCATTTGACAGCCATTGCTATTGTACAGTGCGAGAGTGCAGATTGACCGCCATGGAACTCCATGAGTGAGCTGTAGGAGTGTGTGTGTGTGTGTGCGCGCGTGTGTGTGCGCGTGTGTGTGCGCGTGTGTGTGTGTGTGTGTGGTTGGGTTCTTTTGGCTAAAGTCTGCTTTGTCCCCGTCTCTACCACAGGTAGCCCACGCAGGAAGCCAGGGAGGCGGCTGCGTACCTGGTGTCCAGGGGAAACACCACGCTGTGGAGCCCAGCGGAGCCTTCCAGAAAGACCAGCCACTCCCGCAAGGTGAGACACACTGCCAGACACACACACACACACACGCGGACAGACAGACATACAGAGGGGAATGGAGCGACTCAGATTCAGGAATTTTTGAGAAGATGACATTTTAGGGAAAAAAACCTAACAGACATGATTGAAACGTTAAAGCAGAATATATCAAATGCTATATAAAATTACTGGAGAGGGACTTTAACTGACGTGGCCAACTAGCTAAACACACACACACACACACACACACACACACACACACACACACTGTCTGATGGAAAACAGCACCTGGTTCATATCATGTTCATCGTCAGATTTTGTTACTGGGATGAGAACCCGTTTCCTAAATAACTTCAGAAAGGAATGAGACAGACGATCTTCAGCAACCAGGGTGTTTTGGTCCTGCTCCTGGCCATTTCATTCTTTCTTGTTTTTCTCATGTTTATTTTCACTCGTTTCTTTTCTATTTTTCTGTCTGTTTTGATAGCGGAAACAAACACACCGCTGTTTGTCCTCTATTTGTCCGTTTGTGTTTATGTGTATGATTGTGTGTGTGTATGAGGACATGTGTGTGTGTGTGTGTGTGTGTGTGTGTGTGTGTGCGTGTGTGTGTGTGTGTGTCTGTCTGTCTGTACATGTGTGTTAAGGGAAAAAGCATTACAAGAGTGGCTTTTCCTCTCAAAATGTCCCCTGAAGGGCTGTTGGAAAGGTGACGGTTTTGTGATGTCTGTGGCGGTCCCTGCTTTCATTAGAATGCATTCATGCAGACGCTTATTAAAAACAGGAAATTTAAAAGGAGGTAGCGCCCGTTGCTTTCGGCAACAGCGACAGAAACCGGCTCCGACAACAACAAAATGTTCCTTCATGAATTATTCCACTTGATTGGGCAATGTTTACAATAGCTTTCCTAAACGCCCTGATCCTGGCCCCACAGAGGCTGTGGGCTACTGTGTGTGTGGGTGTGTGTGTGTGTGTGTGTGTGAAGGTGTTGCTGTGTGTGTGAGCCTGTAAAAGCCCTGTGCCGGTGCTGAAAGAGACACGGTGACATTGTCTGAAAAAATACACACACATGCACTGACAAACAAAAACACACACATGCACTGACAAACACACACACACGCACTGACACACACACACACACACACACGCACTGAAAAACCAAAACACAAACATGCACTGACAAACACACACACGCACCTGCACTGACAAACACATACACACACACACACACACACACACACATGTATTGACAAACACACACCCGTATATGCACGTACGAACACAAACTACTGATGATAGCAAGCCAAAGAGACCCTCTGCCGGTCAACCCTTTTTAACATGCCGATATGTCTTCCTGTGAACACACAGGGGTGTCCATCCAAAAAGCCCCCAACCCCCATCAACCCCTGGTCAACCTTTTCTCTTCCAATTATCTTGTTGGGTCCTAGGGAATTTGTTTTAAAAGGGTTAAAAATAGAGGTGAAGAAACAAACATAAGGCCCCTCGTCCCTCTCGTGTTGAGAAAAGCATTTGTTGACTGTATAGGGAACCATCCCTACATTCCCTCGACACGGCAGAACTACTAAGAAATACTTCTTCATTTTTTTTTTTACACAGCTCTGAGACTTGTCAAAACTGACACACAGCCAGGCAGCTTTTCCTCCCAATCTCAAAGACACATTTCGACCACCACCTGCACGGTCGAACAAAAAAAGAAAAAGAAAAAAGAAGACTGTTGACAATTCCTCCCCCAGCCCCCCCCCCCCCCCCCCCCCCCCTCCTTTCCATCTCTCTCTCTCTTCCTCTGTGGTGTTTGATTGGAGGGGCTCGGTGAGGTGTGGAGTCATCCGGGAAGCCAGCGATCCGTGGAGCGCCTGACAGAGCTCTGTTCCGCTTTAGGAGCCCTGCTCGGGGAACACACGGCACTGCCATTACCTGGAATACCGGTCCGGTCAGCACCAACACCACTCCCCACAGAGAAACACACACACACACACACACACACACACACACACATATGACAAGTACACACACATGCACGAACAAGAGAAGCGGCCATCAAGACGCATTTATTTCAAAGCGCACGTGTGTGAACAAAGGCTCTCGCACGATTACACACGCGCACGTCGCATGTCCTCTCCCACCCCCCCCCACCACACACACACACACACACACATACACACTATCTCTGAGGGGTCCTGAGTCCGCACTGAAGGAGTGGATGAAGATGCAGGACAGCCATGGGCTCATTGGCTCTTGTGCCCCCACCCCTGACCCCCCCCCCCCCCCACGCCGACACCGGAAAGACACGGTTAGCCGCAAGATCCGCACACCGGCAGGGTTTTTCCTATCGTCAAGAGGATTGTTATAGATATGGTTCGATATGAGGAGGAAAGTGCCCTTAACATGTAAGATCAATCGTAAAGTGGTCTCGTTTATGTGAAATATCAATAGTTAAATGGCCACGTTCTGTTGAAATATCAATAGGTAATGTTCATGTTCTGTTCGGATATCAATACGTAAGTGGCCATGATCATGTCAAATATCTGCTGGAAAATGTCAATATTTTTGTTAGACGTCAATAGGATACCTTTGTGTAGAAACTCAACGGGAAAGAAACAAAAAAGAAAGGCAAAAAAAAAGAAAGAAAGGTGAATATGAAAACGTCTGCCTTTGTGTAAAATAGCAACCTAAGAGTGAAATCGAGGGCCAGACTGTAACCTTGCCCTCGCTCTTCTCCAGCAGCAAGTACATGCTACCGATCGTCATCCATTTTGTAGAAAGTGCTTTGTGTGGATGAAATAGAATGCCCCAAGAAAAGGGAAAGCTAAGCTGGGTGCACATGGTGGCTTATCTAAGGGTGTTTCTGCACACGAGTGAGATTGACGCTCTGTATGTAATTATGTGTGTTAATATGTTAATGTGTATGTTTGTTTGCTTGAGACTGGTTTGTGCATGAATCAATGTGTGTGTGTGTGTGCGTGTGTGTGTGTGTGTGTCTGTAGGTACGCAATGTGCCTGGGCATGCAGCCGTATGCTTGATAATGTGTGTGTGTGTGTGTGTGTGTGTGTGTGTGTCTGTCTGTGAGAAATAATGAGTCAGTCGTCACTGGTAACACAGGCTTATGTAAATAGGTGTGGAGCCCCCTGTGGCCTCTCCAAGCCCCCTGCTGTAATTACCAGGTAGGGGGGACAGGGCCCTGTTGGTATGGTACACCGTTCAAGGACATCCATCTCACTAATGACTAGAGGAGTACCGCCGTGGACGGGGAGGGCACTAGGACCGCACTCTGTCTGTCTCTCTTTCTCTCTCTCTCTCTCTCTCTCTCTCTCTGTCTGTCTGTCTCTCTCTCTCTCTCTCTCTCTCTCTCTCTCTCTCTCTCTTTGTCTCTCTCGCTCTCTTTCTCTCTGTCTCTCTCGCTCTCTTTCTCTCTCTCTCTGTCTGTCTGTCTGTCTGTCTCTCTCTCTCTCTCTCTCTCTCTCTCTCTCTCTCTCTGTCTCTCTCTCTCTCTCTCTCTCTCTCTCTCTCTCGCTCTCTCTGTCTGTCTCTCTCACTCTCACCGTTTTCCTTTCTCCAACTCGTTCTGTAAACCCTTCGTTTGGGGCGTCTTTATTTCCGGATGGACAGCACATAGCTCCTTGAATAATTCCGTTCAAAGAAAACCGGTTCAAAGAAAACCGAAGTGGTGTTTATGTATTCACCATATTGTGGAGCTACAGTCCACTGGAAAGGATGATTAGATAATCAGGAGTTCAGGTTATCACAGCAGAGTGACGTGGAGCTCAGATGCATGGCTTATCCTCCCTCAGCACATGGACTGAAGGTGTCTTCCCATTTCTGTGTTGAGCTCGTTATTCATTGAAGGGTTGGCTGGTCATCACAGTTTGGATGGTTTTCTGGGTTTCTTTGCGTCCATGTTGAACCAAACTTTGCTGAAAACCCTTGCATGAACGTGTCCATGAGTTCGCCGCTGCTTTTCGAATATTGCAGTTCGATCCGAAATCCGGTGGAGTGCATAGCGACACCACATCAGTGTAACCATGACGACGTAAACATAACATTTTGTATTGTAATAATAATAATAACCTTGGATGACACCCCCCACAGAGATAATCGTTTCCATGGTATCCCTATTGACCCCCGTTCCCCTTCAAAAGCAAGGAACTGTTAGAAAAGTTTGCATTTCCTCGAGCGAGATTACTTTATTCATGTGCGGTGTAAGATCCTGCTCTGCGGTCTAATAACTGCGATAAGTATGGCTTCTGTTTGTGAAATCCCGAAATCAATTGAATTTGCAATGTCCTACACACTCAGAGGTGCTAATTCAAAAGTGATCTGGCAGTCAAGCACGCTGTGCGTCTGTAAATAAATAAATGTGCCCGAACAATAACAACAAGTGCTTTATACGTGTGCCTTGGAGGCCCACTGCTTAATGAATGATGCTGAACAACAGCCTCAAACTCTGAGAGAGATCCCAGTCACAAACATTATTTATTGATTTCATTTGGGCTTTTATTCGACCCTGCCAGTAGACCTATCTTCAGACGAATGAACCGCCGCTGACAGCATCTCACGGCGTCTCACTCGGGGAGGGGGGGAGGGGGGTGGATAAAGTTGGAACTCTCTTTAAAGAAAAGGAAAAAGCGGCTCTGTAATAACCCGAAGTTTTCTCCCCCCGCCGGTTGGTGAGACGGAGGAACACAGTCGGGGGAGGGAGAGGCATCGATCCGAGGGTTCCACTTATAGCTCCTCGGTTGCTGCCGTTTCTTTTTCTTGTTTCTCGGCGCGCTGCCGCTCGCCGGCGAGGGGAGAGGAAGTCGACGCCGATGGAGACGGGCGGTAGATGACTCTGTCACGGACGCACGGCGGAGCGCCTTTTGACACCGCGTGATGGGAAAACCAAACTACACCGCCTCTTACACCAGAAAGCCATCCATTTCGGCTCGAATGGCCAGCGGTCGTTTTTTGGACGCGGGTCAAAGGTTGCCATGACCAGGCAGGCGATTGACAGGCATCAGCCACCTGACATTTTTTCTTTCCTCGGGATCACTCCAGTTCGTAGTTGTTTCAAGATTTTGGTATCGGTCCGCGAAATAGGGTGTATTTACACGAAAAGAAGGGGGAAAAAAAACGTACGTTTCCGATCATATATTTCCTCTCCGTTGGGCCTCTCCTCTCTGGAACGCCGGCCGTTTCCCATGCGGTCGTATTGAGCGTCTGGGAACGCTCCTCCCCCTGCTCCTGCCGGTGCTCCATCCGGCTTCATCATAGGGCCAATTTAAAAGTACTTGAGTCCTGATCTAGGCGGGTGGCTTTGGAGGAATTGGAGAAATGGCCGGGGCGCTCCCGTCTACTCCGCGCTCTGGCTTCAGAACACCTGACGTTTACATGATAAAGTGTTCTGTCCTTGCTGTGGTGCAAACGCACACATTGCAGTTTCTCTCTCTCTCTCTCTCTCTCTCTCTCTCTCTCTCTCTCTCTCTCTCTCTCTCTCTCTCTCTTTCTCTCTCTCTCTCTCTCTCTTTCTCTATCTCTCTCCCGCTCTCTCTCTCTCTCTCTCTCTCTCTCTCTCTCTCTTTCTCCATCTCTCTCTCTCTCTCTCTCTCTCTCTCTCTCTCTCTCTCTCTCTCTCTCTCTCTCTCTCTCTCTCTCTCTCTCTCTCTCTCTCACACACACACACGCACACACACGGACGTTTCACTTACAAACATGCACGCACGCACGCACACACACACACACACACACGCAGGCACAGACATTACACACGTGCACACGGACACACAGTAACTCCACACACCCAACACACACGCATTCAATAATGATACAGTACCCAGCTGCCTGCTGTGCTTGAGGAGACACAAGCTAGTAAACACACACATACAAATTGCACCTTTCAAGTTGCATTGCTTCATTCGATCAGCGTGCTGAGCCGTGACACCCGCCGGCCTTCGTCCGCGCTCTCCATCAGGCAGGATATTAAAGGCTGAAATGTGATTCATATCTGCAGACCACGGTGCTTCTCTCTGCCCGCGCAGCTTCACCTCGCCTTTGTTCTTTGCCTGGCATACCTTCGCGTAGCCAGCTTGGGATCCGTTTCATCATTTGAGGAATTTACGCTTACAGTTGGGGGGGGGGGGGGCAGGTTCTTCAAATACTTGTTTAGTTGTTAGCAATTAACCTCCTCAGGCTCAGACGGAATACGTTTGAAGAGTGAGAAGTCGGTTATAAAATTGCAATAGAGATGCGCTGTCGAGTGCTCGTTAGGAGCACCTGTACACTTCCTCATTCGTGCGATCATCCAATCAGCCAATCGTGTGGCAGCAGCGCTATGCATAAAGGCCTGCAGGTACGAGCCAGCTGCTTCAAGTGATGTTCACTTCAACCGTCAGAACGGGAACAAAATGTGATCCCAGGGATTTTCACCGCGGAATGAAATGGACGTAGGAAGGAATGATAGCTGACAGAGCGACTGGTGGCCTGTGCAGCCAAAGAACTCACTGTTTAGACAAAGACAAGGAGAGAGAAAATGTGAGAGTGACACAGAGAGAGAGAGAGATGGGGATGATATGCTTCTACACAGTATGATTCTGCATTCTGCACAGACAGGCTGGTTTGAGTATTTCTGAAACCACCGGTCTCAACAGACCCCAGAGTTTACTCAGAGTGGCAAAATAAAGAGAAAGTGAGCAGACCTCGCTGATGGGAGGGGTCCGCTGGGGGGAACGGCCAGCCCGGTTTGAGCCGCCAGAAAGGCTCGGCTAACTCAGACGACCCCTCTGCACCACGGCGGTGAGCGGGGAAGCATCTCAGAAATGCACCACGCGTCCAACCTTGAGGCGGAAGGCCTCATCGGGGGGTTCCACTTCTGTCAGCCAAGAACCGAAAGCTGCGGCTGCCGTGGGAACACCGGCTCGCCAACACCGGACAGTTGAAGGCTGGGAGAAGAAGAAAAAAAAACACAGCCCGGTGCGGCCCGATCTCGATTTCTGCTGAGGCAGACAGATGGTAGAGTCAGAGTTCGCCGCCAACAGCCTGGATCCACGGACCCGACCCGCTTTGTGTCAACAGTCCACCGAGCTGGGTGGTGCCGTGGTGCGGGGGAGCGTATTCTTGGCCCACGTTGGGCCCGTTAAAACCACCCGATCATGGCTTGAATGCCACAGCCTATTTGAGTTTCGTTTGCTGACCGCGTGCATCCGTTCCTGGCCACAGTGTGCCCATCTTCCAACGGCTACGTCCAGCAGGGCATCGCCCCATGCCACAAAGACAAAGCCGTCTCAAACGGGTTTCAGGAACGTGCCAACGAGTTCAGTGTTTTTCGTGGGCCTTCCCCATCACCGGATCTGAATCCAACAGAACACCTTTGGGACGGCAGTGGGACGGGAGATTCACAGCTTGAAAGCACGCCGGAAATTGCGGGATGCCATCACGTCAACGTGGGCCTGAATCTCAAAGGAATGTTTTCCAACATCTTGTGGAATCGATGCCACAAAGAATCGAGGCTGTTTTGAGAGCACATGAGCTGCTCTAGCCAAACTTGGTGTAGTGTTCCTAATAAAGAGCTCGAAGTGAGCGAATGTATCCTTGCCTCCGGCCAAATGCTCGATATATGCAAAACCCAACTGCAGTCCAACACGCGCGCACACACGGTCAATGAGTTCAACGGCCGCGTGCCAAGGTTAAATAGTGAGTGAATAGCTTAAGCTCTCCTCAATAGGAGTCTCCTAGTGTCTGTCGGTGAGTGCTTCTTTCTTTCTTTCTTTCGTTCTTTCGTTCTTTCGTTCGTTCGTTCGTTCTTTCGTTCTTTCTTTCTTTCTTTCTTTCTTTCTTTCGACACGAAGGTAGAAAAAAAGAAGTAAAACCGAGGGCTTTATTAAAGTGCAGCCAGCTAAGATGCAGACGGCTGCAGGGTTTTCCTCTCCGCTGTGTGACTGTTGCTCTGCTCTCTAATTCCGTGGGTTCCCAAGTGTTTTTTTTTCCCCAGACCGGAATCTGCCGTGTTCTCCGCCTGACGGGTTCGCATCACGCCGGGCGCCGGCTCGTAATCGCTCGACATTAATCACCTTTCGGCCCGACGCGCTGACACCGAGACCCACAGCCTCTCTCCCTGTGTATTTATAATTGACTATAAATCAAGGAACGCCCTCTGACAAATGGCAGCCATTATCCCAGAGGGGCTTTGCCGTGAGAGACTGCACATGCACATTTCCCCCGACGAGGGTGAAAAGGTGCCGTTTTAGGACTGGTGACCCGTGTGTGTGTGTGTGTGTGTGTGTGTGTGTGTGTGTGTGTGTGTGTGTGTCGGTGTCTACGTCGGTGTGATTGTTGTGTTTGTTTTCACGCCAACACGTGGTGGGTTTCATCGGGGGCTTGCATGTTTAAAACGAGCAGGAGGGGGTCAAAGGGTTAACCTACAAGCTGTGAGATTTTGAAAACGCTCCCAGACTACCTCCATTTCAACAGCACATGCCTGGTGTTATAACTGGATATTAGACGTTACATGATTTTCTTTTTTAAGAATTCCATTAAAGGTGTTGAAATATAGTCCACCTTACATACACTGCATGTACCTATACATTACATACAAACATTTCATTAGCCAATGAATAATAATAATTAAAAAAAATATATAATATGCACACATTTTTATAAGATTAATCGTGTGTATCCCCTTTCTACTTTGAACAACGTACATAAAAACAAACAAATTGTTCTATAACAGTTTGCTGGCTCTCATAGCGTCTGTGTGATGCACCTGCAGGAGGAATTAGGTTGGCATCTGATGTGTGACTGGCACCGATTTTGGCACCCCAGGACGAGAGAGAGAGAGAGAGGGAGAGTGGGTGTTCTCTCTCGTTACCCATCTATCACTTCTCTCTCTCTCTCTCTCTCTCTATCTCTCTCTCTCTCTAACTCTCTCTCTGATTTCTCTACGAGCCGTTCCTGGGTTTTTTCCAGTTTACCTCTCTGTAAGTCTACCCTCGGCCCCCTGGGCACAAGAGAGAGAGAGAAAGATTTACATTCCAGATGTAAATCACTGTCGGCTGTAAGGGCTAGCTTACAAACAAATATGGTTCCCTCCAGGCCTTGAGGAATAGGACCCCCCCCCACACCATGCATAATGCAGTGCAGTCTGTTCAGAAGGAGGGTGTTCATCAATTACTAACGTGTTGTTTTTAATTGAGGCTTTGAAGGAGTATTTTCAGAGTTGTGTTTCGTTGCAAGCGGATACAAACTGTCAAGCTTAATGATAATGCTTTGATATTGTTTGTCCAGCAATGTTGTGTCTTTCTCTCTCTCCCTCTCTCCCTCTCTTTTCTCCCTCTCTTTCTCTCTCCATCCGTTATTCAAATGTATACACTTGCCGGAATCATTAGCAGCCTTGTTTGAGTAAATCATGGACGCAGACAAATAGTATTTGTCAGAAAAAGCTTGACCCGTCTTGCAAAATTGGACTTCCCTTGGGCTTCCAGGATAACACACACCCACCTGCTTGTGCAAACACACACACACACACACACACACACACACACACACACACTCACCAACCCATCCAACCCATAATATGCAGAGACATCCGGCACTAGTGCCAGAGGATCTCCAGAGACCTAGAAGCCCCCTGGTAACCCCCCCAATGGCAGGTGCAGTGACAGCCCGAGTGCTAGCGCTGGCTCTCATTACAAAGAGTGAGCTGGGTGACTCCCACTGCTGGCTGTCTCTCTCTCTCTCTCTCTCTCTCTCTGTCTCTGTCTCTGTCTCTGTCTCTCTCTCTCTCTCTCTCTCTCCATCCTTCTTTTCTTATCTCCATCACTCTCCGTCCCCTTTTCTATCTTTCTCTCCATATCCTTCTGTCTCTGTCTGTCTGTCTGTCTGTCTGTCTGTCTGTCTGTCTGTCTGTCTGTCTGTCTGTCTGTCTGTCTGTCTGTCTGTCTGTCTATCTATCTATCTATCTATCTATCTATCTATCTATCTATCTATCTATCTATCTATCTATCTATCTCTCAAGTTGCTCCCTCGGCCCCCCCCCCCCCCCTCTTTCTCTGCCCTCACTCACTCTCACTCTCTTTCTCTATGTATGTATCCCCTTTATCTTTCCATCTATACCCTTTCTCTCTCTCTCTCCCTCTCTATATTCCTCTCTCTTCTCCCTGAGTGAGCCAGCCAAAGTGCTGAGTAACTTGGCCAGAGTCGCTGGGGAGTAACCTGGGAGTGTTGCTCCCTCCCAGCTATTGATCCGCCTTCCTCTTCACCTACCGGACAGCTCTGCTTGTGTCCGGCGAAGTTTGAAGTGTGTGTGTGTGTTTGAGACAGAGTTAAGATTGTGTGTGTTTGTGAGTGTGTGTCTCTGTCAGAGTTTGATGTGTGTGTGTGTGTGTGTGTGTGATTGATTGTGTGTGTGATTGCTTGTGTGTGTGAGTGTGTGTCCGGGTGACTGTGCAGTGCAGTAGTGTGATGTGATCGACAGGCTGGGGTGTTATTGTGTTGGGCAGGAAAGTGTTCTTCCTCTGCTGTTAAATTGGTCCTCTTCCTCACAAGTAGGCAAGAGAACAGAATATAACAGAATATAACAGAACAGCATAGAGCTGCACAGAACTGTATAGAACAAAATAGAACAGAACTGTATAGAACAACATAGAACAGAACTGCACAGAACAACATAGAACAGAATAGAACATAACTGTATAGAACAACATCAAACAGAATAGAACAGATCTGTATAGAACAACATAGAACAGAACTGCACAGAACAACATAGAACAGAATAGAACAGAACTGTAAAGAACAACATGAAACAGAATAGAACAGAACAACATAGAACAGAATAGAATAGAACTGTAGGGAACAACATAAAACAGAATAGAACAGAAGTGCACAGAACAAATATAACAGAATAGAATATAACTGTAGGGAACACCATAAAACAGAATAGAACAGAACTGCACAGAACAACATAGAACAGAACAGAACTGCACAGAACAACATAGAACAGAATAGAACAGAACTGTATAGAACAACATAAAACAGAATAGAACAGAACTGCACAGAACAAATATAACAGAATAGAATAGAACTGTAGGGAACATTATAAAACAGAATAGAACAGAACTGCATAGAACAACATAGAACAGAACAGAACTGCACAGAACAACATAGAAAATCATCATAATCATCATCATCTTCGTCCGCTTATCCGATCGGGTCGCTGAGGTAGTAGTTCCAGCAGAGAGCCCCATCCTTCCCTTTCCCGGGCCACATCCGCCAGCTCTGACTGGGGGATTCCAAGGCGCTCCCCGACCAGCATGGAGATATAATCCCTCCACCTGGTCCTTGGTCTGCCCCGTGGCCTCCGCCCAGCTGGACGTGCCTGGAACACCTTCCTAGGGAGGCGGCCAGGTGGCATCCTAACTAGATGCCCGAACCACCTCAACTGGCTCCTTTCTACGCAAAGAAGCAGCGGATCTACTCCGAGTCCCTCCCGGATGACTGAACTTCTCACCCTATCTCTAAGGGAGAAGCCAGCCACCCGCCGGAGGAAACTCATTTCGGCCGCTTGTATCCGTGATCTCGTTCTTTCGGTCATGACCCATCCTTCGTGACCATAGGTGAGAGTAGGAACAAAGATAGACCGGAAGATTGAGAGCTTTGCCTTTCGGCTCAACTCTCTCTTCGTTACAACGGTGCGATACAGCGACTGCAATACCGCTCCCGCTGCTCCGATTCTCCGGCCCAACTCACGTTCCATTTTCCCGTCACTCGAGAACAAAACCCCAAGATACTTAAACTCCTTCACTTGGGGTAAGGACTCATTCCCTACCTGGAGTAAACACTCCATCGGTTTCCTGCTGAGAACCATGGCCTCAGACTTGGAGGTGCTGATCTTCATCCCAGCCGCTTCACACTCGGCTGCAAACCGATCCAATGAGTGCTGAAGGTCGCAGGCTGATGGCGCCATCAGTACCACATCATCCGCCAAAAGCAGTGACGTGATCCCAAGCTCACCAAGCTGCAGCCCTCCTCCCCCGCGGCTGCGCCTTGAAATCCTGTCCATGAATGTCACAAACAGAATCGGTGACAAAGCGCAGCCCTGTAGGAGACCAACCCTCACTGGAAACGAGTTTGACTTACTGCCGAGAACCCGGACACAGCTTTCGCTTTGGGAGTACAGAGATTGGATGGCCCTAAGTAGTGACCCCCTCACCCCATACTCCTGCAGCACCTCCCACAATAGCTCCCTGGGGACCCGGTCATACGCCTTCTCTAAATCTACAAAACACATGTAGACCGGATAGTCATACTCCCAGGCCCCCTCCAGGATCCTTGCGAGAGTAAAAAGTTGGTCCGTTGTTCCACGCCCTGGTCGGAAACCGCATTGTTCCTTTTCAATCCGAGGTTCGACTATCGTCCGGACCCTCCTTTCCAACACCCTAGAGTAAACTTTCCCGGGGAGGCTGAGTAATGTGATGCCCCTATAATTGGCACACACTCTCCGGTCCCCCTTTTTGAAGAGGGGAACCACCACCCCGGTCTGCCACTCCTTAGGTGCTGTCCCTGACCTCCACTCAATGTTGATGAGACGTGTCATCCATGACAGTCCCTCAACACCCAGAGCCTTCAGCATTTCAGGGCGGATCTCATCAACCCCTGGGGCTTTGCCACTGTGGAGTTGTTTGACT
>CM030190.1:4204173-4229173 GCA_017639675.1 Aplochiton taeniatus
ACACACACACACATTCCCTCTGGATAGAGGTACAGTGGGGCCAAAAAGTATTTAGTCAGCCACTGATTGTGCAAGTTCTCCTACTTAGAAAGATGAGAGAGGTCTGTAATTTTCATCATAGGTACACTTCAACTATGAGAGACAAAAATGAGAAAAAAAATCCAGGAAATCACATTATAGGATTTTTAAAGAATTTCTTTGTAAATTATGGTGGAAAATAAGTATTTGGTCACCCACAAACAAGCAAGATTTCTGTCTCTCACAGACCTGTAACTTCTTCTTTAAGAAGCTCTTCTGTCCTACACTTGTTACCTGTATTAATGGAACCTGTTTGACCTCGTCATCTGTATAAAAGACACCTGTCCACAGCCTCAAACAGTCAGACTCCAAACTCAACCATGGCCAAGACCAAAGAGCTGTCGAAGGACACCAGGAAGAAAATTGTAGACCTGCACCAGGCTGGGAAGAGTGAATCTGCAATAGGCAAGCAGGTTGGTGTGAATAGATCAACTGTGGGAGCAATTGTAAGAAAATGGAAGACATACAAGACCATTGATAATCTCCCTCGATCTGGGGCCCCACGCAAGATCTCATCCCGTGGGGTCAAAATGATCATGAGAACGGTGAGCAAAAATCCCAGAACTACACGGAGGGACCTGATGAATGACCTGCAGAGAGCTGGGACCAAAGTAACAAAGGCTACCATCAGTAACACACTACGCCGAGAGGGACTCAAATCCTGCAGTGCCAGGCGTGTCCCCCTGCTTAAGCCAGTACATGTCCAAGCCCATCTGAAGTTTGCCAGAGAGCATATGGATGATCCAGAAGAGGATTGGGAGAATATCATGTGGTCAGATGAAACCAAAATAGAACTTTTGGGTAAAAACTCAACTCGTCGTGTTTGGAGGAAGAAGAATGCTGAGTTGCATCCCGAGAACACCATACCTACTGTGAAGCATGGGGGGTGGAAACATCATGCTTTGGGGCTGTTTTACTGCAAAGGGGACAGGACGACTGATCCGTGTTAAGGGAAGAATGAACGGGGCCATGTATCGTGAGATTTTAAGCCAAAACCTCCTTCCATCAGTGAGAGCATTGAAGATGGAACGTGGCTGGGTCTTCCAGCATGACAATGATCCCAAACACACCGCTCGGGCAACGGAGTGGCGGCTCCATGAAAAGCATTTCAAGGTCCTGGAGTGGCCTAGCCAGTCTCCAGACCTCAACCCCATAGAAAATTTGTGGAGGGAGTTGAAAGTCCGTGTTGCCCAGCGACAGCCCCAAAACATGACTGCTCTAGAGGAGATCTGCATGGAGGAATGGGCCAAAATACCAGCTACAGTGTGTGCAAACCTGGTGAAGACTTACAGGAAACGTTTGACCTCTGTCATTGCCAACAAAGGTTATGTTACAAAGTATTGAGTTGAACTTTCGTTATTGACCAAATACTTATTTTCCACCATAATTGACAAAGAAATTCTTTAAAAATCCTACACTGTGATTTCCTGGATTTTTTTTCTCATTTTTGTCTCTCATAGTTGAAGTGTACCTATGATGAAAATTACAGACCTCTCTCATCTTTCTAAGTAGGAGAACTTGCACAATCAGTGGCTGACTAAATACTTTTTGGCCCCACTGTAGGTAGACAGTTCATAAAGACATACAATATACACACACACACACACACACACACACACACATTTCCTCTGGATAGAGGAGGGTTGACAGTTCATAAAGACATACAACACACACACACACACACACATATTCCCTCCGGATAGAGGTAGGTAGACAGTTCATAAAGACATACAATACACACACACAGCTAGAACAATCTGAACTGAACGCCAATAGAGAGTCCCATTTGTAGTCTACATGCTAAGATAGTCGTTTTGAGGGGCAGGCTAGAAATCTTTGGATCTTTTGCCCATTTAGCTGACTGTATTACACAATGGATAGAGATATATGCGGCTTATATACCGATAAGTACATCTATATGTATAAAGACAGCAATATTCTGCACTAGAGGTAGGAAAAGGCCTTACACATAACACTTATTAACTAATTCTAGCATGCATATTAGACTGAGGCAAAGAGAATCAAGCAAAAGCTCTTGCAATCATCACCTTCTCCTGTTCAAGTCATATTAATTCATAACGGCTACACACAACAATAATTCTCTCAGACAAATTCCACTCCTTTGAGCAAGGCTTCTGGCCAAGGGCAGCCAGTTATACTTTGAATATACTTTATTTAAAAAAAAATGTTTTATCAGGGCGTGCACATGGAGCCGGCATTGTGCGGCCTAATTAGCTAATTACTTTCCTGTCATCTCAACTGGATTGGAAATCTAAATGTCGGGCGGCCGGCGCAATGCGAGGACCCACGTGGCAACTTTTGACAATGCTTGGAGTAGTTGGGGTTCTCCAAACAATGTAGTCGGCCAGTTGTTTTCGCTGGTTGTTTCCAAGGAAAAATAAGGAAAATAAAGTGCTATAAAACGCAGTTTATTCTGAACTTTCGGCCTACGCTTTTACCACAAAATATTTCCGTGGGTTTTGGTGGTATATACTTTATTAAAATGCAAACAGCTGCACAAGCCCAGTGGAAATATACCACGCATTACCACACAGATAACGCCCACATAACTTGATATCATTTGTCTCTCGGTTCTTGTATACTGCATAAAGCATGAGGCACGTGCTTATATGCAATGTTGTCTCCTTGGTGGTGTACTTCTTTGGCCATCTCTATTTGAAAAGCGACCTTCTAAAACCATATATATGCGTTTTAGTTGAAGGAAATAATAACAGACAGTTTGAATTGTTCGCCATTCATCAGTCCCTGAGAAAAGGTGGGAGGTTACCTTCAAATAGTACGTTTCCTATAAATGCTAACCTTCATAGAGACACTATGGATGACTGTCTGCTTAGCTCGGATGAAAAATGAAACAACGGTCATGCAACACAATAGCCGCCCAATCCCATGGCAGTTTTAGCTCTCATCACATACCGAAATTAAAAGATAATTCATCTTTAATCTTTACTGTCCACAAATGTGGAAATTTGCCTTCGGCTTCACAGGTTGGTTAAAACACATCACAGTAAATCACAATAAATACAATAGAGAGGTTAGTATAGAAGGAGAGGTTTACTGAATCGTAGCGATGAACCACAGTACCTGCTTTCTTGTTTGGGAGCACAGTACATGTCACACGGTGAATCCTGTGATGCTTCTTTTTCTTTTTCTGTCCTGTTTATCAGCCCTTCAACCTTTACGTGGGTTTAACGGGGTTTCTGTTGAGGACGCGCGGGGATTAGCGCTCTCTTTCTCTCGCACAGTTCCATCGGTGGAGCACAGCTCATTTGATAAAAGCATTTGTCAAGAATCGACGCGCCACTAGCCTAGTTAAAAACGGCAAGAGATTTATGGTTTTAAGACGTTTAACTAAAATCTCCTTCAATGTTGTTAGCATAGCGACGGCTACAGGTAATGCACTGGTAGCCTGCACTCTGTGTTGACTGTATTACAGTTGTTGTTATGATTAAGTACAGCATACTCAAGGGAACTGAAACATACAAATCTAAACAGGTTGGTTGCTTTTTTTGATAGGCTGAATCCGAATTATTTTGTTGAGGTGTGTTACTGCATATGCTTCTGACTCATAGATTGGTAGTGTTGGGTATTGGATATTCTTACATTTAGATTGGTAATGTCGGGTATTGGATATTTATCTGACATGTAGATTGGTAATGTTGGGTATTGGAAATATGCTGTAGGTGAAGTGCAAAATGAGGCCACCTTTATTTAACTCATCTGTATGAAAAACACCATTCAGGGGTGACCCTGTATTTATTTATTTAAGTTAGTCACGTAGTGAAGGATTGATGACTCAGACTGCTGTCAGTGATAATCATTAATTTTTGTATGAATTTGAGTCCGTCTATAAAGTATAATTAATGAAGATTTATTTACGGGAGCTCCCGGCATTCTCTTTTTTTTGCCACAGTTAAAGTTTATGCAGACTCACACGCACGCACACACACACACACACACACACACACACACACACACTGCCTGCTGTGAATGCAGTGTACGAGACAACGCTAGCTTGACTGATTGACATGATAAGTAGCAGCCTGTCTGCAACCAACTTATACTTAGCACACTTCACTGGCTTCCCTGTCAAGTAGTCGCGCTACAGTGGGAAACTTTAATGTGCGTGTGTGTGTCTCTACATGTTTGTGTATTTGTTTGTGTGTTAGAGAAAAGAAAAGAGAAAAAAAGAGGCAGGGATTGAGAGAGAGAGAGACATGCAGCTTCATATTAGCTTGTCAGGTAATCAGGTTCCCGCTCCTGCTTATGATAGCGCCTTTGAAGACCGAGTGCTCGCCTCCCTCCCTCTCTCTCTCTCATCTTTACCGTCAGACACCCTGCTGGGAGCATCACCCGGGATCTGCCCCAGCCAAGGGGGGGGGGGGGGGGGGGGGGGGGGGGGGGGGGGGAAATCAAAAGAAGAAGATGAAGACACGGGCGAAGCTGTTTGCCCATTGACTAGCTGTAATGGCTGGTAGGCATCACAGAGGAAGGGGAGAAGGCTCTGGAAATGGATGGGAGCCGCAGGGGGAAGAGTGTCAACAGACGACAGTCGAGAAGTGGATTACTCAGGTGTGTGTTGTGCGCCGTGTGGGAGGCGCCGGAGCTTAGACGCCGCGCCTGCTCGCACTCAGTTACTCAGACACAAAGGTAGACGCACGTCAGACACACGGCCGCAAGCCCAGACACACACACGCGCCGTCACACACACCCCGTCACACTGGAGATTAGTCTGCAGATTCTCCTCGCTCATCCCATCACAGTCCTGACATTTCGTGACGAGGCTGAAAATTATGTTCAAAACACTTCTCCCAGGGAAAGTCGGATACCCGCCGACGTCTTCAAAACACGAATCCAATTTCCGCCGTCAGACAATGAGACCAAAGCCAAGGGTGAATGTGACTGGAAGGAAGAGGCTGTTTGAAGTAAAACGCTGTGTCACGTCGCCCCGGGCGGGCGGCAAAAGGTTATGTACTCCCACTCGGAACATTCCGGCATCGGTAGATCCATCGGGCTTCGGTGTCGTCTTTTTCAAGAAAGAGTCTTTAAAAAAAAAAAAGTAAAATAGTAAAATTCGGAGCAGGGAGAAGCGGTTATGTCATGAAAAGAGAATTGTGAGCGCCGCTCAATTACTGGCGCGTCTGGTAACAGCATAATCGCTGCGACAAATTGGTTGGTAAACGTGATCATTGGCATTATGAATTTAAATTGGATCCATGGCAGGCGCCTCTTAATCGCCTCACACATCCTTCATTTCAAGTCATTCCGAGGGCTGTGGGACCGCCGTGTTCCAGGAATGCCTTTTTTTTCTCTCATCTGCTCGTTTTTTCCAAAAGGAGCGTTTTGAGTGGCAGTGGGTGGTTTGTCGACAGATTCGCTATCAATCGATGCTAGCTACGGCCACCTTGGGTAGCAACGCCCCCCACCCCCCCTCCCCCTTAGCTCGGGCATGTAAGCAGCTGTGATGTGGAAGCTGTGTGGTAGTGCTCGAGGAAGGCCCTTCTGAGAGGCTTCCTCATCTCTTAGAGGCTTTAGGCGGGCTAATCCATGTTGTGCACAGCTATTTCAACTCTCCCCTGGGAGGAAATGAGGACAGGGTGTGTGTGTGTGTGTGTCTGCGTCAGAGGCGGGGGAGGGGGGGTGGGTGCACGGCGAGGGTGCGGCGAGGGGATGTTGCGTTCCGTCATTGTCGTCCCTACTTCAAAGCAGCCTGCGCCCGCTGCTGAAATCCTAAACACCCTAAACCCCCCCCCCCCCCTCCCCTCCACCCCCCACCCAAGCCCCTTGGAACCTGACAACATTAGAAAACCATCAAACACTGACTGTGTTGCCTTTGAAATGCCACTGACACTGTTTGGCGCTGCAATTTGCCGGCTGTGAGGAGCGGGGCCCCCGTGTTATTGAAATAAAGCTGACGCTTGTAATGGAGATGGAAATGAGCACATCTGTCATGCTTAGGCTTAGAGAGACTTGAATATTGAAACCAAGGAAGGCTTTTTTTTTTTTCGTTTTCGTTTTTTCTCCCTTTCTTTTCTCCCTGGAGAGTAGCTTGTTGACTCGCTCGCTCTCCCTCCGCGCCGCTCTCGCCCGCCCGCCTACCCCAGCACCGCTTCTCTCCGCTCCCCTCCCCTCCCCTCCCCTCCTCTCTTCCTTTCCTTATTTCACGTCTCTCTTTACTTTCTCCTGCCTGCCTGACACTGGACCTGCACAGCCCTCCTCCTGCTCTTCTCCTCCGTGCTCCCCTCGCCTCTCCTCTGTCTCTCCTCTTTCTCTCCTCTCTTGTGTACTCTCCTCTCCTCCCCTCTCTTTCTGAAGGGGATTTTAAGATATCTGCTGCGCGCCTGATAAGGGAGTCCTCACCGGCGAGTTGAAAAGGTTAAGTGTGTTGAAAGAGAGCTTTGATAGATTTGATTCCTATTGATTTTGTAGCCGCATCGCACCAACCATTGGCGTTTCCCAATTTCAGTTGGTCCCGAGGTGGTAAGATGGTGGGAGGGAGGGAGAGAGAAAAACACAGAGAGAGAGAGAGAGAGAGAGAGAGAGAGAGATTTACACTGACACAAACTCATTCAAACCCAGTCGTGTGTGGGGAAGGAGGAAAGCCTGTTGTTTTATTGTTTTTAGCCCTTGAACCAACACCTACACAAAGAAACATCTGAGAGAGAGAAAGAAAGAGAGGGAGGGGGAGAGGGAGAGAGAGAGGGAGGGAATAAGAATCAATGTTCACTAAACCAGGTTTCACATCTAATATGTTGCTAATTCATACCCTTCATCTACTGTTTTGATCTTAAACTGTAGTACTTTGTCAGAATCTGCTTGTCACTCCATTTGAGCCCGCTGGACTTGACAGTTGACCAGTCGGCCATTCTTCACCCAACCCCTGTCACTGTGAAAGACGCAACGCAACCCGTAGTCCATGTTCAAACGCACACTTCAACCCGTAGTCCATGTTCAAACGCACACTTCAACCCGTAGTCCATGTTCAAACGCACACTTCAATCAGAGGCGCCGTCGAGCATAACGGCCCGGGGGGGGCTTGGAACGCGCCATTAGACGAGCCCGTCGCCGTTGATCCGTCCGTCTCCATGGCGACAGAGATATCACCCGTGCCGGCGATGCCCACGCCCGCCGTGCGTGTGCCGTCTGAGGTCGCGGTCCGAGCGCGCCCTGTTCAGTTGGGCGGTTCCCGTTCTCGGGGGTCCCCTCAGTGAGGTGTCACGGTGACAGGCACGCCCCAAACACAAGAGGCCGAGTTCCAACACACATTGGACCAGCTGGAGGTTCCCCTGCACGCCCTTCCTTTCTCCTTTCTCCTTTCCTCTGGCTCTCTGTTTTTAGGATTCCTATTTTAGCGGCTTTAGTTTACTCTTACGTCTTTACTTCTCTCTCTCTCTCTCGCTCTCTCTCTCTCTCTCTCTCTCTTGTTCTCTCCTTCTTGTTCTCTCTCTCTCCCTCTCTCTCTCTTGTTCTCTCTCTCTCTCTCTCTCTCTCTTTTATCATGTGGCATATGGCGTGGCGGTCCTAACAGACCTAAAACACCCTACCAGCACCCTACCACCCGGCCTACTTGGGGAGTCAGACGCGCGCACTGCTCTGCGGCAAAGCCACAGGTGCAGATTGTCCCAGCAGGGGTGCCGTAGTCCGTGTTCCCGGAACGACTAGCGATCTCCAACTGCTGCCTCGTCAGCGTACACAAAGCACTGTTTGTTACCCCCGAGAGGATCCAAAGGCGTCATTAACCCAGCGCTCAGCACGCAGGGTTTCCCAAGTACAACGATGTATGTAGCATATTACTGTGTTTGCTGCTGAGTAATTGTACAAATATCGTGTCATTATAGGGTTCGGAGCCACGAGGAGAGGGCTTAATGTGCTGGGTGTGTGCTGCTGTTTATTATGGGGGGGTGAATAAGTGGCTGTGTGTGTAGGGATGGGGGGGAGAGAGAGAGAGAGAGAGAGAGAGTGGGGGGAGAGAGTGGGGGGAGAGAGAGAGAGAGAGATTATGTATGTGCGTTTATGATGGGAGGATGAATAAGTGGGTGTAGGAGAAAAAGAGAGAGGAAAAAGGAAAGAAAGAGAGCGAGAGAGTCACGCCGGCAGCAGCAAAGGTTAAACCTTCTTCCCCGGTGAACTTCCAGATGATTCATCTCCTTGGGCTTTCTGTTGTCAGCCCTCCTCTCTCCGTTATTTGGGTTTCAGGTGAGCAGTGCGGCGGGCGTCACCTCGTCATAAATACGGATGCAAGGGTATCAGCCGTGGCATGTCCTGCAGGACGCTCCCCTCTGGTAAACAGTCGCTGCCCTCAAAGGGAATAGCTAATGTTATTGTGACGTGTTGTGAGCACCGCTCACATGGCCCCCAGTCTGGGGTGGGGGGGCATGGCACAGATGGTGAGGATCAGCCGTCAAGCTGCGAGGCCCAAGTGCGTTCTGACACACACACACGCGCACACACACACGTGCACTCACACACACATGCGCACTCACACTCACTCACACGAGCGCACTCACACGCCTCGCATCCCGCCAAGGAAAACCTTCTTTTTATTTATTTTTTTTTGCATTTAATTTAAACCCAAGCAAACAATCACCCAGTCACACACACCTCCATGAAGGCTGAAGTGTGCCGTTCACCTTCAGGGGAGGAGGATATGAAGTGAGGGCAATGATGATGATGATGGTTATGATGTCGAGGAAGAGGAGGAGGCGAATCGGAAAGAGTCGAGGGGAGGGCGGCGGTGACGAAGGCCGGGGACGGGTTGTCGAGCCAACGGGGGGGGGGGGGAGGAATGGGGTGGGGTCGAGAGGAGAGCCGCGATGACGACGTCGACGACGACGAAGACAACCACAAGGAGGAAGAGGATGACGAAGATGATGATGACGAAGGGTAGAGCAGGCGACAGGGATGTGTGTGTGTGTGGGGGGGGGGACTCTGTAGGGACTTGGAGAGGCGTGTGGGGGAGAGAGATAAGCAGGGGGATGAACACGATCACATGGGGATAAACCAAGAGGAGGCGGCGCTGCTATCTTTCCCTGTCAGAACAGGCCGCCTCAACACACACACACACACACACACACACACACAGAGGCGTGCAGGTCCACATACACACACACACACACATATGCAGGCGTGCAGGTCCACATACAAACGCACACACAGACGCAGGCTTGCGGGTGCACGCACAAACACACACCTCTTCGCACGGGATTGTCTAGCCACACACACACACACACACACACACACACACACACACATACACACACTTGCTCACTCAAAGCACAAGTGGAATCTGAAGCACAAGTGGAATGTCTTCCTTTTGATTAGGGATGCATCACTTAAGCTGCGCCTGCCTCGTGGCTCAGACGAATCTGCCTTTTCTCAGGCATGCCTCCTCGGGATGGCTGTGTCTCAACGGCCCCCATTGATGGTCTGCTGGAGTTAACATGGAGGCCTAGTCAGAACACGTTTGCTGTTCACCCCTCAACCTATTTGAATGTTAGAATTTACCCTTCGGCAGGTTGGATCTATCATTTAAAGATGATGGGATTCCGATGGCGCAAAACACTTCCGTTTCAGTAATGGATTTGCTTTAGTGTTGTGTCGATGGAAAATAACACTTGTGCAGGCACAATATAGGCCACCTTTTTAAAATCCTGGCAACCATTAAACACCACAACTGGTAGCCTGTGACGCATTCAAAATGCACGCAAGAAAAGACTGCGATTGGTTGGACCTTATTTGACCTTTATTGCTGTGCATTCAAACTCCACTAAAGGAGTTTCGTCTGTTTTGAGGCTGGAAACCGATAGGCTAAAGAGGCAGGTTCATAAAGCATGACAGGGCCCTATGGAAAAATGGTTGTAGTGCTATTGTCAAAGCTCGGTCATTCTGTAAGTTCCGGAGCACACCTATAAGGCTGTGTTAGTGTTAGTGTATAACCTCCGTGCTGTGTCAGTGTTAGTGTATAACCTCCGTGCTGTGTTAGTGTTAGTGTATAACCTCCGTGCTGTGTCAGTGTTTGGCATCGTAACAAAGTAGCAAGGAGATGCATGTTTGCTGAAGCCACGTTGGCATTCTGCCGAGCTGTGTGGAATCAGCTGTGGGCAATTCCTAGGCGGTTCAGGTTTCAAAGCAAGCGGTCCCGAGCGAGAGGCACGTCCACTAGCCTAGCCTAGTCTAGTCTAGCCTAGCCTAGCCTAGCCTAGCCTAGCCTAGCCTAGCCTAGCCTAGCCTAGCCTAGACTAGATCTGGTGCTGGTGCTGCCCACTTGCCTGCGTCTTCGTGGCTGTACTGATGTGTTAGATAAAAATGTATATACTTTTTTTTTTCATAGTGAGGACTGCAAGAGCCCCCCCCCCACACACACACACACACACACACACACCCACACGCACACCCTGCATATCTCTATCTATGCTGTATGATCTATAATTAATATTGCATGGCTGACTCTCCCAACATGGATACTTTTGGCGGACAGTGTAAAGAAGCTATTCAAAACCCTTGACTCTGGGACCATGTGCACCCGTTCCTGTGGTGTTTGCACTTGTGCTAATCTTGTCAGAGCAACAGCAAGTGTGTTTAATCCATGACATTAAGTGGAAGTCTACAAGTTCCTCTGATGTTCCTCTGAGGTTGCTTATGTTCTTTGCTTCTGTTTTCTTTTTCATCTGCGGTACCATAGATCCTTGACAACAGACCATAATTGTTGCTGCTTCTTCCTAGTCCCTGCGCTGAAAGGAGATCTCCATGGAGACGGTTACCACTATAGATCCGAGTTGAAGTCAACCGTGTTTGGATTTGTGTCTCTCTTCCCTGTCTCTCTCTCTTCCCTGTCTCTCTCTCTTCCCTGTCTTTCTCTCTTCCCTGTCTCTCTCTCTTCCCTGTCTTTCTCTCTTCCCTGTCTCTCTCTCTTCCCTGTCTCTCTCTCTTCCCTGTCTCTCTCTCTTCCCTGTTTCTCTCTCTTCCCTGTCTCTCTCTCTTCCCTGTTTCTCTCTCTTCCCTGTCTCTCTCTCTTCGATGTCTTTCTCTCTTCCCTGTTTCTCTCTCTTCCCTGTCTCTCTCTCTTCCATGTCTTTCTCTCTTCCATGTCTTTCTCTCTTCCATGTCTCTCTCTCTTCCATGTCTCTCTTTCTCTTCCCTGTCTCTCTCTCTTCCCTGTCTCTCTCTCTTCCATGTCTTTCTCTCTTCCATGTCTCTCTCTCTTCCATGTCTCTCTCTCTCTTCCCTGTCTTTCTCTCTTCCATGTCTTTCTCTCTTCCATGTCTTTCTCTCTTCCATGTCTCTTTCTCTTCCATGTCTTTCTTTATCTTTCTGGTCTCTCTTTCTATTTCCGGTATCTCTTTGTTTTGGTCTCTCCTTCTATTTCCTGTCTCTCTGTCTCTTCCCTGTCTCTGTCTCTTTCCTGTCTCTCTCTTCGCTGTCCCTGTCTCTTTTCTGTCTCTCCTCCCTGTCTCTCTCTCTTTCTGTTGTCCCCGATGATCGCAGCGCTCGACGTCAAACAATTTCCGAGTCACTCCCCTCTGGCTAACCCTTCGCTAGCACTTAGCCGTTTGTTATGAAAACAGTAGGTGTAGGAATAAAGGGGTTAGGCATTAGCGTGCTGTTGAAGAGCGTGGGATAGACACACATTTCTAGGCGAACCACTAACCACCTTTCTCTGTTTTTCCCTCCCCCTCCCTCCAGTGGCGTTTGACGACGGTGCAGGGAACGAGGGCTTCGCGACGTCGGACGCCGCCTTCCTGGTCGACGACGCGGGGACGCCGGCGGCGAGGCGGGAAGTCCCGTCCAGCGGGCCGACCACGTTTGTCCACGGGGTCAGCCGGCCCGCCGATGACGTGGCACAGGTGGACGTGGCCGGACCCCCCCTCAGAACCTCCCACTCTCTCAGGGTGAGGGCAGAGCCGTGTGTGGCAGAGAGAGAGAACGTATAATCACTGTGGAAATAGATGATCTCATCCTCTACCTCCCTCTATCCTTCCTTCCTTCCTTCCTTCCTTCCTTCCTTCCTTCCTTCCTTCCTTCCTTCCGTCCTTTCTTCCCTTCCTACCTTATGTAATTTCTTCCCCCCCTTCTTCCTTCTCTTCTTTTCTTCCTATCATCCTTCCCAGCCGCTGCTCATTCATTCCTTTTCTCTTTCTCTCCCTCCCTCCCTCCTTCTACCTCCCTCCCTCCTTCTCCACCCGTTAGATCAGGGTGTTTTCTGGAGACCTCCTCTTACTTCTGTCATGATCTCATTTCTCATTTCATCTCTTTGTTTGTCTTCCCTCTTAGCTTTGTACTTTCTTGTTCTATCTTTCTTGCCGGCCTCTCTCCCTTGCTTCCATCATTGGCTTACCCTATCTAACCCTCTCTCACCCTCTCCCTCTCCTTCCTCACCCTCTCTCACCCTCTCCCTCCTAACCCTGTCCCTCTCTCATTCTCTCCATCCTAACCCTCTCTCACCCTCTCCCTCTCCTTCCTAACCCTCTCACCCTCACCGTCTCCATTCTAACCCTCTCCTTCATGACCCTCTCCCTCTCTCACCCTCACCGTCTCCATTCTAACCCTCTCCTTCATGACCCTCTCACCCTCACCGTCTCCATTCTAACCCTCTCCTTCATGACCCTCTCCCTCTCTCACCCTCACCGTCTCCATTCTAACCCTCTCCTTCATGACCCTCTCACCCTCACCGTCTCCATTCTAACCCTCTCCTTCATGACCCTCCCCCTCTCTCACCCCCACCCTCTTCGTCTCCCCACCACAGATGATCCTGTAGTTACCGTAGTACCACCTCACCCATCATCTTTACTCCCTCCTTCCCTCTCTTCCTCCTCTCTCCCTCTCTCCTTCCCTCTGGATGGCTTGGATCCTCCCTCTCTCCCTGCTTCCCTGTGGATGGCTTGGATCCTCTCTATCTTCATTAGTCTGCCCTGCTGTGAGCGGCCCAGTGATCTCCTACATCCAGTTAACGTCTCTCTCCTCTGTGTGTGTGTGTGTGTGTGTGTGTGTGTGTGTGTGTGTGTGTGTGTGTGAAATGTGTTTTGATTCATTTCTCTGTCACATATAGTTTTGGGGTTACATCGTATTTTGGAATGTGTAGAACTCAATACGTGTTCAGGTCCATTTGACGACATTTTAGAGTATGGTCATACTGTACTGTGCAAAAGTTTTAGGCTGGTGGGTTGGGGGTGCTGTAAAGTAAGAATGCTTTCAAAAGTAGAAATGTAAATAGTTTTGTTTCCATCAACTAACAAAACACAAAGTGAATGAAAAGAAGTCTAAATCTAAATCAAATCTTGTTTGACCAGCCTTCTAAACACCTGCCTAAAACCTTTGCACAGTACTGTTAAGGATGCTTCCAGGACTTTCATAAAAAAAATAAAAAATACCGCATTGCTATCATCATAGACCATACTTCATGAGAAAAGATGGACGCGTTGCTTAATGTTCAACTCCTTCTGTTTTTTTTGTTCAACTTCTCTCAAATTGTTTGATTGCACTCTTGAGCCAAGCTGTATTCCAAACTTTTTCTTTGTTCAGAGTCTGTGAATGCCTTCCCCTCTGCTTGACTTACTCTCCAACGCTGCCGCTAATTACACAGCACACAAGGAGCTCAGGAATTACACAAGACAAAGAAATGTACAGAAAGAGACAAGTGCTCCTGGCCGAGGAGAGAGAGAGAGAGAGAGAGAGAGAGAGAGAGAGAGAGAGAGAGAGAGAGAGAGAGAGAGAGAGAGAGAGAGAGAGAGAGAGAGAGATGGACAGACAGACAGACAGACAGACAGACAGACAGAGAGAGAGAGAGAGAGAGAGAGAGAGAGAGAGAGAGAGAGAGAGAGAGAGAGAGAGAGAGAGAGAGAGAGAGAGAGGGACAGACAGACAGACAGACAGACAGACAGACAGACAGACAGACAGACAGACAGAGAGAGAGAGACAGAGAGAGAGAGAGAGAGAGGGACAGACAGACAGACAGACAGACAGACAGACAGACAGACAGAGAGAGAGAGAAGGAGAGGGAGAGGGAGAGAGAGATGGACAGACAGACAGACAGAGAGAGAGAGAGAGAGAGAGAGAGAGAGAGAGAGAGATAAAGCGAGAGAGAGACAGCGAGGGGGAGGGAGGGAGAGGGAGAGAGAGAGAGAGAGAGAGAGAGAGAGATGGACAGACAGACAGACAGACAGACAGACAGACAGACAGACAGACAGACAGACAGACAGACAGACAGACAGACAGACAGACAGACAGAGAGAGAGAGAGAGTCTGAATTAGAAAACATATTGAAAAAGGCCTAACGAAGGAGAACGAAGGGAGAGGAGGAGGGAGACAAAGGGGACAGGAAGAGGGAGAGCGTCTCGGCACAGCCGACTGCTCCTCCATCGCCGCGTGAACGAGAAGCTCCCATTACTTCACTTTGAATTAATCCGGACCCCCCTGCCACCCCCCCCCCCCCCTCCCCCGGCCTGCCTGACGCCTCTTCACCGTATAGAGGAGAGGAACGCTATTTTCACTTCTCTCCTTCCTCTTCCCCCCCTTCCGGAATATTCGGGTTTACTTTGTTAAACGCCTTTCGTGGCCTTGAAACTGAAACTTTCCTCTGGAACATTCAGGGACAGGTTCCGCCAGACTTAGGAAAATAAAAGTGTAGCCATGCCGATTTGATTGAAACTTTTCAAAACCCATTGCAGCTGCGCTCTTTTAGCTGGCGTCACATAAGGTCCGTTGAAACGGGAACATTGTGTGTGTGTGTGTGTGTGTGTGTGTGGGGGGGGGGGGGGGGGGGGGGTTGCGCGCGCTGCGCTAGACAATGGTGGCTTGTTTATTTTCCAGGTCGGGCGTCTCGGGTGTACCAGGCGAAGCGGTTTCTGGTCCTCCTCCAGTCCATTCCATCGCGACTCTGGGAAGCGGACTCCCTGTTCCCATGGTCACCGTGCTCAGTGGGAACGCCGGAGCCTCAGATAGGCAGCACGGAACGCCGATACTGTCGTTTCCCGAAGAGTTGCGTTTCATTAGCGTTATCAACTTTCCAAATAGTTTAATTCGGTCAGTCGTTTGAATACAGGAGCTACTGAGTGGGAGTTTCATCGCTAACCAGAAGTTGACAGCGAGAGAAAAAAAAAAAAAAAATAAATAAAACGACGGAAACAAACATTCGGTGTGTTTTCTCTTGTAATGACAGCCCTTTGGACTAAAACATGACCTGGACGAGCCCTTCTCCCAGTTAGGTTGACAAGACCCCCGTCTAAAGCGATCATTAAAATTGATGACAGGGTTGAGCCGTGTATTTGGAGCCCGTGACACACGCACACGCTGTTCCAGGAATGGAAATATAGGCTTTTCATGATTCTGTCATTGTATCCTGCAATCACAATCAGTGGGGTAGTCGGGTAGCCATTGTGAACCTCTGGCCGTTTTGATAAAGCCTCGCTCCTCTATCGGTCGCCGCTCGGTTCGCACCCTGTGCCGTGAAGACGATCCGACGACGCCGGACCGTTGCTTTAAAGACCCCTCGCCTCACGTTGCCAGGGCTGGTCTTTTCTCCGCACCTGGCCACCGTTCATTTCCCTGTCTACGGCGGAAATATCCACTGACGGTTCATTGACAAACCGTAAGGGTTAGGGTAGTGTGGCGGACATATTGGCTTTTGGCCATTGATCAACCGCGCTCAGGACAAGGGGAAGGGGAAGGATCTGGTTTTAATTCCTGCTGTGAATGTGTGTGTGTGTGTGTGTGTGTGTGTGTGTGTGTGTGCGTGTGCGCGTGTGCGTGTGTGTGTGTGTGTTGGAGGAAAGTTCTTGCTGATGAATGGAAGTTATTATGAGCACAAACCCTCTGAATCCAAATAATAATTCATTTCCCGTTTTTTTGGTGTCAGGGCGATCAATATGGGAATGAATGGAAGAATGCATTTCAATTTAACAAATGCATGCGGCGAGATATGGCTACGCGACGCTCGGTATTCACAGATGTTCTCCTGATTTTATAGAACACAACAGACGTTTCTTTTTTTTGTTTATTTTTTTGTGCCTTGCAGGGAATAAAAAAAACAAAAAAAAACCATTCAACAAATGTACCGAAGAGATAAGATCGCAAATACCTCCAATAGAAGGAAGTTGATTTATTTGGCTTTGTTGCTTGTCAACCGGTTTTCTTTCTTTCTCGGTACGCTGAATGAAACGTAATATTGCTTCCCGAGCAAATCCCTGTCTTTGGGGTGACAAATGGAATTTCCTCTTTTCACCGGGATCTGGCTGTGTTCTCGCTGCCTCTCATTGGATGACAAAGGCCTGACATGTTGCCAAGGCAGCACAACGGCGCGCTGACACTCCACGGAAACCCACACACATCACGGAAATGCACACACACTACCACGGAAACACACACACACACCACGGAAACACACACTCTACGGATTAGAAAGCTCTCTGGCTGTTTATGTCGGCCTGCTGTTCACTCAGACTATACTTCTGTCGGTCGGTCGGTCGGTCGGTCGGCCTGCCAGTCTGTCTGTCTGTCTGTCTGTCTGTCTGTCTGTCTGTCTGTCTGTCTCGCTTAGGTGTGCATGTCTAACTGTGTGTGTGAGCATGTCTAACTGTGTCTGTATGTGTGTGTGTGTGTGTGTGTGTGTGTGTGTGTGTGTGCAGTAACTGGGGCACCAATGTCACGTCCTTGTCTATCCAGCCTTTCTCTTCCTCTCAAAGCTATATTGAGAGGCGTCATTATTCATCCCGCGCTGCCACACACACACACACACACTCACTCACTCACAGACGTCATCATAACACACACTTACACCAACGCATCACTTCACACATGCACAAATGCACGCAGGTACACTTACATTCCCCGGGCGAAGACACACAGCCACGCGCACGCGCGCGCGCACACACACACACACACACACACACACACACACACACACACACACACACACACACACACACACACCTCCGACTGCCAAATGCGTTCAGCTCATTCTCTGCTTGGAGAGCTAGGTTCCCCGTGTACCTGCCACTCTGTACCCCTCGCTAAGATGCCCTAATGAGAATTTAAAGATTGCAGGAGAGAGACGGTGGGGGGGGGGGGGGAGAGAGGAGAGAAGATGAGCTAGTCAGGGGAGACAGAGCCGGAGTAATTTATGAACAGGAAACATTAAAGATTCACGACTATGTTCTCCGAGGGTGCCATCGAGCTGGGTCGAACATTTATTACCTGCAGAGAGAGAGAGAGAGAGAGAGAGAGAGAGAGAGAGAGAGAGAGAGAGAGAGAGAGAGAGAGAGAAATGGGGGGGGGGGGGGGGGGGGGGGGGGGCGGCAATGGAAAAGTAGAGATACAGAGAGAAGTGAGGAGGGCACCTAGAGAAAGGTGTGATCAACGTTGAGAAAGGTGTACGTAAGTGTAAAAAGAGGGGGAGGGAAAGGAAGGGAGAGAGAGTGACAGAGAGAGAGAGCAAGAGAGAGAGAGAGAGGGAAAGAGAAAGACAGCGAAAGAGAGGGAGAGAGTGAGGGAGGGCAAAAAAAGAGCCATAGAGGCCGACTCATAAAGGAGTGTGAAAGCAGGTTATCTCCCCCACCCACCCTGCCGCCCCGTCCTTGACGTGCGCACCGGAACCGAGCGCGCCCATCAATTGTGCCGTCGTTCCCGTCCGCCTGCTGGCCGTTGATAGGTTTTTAAAGCCCCAGCCCGCTCGCCCCGTGTCCTCATATCGGGGCTCAGAGGCGTCGCGGCTTGACAGGGCGGTCCATCTCCCCCCCAGCGGCACCCCCCCCCACCCTGCCCCCCACCCCCCCTCCTTCGCCTGTCAGAGATCCCTGCATCCTGGGGCTAAAAATAACCCCCCCCCCCACCCCACCCCACTGTCTGCCCAAGTTACCACTCCGATAGCTCCCTCCTCTACTCTCTCTCTCTCTCTCTCTCTCTCTCTCTCTCTCTCTTTCTCTCTCTCTCTCTCTCTCTCTCTCTCTCTCTCTCTCTCTCTCTGTGTAGCCGTGGTGATCGGGGGGCCTAAGACCCCGGCCTGATGGGATAGACGCCGTGGCCCGTGAAAAGAGCCTGACCAGCGGTCCGAGATTGTCCCTCTGCCTTTCTGTGAGGGTCTAAACCAATCAGGAGCATGTCCTCACACCGCTGGGTCTGGTCGCAGGTCATCTGCTGTCGCCGTCGGTTACTGGTTTCCGCCCTCGCCTGTCCACTTCGTTGGCATTTCCAAAGGCTTTCCCTGGTCGTTGGCTTAGAAAACGGAATACGTCTCAAAGGGGTGTGTGTGTGTGTGTGTGTGTGTGTGTGTGTGTGTCTGTTCAGCTCCGTTTGGGTTAATGACGAGTGTTATTTTCGACCTTCCAAGGTTGTTGAGAGAAGGGGGGGGAAGCAGTAGCAGGTGTGAGTGTGTGTGTGTGTGTGTGTGTGTGTGTGTGTGTGTGTGTGTGTGTGGGGGGGGGGGTTGTTAGTCTGTTTGGTGTGTGTGTGTGTGTGTCTGTTTACGTTTAAATGTTGTGCTCTGTGATGTGTGTGTGCTTGTATTATTTATATTTGTGTGTTTGGTTGTGTGTCTGTGTGTGTGTGTGTGTGTGTGTGTGTGTGTGTGTGTGCTAGATGGCAATGTTTCCTGTACCTCATCGCCCTTCATGTTGCCATGTCAAAAGACAGCTCTGTAAGCAAATAGCTTCATTTTCACCCCACTAGTTTTCTAGTCACACACACACACACACACACACACACACACACACAAACACACACACACACACTCTGCTGTGCAAACAGCTCTGTCCCAATAACGGCGTGCCGCCTGCGTGGCCAACAAAAGACCAAGCGGACCAAAAAACAGCGAGTCAGTGGCCCTGATGCAAATGCAATCACGGCAACGTGATGTTTGGCTTTTCATATTCATATTTGGCGTCCTCCCACCTGCCGGGCGGACAAAATGTCTCCCGCCTGGCGCTTTTCGCCGTCACGGTCACCACGCCACAGGTGAGGACTGTTGGCATGACACGGTGCCAGGAGGCCTTTGTTTCTGGGCGGTGGGGGGGGGGTTGGGGGCGGGGGGGGGCGGGGCGGGGGGTGGGGGGGTGTTTGAAGGTCAGAGCGGCCCGGGGAAAGAGCGGAGCGAGTATTAGAAAGATATAAAAGGGCGATGGACAGAGACGGAAAGAAAGGAGGTATAGAAAGAAAGTCAAGTCTCTCTTTCTCTCTCTGACTTTCTACCTCTCTCTCTACAGCACTGACTTTCTCTTTCTCCATCCATCCCTCTTTTCCCATCTCCTCTATTTCTCCTTTCTCCTGTCTATCCACTTGGTCACCCTCCCCCTTTCTCCCTCTCTCTCTCCCCCCCTCTCTGCCACTCCCTCCCTCTCTCCCCCATCTCTCTCTCCACCTCCACACAAATGTTGTCATCCCCCCCTCTGCGTCCCCCTGAGTTGTGTAATCAGCGCTGCGAGGTAATTGCGGGTCTCCCGAGTGCCTCCCTGATGGGAAGGGCTTCCGCTGTTGTGCAGCCCTAATTGTGCGTATTGTGGGGCAGAGCTACCCTGGGCTTAGGCAAACGGGCTGCTGTGGAATCAAGTTCTCTGGCGGTGGACTCATTATTCCAGCTTCTTACGTGTGCGGGAGAAGTTGCGACGCACTGGCACCGCTGCTAAGTGTGTGTGTGTGTGTGTGTGTGTGTGTGTGTGTGTGTGTGTGGCCTGTTTGAAACCAGAGTGTGCTGTACCGAGCTGTCACCGTTTCCCTTAACACGGTGACGTTGTCCGACCCACGGTGAAAGTGTCCGGTGCTGATCCTGCTTCTTCCCTCTCCTCCTCTTCCTCTAGGACTCACTGGGACTGGACCGAGCGCGGCTGCCCTTCCGAACCAAGCGCTCCCTCCTGGTTCCGCCCATCATCGTCACGGAGAACCAGAGGGCTCCCTTCCCCAAGCCCATCGGCAAGGTGAGGCTGTCGTGGAGCGACCCGTCAGACAGGCGAACCCGGACCCGGTCCAGATCGGGAAGGTCGCCTGTCTGCTTGAAAGCGTGACCAGACTACTTGGTGTCACGTTAGACGTTGTGTGTCCATATTTGTTTTTTTGTGCTTACGTTCCGTTGACAGGTTGTTAACTGTTAACGGTTTCACGTTTAGTTTTCCGTGTATTATTTCAAAGCGACAAAGCGACTTGAGTCGACGGGAGTGGCCGTTTAAGGAATAGAACTGTTTTTTTTGGGCTTCACACGTTACAGTCAAACGCACCAGAGATGTGTGTGTGTGTGTGTGTGTGTGTGTGTGTGTGGGTGGGGGAGGGCGGCGGGGGGCACGTTCCGGAAAGACCCGCTCCATCTTTCCGGCTGGGCCTGTGTCCCTCGACACTGGTCCTTCAACAAACGAAAAAGGCGTCGTTCCCAGCGTGACGGGAGCGTCAGGGGGACAGAGCGGGATTTGGGAGCGTGTCTGGGAATGACGGGAGAATGACGGGAGCCACGCTGCCACCCTGTCTCCTAGACGGGAGCACGGCGGGAAAACATGGAGTTTGAGCACCGAGCACGTTGAAAAGGGAAATGAACTCTTTCATTTGTATTTATTAATTTTTTTTTATTTTACTATTACTCTATGGAAGCCAGCTTGATGGATGTCTTGTATAGAAAGTTCCTCTCGTTGAAAAAATGTCTCGGGTTCGCCGTTTGGTGACCGCTCGCTGGCCTGGCGCTCGAGATGTGAAACGTGCACGGTTGTCCTTGAAGGTTGTGCTTTTCCATTTCCAGCACCCAACACTGTCTCCCATCCCCTCCCCTCTGAAAAGCCCCTCTCTCGGGGTGGGGGGGGGGGGGGTCAAACCTCGGGCCTCACCTGACAAGCTGTTTGACTTGGTTCCAGTTTTGTCATTAGATGGAGCGTGTTCGGCCGTGAGTCGATGGCCGGAGTGGTCGATTTATGGACGCTTTGATCGGGGGGGGTCTCCTACCTCCATATCTCCTCGAGTGGAAAGCTGTCAGGCTCCCAGGAGGGTGTTTGACGTGTTTAATTAAAGGAAGGACATTAGTGATTTTGATATTCCATGTGTAGACGCCCATCTGATGACTAATGGTTCTTTACCGTCTCAGTGGCCTTATTCCACACTCCCATCTGCTCTGTTCATTCCCATTATATGTGTGTGTGTGTGTGTGTGTGTGTGTGTGTGTGTGTGTGTGTGTAAGAGAGAGAGAGAGAGAGAGAGACTTTTCGTGAGTTTGTGTGTGTGTGTGTGTGTGTGTGTGTGTGTAGAGTTTTCCCTCTGGGCAAGTCTTTATTATAGCTATCTAGAAAAAGGCCAGTGGGCCAGACTCCCTCTTTGACTGTAGTGTGTGTGTGTGTGTGTGTGTGTGTGTGTGTGTGTGTGTGTGTGTGCGCGCACGCTGTGCAGTGCGCAGTCAGACAGTCCCCACCGCTGTGCCCCCTGCTGCCTAGTATGCCAGTACAAAAGATAATTGCCCTCTGGAGAGCAGCACCAGAACTTTGTTCAGATCCTTGACCCACCTCCAGGCAGTGAGTGGCCAGGGCAGCTAGAGCAGGGGGGGGGGGGGGGCATGGGGTACCTCCCTGGGGGGTCCAGAGCTTTTGACGGGGGTGCTCATGGAAGGTAACATGGGGCCGCTGAGAGCACACCGAGGGGGGCCTCTTCCTCTGATCTTCTCCCTTCAAGGGTTCACTGTGCTGGGAAGACTCCCAGAGGGGGTGGCAGTCAGGTCAGGCTACAGAGAGAGAGAGGCAGGGGGGAGGGAGAGAGATGGAGAGAGAGGGAGAGAAAGAGAGAAGAGTGGGAGAGAGGAGAGAGGAGAGGAACGTAAAGGAAGTATTTAAAAGTAAGAGAGAGTGAACATCAAAGAGGGGGTGAGAGAGTGACAGAAAGAGTATGGGGAAAAAAAGTGACGCAGAGCAACGAGAGAGAAAGAAAGAGAGACAGAGAGAGGGAGAGAGAGAGAGAGAGAGAGAGAGAGAGAGAGAAAGGGAGAGAGAGAGCGAGAGCGAATCATAGAGAATGTGCTCCAGTCAGCAGGTTCCTTTGATCCTCTGTGGTGACTGAGGATGGATTCTCACAGCACCTGAGCTGAGAGTTCATCATCCACTCTGGTAGTTCCTTGGCGTACACATGCATCAACACGGACCGTGACACGCTGTCACGCACGCACGCACGCACACACGCACACTGTCTCTCTCATGATATCTCTTTTGACCTTGTTGCTCTGCGCACACCCAGCCCAAACTCTCCCTGTCCTCCTCTGGTCTCTCACCATTTTCTCTCCTCCTCCTCCTCCTCCTCCCTCTCTCCTGGCATGAGGATGCCAGCTTAACCTCCACCACTCTGCCAGGTGGCAGCTGGGCAAGGGGGGGGCGACGCCAATGGATTTTCCGCTCAAAGTCTTCGCTCTGTATGCAATTCCCCATTTCCACACAGCTTGCTTTGTGGTGAGGGGGGTCAATAGGAGAGGAGGAAAGGTGACGTCCTGAGGGAGAAAAGTAAGAGAAGGGATTATGGGAAAATAGAGAGAGAGAGAGAGAGAGAGAGAGAGAGAGAGAGAGAGAGAGAGAGAGAGAGAGAGAGAGAGAGAGAGAGAAGAGGGAGGAAGCAAGCTTGAGAGAGAAATGGGAGATTGTTGCATTTGACGGTTGTCTCCGTAGAGCGTTAGACGTGTGTGTGTGTGTGTGTGTGTGTGTGTGTGTGTGTGTGTGTGTGTGTGTGTGTGTGTGTGTGTGTGTGTGTGTGTGTTGTGTGTAACTTATGGGAGTGTGTTGTTGTGTGTAACTTAAGGTAGTGTGTTGTTGTGTGTAACTTCAGGTAGTGTGTTGTTGTGTGTAACTTATGGGAGTGTGTTGTTGTGTGTAA
Organism: Aplochiton taeniatus; assembly: GCA_017639675.1. NCBI lineage: Eukaryota > Metazoa > Chordata > Actinopteri > Galaxiiformes > Galaxiidae > Aplochiton > Aplochiton taeniatus. The sequence goes on from CM030190.1 coordinate 4,227,073, forward strand.
CTTAAGGTAGTGTGTTGTTGTGTGTAACTTAAGGTAGTGTGTTGTTGTGTGTAACTTAAGGTAATGTGTTGTTGTGTGTAACTTAAGGTAGTGTGTTGTTGTGTGTAACTTAAGGTAGTGTGTTGTTGTGTGTAACTTAAGGTAGTGTGTTGTTGTGTGTAACTTAAGGTAGTGTGTTGTTGTGTGTAACTTAAGGTAATGTGTTGTTGTGTGTAACTTAAGGTAATGTGTTGTTGTGTGTAACTTAAGGTAATGTGTTGTTGTGTGTAACTTAAGGTAATGTGTTGTTGTGTGTAACTTAAGGTAATGTGTTGTTGTGTGTAACTTAAGGTAGTGTGTTGTTGTGTGTAACTTAAGGTAGTGTGTTGTTGTGTGTAACTTAAGGTAATGTGTTGTTGTGTGTAACTTAAGGTAATGTGTTGTTGTGTGTAGGCAGAATGCCCAGAGCCGTTATCCTTTACCTTTAATGGCTTAGTATTTAATGTCTTTGAGGAAGAACATTCCGGCTGCACAAATCCTCCCTCGCTTTCTGTCCTCCGTCAATCCCTCTCTCCCTCCCTCCCTCTCTCCCTCCCTCCCTCCGTCCCTCCCTCCCTCCCTCCCTCCCTCCCTCTCTCTCTCCCTCCCTCCCTCCCTCCCTCCCTCCTTCAATCGGCTAATCTTCCCCCATTAGAGTCCAAGTTTGTCAACGGTGGGCTAAACTACCTGACGGCACTTGTTCCGCCCGCTACTCCCATGCCAGCCCCCCCTCCCCCTTCACACACACACACACACACACACACACACACACACACACACACACACACACACACACACACACAACTACACACACACCTTCCTCCTGTGACAACAGATCCATTTTGATGAGAGGGGCTTATGAGGAAAGGAGAATGCAATAAAAAGCAGATTTACCCATGTCCGTTAGTCCCCGTCTCTAAGAGGGGGGGGAAACACACGTCTCCTCACCAGCCTCCACTCCTGTTCATCCTGGCGTGGACACACACACACACACACACACACACACACACACACACACACACACACACTCACTCTTGCGTGCGTGTGTGCTTCCCCGTGGAGGGGTTTACATCTCGTTGAGGCTGTCTTTCCTCCTGATAGTCAAGGAATTGATTTGATACTGAGGCCTTACTTCCCTATTGCCATGACCCCAGTATCTTAACACACACACACACACACACACACACACACACACACACACACTCACTCTTACACACACACTCACTCTATGAAAGCCACTGTGCTTTCGGCGCGGGCCGTAGGTTCGGGGGGACCAACGTTCCTGTAGAGAGAGAGAGAGAAGGCGGCGGGGGGGGGGGGGGGGGAGAAGGAGAGGGGGCAGAGAGAGATTAATGGCTGAGACGGAGGTCGTAAAAGTTGAGAAACAGAGAGACACCCTTTCTTTTTATACCTCCTCCTTGACTTCCTTTCTATACCTCCTTCTCGCCTTTCTTTCCGTCTCTGTCCCTCTCCCTTTTCTATCTTTCTTTATCTCGCTCCACTCTTTCCCCTGCCACTGTGACCTTCAGAGAGAGATAGAGAGAGGAAGGGAGAGAGAGAAAGAGAGAGAGAAGAAGAAGCAGAGGAAGCGACTGTCTAGATGACCCCCCCCCCCACACACACACACACACACACACCTCCCCCCCGGTCTCCCCCAGTCTCCTGATTTTCATCGGCTAAAGCGACAGCCAGTGATCACCTGGTCAACCCTATGCTAAATAAGTGTGTGTGTGTTTGAGTGTGTGTGTGTTTGAGTTTGAGAGAATAAACAACATTGGCACCCCTCCCCCTCCCCCCCTCTCCCCCTCCCCCTCCACCGCCGAGGAGCCATGGACCCCCCTTTACCGTCTCTCTAATTACCCCGATGAGGGTGAGGACAATCAGGCTACCTCTCCCCTGCTCTCCCCCCCACCAGCCGTTCTCTTCTCCATGTTTGCGTAGTCAGTTCAGGCCTGACTGACTCTCCTGCTGCGATTTCCATTAGTGTGTGTGCGTGTGTGTGTTTGTGTGTGTGTGTGTGTGTGTGTGTGTGTGTGTGGGTGTGTGTCTCGTTAGCGTTGACCTTGTTGGGTAATCTAAGTCT
>CM030190.1:4234173-4239173 GCA_017639675.1 Aplochiton taeniatus
CCTCAACACCATCCTCCCTTGTCCTCCACACCTGTCCTCTCTCCACTCTTCCTCATAAAACACAAATGTTGCTATCTGTTGTGTGTTGTTGTTGTGTGTAGTTGGTCTTTGCCTAGCCCGGCTTAGGCCTCCAGAGGAAATTGGGCTCTCTAGTGTTAATAGGGCTAGTGATTCAAACTGATCACAGGGTCTCAGAAAAACCAAGGACATCAACGATATCTGCTCTTATTTGACAAACGTATTTCCTTTTTTTATTTTATTTATTTGATAAACGATAATAATATGTGTAGTATTATACTGTATACTTTTCTTAATGGGAAGGGTATTTTATTTGTTTTTGTAGATTCAATTATTAATAAAAATTTCAGACAGGTGTTTTGAATGTTCTTTGATTGTCATAATGCCGACCGTAACTTTTTATACCTGTAACGTCTGAACAAATGTTCTCTCTTAAAAGGAATGTGCTCGTGCATACCTTATTAACCAAATAATATATATATATATATATATATATATATATATATATATATATATATATATATATATATATATATATATATATATATATATATGTATATTAACACAACCAAATCATTCTCAAAGAATCCCTTGAGAGGACATTGTTTTTTCTCTCTGAAAAGGTCCAGTGAGGAAGAAACTGTTTTGTGTTTTGATTTGTTTTGTCTCTTTCTTTAGTCTTTTTTTTTATCATCAAAGAGGTTTATACAAACTATGGCTATGTTTAGAACCAAATACAAATACACTTATAGTCTATGTAGTCAATGAGTACATACTGTATACTGCAAACCGAAATCTAGTCCACTACTTTGTTACAAAGATTTGAATTGTTAGTATACTCAACTGGAATGTGACCAGAACCGACTTAAACTATCAAATACCCAGGCACACATTTTACGTCATGCATAGTAGACGATTCTGAACATAGCCTGTCGCTTTGAAGGTCTGCTGTTCAGACATCTAGTGCAGGAATCTGCGACTGTGACTGTGAAGCTAACATGATTGGATGTTTGTTTTTCTTACCTGCCCCTCCCTGCTGCCTGGTCACCTGCGGACGCTGCTGCCACCATCAGTCGCACGTGAGTACAAATCCAATGAGAGGATTTGCCTGCATGATTTATTGAGCATACTTTTGGGATTGAATTGCTGAGGAGATTTCAATCAAATGTTTTCTTTACCTTTGTCTAAACTCAATCACTTTAGTACAAATACTCTCTAGCAAAATAAAATCTCGAAACAGTATATTTACAGGATATGTACAGTAACCCGAAAACATATAACAAGAATGCTAATGGGAAATAATTTGCATGTGGACAAGCAGATGATTAAAAATAATTTGTAAATGGTTGAACTGTTTACGCTGAGCTGCCAACATTGAGGATCTATTATTCATGAGACTTAAGTCCTGTTGCTTTGTGAATGTGTGTGTGTGTGTGTGTGTGTGTGTGTGTGTGTGTGTGTGTGTGTGTGTGTGTGTGTGTGTGTCTTCCAGGTGTTCTCAGCGGAGAAGCCCCAGAACCAGTTTTTCCGTCTGTCAGGTCAGGGGGCAGACCAGGAGCCTAAAGGACTGTTCACCATCGACAAGTACACAGGAGAGGTTTACGTCAGCCGCTCACTGGATCGAGAGGCTATTCACTCCTACATGGTCAGTCTGTCTGTCTGTCTGTCTGCGAGTCTGTCTGTATAGAGGCTATCCACTCCTACTGTTCTCTCTCTCTCTCTCTCTCTCCCTCTCCCTCTACATTAATTTTGTTTTTTTCTCATCTCCTTGTGTCAGCTGACCTAACGGCGTTCCGTTTTAACTTCCCGGAGAACAAACATTCAGTTTGCTCGTGGACGTAGATAAAACCCCAGAACTTCGCAGAGATGTTAATGTTTCAGAGATGTAGATATTTTTCTTCTCTCTCTCTCTGTGATTCAGAATCTGGTCTGCCGTCGTCTATTGGCAGCTTCTTTTCAGAGGAGATACGGACTTCCATCTCTTTGATTTTTTCATTCTTTTTTTCCCCCTCATTCTCCTAAAAGTGAATGTTATTTTACGATAAAAAAAATAGAGGCGCTAGAGTGCGTTTGAGGTTCCTCCTGCTGGAGCGGACACCCTCGGGGGAGTCTAGCTGTAGGAAGCAGAGCCAAAGTATTATATTTTCTGTTCAAGTTGTACAATTGATGTTATCCCGCACTCAGTAGCAGACGGGCAGACACGGAGGCGGGAAGCGGGCGCCTCAGATGAGGATCGGCTCCATCTAATGAGACGGAAATTAATCAGGAAAAACATCAGATCCCCGAGCTCAAAGAGAGGGAGAGAGAGAGAGAGAGAGAGAGAGAGAGAGAGAGAGAGAGAGAGAGAGAGACAGAGAGAGCGAGAGAGAGAGACAGAGAGAGAGAGAGGGAGAGGGAGAGAGAGAGAAGGACGTGAGGAAGAGAAATGGAACATGGAGAGATGAAAAGAGAGAAAGTGGAGTGGAGTGGAGAAATAGGGAGTGAGAGAGAGTGGGAGGGATGGAGGGAGGGAGGGAGGGAGGGAGAGCGTAAAGAAAAGGTGAGGTCATAAAGGAGAGAAGAGGCTAGAGATCAAATCTCCAGAGGTTGACATTTATATCTCTTTCCTCTGGCATGCACACGCGCTTACACACACACACACACACACGGCCTTCTGGTCCAAACCCCACTCCCCAATGTCCCTTGTTCTTGTTCACTCTCACCTTTGTGTTAACAGACAGAGGCTCTATCAGTTGTCCATCTCTTACCATCTCCAGTGAGCGTGGTTACGACTTATTTAGGTCTGTAAGCCCCAACAGCCGTAGGGGATTGTGGGTAATAATTTCCCCATGATTAAGATGGCACAAGGCTTCACGGTCCAGCTGGAGGGGATCGGTTACCACGACAGCGGAGTTTCCATTTCACAGAGTGTGTGTGTGTGTGTGTCTGTGTCTGTGTGTGTGTGTGTGTGTGTGTGTGTGTGTGTGTGTGTGTGTGTGTGTGCGTGTGCGTGTGTGTGCTTGTGTGTGTGTGTGTGTGTGTGTGTGTGTGTGTGTGCGTGCGTGTGTGCGTGTGTTTGTGCGCGAGCGTCTTGCCACCAACGCAGTGTCCCTGTTTGCTTCTAGATAGCCAGTTTGCCTCTGTTGTTGTTAAACCAGTAGCAGTAATGCCACCCTTCACTAGACGACAGGGCTCTCTCTCTCTCTCTCTCTCTCTCTCTCTCTCTCTCTCTCTCTCTCTCTGCCCTGTAGTGATTAGTAAAGATGTGAATTTGTTTCTCAGCTTGTATGTGTGTTATTGTGTCTGCGTTTGTAAGTGTGTGCTACACCGGCATGCTGCTTCACCATGAGGTGGCCACCGTGTGTAGGCACTTCAGTGTGCTCGCGCACGCACCTGTGTGTGTGCGTGTGTGTGTGTGTGTGCGCGAGCCTCTAGGCCTAGCCCCCCTCTTGGACTGGATAGGACCCACAGTGGTGTGATGGTACTTCTCCATGTGCTGAGTGATTGTAACGGTCAGTCTGATTGCCGGGCCCGTCCGCCTGTGTCAATGGCTCCCCGGCTGGCGGTGACTTAAGAGTCCAATATCAATTAGGCCTCAGCCAATACCAATGAAGGTGATTACCTCCTCGCTAATTGTTCTGATCACAGTAATGGCTGCTGATGGCCAAGCCTGCACTGGAACTGTTGCGTAGAGAAGACACACACACACACACACGCACACACGCACACACGCACACACGCACACACACACACACACACACACACACACACACAGGCGCAGGCTCTCCTGGAGCACCTAGCGGAAACTCGAAAGATCGTTTTCATTTTTGGACGGGACACTCTTTCACTCCCTGTTCAAGATCACACTCACTCACACACACACACACACACACACACGCGCGTACACACACACACACTCACATACACCCACCCACTAACTCATAAGCGGCCACAGCCGCAGGATAGAGAGAAACATGAAATATTCATACTTGGATTCAAAGCTCCATTAGTTTGCTCTGCAGAGAGCTGAAAGGAGAAGTAAATCTTACTATTATTATTGGCGCTGTAAATCTTCCTATTCTGTGTAGGCCGTTGGAGGATAAAGACGGATGTTTGAAACGATGAACTTCATTTCCAAATTGACCCATGGCATGTCAGCGTCTCTCTTTGATGACAGGTTTGGTTAGAGGAGTAGGGGACACTAAATACTAGCCAGACTTTCTGAAACATCAAATATCTCATTTATATTAAGGCTCATGATTGAGCGAGTAAATCACATTGATATTTCACTGAAATATCAAGTCAAAGGTTGCTGGCGGATTTATGGAAATCCCGGGTTGAGTGGCTAACCCATATCGACCTTCCGGGAACCTTCGCAGGAATCCCTCCTACCTCTGGAGCTCTAAGCCGTTCCTCCATAGGGCTCCAGGCCAAACGCTTGGCATGGCGACTTAAAGAAAAGGAGTGTGTAATCACCGAAAGAGCGGGCCTGAATTGATGCTGAAACTCCAGACACGCGGACGTGTGAAGAGGGTCCCCGTCCTGATGAGTCACCGCCGAGAGGGGAGGGGGGGGCGAGCGTGGAGTTGGGATCCCCGCCAAAACAGTCGAGGATGGGGTCCAAACGGGCGTCATGACGACGGAGTCATGATTTAGCCCCTCCTGCAGCAAAGGCGGTCCGCTGACTGCCGGTCGGGCCAGACAGATTAAATGTCCGACAATATTTTCTTGTTAAGCTCAATTAGGAGCAAAAAATAACCTTAATGAGATGTAAATGGAGTGGAACAATGTGGGGAGGAGAGGAGGAGGAGGAGGAGGAGGGGGGGGGGGGGGGTTGAGAAGAGAGGGATCAGAGAGGAGTGCAACGAGAGAGAGCCGAGAGACGGGAAGGAGGGAAGGAAAAAGGAGAGGATACGGAAAGAGAGAGGAGACGGGGGGATGAATTGAAACGTCCTTGCCCTCGTCGTCACGGCAATCACGGCTGGGAAAACCGTGGAGGTTTG
>CM030190.1:4249173-4264173 GCA_017639675.1 Aplochiton taeniatus
CCTACTGTTTCAATGTGTCTCCCTCCTATGAATCCAGATATGGGGACATATTTCCAGTATGGGGGGATAGGGGGTGTGGGTGGGGGGGGGGGGGGGGGGGGGGGGGGGTGAGGAATGTGCGTTGCCACCCAAATGGCCATTGGCTCCTAATGGTCCGGTCTCTGGACGGCCATGATAGAACCGCCCGCTGGGCGCGAGAGCCACGTTAGTCGACAGTCAGCAGTTTGGCCGACAAAGAGGGAGAGGAGCAGCGGAAAGGGGCATCAGCACTCATGAATAACCTGAGAGAGAGAGAGAGAGGGGGGGGGGGGGGAAGAGAGAGAGAGAGAGAGAGAGAGAGAGAGAGAGAGAGAGAGAGAGAGAGAGAGAGAGAGAGAGCGAGAGGGAGGGAGGGAGGGAGGGAGAGAGAGAGAGAGAGAGAGAGAGAGAGAGAGAGAGAGAGAGAGAGGAGAGAGAGAGAGAGAGAGAGAGAGAGAGAGAGATGTGAGGGAATATAGAAGCGAGAGAGAGAGAGCTATAGGAGGAGTTGGAAAGGAACCAAAGGAAAGGAAAGAGCGAGACACACGGAGAGGGAGGTGGTGAAAAAGAGAGAAGGAGTGAGGAGAAAGAGAGGGAGGACGAGGGGAGTAAAAGAAGGAGAGAAAGAGCCGTTAGAGAGAGTGGTGACGTACCGCAGCGTTCGCCTGCTGGCCTCCAGTGAGGTGTCTGCCTCTTCATCTGTGCTCGTTGCACCAATAGACTCCGCGACCTACACACACACACACACACACACACACACACACACACACACACACAGATGGAGGGAGGGGTATGAGAGATAGACAGACGAGAGGGGGTGACCTGAGAGATAGAGAGGTGGAGTGAGGCCATGCATTAGTCATCGGAGCTGCAGCTGGTTCCTTTTTCTCTTCTGGTCTCTCTTTCTTCCTGTAGCTCACACTTTCTTTCTTTCCATCTTTCCCTCTTTCTCTTTCTCTTTCTTTCTTTCTTTCTTTCTTTCTTTCTTTCTTTCTTTCTTTCTTTCTTTCTTTCTCTCTCTCTCTCTCTCTCTCTCTCTCTCTCTCTCTCTCTCTCTCTCTCTCTCTCTCTCTCTCTCTCTCTCTCTCTCTCTCTCTCTCTCTATCTATCTCTCTCTCTCTCTCTGTCGATCTATCTCTCGGTCTGATAAGTTTTATGGTCCTGGCTCTTTGGGTAATGGTGGGAGAATGGTGATCTCATTAGCCAGCCCCTCTGGAACGAAACAGGAAGCAATTCCATTACTCTTCTTCTGTTGCCCCCTGGATGGTGCTGCTCCTCTGGCATCACAGGATATGATGTCATCCTTCCTGTCACAGCGGAGCCTGAGAGATCGTCCTCGTTTAATTTAGAAATGTTTTTATGAACACTAATGCCATCACCTGCCTTCTAAGTACATTTTGCTTCTCAATTGTTTTAATCTAATAAGCTGAGTTTAATGAAACAATCTATTTTGACGCAATAAGAGTTATCCAGGTGCCTCCGATTCTCCTCCCTCTCACTGAAATTAAAACCCAGTGGAGTCTGTCGGCAGCTAGAGAGAAAGAGAGAAGAAGAGAGGGACAGAGCAGAAGAGAGGGAAACAGACCAAAGAGAGGGAAAGAGAAAGAGAATAGACCAAAGAGAGGGAAACAGACCGAAGCGAGAGGGAAGAGAGGGAAATAGACCAAAGGAGGGATAGAGAGAGAGAGAGAGTGAAGAAGAAAGGAAAAGAGCGGGAAAGACAGGAAAATAGAACAAGTGACCAGTGTCTTATCCTCCTCAAGCCGTGTCTCCTTTTTTTTCTTTGCCCCCCCACTCAAACTTCCTCATCCTCTTTATCGCCCCACCTTTTCCTTTTTCTTCTTCCTCATCCTCTTCCTTCTCTTCCACCTTTTCTTTGACCCCCTCATCTTCCTCCTCCTCCTCCTCCTCCTCTTCCACCTTTTATTCGCCCACTCATCTTCCTCATCCTCTTCCTCATCTTCATTTTCGTCATCCTCTTTCTCCTCTGCTTTGTCGCCTCACTCTCCCTACCTTTTTACCTCCTCACGTTCGCCAACAGAGCGACAGAGGTGGTCGCGTTGGAATCGGTGCCTCTCTCTCTCTCTCTCTCTCTCTCTCTCTCTCTCTCTCTCTCTCTCACTGGGCTCCCGTAATTGCCGTTCTTGGCCAACAAAGAACTGCCTAATTGTCTGGGCTGCTCCCACACTAAGCAGAGAGAAGTCCACTGCTGAGTGACATTTTGATGTTCAGCTGGAGATGAATACCCCTTGAATAGTTTGAACTGGGAGGTGGGTGTGCGTGAGTGTGTGTGTGTAGGAGGTGTGTGTGTGTGCGTGTGTGTGTGTGTGTGTGTGTGTGTGTGTGTGTGTGTGTGTGTGTGTGTGTGTGTGTGTGTGTGTGTGTGTGTATTGGTCTTTCGGTCAGGCGGCTTATTTCTCACAGGAGGACCACAGATTGATTTGGAGAAGGCTCTCAGGGTCAAACTTTGTAAACGTGGACTTGACTTTCTGTCTCTCTCTCTCTCTCTCTCTCTCTCTCTCTCTCTCTTTCCGTCCCCAGCTGGAGGTCTCTCTGACGGACATGGGGGGGAACCTGATGGAGGGCCCGGTCAGCGTAGCGGTGACCGTCATTGACCAGAACGACAACCGGCCCATCTTCAAGGAGAGCCGCTACGCCGGCGAGGTGCTGGAGGGCTCGCCCACAGGTAGGGGGCGCTGTCTGACTTCACCCCTTCAGATACAGACTACAACTAGAGCCGTAACCACGCCCACAGGGCTGTGTTTGTGTTTGGAGTGGTTTTGTGAAGGTGTTATGGCAATGTTATTGGTGTCCAGCCATACGCTCCCATGCACATAACGAAAAGAGAGAGAGAGAGAGAGAGAGAGAGAGAGAGAGAGAGAGAGAGAGAGAGAGAGAGAGAGAGAGAGAGAGAGAGAGAGAGTGAGACAGTGAGAGAAAGAGACAGTGAGAGAAAGAGAGGCCGATGAGAAAGGATGGAGGGAGATCATCCGTCCTCTTCCATCTCTGCAGGCAGCTGGAATGAGAAAGTCAGTCAGTGAGACAGAGACATAGTGCTACACACACACACACACATGGGGCTCCCGTCACGTATCTCCTGTGTGAACAACAATCCGTTCCACTCTCTGGACAACTCAGGCCACCTTCCATTTTACACAGCCCTCTCTCCCCTGTCCTGTCCCTGGCTCCATGTCCCTCTCTGTCCCTCTGCAATGGAGAGAGAGAGAGAGAGAGAGAGAGAGAGAGAGAGAGAGAGAGAGAGAGAGATTGAGAGAGAGAGAGAGAGAGAGAGAGAGAGAGAGAGAGGGTCATAGAGGCTGGAAGGGAATGACAAAGAGACGCCGTTGTTTACATTCTGTTTATATTTGACATTCGGGAAATGGAAAGCACCCACACAGACACATGCAGACACACACGCGCACACACACACACACACACACACACACACACACACACACACACACACACGGACTCATAGACACAGACACACACACCCACACAGACACATGGACACAGACACACACACACACACACACACGGACGTCTTGGATCCTATCCGGAGCGGTGCTGCTCTAAGCCCTGCCTTGTGCTCACATCATTAGCTCCTAGGCAAACACAGAAACAGCTCTGCAGTCATCAGCCACCCGCCAAGACAGCAGCGTCAGCAGGCAAGTGGTAACGAAGCGACACCTCGCATTCTCCCCGTGGCACGGCAACACCCGCCTTGGCAACGACCCCCCCCGGAGACGAGGCGAGTTGTCAAATAGGCCCAGCGTCGCCGTGGTTGTAGCCGGGGTTAGTTTGATTCATCCAATAGGTTCATTCACATTTTTGGGAGTTCTTGTTGCCAGGGGAAAAGAAAGGGGTGCTCACCGAATCAACTGTCCTATTGGCTGCCAGGCTTCCAGCCAGAGCCAATCACAGCAAGGTGTTCTGAGGATGGCTGACCCTAACAGGAAGTGAACCGTTGACCTCGGTGGGCGGCAGCTCTGTGCCCTGCCGTCTGAGCGGCACGCGGCTTCCTTCCATCAAACCCCCGTAAACTCTGACCCCTGACCCCTGTCCTCTTTAAGCCTATCTGACCAGAGCAGTTCCTCTGACTAGTGTTAGAGGGAGTTCAGCTGCCCGTTTGGGTCAGGCCCCCCACTGAAGGGCCGTGTGGCTGCCTTGCTGGATACAGCAGAATACTGACTGTATATGAGTGTTTGTGTGTGTATTGGTGTGTGTGTATGGGTCTGTGTGTATGTGTGTGTGTGTGTGTGTGTGTGTGTGTGTGTGTGTGTGTGTAGGGGTGATTGTGTGTATAGTTCTGTGTTTCTGTGTTTGCGTGTGTAGGGGTGTAGGGGTGTTTGTGTGCGCCAGGAGAACGAGGTATCATCATGGACAGGGTGCATGGCTCCGGTGATTCCTTACCACTGCAGAGTTGTGACTGGAGAAAAGGTTGAATAACCCTCCCTAGACCCCCCCCCCCCCCCCCCCCTACACACACACACACACACACACACACACACACACACACACACACACACACACACACTTGCCCCCCCCTCGCCCCTCCCCCCTGTGAGATTAAAGGCCTAATCCCTCTATGTCATGTGTGACCAACTGTGTTTGAGTGTGATAGGGAACGGCTGGACGCCTCACTGTGTGCCCCAGGATCAGGTTTTACTCTTTGTACGTGTGTGTGTGTGTGTGTGTGTGTGTGTGTGTGTGTGTGTGTGTGTGTGTGTCAGCCTCAACATGTTGGTCTCCTACTGTTATCGGAAGAGTGTGTTTATTTTATTTTTTTGCTGTGTGTGTTTATTTCTCAGCTCTACTTTGAAACATATTTTTTTCTTAGTGTCATTGCACACGGGTGGGATTTTATTTGTTACGAATCTCAGTGCTGTGTGTGTGTGTGTGTGTGTGTGTGTGTGTGTGTGTGTGTGTGTGTGTGTGTGTGTGTGTGTGTGTGCGTGCTAGGCAACAGCGGAGGTTTCAGGGGGAGAATGTCACAGCTCTCTGACATTTCTGTGCTAACTGATATGAGACGGGGCCAAGACCTGGCAGACCCTGGGTCCCTGTTTACCCATAAACACCCCCTTTTCATCCCCCCCTCTCTCTCTCTCTCTCTCTCTCTCTCTTTCTCTCTCTCTCTCTCTCTCTCTCTCTATCTCTATATATGTTCATCTTTCTTTATCTCTCTTCTTGTCTCTTTTTATCTCCCTCCATCACTGTGGCCTCCCCAGAGGTGGTTCACCAATAGGACCCCCCCTCCTCCCTTTCTAACCCCATCCCTCTCCCTCTCCCCCTCTCTCTCTACCCCCCCTCTCTCTCTACCCCCCCCCCCCCCCCCCCCCTCTCTCTCTCTCTCTCTCTCTCTCTCTCTCTCTCTCTCTCTCTCTCTCTCTCTCTTCCTCCCTGTTTCTCTCTCTTTATTCCCTCCCTTCCTTTCCCCCTGTCTGGCTCTTTTGCTTTCACACCCCGTCTTCGACTGCCAGCTAAATGTCAGAGTGTTACACTAGCCTTCATTTGCCTTGTGTATTTATTTATTTATTTCTTTTGTCAAACAATGTGTTTTGTAACAAAAAAGACACAACAACAAAGAAAGCCTTTTCCAGAATAAGGCAGCCAGAGATGTTTGTTTTCCTGTTTGGAGGACATGATATTTTCTGATGTTTGTTTTTACCGGGTATGCAGTGCAGCTCCACTCGGATTGCAATAAATTATTATTGCAGTAAACGTTATATCAATGATAAGAAAAACAAACCGAGGATGAATTTAAAGAAAACCCTTTATAGTTTGATTTTACGGAGATGGTACAACAGTTCATTATAATGATTATATTAAGAACTCAAGTTGGTATTATAAGAGAAAATGCACTCTTCCTTTCCTGTATTTGTACAGTAATTTGATGAGTATTTTCCACCATCCTTATGCAGAGGGATTGGAGATGAGGAGGTCTGAGGAAGGGCTTTGCTGGTAGCCAGGACTCGTTACTCTTACCAAGTCATTAGTGTCTCCGTCTGAAGTAATTAGAAGCCAGGAATCCTGCTGTGACATGGAGATAGAGGGGGTGCTCTCAGTCAAACACCCACACACGCACGTGCGTACACACGCACGTGCGTACACACGCACGCACACACGCACACAAGCAATCACACGCACACACAATTGTAGACAGGTAGACACGCATGGTGAATCACACATATACTCGTATAGCTATTAGAGCACACACACGCACACACACACATACACACACACATACACACACACACACACACACACATGCACATACACTTAGACAGGCAGACAGGTACATGCTAAGGACAACACACATGGTGAATCACACATACACACACATACACATACAGCCATTAGGGCGCTCACACACACACAGAGTGCGCTGTTCCACTTCCACTGTCCAGTGCTGACCCCTCATCACCCTGGGTTATCCATTAAGACTCCCTGCCTCGGCGCTCTGTTTGTCCCAGCCGGGCGCCTGTAGTTCAAACCCTCGCCATATATGGTGTGTGTCTCCACCGAGGCCCGGGGGGGGGGGGGGGGGTCGGGGGTCGTCAGGCACGCCAAATACAAGGAACACAGAATCAATAGCTAATTGCCAGCTCAGGTCCCTGTGGCATGAGAGGGATGAAAAAAAGGTTGGGTGGGAGAGAAAAATGGAGAGGGAAAGAGGGAAGCAGAGAGGAAAAGGGGGAAATTGAGAGAGAGAGATTGAGAGAACGAGAGTGTGTGAGAGAGAGAGAGAGAGAGAGAGAGAGAGAGAGAGAGAGAGAGCGAGGGAAAGAGACAGAAAGAGTGAGAGAAAAAAGACAGAGTAGGAAAGGTGTAGAGAAAGAAATTGAGATAGAGAGGGAGAAAAAGATGAAGAGAGGGGGGAAGGAGGGAGGGAGGGAGGAAGGGAGACCGCGACTGCCATTGAGACTTGCTCCAGACTGTTGATGTGTGAAGATGATTGGCTGGAGAATTGTCGGGAACATGGTCAGGTGGTTCTGGAGCCTGATGGGAGTTGGAGTGTTTGCTCTTTCCTGTTGAAACGGAAGGAAGGATGGGATTCTAGACCGGCCAGTGTTGGCACGGGGAACGCCGTAGGAATGTCATCGTTTGAACACACATTTCGTCTCATAGACTCGTATTGAATATTTTAATTCTGAGATTGTTGATTTGAGTTCGTGGCTGATTGGGTCCAGAACTGTGGTTCATTTTCCTCGTCTATTTTTGTTTTCCATGCCTCGTTAGACAACTTTCCACTGGCAAGCAGCAAACGAAAAAAAGAAAACAAAATGACTGAGAAAATAGTTTTCGATAGAACTCCATTTCCTGTCTATTCTCATCGTGGCCTCTCGAAAGAGCAGACGCTCCAGAAAGACGCTGGGGTTATAAGCTGCCGCTGTTTTTTCAGTGTCCCCCAAATTGTCCCCTGGACCATTTTAGCACCTAGACTCAGACACGCATTTAACTGTGTCACTGGGGGAGAATGGAGAGGCGCCCAATCTCATCCAGCGAAACTCCCCCCAACTCCCAAGTTCATGCATTCATGTGCCTTTGTTATTCGGTGGAGAGCATTGATTTTCCCTGAGCCGACTCAACGGGAGCCATCTTTTCTTGAATTTCCATGGGGACCAATAGGCATTACCCCACTGGCGGGGAAAAATTGCGTTCCAAATGGGGGGAGAATCGCTTTATTTACCAAGCAATTTGACGGGAATATATGCGAACTGGCTTTTATTTCAATACTTTTCTGTGATTTGGGGGGAATTAGAGCACTCCCATGGCAGTTTAGCTGGTAATGGTTTGTGGTTCACCAAAACCAAACACTGTCAATGTGAGCTGCATTCTCTCTCTCTCTCTCTCTCTCTCTCTCTCTCTCTCTCTCTCTCTCTCTCTCTCTCTCTCTCTCTCTCCCCTCCCACCCCTCTTTCTTTAACGTCTTTATATTTACCCCCCCCCCCCCCCCTTTATCCCATCCCTCCCCTCGTCATACCTGAGTGCCATGCAGAGGAGCTCCAGACCTCCGGACAGGACAGGCAGGCTCCGCGGCGAGGCGGGCTGGAAGAGGTGGCAGGGCCGTGGGCCTGCGGCGGCGCCTGTCCTTCCCTCCGCCCGCCTCTCCCACCGGTGGCTGTTCCAGCGCCGCTACACGCTCCCGCTAATCTATTAAGAGAGAGCCCTCCTCTCCTGGAGTCCAAGCCACCGGTTCCCTTAGCAACAGCGGCATAATTGCCCCCCCACCCCCCAACTCCCTCTTTTGGGTGATGAAGCTCCAGGCCTCTGCTCCCGCACAAAGCCACCAAAAGGGGAAGAAAGAGAGAGCGGCCAGACAAACCGGGGTCCCATCTCTCCATCATCCCTCTTTCTTTCTCTCTGTCAAATTCACTTTCCTTTTCGGGCGGATTACGTATTATTCTTTTTTCTTTCCCTCTCTTTTTTTCGTCCTCTCACTGTATTGGGTTTTTTTTTTTCCCCACACTCTTACCACAGTCTCTTATCACCTCATTATTCTCACTGCTCTCTCTCATCATCCCTCCGTGCTTCTATATTCCCTCACATCTCTCTCTCTCTCTCTCTCTCTATCTCTCTCTCTCTCTCTCTCTCTCTCTCTCTCTCTCACTCCCCCCCCCTCTCTCTCTCTCTCTCTCTCTCTCTCTCTCTCTCTCTCTCTCTCTCTCTCACTCCCCCCCCCTCTCTCTCTCTCTCTCTCTCTCTCTGTCTCTCTCTCTCTCTCTCTCTCTCTCTCTCTCACTCCCCCATCTCTCTCTCTCTCTCTCTCTCTCTCTCTCTCTCTCTCTCTCTCACCCCTCTCTCTCAATCAGTCTCTCTCTGTTTGTCTCTGTGTCTCACTCACTATTCTTCCATCTCTCTCTGAGGAGAGATGACTAGCCTGCCTCGGTCCCTCCAGAGCTACTTCTCTTTCCTCTTAGTCTTTTCTTCAAATTAGATAATGTGGCCTCTGCATTTCCCAGCAGCGCTCCCAGACAAGCTATCCCCTTCATAGACCTTTTTAGATGGGCCCTCAGGTCCCCGAGAAGGGGCCCCCTCGTGTGTTTTAGTGCAGGGCCTTGTCTAAGAGGAGAGATAGTGTTTTAGTTAGGGCCCTGTCGCTTTGGTTAAGAGACCCAGATACCGCCTGCGTTACTGCACCCTCATGGAGCCTTAGAGAAAAGGAGGTGCAGAGAGGCGGAGACGGAGAGCGGAGGATGGGGGACAGAGAGAGAGAGAGAGATACAAGAGACAGAAAGGGACAAGAGAGGCAAAGAAAGAGTCAAAAGAGTGATTGAAAAAGAGACAACATTTTAGAAAGAGAGAGAGAGGCTCCGATTCCCACGCGCCCACCTCTGTCGCTCTGTTGGCGAACGTGAGGAGGAAAAAACAGAGGGAGGGTGAGGCGACAAAGCGGAGAAGAGAGAGCGCGAGTTTATCGATGAATGAATGCACTTTTATACCGTTTACACAGTTTATACGGCTTATAAGTGCTAAGTGTTGCCGAGAACAGGTTAACCCTGGTATTTTGAGTCAAGTACAATGCCCCACGGAGACAACAGGTGCACAAGAACGGCAAGGAGGAGAGCGGTCGCTTTTCCTGATCTGCCAAGCGCGCGATACCCGAACCATAACGAGCGCGATACCCGAACCATAACGAGCGCGATACCCGAACCATAACGAGCGCGATACCCGAACCATAACGAGCGCGATACCCGAACCATAACGAGCGCGATACCCGAACCATAACGAGCGCGATACCCGAACCATGACGAGCGCGATACCCGAACCATAACGAGCGTGGGCGTCTCGGCCACCTCGCCTCCATGGCGTGCGACTCCGTTTGGCGCCGCGTGGAAGGTCCCCGCCCTCACGGGGGGAGGGTGCTGTAGCAGCGGAAGGCTTTCATTCCCCCTCGCCAGAGATCCCGTTTCACACCTCCGCCTCGTGGAGTGTGAAACACAACTCGTCACAGGAAGAGGAACCCGTCGACTCCTGGTCGAGGCGGATCTATATTAAGTGCAATAAAGGCAGCCGTTATTTCCCTCTCGGGTTCCGTTTTGATTTGATTTATTTGTGTTGACCTGGACGCTTTTTTTTTCAGACTCAAAAGCACGTTTTCCAGGACAGAAGCACTGGTAAAGTAAGTGAGTCATTTCGGCCGGAGAACGTAGGGACTCCGACGTTACCGATGGAGAGACTAAGATCGATCCGAGGCTGCCGCGCCTCGGTGCTCAAACGCAGCAAAGCGACACCGGAGCGCTGTTCCCCTGGATCCCGGTTCCTATCGAACGCAATTATCCCGCTTCCCGATTCAGTACGTTCCGATCTCCTCCCCACTCTGTTTGCCCGGTCTGAGTGGAGGGAAAGTGGTTTTGCTCAGACCCAGGCGGGGGGGGGGGGGGGGGGGGGGGGGGGGGGGGGGGGTGGGGGGGCAGCCTGCTATCCCCCTCTCATCCCTTCTCAGTCTCCCTCTCCCCCACACAGGGCACTTATCTCAGAACACACAGGCCCCCCGCCGTGTTTGAACGGGCACACACCGACGACGGCCGCTTTGGCGCTGGCTAATCTCTCACGGTCGGCGCTCGCTCTCTTTGCCTTTCTGCACTTTTTTTTCTTTTTTTTTCATCCTCTTCTTCCTCGCGTCTCTCGTAAGCACGTGAATGCGCGGCCATACACGCACACACACACACACACACACACACACACACACACACACACACACACACACACACACACACACCGTCCGCTCTCTCCCTATCTCCTCTCTGTATGTCTCCATCTCTTAATCTCTCTAGCCATCCCATGATACACAGGGAAGCACACACACACACTCACACACACACACACACACACGGGGCCCATGCCCCCGCATACACACACACACGCACTCCGCCCAGTCACTGTCAGCGGTGTGTTTCGGGGGAGACGAAGAGCCCCTGGGCTCAGCTGCGGGGTTGCCACGGGGAACAGGGCCGTGAGCTGCGACAGGAGATAGACTCTTTGATTGGCTATTGATCTGGTGGCTTGTCAGACAAGTCGGCATGACGACCGCGGGAGCGAGGCTCTTTCAACAACGACGAACACTGGGGAGTTGTTGTTCTGTGCTGTAGAGACAAAGGCTAGGGACCCATTAGAGAGGGGTAATGGTGAGTGGAGGGAGAGAGACAGAGAGAGACAGAGAGAGAGGGGGGGTAGAAAGAGGAGGGGGGGGGGGGCTAGAGAGAGAGAAAAAATGGGAAAATAGAAAATGGGGAAAAAATACATCTTCTAAATGTTCTTCTTGTTTTGACTCCATTGACTTTCTTTGTGACAGTTTGAAAAATGTTTTAGAGGAAGGATGAAAAAAGAAGTAGCTAGGCTTCACAATAATGGAAGGCTGTCCCAGACTTTATATAAACTATGTCTATGTATATATATATATATATATATATATATATATATATATATATATATATATATATATATATATATATATATATACATACATATATATATATGTGTGAGTATGTCTCTCTCTCTCTCTCTCTCTTTATAAAATGTGTTTTGTATATTAATAGAAAATATAGTCAAGACATTGACAAGGTTAGAAATAATGATTTTCACTTGAAATAAAAAGAAATCCTTCAAACTTTGCTTTCGTAAAAAAAATATATAACTCCATTTGCAGCAATTACAGCCTTGCAGACCCTCGACATTCTTACTGTCAATGTGTTGAGGTAATCTGAAGAAATGTCACCCCATGCCTCCTGAAGCGCCTCCCACAAGTTGGATTGGCTTGATAGGCACTTCTTACAGACCACACGGCCAAGCTGCTCCCACAACAGCTCAACAGGGTTGCGATCTGGGGAATGCACTGGCCACTCCATTATAGACAGAGAACCAGCTAACTGCTTCCTCCCTAAATAGTTATTGCATAGTTTGGAGCTGTGCTTTGAGTCATTGTCCTGTTGGAGGACGAAGTTGGCTCAAATCAAGGGATATGGCATTGCGTTGCAAAATGGAGTGATAAACTTCCTTATTCAAGATCCCTTTTTTCCCTATACAAATCTCCCAATTTACCAACACCGAAGTACCATCACTTATCCTCCACCATGCTTGACAGATAGCGTCAAGCACTCCTCCAGCATCTTTTTAGTTGCTCTGACTCTCACAAATGTTCTTCTGTGTGATCAAAACACATCAAACTTAGATTTGTCTGTCCAGAAAACCTTTTTCCAATCTTCCTCTGTCCAACTTCTGTGTTCTTTTCCCCCATCTTAATCTTTTCCTTTAATTGGCCTCAGATTTGACTTTTTCTTTGCTACTATGCCTAGAAGGCCAGCATCCAGGAGTCACCTC
The DNA here is from genome assembly GCA_017639675.1 of Aplochiton taeniatus. Taxonomy (NCBI): domain Eukaryota; kingdom Metazoa; phylum Chordata; class Actinopteri; order Galaxiiformes; family Galaxiidae; genus Aplochiton; species Aplochiton taeniatus. The sequence goes on from CM030190.1 coordinate 4,261,513, forward strand.
TTCACTGTTGACCTGGATTTAATGAAGCTGCCAGTTGAGGACCTGTTCTCAAACTAGAGACTCTGATTTACTTTTCCTCTTGCTCACTTGAGTAACGGGGGCCTCCCACTTCTCTTTCTATTCTGGTTAACGGGGGCCTCCCACTTCTCTTTCTATTCTGGTTAACGGGGCCTCCCACTTCTCTTTCTATACTGGTTAACGGGGCCTCCCACTTCTCTTTCTATACTGGTTAACGGGGCCTCCCACTTCTCTTTCTATTCTGGTTAACGGGGGCCTCCCACTTCTCTTTCTATTCTGGTTAACGGGCCTCCCACTTCTCTTTCTATACTGGTTAACGGGGCCTCCCACTTTTCTTTCTATTTTGGTTAAAGCTAGTTTGCGCTGTTCTATAAAGGGAGTAGTACACACCATTGTATGAGCTCTTTGGTGTCTTGGCAATTTCTCGCATGGAATAGCTTTCATTTCTCAGAACAAGAATAGTCGAGTTTCACAAGAAGGACCAGTTTCCTGGCCGTTATGAGACTATTATTGAACCCAGATACTCAACTAGCCTAAGGAAGGCAAATTCTATTGCTTCTTAAATCAGCACAACAGCTTTAAGCTGTGCTAACATAATTGTGCAAGGGTTTTCCAATGATCAATGACCCTTTTAACATGATAATCTTGGATTAGCTAACAAAATGTGCCATTGGAACACAGGAGTGATGGTAAAATGGGCTACTGTACGCCTATGTAAATATTCCATAAAAAAGCTGCCTTTTCCAGATATAACAGTAATTTACCACAGTAACAATGTCTAGACTATATTTCTCTTCATTTTCATGTTATTTTATTTGAGAAAAAAACAAGATTTTCTTTCGAAAATAAGGAAATTACCAAGTGACCCGAAACTTTTGAGCTGTAGTGTATATATATATATATATATATATATATATATATATATATATATATGTTATTAATTGTTTTCCCCCTCCCGTAGTTGTCAGGATGTGCACCCATTTGTTCTATCGCCAGGGAAAAAAGTGCTGAGCATTTAGCGTACCGCACAATACGGAAGGAAAATGACAATTATTCTAAATGCCTTTTAAGGGTTTTAAACCCGGCAAATGATTATTCCCAAGACACCTGGGCAAACCTTTTACAGCAGCCTTAGTGAATACATTTTGAATTCATTTGAATCCATGTTCATGCATAAAAATGATTTTACCAGTTCAAGAGGGTTTCTGAAAAAGCTAATGGTGTGATTAAAAACACAAGACATTTCCAAATCCTAGATAAGCTATACCAGTTGTAAAACAGAGCCTGATATTATAAGTTACAGTTAGATTATAAGCATTGACTACTGGCTAATGCCAGAGCATACATTTATATTACTAAACTCTTGAATATGTGTTAGAGTTAGACTGTTACTTTGTGTCTAACATAAATTAGGGTTGGATTAAGTTGGATTGGATTATGTTACAATTAAGTATGACCATATGATAGTTAGACTATATAAGTTACTGTAAGTGTGACTAAATGTTAATGCTAGAGTATACTTTTATTTTACTATTCTATTGACTATATGTTAATGCTACACATTTACATTACTATGCTGTTGACTATAATGTTAGAGTTAGACTACACATGTTACTATGGCTCTGACTATTAGTTAGTCTATATGCACCATTGATTCTGGCTGTAAGTTAAGAGTTACACGGCAGTACATACTGTATTAGTGTGGGTCTGCTGCAGGAGGACTGGGATCTGTAGTCTATATGTTACTATGGCTCTGACTATACAGTATGTTACATTGATTCTGGCTGTATGTTACACTGCAGTACATTTTAGTGTGGGTCTGCTGCATTAGGACTGGGATCTGTAGTCTATATGTTACTATGGCTCTGACTATACAGTATGTTACATTGATTCTGGCTGTATGTTACACTGCAGTACATATTAGTGTGGGTCTGCTGCAGTAGGACTGGGATCTGTAGTCTATATGTTACTACGGCTCTCACTATACAGTATGTTACATTTATTCTGGCTGTATGTTACACTGCAGTACATACTGTATTAGTGTGGGTCTGCTGCAGGAGGACTGGGATCTGTAGTCTATATGTTACTATGGCTCTGACTATACAGTATGTTACATTGGTTCTGGCTGTATGTTACACTGCAGTACATATTAGTGTGGGTCTGCTGCAGTAGGACTGGGATCTGTAGTCTATATGTTACTATGGCTCTGACTATACAGTATGTTACATTGGTTCTGGCTGTATGTTACACTGCAGTACATATTAGTGTGGGTCTGCTGCAAGTAGGACTGCGATCTCCTGGCCTTTGCTGCATCACGTCAGAAACAGTCGTTTTCATCATGGTGGCCCCTTACGGACCCCAACGGCGCTCTTTGAATTATCTCCTCCGACCTCGGTTTTCCTCATGTTTTCGGTCGGAGCGCAGAGCGGATAGTGATTCCCCACAAGGAGACCCCGCCCCCTGCTGATCCCTGACCCCCGGTACTCTCCCGCTCCACGGGCTAACTGGAGGGCTGAATAAAACATGGCCAAATGTCAGCAACTCTTCCCGGGGAAAGCTCTCTCGCCGCGCCGCCATAACTATTCATAACGCTGACACAGGCCTGACTTTCAGGGACCTCGCTGAAACTTTGCTGGTGGGAGA
>CM030190.1:4269173-4309173 GCA_017639675.1 Aplochiton taeniatus
ACACACACACACACACACACACAGATAACCATAAATACAGTTACTGTACACACACAGAACCATACACACATAGATACAGTACACACACATACATACACAGATAGTGAACCCACACATAGACACATAGTACACACACATAGATACTGTACACACACATAACCACACACACACAGGCACATAGTTAAGCATACACACACATGGATACTGTACACACACACAATCATACACACATAGACACACACACACACACACACACGCGCACACACGGGCGTCACACGTTCGAATCCCTCCCAGCTGGTTCATATCATATTAGTGGTTGAGAGTGCACATGATGGCCGTTCACTTGGGTGACGTCACAGGAGGCTGGGGCCAGAATGATGGAGGGAATCTGCAGCACCGGTTGTTAACTGTGTTCTAGTGACTGAAGATGTAACTACTATTAAGAAGTAGTACCGTCCATGGTGTTCTGACCTAGGACGCAATGCAACAAACCTGTCTCCTCTCCTTTGTCTTTGTACAGTACGCTGCTCTATCCCCCACACACTGGGGCACACCTGTTCTGTGCTGCTGCCTATCTTGGCCAGGACGCCCTTGCAAAATAGATTTTTAATCTCAATGGGATCCTTCCTGGTTGAAGAAAGGTTCAAGAAAAAAGGAAAAAAACCCAAACATGCCGTGACTCTCTCGATGTTGCTGACTGTGTTTCCTCCCTCGCCCCATCCCTCTCTCTTCCCCCCCCGTCTCTTTCCCCCTTCTCCTCCTCCTCCTCCTCCTCCCTCCCCCCGTCTCTCCTCACATGCCCATCAGTGCACGGCCTCGAGGCCCCCCCACCCCCCCCCACACACCCCGTGCACTGATTGGTCTCTGGCTCTGCGGCGCGGCCAGGAACAATGGGCCCGCTAATGGCTCGCCGCGCCCGGCCCTGAGCCCGGTGGCAGCTGGGGGACTTTCCCGGGGTAATTAACGGACTAATTAAGGCCTCACTCCTCTGGTCTCCAGTGCAAAGGAAGCTCGCCAACCTCCGGAGTGGGAGAGCGGGGGGAGAGCCAATCAGAGCCCGGCGGCGTGTGGGAGGCTCCGCAGGGTGAGGCGGCCTCTCTTCCTCCCAGAGAGTTACTCCTCCTCTTCCCCCTCTTCTTTCTTTCTGCTTTCCGTTTGTTCCGGGTTTTTTTTGCTTTTCTTCCTCTCCTTGAAATGACTTGGTGTGAGTATTTCCATGGGAAATGTCATCCCCCTTAATGAATGAAGAGTAGGAAATGTAGGTTTTGAGTGTGTGTAAGTGCCCGTCGGTATGTGTGTGTGTGTGTGTGTGTGTGTGTGTGTGTGTGTGTGTGTGTGTGTGTGTGTGTGTGTGTGTGTGTGTGTGTGTTTGTGTTTGTCCCATGACCAACAGATATGTGATGTTTCCCCTGTAAGCTGAACTCCCAGGCTCCTGGTGTGAACGCTGTGTCACCTTCAAAGGCAGCATTTTCCTCGCCGTGCACACACGCACACACGCACACACACACACACACACATTCTCCTCGCCTCAATGTGCCTCGACCATCATATCAGGGTACTCAAACAGGACGGACCCGTCTGATACACACACACACACACACACACACACACACACACCAACACACACAAACACACAAATAAACTTTGCTGAAGCCTTAACCTTGTTATTCACCTTTAGTGACACTAGTTTTCCCAAAGTCCCTTCCTTTACTCTCACTCCTCCTTTTATGGAGCCATGACAGTTCAGACCGACCTTTTAAGCTACACTGAGCAGATGAAAGCAGTTAGGGCAGCATAGGTCCCACAGTTACCTTGACGGTCAAGAGTTTTACATTTTAACACTCAAACCAAATTGAAACACTTGACATTCATTTTTCCTCTTAAAATGTCAGGAGACACCCGCGCACAATGAACACGGAATGCCTTTTGCACCTAATTGACCTCGATTGCGATTTGTTTTCCTTTTGTTTCTTTTTCTCATTCTTCTCTCTGGAAACCCTTTGAGAGTCGCTCTGGAGTGTCTGGCGGCATTTGGAAGCCAATTAGGGGGGAGCATGCTCTGCTCTCTGGGTGCAGGGAGGAGTTATTTTTTTTAAGTTATCCTCCGGGGGGTGGTCTCTCACGCTTCTTCAAAGAGGGGCCTCCCCGCTGCTCCTCCCCCCCCCCCCCCCCCCCCCCCCCCCTCTCCTCCCCCGTCGCCAAGGTGGAGTTGCCCGAACAAAGCGTCGTCGAAAATACTCCGCCGCTCTGTTTACCTGGGCTAATTGGGAGCGTTTGGCAGTCGATGGGTGAGACGGTCTGAAACAGCGGAGCTCTACCTCAGCACTGACATGGATGCAGTATAGGGATACTTTTCAACTTAACAATTCATTAATATATACAGTGTCTGACCAACATACTGTGTATATATATATATATATACTGTACATACTTTAATATGTGTTCCCTCTTCTGGCCCATGTTGATAGAACAGATCGGTTGGTGATGATTGGTTAAGCGGTGCCGTGCCTATAGTTAACACCATGTCTGTAAGCGTCCTGGTTCATGCTGTATGAGGACTGGACTATGAGCCCTTCCTATGGGTAAGCGTGGCTACCTTAGGCGTGGCGCAGTGGAGACGAAGTTACCTCACCTTCCTCTGCAAATTCTGATGGCCCAGTCGGTGCATTCATCGTAAAACCTTAGCACACACACACGCACACGCACACGCACACGCACACACACACACACACACACACGCACACACACACACACACGCACACGCTCTCTTCTGGATTCCACTCCTATTGTGTCAGAAGCCGTCCTCCTCCCGCCCGTCGTCCTAATCCGCTGTCTCACGCCGCCGCTGATGAATTCATTCAACCAAGGGAGAACTGCCTCCTGGCACACACACCCCTCACCCCCTCACCCTCGCCCCTCACCCCCTCATCCTCGCTCTTCGCCCCCTCACCCTCGCCCCTCACCGCCTCACCCTCGCCCCTCACCCCCTCACCCTCGCCCCCTCACCCTCGCCCCTCACCCCCTCACCCTCGCCCCTCACCCCCTCACCCTCGTCCCTCACCCCCTCACCCTCGCCCCCTCATCCTCGCTCTTCGCCCCCTCACCCTCGCCCCCTCACCCTCGCCCCTCACCCTCGCCCCCTCACCCTCGCCCCTCACCCTCGCCCCCTCACCCCTCACCCCCTCATCCCCTCCCCTCACCCCCGCCCTCAATCTCTCCCTCTAGATTAATGACTTGTTGATTGAATAATCATTCTGCTTTAAGGAATCATTGGAATGCGTTCAGCTTCTTTGCCAGACGAAAATTTGATTTAGTTCAAAGATGACAGGAGATGGCCGCGTTGTGGATTTGTTTATTTTTACGTCGTATTAGTAATTGATTCATATTAGTCATGCTGATTTGCTGTTATGGATCTTCAACTGTGAAATATAAGCAAGTTATGAGGAAGTTGCTCGTGGCTTTTAGGCATATTGCCATATCTGCGCAATTAGATAAGAAGGGCTGCTCCTCTCCTCTATCTCCTCTCCTCTCCTCTCCTCTCCTCTCCTCTCCTCTCCTCTCCTCTCCTCTCCTCTCGTAATGGGGCCTAGACTTCGGCTAGGTTAACAGGGGAGTACCCAGATGGGCACTGCCAGCCCTGGGGACATTAGGCTGTGCCGTGGGGCCGCTCACCGCCTGCCGCAGAGGGCCAGGGGAGCAGAGCAATCAGTGGAGAGACGGGCGTAGAGGTCCCCAGGGGAGAGCAGCCAAGGCAGGGAGCGGGCCCCAATAATACACCCTGATTAGACTCCCAACTGGCGCTTTATGTTGGATAGGGATAATCAGTGTGTGTGTGTGTGTGTGCGTGTGTGTGTGTTTGTGTGTTATGGGCATCAGAGATGACAGACAGAGAGGAACAGAGCTTGAAAAGATGAACTAGCAGGTGTTTGGAGACAGGTGCTCTCTGCCCAGTTGGTTTCCAATGGGCTCTTGTTGGAGGCTAGACACACACACACACACACACACACACACACACACACACACACACACACACACACACGCACACAGAAGGAGTTCATGATGGTGTTGATGGATTCGAGTTTTCAATTGAAACCACAGTTAGTTTAATTCACAGCCTCTCATCATTGGTCTCCTTCAAATGACTGACTAGATGACAGCAGTTTTTCTCGGTAGTGTGTCTTCCTCTTGATCCCAACGTTTTTCCACGGTGCTTTTCCGATTTTCCTTCAAGATACACCCGATATCATTCTGTCCCATGTCGGAATAAAGCCGCATGCCATCGTTCATTAATCTCCATAGCAACGTGATCCGTTGGCTCTCAGACTAGAAGCTAGTCTGGAGGGAGTGTCTTTCCAAAGGTTTGATGCTGTGGGATTTAAAATGGGAGTTTTGTTTGACACTCCCTAAGGAATACGTCTCCAAAGGATCAACCCTCAGAATCTCCTTCTCAATGTCTTTACCTTGCCCCCCCCCCCCCCCCACCCCTGATATCTATCACAATTATTATCCAAAATATGACGGAGGCCTATTTGTTGTTTCAATCATCTCGTTAGGTGTTGGGATTTCATTAGGCGGGAGATTAATTGTTATTGTGCGTGGAGATATTTTCCCTGGGGGATTCATTGTTATTGTGCGTGGAGATATTTTCCCTGGGCGATTGCCCGCCTCTTCAATGAAGACCTGTGTTCTGTTGCATAATAGTCGTCCAGACACACACTGGACACACACTGGAAAGTTGGAAATATGTACACCAGTTATTTCAATAAATATGCAATCATTTGGGGTCTAGGTAATATAATATGAATACATAATACACTTTATTTATAGAGCACCTTTCAAAAACAATGTTACATGGTGCCTTTTAGATAAGAATCCCCCACCCCTCTCTCGTTTACAACTCACAGGCAGCAAATGGAGTATTCACACACACACACACACACACACACACACACACACACACACACACACACACACACACACACACACACACACGCACACACACATGCACTGATAGCAATAGTAAAACACATCAAACAGAAAGCATGCACGCACAGTCCTGGTAGTGTGCGTGTGTCTGGGGTCTATGTGTGTGTGTGTGTGTGTGTGTGTGTGTGTGTTTATGTGTGTGTGTGTGTGTGTGTGTGTGGTGGGCCTTTGTTCATAAATCCTCTAGCTGACACGCTGAGGGTCTTCCCGGGCCTATCTCTTGACCCCCCCCGTCAGTCGGGGGCACGGCGGGGGGGCACGGTGCGAGTGGGAGGGCCTCGGAGCTCCACACTGAACCATCAATAAAGTCCACTTCCCCATAATGAGCTCCATCACCCGGGTCGGTCCAACACTGGATTTCCATCACAGCCTATTATAGAATTACAACGTGCTTGATGCTCTCTGTGTATGTGTTATGTATGTGTGTGCGTGCGTGTGTGTGTGTGGTATGTGTGTGTGTGTGTGTGTGTGTGTGTGTGTGTGTGTGTGTGTGTGTGTGTGTGTGTTATGTGTATGTGTGTGTGTTATGTGTGTGGTGATTCTCGCTGATTGGCCTCTTGTCGCCGATATTGACGGTTGCCGGGTTCTGTGATTGGTGCTATAGATAATCGTTTTGGTCCATGCAGGTTAATGGCGTCGTTTGACCCGTGTCACAAAGCCCTTGTTCAGTGACGAGTCTGTGCTGGAGAGATTTGCATCCCGTAAAGCCGGGGGTAATTTCCTGTGCTTTGTGTAAAGTGAGCGATTTGGACTCTCACGTCGCGGTGGCCCTGCGAGGACTGGGTCTGTCGCCGAGGTGAAATGATTCCCTGGCGTGGGGAATTACAGGCGTTTTCACGAGTGAGGAGAGATTTGAGTAGCATGAAAAAACTGGGGGGAAAAATCAAGAAAGAAAAAAGAATTTACTCAAGGAGGAAATTGCTACGGCACCAATGGGAAGAACTTGAGAATTTGGGAAAGAACCAACTAATTAATATATGTTTACTTTTTAAAAAGTAAAATAATTTTCATGTTCAAAAACTTAAAATGTACCAAGATGTATTAATCAAAACTTTATTTATTAATTCAAAGTAGTAAAGTGGTAGTATAAGTATAAACAGAATCTCCCCCCCCCCCCCCCCCCAAAAAAAAAGTTTATTGTATTTCATTGCTGCCATCATAGAGAACTTATGAATTTGTTCCCCCTATAACATCTCTGATTCACTGAGGAAGACAATTCTTTCTATACATCTGTACCAGTGTGTCACTTTGATCCACAATCCTGATCTGATGTCAGAGAGACAGACAGAAAGAGACACAGAGCGAGACACAGAGCTAGAGAGAGAGAGAGAGAGAGAGAGAGAGAGAGAGAGAGAGAGAGAGAGAGACAGAGAGAGACAGAGAGAGACAGAGAGAGAGAGAGAGAGAGAGAGAGAGACAGAGAGAGAGAGAGAGAGAGACAGAGAGAGAGGGGGAGGAAGTTGGGGAGGAAGTTGGGGAGGGAGAGGGGCAACATGGCGGCGGTAATGCTACAGGCAGGAGTGTGTAATGAAGTCGGCAGACGGTGGATTATCGCCGTTAGCCAACGCTAATGGATCACCTTCAAGTCGGAGCAGCCGAGGATCAGACCTTCACCTCTGCGCCTCTCATTAGTTTCCTAATAGGCCTTCAAGACACCGTTTAATACCCCTTAATATCCTCCTGGAACAGGGTGTCACGGCTCCACGTAAAGCATGGCGCTTTTCTACCCTCAACCCCATCTCCGTTTTCGACCATCCCCAATATAAAACGTATCATCTTGTCACGGTTTTCATACTGTGCTATTATTAAATTGGCCCTGGACACTTTCTAATCTGTGGTTATTAAACGGTTACCCTCTTTTGATACTTTCCGATGACTTGATGGTCCTTTGTTTTTCCCTCAGCGTGTCTCTCTCCATGCTACATTGTGTTGCTAATGCTAATACCCCCCCCCCCCACCACCACCACCACCACCACCACCACTACCACCACCACCACACACACACACAGAACTGACTCTCTGTGAGGTTCAGAAATCTGATTTAGCTGCCTCCTCTAGACCGGTTCAGCTGCGCGGAGCTGACAGGGAGCGTTTGATCGATGGGTCAGGCATCCCCGGTCAAGCGGTGCGTTCCTGGTTTGAGTTCAGATGAGTGTGCTCGTCGTCAGAGAGAGCTGGAGAGGTAGACAAGGGGAGAAACAGTAGGGGAGATAAATAGAGTGTGTGTGTGTGTGTGTGTGTGTGTGTGTGTGTGTGTGTGTGTGTGTGTGTGTGTGTGTGTGTGTGTGTGTGTGCGGGGGTGGGTGGGTGGGTGGGTGGGTGTGTGGATGGGATGGGTGCAATTCTCTATATTTGTACAGAAATACAGTCTTCAGGTTGTGTACGGCCTGGCACGGCGCCAGGATTGTTTCTCTCCCGGGGCTAAAGGGGAGTTTGACCAATACACAGGGTGCTAAGAAAATAATGTTTGATAAAATAGCTATATACAATACCGAAATGCTTGAGGGGGCTCAACTGGGGCTGCGCACATTAGCTATAGCCCCCCCTAGCCCCGGTGTAGCGCCGTGCCTGTGTACAGCATTCAGGTTAATGCACCTGAGGTAGATTTGTTTAAAATCATGAGGTCCCTTCGCTAGCCCAGCTAGCTGCTAATAGCTAACTGAAAAGTTCTGATGAACTGTTCCCTTACCCAGCAAGTGAAAGACTTGGAGTGTAAAGTGATAATCACTAAAACGTCATCTTCCCCTTGTTCCTCCAGGCACCATCGTCATGACGATGACGGCGCTGGACGCTGATGACCCCTCCACGGATAATGCGGTGTTGCGGTACACCATCGTCAGACAGTCACCAGACAAGCCCTCGCCAAACATGTTCTCCATCGACCCGGAGAAGGGCGACATCCTCACCTCCATCTCCGCCACGGATCTGGACAGAGAGGTATGTGCACACTCTGTGTGTGTGTGTGTGTGTGTGTGTGTGTGTGTGTGTGTGTGTGTGTGTGTGTGTGTGTGTGTGGTAGTGTGTGTGTGTGTGTGTGTGTGTGCGCACTAAACTTGGATTTCACTGGAGTTGGCAAGTTGATTTGGGGTGAAATGCCTTGTTGTGTGTGTAAGTGTATGCGTGTGTGTTTGTGGTAGTGTGTGTGTGGTAATATGTGTGGTAGTGTGTGTGTATGTGTGATAGTTTGTGTCTGGTAGTGTGTGTGTGCGTGGTAGTGTGTGTGCCTACGTGTGTATGAGTTTACCTCTCTGATCCCTGGCTCATTCTCGGCTTGGTGTTAACAGGCCTTCTCATGCAGTGCTTTACATTGATATGTTTTTTTTTTTTTGTGGTGTGTGTGTGTGTGTGTGTGTGTGTGTGTGTGTGTGTGTGTGTGTGTGTGTGTGTGTGTGTGTCTGCGTTTGTGTGTGTGTGTGTGTGTGGCAGGAGGCTTCTCTTGCGTGTTAAGGCCCAGGTTGGTATTTGTCCTGGGTCTGCCGCCGAGTGCGTGCCTGGAGCGTTAACAAGCGCCTCTTAAACTCCTAACGAACGGTTGCAAAAAGAGGAACTCCTCGCATCCCTCCTCCCCTTCTCCTCCTCTCTCCTCCCCCCTCTTCCTCCCTCCCCTCCTCCTCCTCTACCTCCCCTCCCCTCCTCCCCCAGCGAGACAAGGGGATGATTGCTTTTGCAGCAGGGTGACAAATTCCGTAACATCGATTGGGCTCGCCAGCGGAGGAGGAATATGACCCGTTGTGAGACACGTGCAGGGGGCTTTAATTGAGGTGATTCACACTCTCCCTGACAGTGTCCAACAAGGGGCGCCTCCAAACTCCCTCAGCTGGAACTGTCAAAAATCACCACGGCTACACGCAGCCCTCCCGCCCGCCCGCCCGCCCGCCCGCCCGCCCGCCCGCCCGCCCAGCCTGTCGGCTAATCGATGCTTTAATTGATAATAAGTCCGCTGGCGGGCTGTCCGCGAGTCGGTAAACTTTGGGTAGGGCCTGGGCTGTGTTTTTCCATCGTGGGTAGGCTAACTGCACGGGGAGCGCACGGCGTGCTGTGCTGGCCCGTGGCCGTCGACAGGTTCCAAACGGCGGCGATTAAAAGAGAACCCGAGTGCAGCGATGTTCAGTTTGAGAACGAGAGTTCTCTGTGCCCCCTCCTCAGGTGGTATTTCCGTCGGTGTTAAAGCAACACCAGGTAGCATAACTATCCTTTCATGATATTTAACGTGCCGTTGGAGTGCGGCTCTAGTTTTTCCGTTATCACTTTCTACATCTCGGATTCAGCACCCCTCGTTTGTTGGAGCTGTAATGGTTTGGGCGTCTCCTCCCGTCGGTGTGAGATCAGTGATGTAACGTCACGTTCTGTTGTTGTCTTTGACACACCTGTGAGAAAACTGGCAACGTGGGATTATCTCGTGTTCTGGTGTCAGGTGTTATTTTGACATTTCTTTTTTTGTATTTTTTGTATTTTTTTAGATTGTAGAAATGATTATTTAGTGTTTGGAACATTTTGAGTTGCTTTGAGGTTAAAACAAATGATACAAAGAATGGCTGTTTGCTGAAGGGGCCTTGACTTGGTTGAAACTATACCTTGTCTCGACCGCAATGTCTAAGGGATAGCGCCTGTCCTTTAGGGCAACAGATCCCCTGCTTTTAAACCTGGCTATCTCCCTATCTAGTACAACACCTCGAGTTCACATCATGTATGCGTCAACAAACAGCTTACGAAAACCAGGATTGGATCTCAGACACACCTCAGCAAAAACAGAGAAGGAATTGTTCGTAACCTCATACTGTCTTTGTGAGTCTTCTTTTATAAACACAGTTTTAGTTTTCCTGTTGTGTTGTTTTTTGATAAACGTTGTATTGTTGTGTAAAGCAATACAAAACAAACAAAGCAACAGTGTAGCCAGCAGGCAGGTGAAGGCTGAGAGCTCCCTTTACGTGCAACAGCCTTTAGAGGGTCTATAAGGAGTCAGAGGGTCTATAAGGAGAGAGGGACTATAAGGAGTCAGAGGGTCTATAAGGAGTCAAAGGGTCTATGAGGAGTCAGAGGGTCTATAAGGAGTCAAAGGGACTATAAGGAGTCAGAGGGTCTATAAGGAGTCCGAGGGTCTATAAGGAGTCCGAGGGTCTATAAGGAGATAGGGACTATAAGGAGTAAGGGGTTCTATAAGGAGTCAGAGGGTCTATAAGGAGTCAGAGGGTCTATAAGGAGAGAGGGGCTATATGGAATCAGAGGTTCTATAAGGAGTCAGAGGGTCTATAAGGAGAAAGGGGCTATAAGTAGTCAGGGGGTCTATAAGGAGTGAGAGGGTCTATAAGGAGAAAGGGGCTATAAGTAGTCAGAGGGTCTATAAGGAGAGAGGGACTATAAGGAGTAAGGGGTTCTATAAGGAGTCAGAGGGTCTATAAGGAGTCAGAGGGTCTATAAGGAGTCAAAGGGTCTCTGAGGAGAGAGGGACTATAAGGAGTAAGGGGTTCTATAAGGAGTCAGAGGGTCTATAAGGAGTCGGAGGGTCTATAAGGGGTCAGAGGGTCTCTAAGGAGAGAGGGACTATAAGGAGTCAGGGGTTCTATAAGGAGTCAGAGGGTCTATAAGGAGTCAGGTGGCCGGGGTTGAACTCCTGGCACTCCAGCACATTTTCATAAGTGTGGCTCCTCCGTGAGAGTCACATCTGTCTGCCGAGGCAAACTACTTCTCTCAGGGTTAGGGTGCGATTATGTATGGGAGCAAAGATTTTGAATGTGTGTGTGTGTGTGTGTGTGTACAGTCAATCTTCGTGTATGTGAGTTTGTGTGTTTGTGTGCACTCTTGCGTATACACTCTGTCCTTGCTTGTGTGTGTGTGTGTGTGTATGTGTGTGTGTCTGTGTGAGTTAAAGCCTGGTCCATCAGTCAGGTTCCTCTCTAAGTGTCCTTAGATAGACGGCTGGGCCCCCCCCCCCCGAGGAGGCAGGCAGGCAATCCGGAGAAAATTGGAAAATCCATTTTGTCACATTGAAAATCAAGTTGATTTTGCCTCCACTGGCTTCTCCCAGGCGTAAAATCCCATCTTGATATGCACATTTCTTTCCTACCTCAGAACCCCCTCCCCCCCCCCCCCCCCCCCCCCTCCTCCCCAACCCCACCCAACTTTATCTGTCTTTCTCCTCCTCCCAAATTCCGGGCTGCCACGTTTTATATTTTATATTTTTCTTTCCCTCAGCGATGAATGGCCAACTGTAATTTTTGACAGCTAATGTTGTTTCCGCCACGGCAGTCCTTTTCATGGAGCCATGGAGAAAGAGACCGGGGGGGGGGGGGGGGGGGGGGGGGCGGGGGGGGGCGGCTGTTTCTTTGTCGTCTATAGAGCGGAACACACACTCAGTGATCAGATCTCACTCAATCCCGGCAAGCCTGGTCCGATCGTCAAGCTCCCCCGGCAGCCCCCCAACCCCCCCCCTCCCCCAACCACCCCCCCTCCCCCAACCACCCCCCCCCCCCCACACCCCCCCCACCGCTACCAGCACCGCCATCCTTATCATGCTCCACACAGAGATGGCCGATACGTTTTAAAAGCAGCGTGCTCATTTTGATGTGTCTTTTATCCCTGGCTCTCTGCGCGTGTGTGTGTATGTGTGTGTGTGTGTGTGTGTGTGTGTGTGTGTGTGTGTGTGTGTGTGTGTGTGTGTGTGTGTGTGTGTGTGTGTTGGACCGTGGCACAGCATATGTTGGTATGATTAGGGCTGCACAGAGAGGGCAGGTATGATGCCTTGACAAGTACAATGTGTGGGATTTACTGGCTGTCTGTCAGAGCGATGAGCATGAATTATGGTGTGTGTGTGTGTGTGTGTGTGTGTGTGTGTGTGTGTGTGTGTGTGTGTGTGTGTGTGTGTGTGTGTGTGTGTGTGTGTCAGTCTTTGCTGGCAGAGTGATTAATGTTCTTCAAAGTTAAATGCCGTCACGGACCGCCTGCTTTCGTCACGACTCACCTCTTACCTGAGAAGGAGGGAGAGGAGGAGGAGGAGGAGGAGGAGGAGGAAGAGGAGCATTAGTGGAGACGGTAGCAGGAGGAGGAGGAAGAGGACAAGGAGGAGAATAAGGAGAGGAGGAGAAGGAGGAGGAGGAGGAGGAGGAAGAGGAGCATTAGTGGAGACGGTAGCAGGAGGAGGAGGAAGAGGACAAGGAGGAGAATAAGGAGAGGAGGAGGAGTAAGAGAGACGGGAGTAGGAGGAGGAGGAGGAAGCGGAAGAGGAGGAAGAGGAACATGAGGAGAATAAGGGAAGGAGCAGGAAGGGCAGGATGAGGAGGAGGAGGATGGGGAAGGAAGAGGAAGAGGGGGAGGAGGAGGAGGTGCAGTCCAGCTGGAAGCGGTGTTCTGACCCGCTGACCGTGGATCTTCCGGGTGTTTTCGAGGTCGACCCCCGGGCCAGGTCTCAGCAGAATTACACTGATCTTAACCCTAACCCTAACCCAGGTCTCAGCAGAATTACACTGATCTTAGCCCTAACCCTAACCCAGGTCTCAGCAGAATTACACTGATCTTAGCCCTAACCCTAACCCAGGTCTCAGCAGAATTACACTGATCTTAACCCTAAGACACCCTAACCCTAACCCAGGTCTCAGCAGAATTACACTGATCTTAAAACACCACCAGACATCCCATAATAATTAAGCGTGCACACTGTTTTTTTATTTTCCTGCCAGTCGTGCGCCTCTCAGTTTGCCGTGTGCCTGTGAATCCCTCTCTCCCTCTCTCTCTCTTTCTCTCTCTCCCTCCCTCTCTCTTTCGCTCTCTCTCTCTCTCTCTCTCTCTCTCTCTCTCTCTCTCTCTCTCTCTCTCTCTCTCTCTCTCTCTCTCTCTCCCTCTCTCTCTCCCTCCCTCTCTCTATATTCCGCTCAAGTCTCCACTCCTCTCATTAAACACTCCGATTCCCATGGAGGCACAACGAGAGGTCGGCTGGAGGTCGGCGGGCAGAGGTGCATGCTGGGTACTTTTCTCCCGCCACTCCGTGCTTGATGCGCGCGTCGGCTCTGTGATTGACAGAGCAGAACACCATGCTTTTTTTTTAATAGGACCCTGGGGGGCGTTTAATTCGGGGACGGCGGGGGGTGGGCGGTGGGCGGGGTGAGCCAGGGCACGTCTAGGTTTTTTAAATGTTTCTTTAACAGGGAGCTCCGGTAAGGTGATGACGACCAGATGTAACATGGATCAAAAAGAGAAGTTAGACATCAAGGGGCTACTTATACTTGGCCACTCCACGGTGTTTGTCAAACGGGGATTATTCTGCGTCCCCTGGGAATAGACGTGTGTCTGGTTTGCTCTCCTTTTGTTGTGGATTTGCAGATTTCCATTCCACCTCCGATGGGTGAGCTAGAGAGACTGTTCCGGAGTGTTCCGGTTCACCGATCCACCGACAGTGACGTTCACTTTAGATAGTTGGGTTCTGTTTGAAATATGCCACCTGTGTGTGTGTGTGTGTGTGTGGACGGTGGGCCAGTGTGTGTGTGTGTGTGTGTGTGTGTATATGTGTGTGTGTGTGTGTGTGTGTCCGGCCATACTCCCAGATGGTCCGTCTCTAACCAGTGTGGACAGACTGTTAATGGCCTGGTGGCTTCCTGCCTTTCTAATGCCCCCTAGCCAATCTGGGAGCTGTCATTGCGAGCGGCAGCCAATCGATGTGGCCGACCACCCCTCTCTGCCCGCCTTCCCTGCAGGTGAATGGCATGGAGGCACAATGGAGGCCTTTTAATCAATGTGCCTTACCAAAGGGCACGCGAGGAGGAGAGGCAGGCCGGTGCTCTCTTACAAGCTTCCTATAATTAGACTGACCCCTGGACACCTTGCCTGACTGCGGTGTGTGTGAATGTGTGTGTATGTGAGTTTGTATGTGTGTGTGTGTGTGTGTGTGTGTGTGTGTGTGTGAGAGTTTCTGTGTGTGTGTGTGTGTGTGTGTGTGCACGTGCGTGCGTGCCTGCGTGCGTGCGTGCTCTTGGCTGTCCACAGGGTGTGACTGGTCTTTTACTTCGGTGTTTTGGGCGCTCGTTAAAGTCTCGGCTGTGGCATTCCGCTAACATAATACGCCTTAACAATCCGAGTGGGTGAAAGTTTGTGAGCAGCCCCGCGTCCTGCCCAACGCTAGGCTCTGCGGCTGGCAGCGGTGACGTAGCGCCAACGTGACGCTAATGTCTCCCGGGTTCCGTCAGGCTGGTTAACCATCGTTACTCTTGAGCATGCCTGTGAGAATCTTCGTTAACCTGACTGTTTTCTCTTTTTTTTTCTCTCTCTCTTTTTTTGTTGGGATGGGTGGCGGGAGTTGTGTGTGTGTGGGAGGGTGTCCTAGAATAATCTTACAAAATATTGAAGAATACATGGATAGATAGGGAGATATGGATTTCCATTTAGCCAAGTATACAGTTCTACTGATTCCAGTGGCTTTGTTGTCATCCTTGTTTGCCTGTTAGACAAAGACAGCTTCATCACGAATCGACTGAGAGGTGTTGGAGCGCGTTGCCCTTGACAACACGACGTCAGCCATCTTGGATGGACGCCCTAGACAAAATGGTTGTCGTTCTGTCGTCGTTGCATTGATTCTGGCACAATTAACACTTGTTATTATACTCACTGTATCACTCCTCACGTCCAAACTATAGTGCCCAGATTGGCAGTTTGTAATGAGCGATGGCCGTGTTTCTAAATTACCCGGGTGTTTTTTTTCCTTTCTTTCTTTTTTCTTTCTGTTTTTTTCCTTGCCGTGCACGGGATGTCAGTTTTGCGGATGGCCGTGACGCCGTTGATGGCGGGTTACCGTGGGGACGGCCGACTGGTTTACAGTAAGGGTTTATTTCTCCTTGCTGATGGGGGCGGCTGTGAGAGGTGACAGATGACCACCCTGTGCTTGGCACTTCCAGAACACCAAACCCATTTAGTTCCTCTCTAGTTCCTCAAACCCATTTAGTTCCTCTCTCTGCGTCTTTCCTTCACCCGTTTCTCTTCCTCCCCTGACTCCCCCACCTCTCCATCCTTCATCTCTCTCTCTATCGCTCTCTCTCTCTCTCTCTCTCTCTCTCTCTCTCTCTCTCTCTCTCTCTCTCTCTCTCTCTCTCTCTCTCTCTCCGTCTCCCTCTCTCTTTATCTCTCTCTCTCTCTCTCTCTCTCTCTCTCTCTCTCTCTCTCTCTCTCTCTCTCTCTCTCTCTCTCTCTCTCTCTTTGTCTCTCTCTATCTCTCGCCACCCCCCCCTCTCTCTCTCTCTCTCTCTCTCTCTCTCTCTCTCTCTCTCTCTCTCTCTCTCTCTGTCTCTCCCCGCCTTTCTATCAGCGCTCCACAATGCACATCCAATTACCTCTGGGTCATAGCGAAGGCAATGATTCCGGGTGCCATTCACCCCCGCGCCTCTAAACAGCCTTTCAAACGACAGCTTGTGCTGCCGCCGCCGCCGCCCCTCAGGCCCCTCAGGCCCCTTCGCCTCTCCCGCTCCCACGTTGTCCTCAAAACATTTTCCAGGGGCTCTGCCACTTAATCTGATGCCGCAGACATAATTGAATGTCAGTCGCTACATAAAGATGCTTCCCTTTTCCTTCAATTAGCGTCCCGTGGCCGGTCGCGCCGTGGCGCCACCGGTCGCCGCGGAGACGGAGTGGACGGGAAAAATATTTACTCCTGGCAGGTACGACGGTTAGAGAGTGATTACGTTATGCCATCTATATGCAAATAAAAGCAAGGGGCGAGCGTCTGTCCATTGATTAGATTTCATTATTGTGAATCTGATTTGCTCTTGAGTTTATTTTTTTATTACGAAGTGCCTTTCAGTACCTTATTATGAT
The DNA here is from genome assembly GCA_017639675.1 of Aplochiton taeniatus. NCBI lineage: Eukaryota > Metazoa > Chordata > Actinopteri > Galaxiiformes > Galaxiidae > Aplochiton > Aplochiton taeniatus. The sequence continues at coordinate 4,284,951 of CM030190.1, forward strand.
GCCGGGGATAGGACCCTCTTTCAGCCTCAACCCTTTTAAAGCTCCTGGAACTCTCCGGTCCCTGTTACTTCCTATCAACATGTTGTCTTCATTTGATCAGTGTCAGTCGCAATGCACTGGTTTTAAACAGTAAATATACCGAGCCTTAAAGCCCAACCCTTTTTTTCCAGCACGTGTAAATTGCAGCTAAGGTAAAGCATTTTGTAAATACAGAACATTTTATTTGAAATATAACATATACAGTACCAGTCAAAAGTTTGGACAGACTTTCCCATTCATTTGAATCATAAAATGTGTCAAAATGTTTGACTGGTACTGTATAATATTGGTAAATGTTTTGGTTTGATGGATATGTCCTGGCCATTTTGAGGAAACAACAAGAGATGAAGTTAATGATCAAGAGACAAGAAAACAAGAGATGTAACTAGTACTGTAACTGTAGGATGGGTCTAAGTAGATGTAGATGTGATACTGTAGGATGGGTCTAAGTAGAGACAGATGTGATACTGTAGGATGGTCTAAGTTGAGACAGACGTGATACTGTAGGATGGGTCTAAGTAGAGGTAGATGTGATACTGTAGGATGGGTCTAAGTAGAGGTAGATGTGATACTGTAGGATGGGTCTAAGTAGAGACAGATGTGATACTGTAGGATGGGTCGAAGTAGAGGTAGATGTGATACTGTAGGATGGGTCTAAGTAGAGACAGATGTGATACTGTAGGATGGGTCTAAGTAGAGAAGGATGTGATACTGTTGGATGGGTCTAAGGGTTAGGGTTAGGGACTACAGATGTGATACTGTAGGATGGGTCTAAGTAGAGGTAGATGTGATACTGTAGGATGGGTCTAAGTAGAGACAGATGTGATACTGTAGGATGGGTCTAAGTAGAGACAGATGTGATACTGTAGGATGGTCTAAGTAGAGACACGTGATACTGTAGGATGGGTCTAAGTAGAGGTAGATGTGATACTGTAGGATGGGTCTAAGTAGAGACAGATGTGATACTGTAGGATGGGTCTAAGTAGAGAAGGATGTGATACTGTTGGATGGGTCTAAGGGTTAGGGTTAGGGACTACAGATGTGATACTGTAGGATGGGTCTAAGTAGAGGTAGATGTGATACTGTAGGATGGTCTAAGTAGAGACAGATGTGATACTGTTGGATGGTCTAAGTAGAGACAGATGTGATACTGTAGGATGGTCTAAGTAGAGGTAGATGTGGTGACACTGGTGACACTGAGACTTGTACTAGTCAGTGAGTGACTTAAGTACGCCTGCTCGAGGGCTATCTTAAGTGTGCCTGTGATTGTTGTTAGCGAACGGGGTTAGCCAAGCCCCCGGCCAAGTAGGCCCATTGTCACCAGAACAAAGGAGGTAGAGTGGAGACACTTTTCAGACCACCATGAAGTAAAGCTTACTCTCCCTCCCTCTCACTCTCCCTCCCTCTCTCTCTTCATTTGTCTTCATCTCCTGCCCTCCCTCATTTCTCTCTCTCTCTCTCTCTCTCTCTCTCTCTCTCTCTCTCTCTCTCTCTCTCTCTCTCTCTCTCTCTCTCTCTCTCTCTCTCTCTCTACCTCCCTCTCACTCTCTTTCCCTTCTCGATCACGCCTCTGTCCAGTTGCATTAGTGAGGAAATGAGATTCCCCCTAATTAATTAGATCTCCGAGTGCTAAAGATGAAGATTACATCCCAATGAAGGTTAGGCATGTCAATCACCTGCTTCCTCGCGAGCTTGGGATAGATTGCACCCCCCCACCTCCACTCCACCCCCACCCTTGGGGGCTTTATTTTAAAAAGTGTGGGTGTGTTAATGTTCTTTTTTCAGGTTTTAATTGAGTCTCACACAGACTGTTTGATTCAGTGAGTATGAGGGACGAGACGTTACCGTGGGGATGAGAACATTGTTTTGAGTGTGTGTGTGTGTGTGTGTGTGTGTGCGTGCGTGCGTGCGTGCGTGCGTGCGCGTGCGTGCGTGTGTGTGTGTGTGTTGGTTTTCGTTGGGAAAGCTGACACACTGGTACGGGGAGAACAGAGGGGATATCAAATGGAGGGTTCGAAGGCAGAGGAACAGGGATGTGGTTGTTTAGACATCGCGGCTTTGAAACGGAGTGTCACATCGTTAAAATGCTGGAATCGCTGTCAAAGATTCTCGCTTTATTGTTGATATGTACCACCCAGAATAGTGCAGTCCATTTGAATGATCATCCAACAAATATATTTAGCATTTTCTAATATATATATATATATATATATATATATATATATATATATATATATATATATATATATATCATTTAAATATATCTTGATTGGGATTAGCTGACAAAACTGTTGGTGTAGAGGAAACATTTTTATTTTAGTTTTTTTTGTTGCTGCGCTCTAGGACAAAGTAAAGTGAAGTGGCCCCCCCAAGGTTATGGAAAGACCTTCCACACTTACCTTAATAAGGACCGGCTGAATTAAATATGTCCCTCTAAAGCTAATGATACTACACTAGACCTGGTGATAGTGGTGGCCCAGTGGGGTTCCATTGTACAGCACCTTGTAACTGTGGTTTTGAAAGCCACTTTATAAATAATTTTTACTTACTAGCTTACTTACTAGGACTGCTTCCTGGTGACCAAAAGATCATAAGTTCAAATCCCACCTGGGAAGTGTGCCTCTCCAGGCACTTAACCCTGAGTTGCTCCATGGGAGAATCTCCCTATAATCCCATTGTAAGTTGCTTTGGATAAAAGCGTCTGCTAAGTGACAAAATAAATGAGTTTCCCCATTTATGAAAACAGTCAATCTCTTCTCGGTTGTCCATGCGACTGGCAGCCTGGGTAAAAAATTGATTTATCTCCAACTGCAGCTCTGCTCTATGTGTGAATGTGGGCTTATATCGTATGTATAGGAGTCAATGTGGGGTGAAGATGAATTCGGATTGAATTAAGTAAGATCTGTCTGTGCAGTGTAGTTGACGGAGCTGTTGGTTTCTCATTTTCTCTTGATTTCATCATTCATATACACTATGAACACTATGTGATATGCTGTTAAATAGGGTTTGGGGTTTTGTTGTTTTACACTTGTTGATCATTTCCACAATTTTAGAACTGAATGGACAATTCCTAAAATGCACCTGTTACTGAACGCAGTATTTGTAGTGGGCACTGCTGAATCCAGCCTAACTTTACGGGGGTTCATTTAACGAGTCTAAGTTATGAGTGCAGGCCAGTTCACCCACAAAGACATCATGTGCCCCAAACCCAATTGGACTGATTCGACCCGAGTGGTGTTGAGTTCAAAGTGAACAGAAAGACTTCACAAACGGGGCGCCCTCCCCGGGCATCAACGATTAGCGCTCAAAGTTCACTTCCTCCGGGTTCCTTTTAAAGTGGCATTTGCTCGGTTGTGTTTCGAGCAAAGGTCAGGTGACCGAGGCTCCTCGAGATGCGAGCTCTTCAAATATTAAATCTGATGAAGCGCCGTGTTCACGTCCCAAACCTCGGGGACCTTTTCAAAATGCTAAATTCGGAGACAATCGAGTGTTGCCCTGGAGACGGGTTGACTTTATCTGCGTCCACAGGAAGACTCTAAAGGCCAGGACAGATGGAGGGATGGAGGGATGAACGCAGGGAGGGAGATAGGAGGAGAGGAAAGGGCAGGTATAGATGAGTGGGGGTCAGTGGGAGAGAGGAAGAAGAGGGGGCGCAGTGAAGTTCGGGGTACAGGAAGATGGAAAGGTGGAAGAAGGAAGATTAAAAAGAAGGACGTGGGAGGGAGGGAGGGAGGGAGGAAACACAGGGAGATTCTATCTTTCCCCCCCCCCCCCCCCCCCCCCCCTTCAAGGTGAGTAGCGATATATGAATGAGAAATGAGCAGAGATAGACTTCCAGGTAAATAAAAAAGTAGAATGAGCACTCCATCACTTAAGGTGAGATTACACCATAGACTGGCACAGGTAAGACGATGACGAAACACAGAGCAAACCAAGGCTGGGGACTTAAATAAACACAGGGGGCAAACAATACCAACGGCTAGGAGCGTGGGGTGGAACTCCATGGCATGCCCTGATCGGTGGATCCCAGGGTTCCTGCCTTGTCGCCATCACAACCCCCCCCACCCCTTTTTAACACACTGTCATTGAGCTGAGGGAAAGCTGCTGGTCCGTCAGCACCTGTTCTCCGGCGACTGGTACAGCGGCCCTCAGGGCAGGAATCCATCCCTGTTTTCTGTCTCCACGCAAGGAAAGCGTGCGGAGTGGACAGTCTGTCGTCGGGTAGGACAGCTAGTCGATAACAGTCTCCATTCCCCTCCCCGCCCTCCCCTCCCCTGGCTAGTTTTCTGCCACTACAGCTTAAGATGAGCGGCGCCCTGGTTCATTGCCTCTGCTGAAGAGGACGGGGTCCCAAAGTGCCTGCCCTCGGGTGATCCGCCGAGGCTCCATCCAGGGCGAGGCGCGCTCCGGTCCCCAGGGAACGTCTCCAAAGGACGCCGGCTCACAACTCTTCCACAACTTCCAGTCGTTTTTTTTTTTTCCTTTTCTTCTTCTTTGAATGACCTGAGGAAAAAGAGGGAGAACCAGGAGTACGACGGGTGTGGCCTAGCGGTTGTGCTAGCTAGACAAACTGCAAACGGCCTGCGCTCCGGGCTAGCCAGACGTGGGCGAAGGTCAAATCCTCCATCTTCACTTCACACGCGTTTGACGGGGCATCTTCCCGTTTCTGTCAATGTACGGGTCAATCCGTTTCAGAGGCTTGTCTTCCGGTCCATTTTAAGTTGAGCCCATCATTCATGCACAGGAACAGAACATGGTCTCCCAGCCCTTACGTCGCGCTAAGCTGGGCTGTTAAGATAAGGATGTCGTCGCTTGTTTGGCCACCGGATGGGCGATGTTCTTTATCTACAGCCCTCTGGTTTTATTGGCTATTTGGAAGTCGATTTGGATAAAAGTGTTAAATGACTGTAAGCCTTTGTAAACGGTCGTCCTCTCCAACGGTCTTGACAGTCGTTTCTTCCCTGAAACGGCTGCATGATAAAAACTCCTAGAAGTCTGTGGGATCCCTTTAGAAAGACTTCGCCACGGCCTACAAACAGTCTTAACTTAGCTACTTTTTATGAAACAAGCTATGATATAGATTACTACTCTAATTTGCACCTGGATTTCGTTTTTTTTTTAATGTTTGCTAACCTGTTCACTACACATATTCTAATGGCCGGCATTTCATCGACGTTTGTGGATTATAAGCCGCACCCGTTTTGTTTCTGAATATTGCTCTGAGAAAAACCGTCTGCTACGTGACTCCATTGATGCACGCAGCACAGTAGCAGACACTTCTTCCTTTGTGCTCGTTCTCTTCTCCCTGTAGAGTTTCTTTATTCCCAACGTTAGCCGGTAGGAGGTGAGATGTGGGCTGGCTAGCCTTTCATTTTCTGCCATATCATGCCTCATCCATATTAACACAGCATACATCTAATCCATTACCCCAGCCGCGGGAACATCCTGGGAGGCTCAACATATTCCATCTGTGTACGTATATATCTGCGGTAGTTACCATGAACTGAGGGATCATCCCTAGGGGTGCAAGGGGCCAAGCGTGCGCTGGAGGAACGGGGAGAAAGTGTGAAGGAGAGAGAGAGAGAGAGAGAGAGAGAGAGAGAGAGAGAGAGAGAGGAACGGAGGGAGGACGACCCAGACAAAGGGAAGAAGGAGAGAGGTAGGCGGGGGAGGGAAAGAGAAAAAGGGGGGAGGAGGAGAGAGTTAGAGAGAGGTAAGTGACTAGAAGAGGAGAGAAAAAAAAGGTCGAGTTACCACCAGATTAGATCTGTCAGTGGAGAGATCACCATGGTTACTAATGAGACGGTAACACAGAGAAAATGAGGGGAAGAGACAGAAAAAGAAAGTAAGAGACTAAAAGATAAACCAAAGAGGGAGGCAAAAAGACAAAAAAATAGCGAGAGACAGACATAGAAAGAGAGAGAACGCAGTTGAGAAAGAAAGAGAGAGAAAGACAGAGGGACACTTAGAGAGAGAAAGAGAGGCGATGAGGAAGAGAGAGAGAGGGGTTGATAGAGACAGAGGGACACAGATAAATATAGATAGAGAGAGAGAGAGGTTGAGAAAGGGACAGAGGAACAGAGAGGAAGAAAGAGAACCTGAACTCTCTAGGTCCCTGAACTCTCTCCTAGGTTATCAAGTCTCCCACAGAGCAGCAGCACCTCGGTGCAAGGCTGATGTGATACAGCCTGGAGTTTGTTTAGAGTCAATATTTGACACTTGAACTGAATTTAAAGCAGCAGGCAGCCCCTTGGGGAGCTGGTGGAGCTCAGAGGTTTTTAGTGGAGCAGATGCTGGTGCTGACGTAACAGTTCTTCAGAATGGACTGGCTGGGTGGGTGTTGGACCGATGGCTGGCTGACTTACTGACTGACTTACTGACTGGTTGACTCACTAGCAGACTTACTGGCTGGCTTACTGACTGGCTGTTGGACTGATGACTAACTGGCTGACTGACTGATGACTGACTTGCTGACTGACTGACTGGCGTGCTGGCTGGCTGACTGACTGACTGACTGGCTGGCTGGCTGGCTGGCTGACTGAGTGACTGGCTGTTGGACCGATGGTTGACTGGCTGGCTGACTGGCTGGCTTACTTACTGGCTAACTGACTGACTGACTGACTGGCTGGCTGACTGACTGATTGGCTGGTCTCTGATGAATGGGTGTCTGATAAATCTACTGGCCTCTGGGCCACAAAGATAAGAGCAGCCCCCAGACAGCACAGGCAGTTAAGTCTGCAACACCCACACCCACACACACACACACACACCAATGCACACAAGTACGACCGCACGGTGATTGAATCCTGAAAGCCACCTGCAACACCACGCTCCCCACTGGGCCGAGCATTGTGGGAGAATCTGATTATCTGTGTGTCCTCAGCCGTGTGACTTAAATCTCAGACTGTGTGATAAAGAGTGAAAGAACGAGAGAGGGACAGACTGTGAATGTGCACCTCAAACCAGAGAGAAATGATAGAGGTGTGTGTGTGTGTGTGGGGGGGGGGGGGGGGGGGGGGGGGGGGGGGGTGAAAGAAACAAAGAAGGAAAAAGAGAAAGAAAGGAAGAAAGAAGTAGAGAAAGAGAGAGAGAGAGAAATAAAGATCCTGGTCTATTTAGCCACCAAGGCCAACGGGGGCATATTCATCAGGATGGCATTATGGAGTCCAGCCCTCTGATGCCAAGGCGTGGGGGGAATCTAAGCCAGCTGTTCCTGTCCTGTACGGCCGGCGCTGTCGATCGATACAGTGGTTCATTTCCCTGATCTGCACACACACACACACACACACACACACACACACACACACACACACACACACACACACACACACACACACACACTCTCACTCAGCACACACAAGCACACAAGCGGCACTCACTGTCCACGCGCACACACACACACACGCAACACAACACAACACAACACAACACAGCCCCAAGGTGTGCTTTACGCCGTCGCCGCGGTAACCGATTGAGCTGTCAACAAGAGGGATCAGGAGCCAGGTAACACCTCTCCGGTTCAACAGCAGACAACTATATGATGATTTATCATTTGTTTTCATGACTGGGCCTGCAGGATAAAGGGAGAGGTCTAAGAGGAGAGGAGAGGAGAGGAGATGAGAGGAGAGGAGAGGAGACCCACACTGTTCTGGCTACTTAAAAATGGCCGTCGCTCCGTCGCTGTGCCATTTTAAAACACCTTCCATCAACATCTAATGTCTTCATCCTAGTTTTAAAAACAGAGGGTCGTTTGCTGAACATTGGTGTGATACTTGGTTATGTTGGGTAAATTGGGTCGGAACCCATCCCTGGATGTGATTTTCTATATGCCCAAAGCACTTTACACCCACTCACAATACATTTGTTAGTGCACCAATGAACCCCAACTCTTCATTTTGGATCCACAAGCCGAGGCAAACCTTTGCTTTGGTGAAACCCTCAGGGGTTAACCATGCACGGCATCGAACCACAGTGACACAACTATTAAACCATAAACAATCGCACATACTCCACAGTCATAATCCCAATCCCATTATGATTGTAGTAACAATCCCAAAGCAGACACCTTAACTATCGATATCGACAAAGTCGTTAGCAGTAGGGTGCATGCTGGGTAATAGATTGACTCCACTCCCTGCCTTCGCTGCAAACTCCCCACGCGTCTGACTGACACACTGCACTAATGGAATTAAAGACGAAAGCTGTTGTCGCATTAACGAGCTTGCACTCTGCCGATTGTCTATAGATGACGAAGCGTGTCCAACGCACCCATTTTAAATTCCCTAATAACTCCCAGTAATTAATTGACAACTTTTCAATTATTATAATTACTGTACGATTGTTAGCTTCCACAATGCAGCACTCCTTGGCTGAGTGTTGGTGGATTAGTGCAGCGCTAGAGTGCTTTTTAAGTTTGGTGATGTTTATATATGTCACATTCCATACAGGTCATTTTAAGTCATATTTTATTATTATTATTATAATTTTTTAAGGCTTTAAAGCATTGACATTTAAAAGCAGTTGCTACATTATTATTGCTAGTGTGACCTTGCGCATGACATTTCTTTGTGATTATCTGTTGTGTGGGATCACGGTTTGTTGGTAACAATTAGATAGTACTACGTGTGTGTGTGGGAGTTTCATGGAAGAAACTAAATGTTGTCAACAGTTAACTACGGGGTCACTGTGTTTTTACACGAGATATAATGTTGCGACAAAGACTGCTGGTAGTGTAATTCATCCTCCTTGGTGGATTGTCAATTGCAGCTGTTTGAACAGCTTTAGGTGTATTGTCTTCTCTTGTTAATTGCTTTTCTCTCCAGATTCAGTTGACTATTTTAGGGCTTAAGAAATCCGCTTGTTCACTTCTTAGTTAGCCAGCCGCCAATTCTTTTACGGAGCTTCCCCCAGAGATGGAAGTCCCCATCCCAATTTACATTAGCTGAAAGAAAAGCAAGCGCTTATTCAAAGTAAACAGCACACATGCACGCACACACGCACGCCAGCAAACACAAATCGTGTTGCTCGTGGTTGGAACTACGATTGCCTTGAACTTCGAAACGCTATTGATTGATCTGGCATTTTCTCAATTGGGGAGAAATACGAGAAAGATTGATACGGGCGCATTCTGTTTGAGTTAGTGCTGACTATATCGCAACGTTAATTTGATTTCACGGTGGGATTGATGACAAATAGACAATTGTCTTTGTTTTATTATCCTAGTTTTTCTTCTTAAATGATACCCTTAATGGTTTCATATCCATTAATTCAGAATGAATAGTTTCTCTCTTATTACCCTTTCGTCGTGCTTGTTTAAAGATCATATGAAGGAAATCTTTAATTACATTCGACAGTTGGTCTGCATTTACCAACCCTAATAATGAACAATCGTGCAGTTCTGACAAAAGAAAATGGTTGCGTTTTTTTACATGTCAGTTTGAAACCTTCATCTCCCCCTGTTTAAAAATGAGCGGAATTCTTTCGTGTTCTTTTGAGTAAAAACATTTTAAGGTAAAAAATAAAATGAAAGGAAAAGCATTTTTCGGTAATATGACAGAAAATGATTGTCTCAGGGTAATTACCTCAAGTTTCCCTTTATCATCTTTTGGGGGGTTATCCTTTTATCTGTGATAAAAAAAAAAGCTGAAAAGCTGAAAGGACACGATGAATTGGTGAAATGGAGAGTGCGTCTTTAATTAGCCAATGTCCTGCTTGAGACGTCGCCTAATTGAGGGCCCATTACGGCGTTTCCACAGCGGGCGTCGAGAACGGCGAGGACAGCCTTGCTCGGCACAAAGCAACGGCTATGCCTCTCAAGTCTCCCTGCGCCAGAGCCCGTTCCTTCATTTGGTCCTGGGGGACTGTCCGTCGCAAGGACACCCCCATGGGAGCCCTCTCGCTCGGCGCCGGCGTGTCCCAGATCTGTACATCAGACGTGGGCCTTTACACACAGCAGGAGGGCCTGGTTCAAAGGGTTGGGTAATATTTCTTTATGATGTGCCCGCCGCGGGTTCTTTAAAGCGCCAGTAACCTCTCTTGGGGATTCGTGTTGTCTGAGAGAGGACTGAGAGATTCAGGAGATGGCTTTCGAATGTGAATTGAAATGGAAATGGGCTTTTTTTCCCCCTGATGTATTTTTTTTCTCAACACTAATTAGGATATTATCAATGCAATAAAGACCATAGTATTAAAAAATGAAAAACATTTCAACGTTGAAACATTAAACATTGTGCCTTAACGGTTGCAGCTAGTCTCCCACTTGGCATCCAATATCCTGGAAAAAGGGTCCAACAGCTGCCCGGCGGCGGTGGAGCTTATCTGAGCCTGTGTGCCATCCAGACCTGTTAGAATGAATGGGGATGAAGAGTGGTGGGGGGGTGGTGATTATGATGATGATGATGACGATGATGATGACGGTGATGTTGTGATAGGAAGGCAGAAAGAGATAGTTAGTTAAGAGCTGTACCCACAGACTGAGGCATGGCAGGTGCTGCTTCCTCACGGGTGTGTGTGTGTGTGTGTGTGTGTGTGTGTGTGTGTGTGTGTGTGTGTGTGTGTGTGTGTGTGTGTGATGTATTTATCTGTGCTCCCTAAACGGAGCCGATCCAGAGACACAGTGTGTAACCCGGCAGCGGCCAGCAGGAGTCCAGCTCCCACGGTGCGTGTGGGACAGGAAGCCCAGGCGTGGCACGTGTCCGCCGTGCCAGGGGCCACCTCAATACGTTGTCAGTAGGGGAGTCCCTGTCTGTCATTGCAAGGGGCTGCCCCCCCCCCCCACACACACACACACACACACCTTATCCCCCTCATCCTCCAAGTCTATTCCCCTCAGAATAACTCTCCTCTCCTCTCCTCTCCTCTCCTCTCCTCTCCTCTCCTCTCCTCTCCTCTCCTCTCCTCTCCACCCCTCCCCACTGCGCTGTTCGTCCCCCTGACAGCTGCGTTCAACACCAAAGGACAGGCACCCTGGACCACAGAAACAAACAAACCAGACAGTTGTTAGAACAGAGGCTGGAGTCGGGCTGGGCCAGACGAAGACAAATCCTTTTTAAAAGCATCGCTTCCCATCCGCTCATTAACCCCGCAGTGACTAGATCAATCCTGGTGGATTTGGCTCATCTCTGGACCCCCCCGCACCCCCCCCCCCCCCCCCCAGGTTGCTGGGGAGGCCAGCCTGTGAGTCCACTGCCTGTCTTCGGCCAGAGCCATGGCTCCACTCTCAACTCCCCTTCAGCTCAGCGCAGCAGCTTGATGTGTTTTTCGACCTCGCTCTCGGCTTGGAAATGGATCGTGTGTATTTAGGCATAGGCCATTTGAGCTGAGTGATGTGTGTGTGTGTGTGTGTGTGTGTGTGTGTGTGTGTGTGTGTGTGTGTGTGTGTGTGTGTGTGTGAATGGAATTAACATTCGCCGCCTCATCGACTATGCTCACATCAGGGCGGTAACTTCTTTACTCTGTTTTTGTCCAGCCGGGGTTACACATCGCCATAGTGATCAGCCATGGTGGCGGCTCCAGCCAATTATACGCTGCGGAATGTCAGTCACCTCCCCCCCCCCCCCCCCCCCCCGCGTGCCATTTGTCCAGCAAAGCTTCGCCGGATTTTGGGATGGCCGCCGCCATGACACGTTACGCTCAGGGTGGCGAGGGAAGAGATGAGAGGCTGGTGGGGATGAGATGGAAGGAGGGGGGGATGGAGGGAGGATGGAAGGATGGATGGAGGGAGAGAGATGAGAGGCTGGTGGGGATGAGATGGAAGGAGGGGGGGATGGAGGGAGGATGGAAGGATGGATGGAGGGAGGGGTAGATGGAGGGAGAGAGATGAGAGGCTGGTGGGGATGAGATGGAAGGCGGGGGGGATGGAGGGAGGATGGAAGGATGGATGGAGGGAGGGGTAGATGGAGGGAGAGAGATGAGAGGCTGGTGGGGATGAGATGGAAGGAGGGGGGGATGGAGGGAGGATGGAAGGATGGATGGAGGGAGGGGTAGATGGAGGGAGAGAGATGAGAGGCTGGTGGGGATGAGATGGAAGGAGGGGGGGATGGAGGGAGGATGGAAGGATGGATGGAGGGAGGGGTAGATGGAGGGAGAGAGATGAGAGGCTGGTGGGGATGAGATGGAAGGAGGGGGGGATGGAGGGAGGATGGAAGGATGGATGGAGTGAGGGGTAGATGGAGGGAGAGAGATGAGAGGCTGGTGGGGATAAGATGGAAGTGAGAAGGGAGGGAGGGAGGATGGAAGGAGGGGGGGATGGAGGGAGGGGAGGGATGGATGGATGGAAGGAGGGGAGGAATGGATGGATGGAAGGAGGGGAGGAATGGATGGAGGGAGGGGAGGGATGGATGGATGGAAGGAGGGGAGGGAAGGATGGATGGAAGGAGGGGAGGGATGGATGGATGGAAGGAGGGGAGGGATGGATGGATGGAAGGAGGGGAGGGATGGATGCTGGGATGGTGAGGCCAACCCCGTTGGTCCAGAATCCAAGGGCTTTCACAACCATCAGACCTCTATCATTTTCTCTCTTTCTCTCTTTGTGTTCTCTCACACACCCACATCCCTCCATGAAAACACTACCTCCCACAACACACTAATTATGGTGTGTGTGTGTGTGTGTGTGTGTGTGTGTGTGTGTCAAAGACAGAGAGAATGTTTGCGTAAATGCCAACTCGCAGGCCCTGAGAGAATATGGAATACAACGCAAGTTGCAGTTTAAAAAAAGGAATGCAGAACTATTGAGCATTTTCTTGTACTCTTATCTGTGTGTATATTTTGTCTGTATCTGTGTGTGTGTGTGAGTGTGTGTGTGTGTGTGTGTGTCTGAGTGTGTGTGTGTGTGTGTGTGTGTGTGTGTGATTGCACATGCATATTTCATCACTAACCGCTCACACACTAACCACCGCACACAAACCCCCTGAAGAGACTTCAGCAGTCAGAGACTCCACGTCTCCCTGGTCTCTCACACACACACACACACACACACACACACACACACACACACTCACTCACACACTATCTTTCTCTCGTCTCTTTTCTCAAGGCAACCTGCTGTGCTGCGCTGCCATATGAGTTGGGTAATTATTCAGACCCAGGGAATTCCTACAGATAAGGCCGTCTGCACGATACTGAAGATGTGTGTGGACACTCCGCTGTAGTGTCCGCCTGGCGGATGGACTTTGAGGAGTGCTGTAATTAAGCGCTGCAGCAACTTTAGGGCGCAGCCACTGCTGAACTGCCAGGTCATCCTCTGATCAGCTTGCTTTGATACCCTATTGATGGTCCAATCCAGAGCTCAGGGACTTACTACATAGTCTGGGGGATAGGGTGCGGCGTATCCTTGACTGGGAGCCAGAGAACCAGACGGCCAGGCGGTAAGCCTGCCTAGTGTGTGTGTGTGAGGCGGGGGGAGAGGGGGGGGCAGCAGACGGAGAAGCTCTGGGCCTGCTCTGCCACGGTTTGGGGTGCCAGGTGAACGAGCGGCCAGGTGGCCAGGTGAACGGGCGGCCAGGTGAACGGGCGGCCAGGTGAACGGCCGGTGACAGCACGTGAAACATAATGCCTGTCTGGAGAATGGACGCCGGGCGCTAAGACGCTTCTCCTCACCTGTGTGCTCTCACACCCAGGAGCTCTGAACGCACACACACACATAGAGACACACACACACACACACACACACACACACACAGACACACACAGAGACATATAGACACACACACACACACACACAGAGACACACCTACGACAAAACGCAAAGACAGCCACAGATATCTTTAGGCAAACATCCATATTGAGCTCTCACACATACAAACACTCCCACACGTTGCTACAAGGAAAGGGTTGAGGGAAGGTCACCACACAGCAAAATACAGACGCTGTCTGCATCAGTGCCCACCTGAGGGGTTGCGGTGTGTGCGTGAATGAGTGAGTGTGTGTCTTTTCTTTGGTCTCTGAGAATCTTTATGGATCCGTGATGTTGAACTCTGCTGGCGATGTTTGCCCAACTCAGGCAAAGGCTTGTGATCGTGTGTGTGTGTGTGTGTGTGTGTGTGTGTGTGTGTGTGTGTGTGTGTGTGTGTGTGTGTGTGTGTGCTAGCAGTGGGATGCTCTCCTCTGTGCTCTGTTGACGGATTCTAAAGGAGTTGCTCTTAAGCAGACACGCCGACATCCTGCATTGCTTCTCTCAACAGAATCTATTATATATATATATATATATATATATATATATATATATATATATATATATATATATGAGACATATATATGTATATATAACCTATTACAGGCTTCACCTTCTTGACGTGGTTTTGTTAGATACATTTTTTGCAGAAACATCTGGCTTTCAAAATCTTTTGTTATTTTTGGGGGGTTTCAAAAGATTACCACCAGGGAGGATGTGTGGGACCGTTTGACCTGGCCTGAGGGGTCAGAACACCACCGATCCTTACAGGAGGGAGATTTCCCAGAAGTCTCTGCCCCTGGTCTTCTCAGACAGCTTGTGAACCTCCGTCCGCTGTGAATTTTCTTTTTTGTTTCCCTCTCTCTTCTCCTCCTCGTCTTCCCCTGAACCCTCCAGCAGTGTTTTTTAAAACTTTGTTTAAGTGGCCGGGGAGGCAGCGGCAGCAACAAGTGTTAACAGGACAGGAAACCTCTTTCGGGGGTCAGAAATCCACGCTGCTCACACCTGAGGGTCCTCGCGTTCCAGTGGACGGAAAAAAACCCCGGTCAGTTTCCTCCAATCGGAATTCCCTTCTCCCTGGTTCCCACTTACAGGGGAACGAATCATAGAGCCGCGTTGGGGGCTGGTTAATGCCTGCTAATTGGTGGGTGAGGCGGACCCAGGAGGGGAGCCCCCGCCCCGCCCTGTCACCACCGTACCCCCCCCACCCCCCCACCCCCCCATCCCCCCGTACCCCCCCATCCCCCGGTGAGTGCCAGACGCCTTTGATCTGCTCTTGATCTAATTAGCGCTTAAACAGGAACACCTGGGCTCTTGACTGGAGGGAGCTGTTGCTTCTGCTGAAACACACGCGCTTGCACACAGACACACACGCACACACCACACACACACATACATGCAGACGCCTTCTCGCTCACACACACAGAGACACACACGTACACACACACACACACACATCTTTCCCCTCCCAGATGGGCGTTTGATGGCGCTCATGGTGGCAGGCCTGCGTTGATGAAGCCCCTTAACATGCTGACACCCACACACACACTCACACACTCACACACTCACACACTCACTCACACACACACACACACACACACACTCACACATACTCACTCACTCACTATCTCTCACCCACTCACATGCTCAAATCTCTCTCCTCAGCAGGGGGCCGTGGGTAATAGGGGGTCTATTTTGGGAGCCAATATGTAACTGCAGGGTAATTGACAGCGATTAAGCTGGGGTGAGCCAATGCTCCCGATTCGATTAGCCCCCCCCCCCCCCTCTCTCGCTCTCTCTCTGCTCCACCCCGCCGTTGACTTACGGCCCGCCCTGGCCCTCATTAGGCCCCCCTGCTCACGGTGAGAGGACCCCCGGTCTCAGGGCCTCATCATCAGCCGGTCTAATTAGCCTTGATGAGTCGCCGTAAATACGGTCAGCGCTGCAATTCCCCAATCTGATATACAGAGAGAGGGCTGAGTGTGACCATGTTGTCATGTGTGTGTGTGTGTGTGTGTGTGTGTGTGTGTGTATATGTATGTGTGCAGGTGTGTGTGTGTGTGTGTGAGTGTAGGTGGGTGGGTGTGACATTTCTACCGAACGTCAACAATCTGCAGTGTGTTTCTGTTTTCCCTTTGTGTTTTTACTACCGTCAATCATGACACATGTTGTGTCTTGTTTTCTATTCATTTCTATGTTTACACCGCACGGTGGATGTGGCGGTGTCGTACGAAGACGACCCGACCTGGATCACAGGAGTCGGGAGGGGGGCAGACAACAGCCCGAATTAAAATGTAGGAACGGCACAAAGAACCGCTCTGAGACCCGACCAAAAGAGAGGGATGGAAAGAAAGAAAGAAAGAAAGAAAGAAAGAAAGAAAGAAAGAAAGAAAGAAAGAAAGAAAGAAAGAAAGAAAGAAAGAAAGAAAGAAAGAAAGAAAAAGAAAGAAAGAGTGCCTCTCTCCAGACCGCTCCGCTCTTCTCAAGCTCGGGGGGAAAACTAGGCCTTTGGTTCACTTCCCCACCAATTTAACGGCACTCATCTCCGCTCTGGTTTCTCCGCGGAGAAAATAAATTCTAAAAGACAAAAAAAAAGAAAAAGATCTTTTTTTATCTTCTGGTTTCCTTTCTCCCCTTCCAGAAGGTGTTCTGAGTCGGGCGGCTCCGACCCCTGAACCCCCACCCGTCTGCGTCATTGCCGGGCCAACGGGGTTAAAGGTCGGGGCTCCGTAGATTGCCGGCTGTCATTTGCTGTGCGCACCAGCAGTAGTGCTGGCCTCTCCGTCTCAGCAAAACTGGCAGTTTGGAATTTCATTCCGTCACCGCTTGGCTCCTAGGCTCCTAGCACCCCCCCCCCCCCCCCCCCCCCACCCATCCCCCTACCCGCCATATGCGATGCGCCGACGGGATCCACACCCGCAGGGAGTTGCACTGTACCAGATGTGATGCTGTTGAGTTAGCTACACTCCCGTGGCGGTGCCGCATACTGACAGATGTTGGCCGGTCCCACAAGAAGAGTGGAGTTTAGTCTATTAAGAACCGTTCTCCTTCCACTGGTTCACCCAGAGTGGAGTTTAGTCTTACTAAGAACCGTTCTCCTTCCACTGGTTCACCCAGAGTGGAGTTTAGTCTTACTAAGAACCGTTCTCCTTCCACTGGTTCACCCAGAGTGGAGTTTAGTCTTACTAAGAACCGTTCTCCTTCCACTGGTTCACCCAGAGTGGAGTTTAGTCTATTAAGAACCGTTCTCCTTCCACTGGTTCACCCAGAGTGGAGTTTAGTCCTACTAAGAACCGTTCTCCTTCCACTGGTTCACCCAGAGTGGAGTTTAGTCTATTAAGAACCGTTCTCCTTCCACTGGTTCACCCAGAGTGGAGTTTAGTCTATTAAGAACCGTTCTCCTTCCACTGGTTCACCCAGAGTGGAGTTTAGTCTATTAAGAACCGTTCTCCTTCCACTGGTTCATCCAGAGTGGAGTTTAGTCTTACTAAGAACCGTTCTCCTTCCACTGGTTCACCCAGAGTGGAGTTTAGTCTTACTAAGAACCGTTCTCCTTCCACTGGTTCACCCAGAGTGGAGTTTAGTCTTACTAAGAACCGTTCTCCTTCCACTGGTTCACCCAGAGTGGAGTTTAGTCTTACTAAGAACCGTTCTCCTTCCACTGGTTCACCCAGAGTGGAGTTTAGTCCTACTAAGAACCGTTCTCCTTCCACTGGTTCACCCAGAGTGGAGTTTAGTCTTACTAAGAACCGTTCTCCTTCCACTGGTTCACCCAGAGTGGAGTTTAGTCTTACTAAGAACCGTTCTCCTTCCACTGGTTCACCCAGAGTGGAGTTTAGTCTTACTAAGAACCGTTCTCCTTCCACTGGTTCACCCAGAGTGGAGTTTAGTCTTACTAAGAACCGTTCTCCTTCCACTGGTTCACCCAGAGTGGAGTTTAGTCCTACTAAGAACCGTTCTCCTTCCACTGGTTCACCCAGAGTGGAGTTTAGTCCTACTAAGAACCATTCTCCTTCCACTGGTTCACCCAGAGTGGAGTTTAGTCTTACTAAGAACCGTTCTCCTTCCACTGGTTCACCCAGAGTGGAGTTTAGTCTTACTAAGAACCGTTCTCCTTCCACTGGTTCACCCAGAGTGGAGTTTAGTCTTACTAAGAACCGTTCTCCTTCCACTGGTTCACCCAGAGTGGAGTTTAGTCCTACTAAGAACCGTTCTCCTTCCACTGGTTCACCCAGAGTGGAGTTTAGTCTTACTAAGAACCGTTCTCCTTCCACTGGTTCACCCAGAGTGGAGTTTAGTCTTACTAAGAACCGTTCTCCTTCCACTGGTTCACCCAGAGTGGAGTTTAGTCTTACTAAGAACCGTTCTCCTTCCACTGGTTCACCCAGAGTGGAGTTTAGTCCTACTAAGAACCGTTCTCCTTCCACTGGTTCACCCAGAGTGGAGTTTAGTCTTACTAAGAACCGTTCTCCTTCCACTGGTTCACCCAGAGTGGAGTTTAGTCTTACTAAGAACCGTTCTCCTTTCACTGGTTCACCCAGAGTGGAGTTTAGTCTTACTAAGAACCGTTCTCCTTCCACTGGTTCACCCAGAGTGGAGTTTAGTCTTACTAAGAACCGTTCTCCTTCCACTGGTTCACCCAGAGTGGAGTTTAGTCTTAGTAAGAACCATTCTCCTTCCACTGGTTCACCCAGAGTGGAGTTTAGTCTTACTAAGAACCGTTCTCCTTCCACTGGTTCACCCAGAGTGGAGTTTAGTCTTACTAAGAACCATTCTCCTTCCACTGGTTCACCCAGAGTGGAGTTTAGTCCTACTAAGAACCGTTCTCCTTCCACTGGTTCACCCAGAGTGGAGTTTAGTCTTACTAAGAACCATTCTCCTTCCACTGGTTCACCCAGAGTGGAGTTTAGTCTTACTAAGAACCATTCTCCTTCCACTGGTTCACCCAGAGTGGAGTTTAGTCTTACTAAGAACCGTTCTCCTTCCACTGGTTCACCCAGAGTGGAGTTTAGTCTTACTAAGAACCATTCTCCTTCCACTGGTTCACCCAGAGTGGAGTTTAGTCTTACTAAGAACCGTTCTCCTTCCACTGGTTCACCCAGAGTGGAGTTTAGTCTTACTAAGAACCGTTCTCCTTCCACTGGTTCACCCAGAGTGGAGTTTAGTCTTACTAAGAACCGTTCTCCTTCCACTGGTTCACCCAGAGTGGAGTTTAGTCTTACTAAGAACCGTTCTCCTTCCACTGGTTCACCCAGAGTGGAGTTTAGTCTTACTAAGAACCGTTCTCCTTCCACTGGTTCACCCAGAGTGGAGTTTAGTCTTACTAAGAACCATTCTCCTTCCACTGATTCACCCAGAGTGGAGTTTAGTCTTACTAAGAACCGTTCTCCTTCCACTGGTTCACCCAGAGTGGAGTTTAGTCTTACTAAGAACCGTTCTCCTTCCACTGGTTCACCCAGAGTGGAGTTTAGTCTTACTAAGAACCGTTCTCCTTCCACTGGTTCACCCAGAGTGGAGTTTAGTCTTACTAAGAACCGTTCTCCTTCCACTGGTTCACCCAGAGTGGAGTTTAGTCTTACTAAGAACCGTTCTCCTTCCACTGGTTCACCCAGAGTGGAGTTTAGTCTTACTAAGAACCATTCTCCTTCCACTGGTTCACCCAGAGTGGAGTTTAGTCTTACTAAGAACCGTTCTCCTTCCACTGGTTCACCCAGAGTGGAGTTTAGTCCTACTAAGAACCGTTCTCCTTCCACTGGTTCACCCAGAGTGGAGTTTAGTCTTACTAAGAACCGTTCTCCTTCCACTGGTTCACCCAGAGTGGAGTTTAGTCTTACTAAGAACCATTCTCCTTCCACTGGTTCACCCAGAGTGGAGTGCTGCCACAGTGGCGATGTGTTCCTTCATCTGTCTCTACCTTGGACGTTGTTGTGTTAGTGCCAGGGGGAATGTGAAGGTTGTTTCTACGTTAGCTTAGCCTCTTAGCTTGTTTAGTTTCTACAGCACGCGTCTCATTTGCTTTGAGTTTATGCTTAGTTTTTTGCTTATTATACTTTCTCGTTGTAGCGTCTCTGAGCTGCGTTCCTTTTGAAATGTGTTTGGCAGATGAGCGGGGAGATAAAGTGTTGGATTTGACCGGATGAGTTTTCACTCTCTGTCCTAACTTTCAGCCAAATCTGTGAAGTATTCCTCATATTGCCGTTTTTAGTTTTGAAAACTCTAACGCTCATGCAAAGAACTCGTGTTTTCATATCCTTTTCCAAAACTTTTCTGTGAACTAAGATTGAGCCGTCCCCTGCCAAAAAATAGGCGGCTTCGGCAAAGCTTCACAAGCTCTGTTTCTCTGTTTCCAGTTTGGTTCACCCTTAGCAATTAGCGCGTCCTTAGTGTAAGAATGTGCCGCATACAAAGTCCAGTTTCATTGCTTTGGCTGTGCAGCTTTTGCGTCTTAGCAACGGTTCTCTGAGACTTGAGGAAGGGAGAGGAAGACAACAGAACTACTCCTTCCTGAAAGTCAGAAAGAACTATAGAACGAGCATCAATTAAAGCATGACTTTATTCTTTACCCCTCTCTCTCTCTCTCTCTCTCTCTCTCTCTCTCTCTCTCTCTCTCTCTCCTTCTCTCTTTTCGCCTCCCTTCTCTCTCAATTACCCTCATTTCAATGGTAAACACGCCTCGTCCTCCTCACAGGAAACTAATGAGTAAAGCGGGATCTAGGTCAGCTGCCGTGAAAGTTGTCCAGATAGGAGCTGCCGTCGCGCCGTAATCAAGGGTTGTCAAGGTGACTGCGTTATTTCTTTTTCCTTATTACTTTCAGAGAAGCAGCCATTCACAGGTTCACAAGGGTGTGATCTGAAGTGGCATAAAGGTGTTTACATGTGCGGCGGAAGGAGAAGTGAGGAGCCGAGCGCCACAAAGTAGGAGAGGCAGAGAGAGAGAGAGAGAGAGAGAGAGAGGCAGCGTGAAAGAGAGGGAGTGAATGGTGGTAATTAAGAGAGATGGCAGGTGAGGGAGAGAGGAGAGCGTGGAGAGAAAGAGCAAGAGAGACGGAGAGAAGGAGAGAGGGAGAGTGTGAGAGAGAACAAAGGAGAGAGAGAGAGGGAGAGAGAGAGAACCAGACAGACAGACAGACAGACTGACTCACATCCTGTTATGAGTCAGAGAAGAGAACCCGTCTGGGTTCGAACGTCTGGACCTCCTCTTGGGGCCCCACCCAACCAAACGCTGGAGAGAGACCAAGATTGGCTGACAGGAAATCTCCCCCATGCAAATGACATCAATGGCCACAGAGAACAATCTGTGAGTGTGCGCTCACGACGACTTTCAGTGAAGTTCTTGGAGGCATTCTGGAGCAAAGATATTCAAATTCCAGTGAGAGCGCGTCGAGACCTCTCTGATCAACGGAATGTGGCGCTGCAGATAGTTGACTGCAGAATGTAATCAGCCAAAGCTGGGTGGCTCCGCCACCCCCACCCACCCGCTGCGCACAGCAGGCCACATCAAGCGCCTCCAAGGAATCGTCTATGAAAGGAAAATACATTATTGATCCAAGCCCGGCGTTCAGGCAGTTTGACGCGTGGTAGGGGGCTTTCTTGGCGTGGGGTGCCCCCGCTGGGTTGCGGTGTACGCTTGGCAGGCCAGGCTCCCCTGGGGGGTAGGGGGGGTAGCGGAGCCACAAAGAGCAGCGAGGGCACCGTGCCACGGTCCAATGACGCGTGGCGTGTGTACAGTCCGCTAATGGGCCCAGGCTGATGGGAGGCTGAGCTCAGCGAGGGGAAGGAGACGGTGCCAGGCGACAGGGTGCCAGGCGACAGGGTGCCAGGCGACAGGGTGCCAGGCGAGGGGAGGGAGAGCGTGGACCCAGGAAGCATTTCTCACACAGAGTGTTTTCACAGGGGGGCCGAGGGAGGGACGGGGAGAAAGAGGAGATGGGGGGGGGGGGGGGGGGGGGGGGGGGGGGGGGGGGGGGGCACAGGGAAGATAGAGGGAGGCGGTGGAAAGGCAGGGGGAGACAGGAGGCATTTTGGTGTGCAGCCATTGGTCACCTGTTGGTGGTTGCTCACACGAATAGCCTTTCTGCCTGCTGTCCACGTCGACGTGTTTTGTGTTTTGACCCAAGCGTTGGCATCACAACCCAGGGGGCGCACCGCCCAAAGCAGGTGAGCGGACCGCGGCCAGACCCCGGCTATCATCCTGCTGAGGATGTGTGAACACCCTGGGGGGAACCTGGAACACAGTGTTCCAACGAGGTCAACGTCTGGCCTAGTTCTTAATGGTCTCCTGTGCAGAGGAAGGGTGGCAGGCGTGAGTGTGGAGAAACAGAGGGGGCCCTGCGCTGGATGGCTTTGCCCTGCCCCCTCTGTGCCCTCCTCTCCCCTCCGTCTCAACGACGCTACTTAATAATAATAATAATAATTCATTGAATTCATATAGCACTTTTCAGACACCCAAAGCACTTTACAATTGAGGACATACTTAACTTCTATTGCACTGCCTGACCTTTAGGGTGAGGGCTTGACCCTGCTCGCCTCTCGCAAATGACCCCCCAGGCAGGAGGCAGGAAGTTCACCTTTTTTTCTTTTTACATCTATTGCGGTAGTGTCACTTCACTTGTACGGTGAGTGTGAGTGTGACATTAAGATGAAAGAATTAACATTTCACACAGTGACAAGGCGTATTTAAAATATAAAATTGAAAAGATGGTGGGGAAAAAGATCACAGGGAGATGTGGAAAAAGAAGAAGGCGTGTGTGATTAAAAGGAGCTTTTAGTATTGATTTGCTTTCCTCTCTGTGGTTCAAGGGCTTGCCAGCATGCAAGCCAGAGGGCACTGGCTTGGGTACACCGGCGGGAAAAGTTGGAATGTTAACAGGGAAAATGGAGTTCCGTGTCTGAGAGAAGGCGGAGGGGTAGAGAAAGGCTAATGGCAGAGGAAAGTATAAAGGTGACAGGAATGATGTCTCATTGTTAGACAGGCTCTTTCAGCCCCCACCAAAAAAAAAAAAAATATATATGACTTTGCTGGTTCCAAGTCTTTTGTACCTCTCATTATTTCGGTGAGCTTTGAAAAGGAAGAAGAGAAGAATACCCAACGACCTGTTTCTCTCAGACGCTGCCTTTTTCTGAAGGGTCTTTCGTCGGGGCGAACAAAAAAAAAAACGAAAAAGGAAGAAAAAAATTTAAAAAACAGAGCCCAGGCAATTTGATTCTAACGTCACACCTATTCAGAACGGAGGTAATGTGGAGCCGGAGAGGACAGTGTCTCGGCTCTCTCCTTCACCCAGGCCCTCCCTCGCTTCGTCCACTCCTCCGCTCGCTCTTTGCTTTCCCTCCGCTTTGTGTGTGAGACCCCCCCCCCCCCCCCCTCCCCGCCTTTTTTCTCTTTTTCCCCCCGAGGATGAGGGAAAGTCTTTTCAGGACGCACTCCGAATGCCTTGAAATGTCATTCACAGGTCTGTCTATCAATCGCCACCCAAAAAACAACAACTCATGTGGTCTCGTTCGGAAGGCTCCATTTTATTCGCTCTTTGCTCGCGGTCACGTTCGTAGTCAGTTCTAAAGTATCCTCATGTATTATTCCTGTGTTCGTTAATGCACGATGCAATCAATAATACACAAACACTTCAAATAAACTGAACCACTAACAGCTAAGGTCATGGCAGAAGGGATATTAATAATTGGAATAACACGTTTCAAAATAATAAAATAAAAAAGTTTTTTTGATTTACCTTTCGTGTGCTATGAGTTGTCTGATTTGCTCCTTTTTTTATCACCGTGGAAACCAGACAAGAATTTCAGGGCGTACATCGAGGAGCAGGAATAAGCAGAGAAATAGAGGCTCCATTACAGAACCATGACCAAGTCATAATAGATATAGTCATAATGACACGATTTGGTAATTTGGTTAGTAAATTGTCTGTGCCAGGAAAAGGATGAGAGCACAAAATAAAACTAAAAAGTTCAGTTTTTATATGGTTAATATCCGTAGGAAAACTCATAGAATAGGCTCTACCAGTAAATACAAAGCAAGAAGCCAGGTTCGTTGCATGACTGAAAGAGACCACATACATGTTTGGTATAAGTAAAGTACCTCCATCAATATTAAGAAGGATGAATGCCTCGACGTTCCATTAAGAACCTTCTAACTGTCTCTCCAAGTCAAGATTATTATCTGCAACGCCCCCCCCCCCCCCCCCCCCCCCCCGCACCCAAAAGGCAGAGAGAGCCCGTGTGTTGGTGCCGGCGGGCAGGGGGGGGTCTTGGGACTCCTTCTCCCTGCACAGTGTGGTCCGGGAGGCCGCTCGACGCTTCATTGAGACGTTCTCAAACCCCCGGAGGACAGGACATGAGAGAATGAGGGGGCGTAGATACTGCAGTCCTCTCCTCTCCAGATGGAAGGGTGTGTTTGAGCGTGCGTGTTAGTGTGTGTGTGCGTGTCTTTGTGTGTGTGTGTGTGTGTGTGTGTGTGTGCGTGTATTTGTGTGTGTGCTTGTGTGTGTGTACGAATGTGTGCTTGTG
>CM030190.1:4316673-4346673 GCA_017639675.1 Aplochiton taeniatus
TATCTCTCAACTTTTTTTAATCTCAACCTCAGTTACTCATTTATACGCTGGGAATTTCTCCTATTCCATTCCAGCAGCCCCCCCCTCTTTGGGGAGTGCGTGTTTGAATGATTAACTGCTATATGCCGACAATTTTTTCTAATCCCCATTTTATGAGAACGGAAACAAGAAGAAGATTATTTGGAATCCCCAGGTAGAGGAGCCATTTCACAAGACTGAATATGCATGCCATGCAGCCGATGATAAATGTGTCTCCTGATGAATTCTAACAACCTAAACACCACTTGTGTTATAATAGGGACAAGTATTTGTATTAAAATCGGATACCAATAAGTATAATTTAATAATAACGTTTTTTTGGGGGGGGGGGGTCTTTCGAATACATTTTTTTATCAGGACGAATGAATGGATTTATGTCGTTTTGATTTTTGATAAGTTGTTTTAGTCGGTTGAGGACTGATTCGTCCCAGAGTTTGCACTCTAAGCAATCACTGCAGTCCTAATCAAAGCATCACAGTTTGCTCTTCTTTCTCTCTCTCTCTCTCTCTCTCTCTCTCTCTCTCTCTCTCTCTCTCTCTCTCTCTCTCTCTCTCTCTCTCTCTCTCTCTCTCTCTCTTTCTTTCTCTCTCCCTCTCTTTCCTTCTCTCTATCTCTCTCTTTCTCTCTCCCTCCCTCCCTTTCTCTCACTCTCTCTCTCTTTCTTTCTCGCTCTCTCTCTCTCTCTCTCTCTCTCTCTCTCTCTCTCTCTCTCTCTCTCTCTCTCCAGCCTCCATCCATCCATCCAGGTGGTATAATACTAGCAGGGAAAGGTCAGTGTGCCGTTCCCCACCAGGGGGAGTCAGGGGGGATGTGAGGTCATGATCTGGCCAGTGCCTTCTGGTTGAAGGCTGCCGCCGCGTTTCAGGGATTAGACGGGACAGGATGATGGCCTTGCCCGGGGACACGTTTAGGTGTGTGTGTGTGTGTGTGTGTGTGTGTGTGTGTGTGTGTGTGTGTGTGTGTGTGTGTGTGTGTGTGTGTGTTTGTGACGAATTCCGTTTGGTTCGTCACTTTTTTCTTTTCTTTTACCAGCTTCATGTTAGTAAACAGAGCCTTGGAAAAACACCAGCCCGTGCTTCGGCCTTTGTCTGGGAGTCAATAGACTCCAGGTTGTGACAGAACAATCCGCGATGGTGACGCAGACATTTTCCTCCACCATGGGGGGGTTGGGCGGGTGCACCGAGGGGCCGATGGACCCCCGATCGACGGACACTCGACGTGCAAAAGAGGGCCCCTTAAGAGATGAGTGGCCGGGCTAGCGGGATGTCGCGCCCATAATATGATGAAGAGGTCGCGACTCCAGCTCCACCGCAGGTTTGGAGGAGGAGGAAGAGGAAAGGGGGGGGGGGGGGGTGTTTGGTGTCACTGCTTCTCTGCTGATGAGCCAAGGATCACTTGAGGCTGCCCTCCGCCCACGGTGAAGCAGGGTTTCTGGAGAGACTGTGGAAGTGGCTGTAGAGGGGACGCCTCAACGGTCTGTTCTTTACCCACGCCGACAAACACCCACACTGGGTCCACTTTCTTTAGCTGACCCAGAGGGTGTGTGTACAGTGTACAGTGTGTGTGTGTGTGTATGTGTGTGTGTGTGTGTGTGTGTGTGTGTGTGTGTGTGTGTGTGTGTGTGTGTACAGAGAGTGTCTGTGTGTACATTTCGGGGTACACTTTGTGTATACATTGTGTGTGTGTGTGTGTGTGTAGAGAGTGTTTGTGTACATTCTCTGTGTGTAGTGTGTGTGTGGACATTCTCTGTGTGTACAGTGTGTGTGACAGTGTGTGTGTTTCCTGGGTGACTTTGTGCTGCGAGGGTGAAGATGGGTACTAAACAGTTGAAGAGACCCAGTTGAAAAGTTGAGAAGTAAGTCACACACCCCCCCCCCCCCCCGACGGGCTAGTCAACCAGATTCATGGCCATACTGTCTATAAATATGACCATACTGTCTATAAATATGACCATACTGTCTACAAATATGACCATACTGTCTACAAATATGACCATACTGTCTATAATGGTCCTAATTGTTTCTTTCTTTCTGCATGACTTCCTGTACTTTCACCATAAAAATGTTTTCCTTGTATGTGTGATGTGAGAAACATCAGAGTAGTAAGCGTAAGCGTTGTTTTTTTTCGCACTGCAGGAGACCTTTGCGTGTTTCCTCTGAACCCATTAAGCCAACCTACAGCACAAACCGACAAAACAATATATCCGCTCTGTGGTTAGAGTTCTTGTCTATATGGTTGTTCATATCAGCATCAGTTCTAAGTTAAAACAGTGCATATACGCTGATGAGTTGACAACAAGATAGCCTTGACTTTATTCATTTGAGCAGCCTTATAACTTTTGGAGCAAATTGTTGTGTAAAACATTTCACACCAAAAAAGGGACAAATTGTGTTCTTTCCATTCATTCAGTTGGACGGCATTTATATTAAAACAAAAAAAAATGGAAAATGCAAATGCGGTCCCTCGTCGAGAGGTACTCAGTATTCCCATCCCAGTCGGAGTGTTCAGGAATGATATCATTACACCGTGTAAGTTTGCCGTAGCTTTTCATAAGTGCCATTTTGAAAATGTTCTGCTCGTAATAATAATAATAACAACTTCAATTTATATAGCACCTTTCTTATATCCAAGGTCGCTTTACAGGGAAAACACACAGGACAGCACAAAACAGACAAGGAACAGAAGGCAGATAAGGAGATGAATGACTGTGCGTGTGTGTGTGGGGGGGGTGAGGAGAATTAGTGATTGAAGGATGTTGAACAGATGAGTTTTCAGGGTTGACTTGAAGTTGTCCAGAGAAGGGGCCTTGCGGATTTCAGCAGGGAGGGAGTTCCAGAGGGTGGGGGCAGCGACACTGAAGGCACGGTCCCCAAAGGTGCGGAGGCGTGAACAGGGAATGGAGAGCAGGCCGGAGTCTGTGGATCGGAGAGTGCGGGATGTGATGTAAGGGTGGAGGAGATCTTTGAGGTACTGTGGGGACAGTGCATGGAGGGATTTGTAAGTGATGAGGAGGAGTTTATAAGTAATGCGTAACTTGAACGGGAGCCAGTGGAGTTTGCAGAGAGTGGGGGTGATGTGCTGCCAGGGCTTGCTGCGGGTGAGCACTCTGGCAGCAGAGTTCTGAATGTACTGGAGCCTGTCCAGGGTTTTGCTGGGAACCCCAGACAGGACTCCGTTACAATAGTCCAGACGTGAGGTGATGAAACAGTGAATGAGTTTTTCTGCAATGGAGTCGGAGAGTGATGGCCGGAGTCTGGAGATATTTCTAAGATGAAAGAAGGCGGATTTTGGGACTGACTTGATGTGGTTCTGGAATGAAAGGGTGGAGTCCAAGATGGTGCCAAGATTGCGGACCTGAGGGGATGGTGTGATGGTTGAGCCGTCGATGGTGAGGAGTAGATCTCCAACCTTAAACAGTGCATATACGTACAACTATGCCAAGCTGTTTGCTTACTTCTGTAAAAGGTTGAGGTGGCTAAGCCACATCCCACAGTCAGCCAGCCTATGTGTATGTAAGGAAGTAGGGCTTCTGCCGCAAACACCTCTCTCTAGGAAGTGCCTGGGTAGGCAGTGTATGCACTCTAAGGCTTGTTTTTATTTTCTCCAAGCACTCCAAGTACATATGCATGGCTTCCCAAAGACCTTGAAAACCCGCTATGTTTGTGGTTTTACCAAAATGAAAAATCAGATGACGATAGTGTTTGAACAGTGTTCCCATTTATGTCTGTACATCTAGCGCCGAGATTGGTATTTAAGCGCCTACAGGGTCTCAAAGGATTTGACATAGAGTTACATTCCTCTGTGCTGACTTTTAGATTATGAAACCTATTCATCTCGGGAGGGGAAACACGCACGCACGCACGTACACACACGTACACACACGCACGCACACACACGCACACACACACACACACACACACACACCTTTCACCCTTTCCGTTTCAGAGGAGGTTGCCCTCTAAAGCCATCCCCTCCAGGCCTCCAATGATTTGACGACAAGACGTGTTTGTTCACAAAAACGGAAATACCCCCCCCCGACCTAGACTGCTGCTAGGTACCCCCACGTCGGTTTGCTCTGCGAGGGAGGGGAACAGCCTCTCCGCCGTCTGCGTGTGGAGAGCGCTGGGCTGCCGACTGGGCCGAGACAGCCATGACTCACGACGCTGGCACCTCCAAGTCCATGTGACTCCTTTATATAGAGACGCTGTCTTACAGCCAGAGGAGGAGGAGGAGGAGGAGGAGGAGGAGGAGGAGGAGGAGGAGGGGGGGTTGCCTCGTAAGGCTCCAGCAGATCCGTACGCCCCCGTAAGCACGGCAGGCTTTTGAATGTGTGTTGCTATTGTTTTGGCTGGCTCGGCCGTTTCGCGCCCGCATGGAAAAACGGGACAGGGGTTCCACGTCTCCACCAAGGCCATCGGGGTTTCCTCGTCTCGTTACAGGGAGCGAGCGAGCGGCCGGTTCTAAAGGGGATGGATTGGTGGCGGGGTTCCGGAAGGTTCAAAGAGGCCACGTTGTTTTGGTCGATAATCCAAGAGGGCCGGGCACTGTTTCGTCTCCTTAAAGGGCCAAGCAAACTTCAGGCGTCAAACCTTTCCAAATGTATAAACAGATATCCCATAATAAAAAATAAAAAAAAGTACATCTTTTAAATTGATCGTAACTGTCTGAGAGGTTTTTCTCCTTTTGCTTTCCATTTCCAAGCAGAAATATTTACTGTAGCGATGAATGTTTAGATTTTTAGCTAATGCTGTGTTTTGAAGCTGGCCTTGGAAATATGAGCCTTACAGGACAGTCCTTGTAAGACCCATATCCAGAATGCTCTGCTTTGGCGTGTATCAGTTTATGAAGGAAAGCTGCTTTATATTGCCGCAGATTCATCTGAAACCTATCTGTAGGAACAGCTTGAGCGGCAGCTATTCAAATTGAATCAAGACTCAGGTAAGCTTATTACCTATCTGGGCCTACGGATGAAGGATTGACGGGGAAGAAAGAGAATGAGAGGGGGATGGAGATAAAGGGAGAACGGACGTGTGCTTCGGCGAACGCACACAACAGGACAACAGGACGGCAAACGCGCACACACACACACACACACACTTAACAGGACATCAAACACACACACACACACACACACACACACACACACACACACACACACACACCAGGACAACAGCCCAACAAACACGCACATTGCCTGACAACAAGTACCCCCTGTCTCTGCACGCGCTCTTGCAGGTGATGCAGTGAGCCTGATACCTGGGTGCAGACAGAACGAAACGCTGACTCACTGTCTGTCTACGCTCCCACTTAGACATGTACATGGATCTGCTGTGATAAGAGGCTTCCACATTATATTCTGCCCGAGGGGCGGGGGGGGGGGCAAAGCAAAACGACGGCTGAAGGATTGAGGAAATCTTTTTATTCCACTCGGAGGATTCTATTTTAGTAGGTGGTAGTGTTCTCTCGCTGGAACACCCGGGTGCACTGGTGGAATACTGTCAGTGTTAGGGTTACTAATACACAGAGACAGGACACACTGTTTAAATACTGTCAGTGTTAGAGTTACCAATACACAGAGACAGGACACACTGTTTAAATACTGTCAGTGTTAGGGTTACTAATACACAGAGACAGGACACACTGTTTAAATACTGTCAGTGTTAGGGTTACTAATACACAGAGACAGGACACACTGTTTAAATACTGTCAGTGTTAGGGTTACTAATACACAGAGACAGGACACACTGTTTAAATACTGTCAGTGTTAGGGTTACTAATACACAGAGACAGGACACACTGTTTAAATACTGTCAGTGTTAGGGTTACTAATACACAGAGACAGGACACACTGTTTAAATACTGTCAGTGTTAGGGTTACTAATACACAGAGACAGGACACACTGTTTAAATACTGTCAGTGTTAGGGTTACCAATACACAGAGACAGGACACACTGTTTAAATACTGTCAGTGTTAGGGTTACCAATACACAGACAGGAAACACTGTTTAAATACTGTCAGTGTTAGAGTTACCAATACACAGAGACAGGACACACTGTTTAAAAACTGTCAGTGTTAGGGTTACTAATACACAGACAGGAAACACTGTTTAAATACTGTCAGTGTTAGGGTTACCAATACACAGAGACAGGACACACTGTTTAAATACTGTCAGTGTTAGGGTTACCAATACACAGACAGGAAACACTGTTTAAATACTGTCAGTGTTAGGGTTACCAATACACAGACAGGAAACACTGTTTAAATACTGTCAGTGTTAGGGTTACCAATACACAGAGACAGGACACACTGTTTAAATACTGTCAGTGTTAGGGTTACCAATACACAGACAGGACACACTGTTTAAATACTGTCAGTGTTAGGGTTACTAATACACAGAGACAGGACACACTGTTTAAAAACTGTCAGTGTCAGGGTTACTAATACACAGACAGGACACACTGTTTAAATACTGTCAGTGTTAGGGTTACTAATACACACAGACAGGAAACACTGTTTAAATACTGTCAGTGTTAGGGTTACCAATACACAGAGACAGGACACACTGTTTAAATACTGTCAGTGTTAGGGTTACCAATACACACAGACAGGAAACACAGGAAACACACCCGGGTGCACTGGTGGAACACTGTCAGTGTTAGGGTTACCAATACACAGAGACAGGACACACTGTTTAAATACTGTCAGTGTTAGAGTTACCAATACACAGAGACAGGACACACTGTTTAAATACTGTCAGTGTTAGGGTTACCAATACACAGAGACAGGACCCTAACACTGACAGTATTTAAACAGTGTGTCCTGTCTCTGTGTATTGGTAACCCTAACACTGACAGTATTTAAACAGTGTGTCCTGTCTCTGTGTATTGGTAACCCACTGTTTAAATACTGTCAGTGTTAGGGTTACCAATACAAAGGAAGAGAGGGCTGGTTGGCTGGCTGGCAGACTAGTGTCATAATGTCTGATTGACTGACTGTTGCACCATGTGACTGACTGTTGCATCATGTGACTGACTGTTGCACCATGTGATTGACGGGGTCCATGGTGACCCATACATGCAGAGTACCCGGTGACTAAAATAACCCCCAAGGCCCCTATAGTGCTCCTACTGCACCTGTACCCTGCACATGTCCCACTGTGTGACGGATGGGGGGGGTGGTGGTGGTGGTGGGGTGGGGGGGTGGTGAGTGCAGGTGTCCTGTCTGCTTAAGTTGAGCTCTACGTCTGTGTTAGCTGTCATAACAGTCTCTATGGGACACCACCGATATGTGTCACAGAGCACCTTCCATCAGGAGGAATGAACAGCTGCTGCTGTCGCTTACTTTCCCAACACCACTAGCCTGACTGACTGACTGACTGACTGACTGACTCACTGACTGACTGACTGACTGACTGACTGACTCACTGACTGACTGACTGACTCACTCACTGACTCACTGACTGACTGACTGACTCGCTGGCTGGCTGGCTAGCTGGCTGACTGACTGATTGGCTGGCTGGCTGACTGGCTGACTGACTGACTGACTCAGTTACTTACTTACTGGCTGGCTGACTGGCTGCCTTTCACATCTGTCATTTAAATACATTACACATTTGTCAGGTGGTGCTAAGACAATCAGTTTATCTTCTACTTTATTCAGCTCAGAGGAGTGTATGTCATGCCTACGTGTGTTTCTGTGTGTGTGTGTGTGTGTGTGTGTGTGTGTGTGTGTGTGTGTGTGTGTGTGTGTGTGTGTGTGTGTGTGTGTGTGTGTGTTTGTTTGTGTGTGTGTGGAGGGAGACGGCCATATGTCCCCCGCACTTCACTTACAACTCACTCATATAAAGAGCTAGACACAGCCACACACACACACACACACACACACACACATACACACACACACTCACACACGTAAGCTGAAGTGTGAGCGTTAGACTGTGTTACTCCTATGGGTGAGAGAAGAACCCTGCCAGCTGGCTCTCAATGACAGCTGATGGCCCTGTGAGAGGAAGAGGAGCCCATTTTGTCTTTTGGTGCTAATGAAACGCACAGCCTCCAGTGTGTCTGTCTCCTGGGGTCTTAAGGTGTGTGTGTGTGTGTGTGGGTGTGTGGGTGTGTGGGTGTGTGTGTGGGTGTGGGTGTGTGGGTGTGTGGGAGTGGGTGTGTTTGGGTGTGGGTATGGGTATGTGTGTGTGTGTGTGTGTGTGTGGGTGTGAGTGTGTGTGTGTGTGTGTGTGTGTGGGTGGGTGGGTGTGTGTGTGTGGGTGTGTTTGTGTGTGTGTGTGTGTGTGTGTGTGTGGTTCCATTTCTTTTCTTTCTCCTGCTCAAGGCTTTTCTTTCCTACCACCTCCTGTGTGTCGCCAAGGTATTAACTCATGAGCAATGGAGACCCAACTTTGTTCAGATAAAAAGGGACACCCGGGATCATTTTCTTGAATTATCATAAAAATAGGCAATTTGTTGTGATCTTTGTCAAACCAATCACATTGAACGGTTTTGAACTTGCACGGCAGTTCAGTTTAAAGGTTCATAGGTTCCTGGCCATAATATAACAGAACACAACATGGGCAGGAGACAGGTACATGCAGGTACATGCAGTATAATCTTCGACAGCCGTCTCTTGCTAAGTTGAGAGTGTGTCGCATCCTCCTCTGGCATTGGTTGTTGGGTTACCAAGGGATACAGTCTTGGCCTCTGTCGAAGGCATCCGACTGTTATCATTGGTCTGGCGTCTCGTTTAAGAAAGTGCCACGTTAGAAAAGGCTGTTCGGAAACACAGTGACAAGTACTGTCATGATCAAACATACAGAAGACCCAAACACGTGTGTGACTGTCTGTATCAGTTTTATGAACGTGTGTGTGTGTGTGTGTGTGTGTGTTTCCCCAGCAGTATCTCCTCTCTCTCTCTCTCTCTCTCTCTCTCTCTCTCTCTCTCTCTCTCTCTCTCCCTCTCTCTCTCTCTCTCTTTCTCTCCTTCCCTCTCTTGGTCTCTCTCTCTCTCTCTCTCTCTCTCTCTCTCTTTCCCTCTCTTGGTCTCTCTCTCTCTCTCTCTCTCTCTCTTTCCCTCTCTTGGTCTCTCTCTCTCTCTCTCTCGGTCTCTCTCTCTCTCTCTCTCTCTCTTCTGGTATCTCCTCCACACCCTCTCTCTGCCCCCCCCCCCCCCCCCCCCCCCCCGGTTTGCTGGGTTCTTTGTGTTATCAGAAGAAGGCCAGTGGCCACGCCACAAAGATTCAATACCTCCCTTTCTGACCGCCTGGCTGCACCACATGATTAAATGGAACCTGACTGGCTACTGATCCCAGGCCTCTGTGTGTGTGTGTGTGTCTGTGTATGTGTGTGTGTGTGTGTGTGTGTGTGTGTGTCTGTGCGTGGGCGTGCGCGTGCGCATTGGATAAACTTCCACGTCTGCCATGCTAGTCTTAACTTTTCTGCCCTCAAAGTGACGTGGTGCGCCCCGCCACACGCGTGTGTCCCCATGGGTGGTCTGCCTCGGAGCGTTGGCTTTGGAGCGCGTGCGGTCGGCACGCTTCACACGTCACGTCACGTGACCGTCCACCCCTCCGCCGCCTTGGGGGCCCGCTCCGACCGGCACGGGCCGCCCTCCGCACCACGCCATCGTGACCCCCGGCAACGCCGCGCGGCTCACGTCTTAACCAGCCTACACGGGACAGCCGACGTGGACAGAGAGGGGTGAGGGAAAACAGCCCCGCTTTGGCCCCCAGACAGTCTGTCCCTACGCCCCGGGCCGAGGGAGTGGGAAGGCTTCGTGGGGTCTTAACAACCAGCTTTGGCTAAGTAAGAGAGATAGGGGGAACAAATCGATGTGTGTTTAAAGGAATGCAGGGAGAGGGGGAGAGAGAGAGAGAGAGAAAGAGAGAGAGGGAGGGAGGGAGGGAGGGAGGTAGGGAGAGAGAGAGAGAGAGAGAGAGAGTGAGAGAGGGAGAGAGAGAGAGGGAGGGAGTGAGGGAGGGGGAGAGAGAGAGAGAGAGTGGAAGAGAGAGAGAGATAGAGAGAGAGAGAGAGAGAGAGAGAGAGAGAGAGCGAGGGAGCGAGGGAGAGGGAGAGGGAGAGAGGGTGAGGAGCCGTGGACAGAGAGGGGTGAGGGAAAACAGCCCCGCTTTGGCCCCCAGACAGTCTGTCCCTACGCCCCGGGCCGAGGGAGTGGGAAGGCTTCGTGGTGTCTTAACAACCAGCTTTGGCTAAGTAAGAGAGATAGGGGGAACAAATCGATGTGTGTTTAAAGGAATGCAGGGAGAGAGGGGGAGAGAGAGAGAGAGAGAAAGAGAGAGAGGGAGGGAGGGAGGTAGGGAGAGAGAGAGAGGGAGAGAGAGAGAGGGAGGGAGTGAGGGAGGGAGGGAGAGAGAGAGAGAGAGAGAGAGAGAGAGGGAGAGAGCGAGGGAGAGGGAGAGGGAGAGGGAGAGGGAGAGAGGGTGAGGAGCCGTGGACTGTAATCTGTGTGATGCAAGGCTAGCAGCTGGCCGTGACATCGTTGTAATCTGGGCCCCGGCGCTTTCCTTAAACAGAGTGCTTCATGTCAGGGCGATTCCACTGCCGGTGCTGACATATTAATGGGCCTGACACACACACACACACACACACACACACGGATGCGTATGTAAACACACGTTTTTGCGCAGACCTTCAAACACCCCCACGAACACACCGATAATACAAATGAGGAAGTGCACGTACACACACACACGCACACACGCACGCACTCAAAGGTAGAATTGCTTTAGCAGGCATCTGAAATGCTCCGGCAGGGTTTGCTTGTGTTCCCGATCCTCTCTGTGTGGCGTCAGCGGGGCCGACCGCGAGGATGCCTCCTTGATGGGAATCAGATTGAGGGCTGGCCGCCACAATAGCAGCAGGGGGAAGATCAACCACACGAAATAACAGACTGACAGGGGGAGATTGACCTATAGTATAAAGACATTGTTACTGGCTTGTGTGTGTGTGTGTGTGTGTGACCGTGTGTGTGTGTGACCGTGTGTGTGTGTGACCGTGTATGTGTGTGTGGTACTGATGCGCGGATCGCCTGTGATGTCATCCGAATCTGCATATACACATAAATCATCCACCCGCCACCCACCCCAACAAATTACTTGATTTAGAGACCGGCAACTGATCACACATTACCAATTATTTCTCAGTGGGATGTATGTAGACATGATGATATGGTAACATAGTCCTTGGAAGTAGGCTGGTTTGAAATAAATCAACATTTATTTCCAGGAAAAGTTCTTCTTTTTTGGTCGAAATGAAAAGGGCAAAAGGTATAAGATATAACTGCGATCTATGATTCATTAGTGTGTGTGTGTGTGTGCGTGCTTCCAGTCACCGACGTCTTTGAGTCTTATGACACGACTGCTTGCCTGTTTGTGTGCTATCGATTCCTCTTGTGTTTTTGTGTGGAGTGCATTCACGGTGAATTCATCATTATCAGTGAGCGTATTTGTAACTTCATACTTCCCTGTTCTGGTCCCGTCATCCACACGGCACTCTGGGCCTGATCACCATGGAAGCACATAAATCAATGGCACCTAGGCGTGTTGGGGGCGGGGGGGGGGGGGGGGGGGGGCGAGGATTTCAAAAAGAGAAAGGCAGCGTTCGGGAAGGTGTTAGAGCGGCGGTGCCGGGGCGCGAAACAACCGAAGGAGAGAAAGCGGCGCCGTCCTCTTTGAATGATTCGCCACGGGAAGAGCCAGATGCGCCAGCCACTCTGCCGCCAGAAGCACGGGGCTGGGTTGTCTGGCCGCTCTAGTGGGCGCACGGTGACGTTGTCCAATTAAGACGGAACAAAAGGGTGGGGGGGGGGGCGGGGGGGGGGGGGGGGGGGGGGGGGACTCGTCTGGTGCGTCTCTCCGTCTAGGACGATCGTTCCTGGAAGAGCAATTAGCCGGATAATGCAAACCCCTGGGAAACCGGTTTGAGGGAGGCTGCAGCTGAGGCTGTGTGTTAGCTGGCGGCGCCTCAAAGAGCCGCTGTAGGGGAGGGGGGCAGGGGAGGGGGGCAGACGGCTTTGGTTCCATGCTGGAGGGACTCCGAACATGGCCGGCCTGCGGTGTTGCCCATCACGGGGGGGGGGGTTGGGGGGGGCGCGGCAGCCGGGGGGGGGTCAGCCATCGTGTCAGTCGACGGGCGGTGTGTGTCATGTTGTCTTCCCACCTGTCTTCAGGGATTGTGTGTGTGTGTGTGTGTGTGTGTGTCTCCTCTCCTGGGTTTTAGGGATAGTCCTTGGGGGGGGGATTGTTTTGTAAACCGTGGTGTGATAATGGAAATCATCATGAAAACGGTGCCCCATCTGAAGTATGAGGCCTCTAGTGGTCGGTCATGTTAAAGGAACAGTCGACTGGTCTGGATGTATACACGGCACTACAGGTTCAACATTGAAAGGAGTGAACTGTTCTGTGAAGGCTGATGGCAATACTGACCCTCCCTCTTTCCCTCCCTCCCTCCCTCCCTCCCTCCCTCCCTCCCTCCCCGTCCTCAGTTCCAGGCCAACGTGGACGAGGGTTCAAAGGGCGTGGCGGTCAACCTGACGGTGAACGACGGGGATGACCCGGCGACGGGGGCGTGGCGGGCGCTCTACTCCATCGTCAGCGGCGACCCCGGCAACAGCTTCCACATCCAGACCAACCCCGACAACAACGAGGGCATGCTGTCTGTCGTCAAGGTGATCACCCTGTCCACTCTCCACTGTCCACTCTCCTCTGTCCACTGTCTCTCTGTCTCTCTGTCTCTCTGATCCCTACCTCCCCCCCCCCCCCCCCCCCCTCTGTCCCCTGCTCTTTGTGCCTCTGTCAAGTCTCTTCTGTCCCCTGCCCCCCCTCTGTCCCCTGCCCCCCCCCCTCTGTCCCCTGCCCTTTGTCCCTCTGGCAACTCTGTCTCTCTGTCCCCTGCCCCCCCCCCCCCCCCCCTCTGTCCCCTGCCCTTTGTCCCTCTGGCAACTCTGTCTCTCTGTCCCCTGCCCCCTCCCCCGTTTCCCTTGACCTTTGTCCCTCTGTCAAGTTTCCTCTGTCCCCTGCCCCCCCCCCCCCCTCTGTCCCCAGGGTAGTCCAAGGACATCTTCTTTTATCAAAGCAAATATAAAGATGATAATAATGCAATGGCAACAATATTGTGTTTTGTTTGTACAGCCCTTACAAAGCAATTTCAAGGCAAAACGACACTTTGCACAAAAAAAGATAAAAGCTAAGATAAAAATAAATAACTGTAGTAGTTAGAAAGTGCCTTTGTAATGTATTGTACAAAGTGCTGTTGATTTGACTTTGGTCTTATTCTGTCTCCTCTCCTCTCCTCTCCTCTCCTCTCCTCTCCTCTCCTCTCCTCTCCTCTCCTCTCCTCTCCTCTCCTCTCCTCTCCTCTCCTCTCCTCTCCTCTCCTCTCCTCTCCTCTCCTATCCTCCCCCCGCCACCCCCATCCCAGCCTCTGGACTATGAGACCGGCGCCTACCACACCCTCTACATCCGGGTGGAGAACGAGGACCCCCTGGTGCCGGACGCCGTGTATGGCCCCAGCTCCACCTCCACGGTGGACGTTAGCGTGCTGGACGTCAACGAGGGCCCCGTGTTCTCCCCGGACCCCCTGAGGGTCACCCTCATGGAGAACGTGGCCCTGGGGAGCCTGGTGGCCGCGCTCAACGCCACCGACCCCGACATCAAGCAGACGCAGAGCATCAGGTCAGAGGTCACGGACACCAAGCTAGGGGAGGGAGGGAGGGAGGGAGGGAGGGAGGGAGAGAAGGGGGAAAAAAAGAGAGAGAGAGAGAGAGAGACAGAGAGAGAGAGAAAATGAAATGAGTGAGTATAAAGTGTATGAAACTTTTCACTTCTTCACCACACACACAGACACACACACACACACACAGACACACACACACACACACACATGCTTTGTTGGGGGTCCATTTAGTGTCTGTTAGCGTTGGCCTCGGTTCCCTGTCATCCTGTCTGTGTGGATGGGCAACTTAACACGCTGCAACAAACTCCTCCTATCAGAGGCTTAGCCTGCCATGAAAGCACGCTCCTTAGTTTCTCAGACATCTCTCCATCTCTCCATCTCTCCATCTGTCGCCTCTCATCCCTCCATCGCTGTCATCTCTCTCCCCCGTCCCGTCCCGGAGTGGCTCTCCGTTTTCCTCTCGCACATCAAAGTCTGTGAAAGTCTATGGCCCATCAACACCCCCCCCCACACACACACACACACACACACACCCAAACACACACACACACACCCCATCAACCATCTGTGCTAGACAGGGCTGCCAACTCCAGCACATGACCCGCGCCACACTCGCTCATGCCACGCTTCTGATTTCCACAAATGCCATTCATAACTGGCAATTTGCTCGTTTCCGTGGTTTCCCATCTCCGTTTGGGCTCGGTCTTAAAGCGGGACGGCATCCGGAGTTCTGTTTTGTACTGGGACGAGCCGTTTACCGTGTGTCCCTACAGGAACAATGGATTGGCTCAGGCTGGCTTGACATTATATTGGTGAAAAGTTGCGTCTAGCCCATAATATTCCCTCCACTTTGGTTGTACAGTGTAAAACACGGCTCAAATTGTTTGACCGAAACAAACAGCTCTTTGCTATTAGTGGCAGCTTGTGTATTTTAACTTGTGTTGCAGTCAAATCATTCCCCTTCTGTCTGTCTCTCAAGATGTGCACTTCAGTGGATATGTGTGTCACGGTTAAATCCTTCCCTAGCGACAAGAGAGACCTTTCCCTTGCCCTCCTCTTGTTTACACCAAAAATTGGCCATCTCTTTATGGACCTTTTCTTTGAAAAAAAAATCCGCTTCATTTGGAATGCCCGTTCCCCTGAACCCCCGGCATTGAAAGTCACGAAAAATACACTTTTATGTAAACACAGACGACCTTTGACCCCACGCTAGATTCAGACTGATCCGCACATATTATCAGATGCCCCAGTGTTATCCGGCCGCTCATACATTGGGATAAACATGGAGGAGCTTTGCCTCGCTGGGGCCGCGTTCGATGTGCGTCCTCGGCGCGTCTGCCCCTCGTGGGTTTCATGCAATTGATTGGTTGACTCTCGGCTGCGTCCTTTGACCTGAATGTGAGAAAGGGGCCCCCTCTGAAACATTTGCCGCGTTGGCCTATCGGTTTTCTGTCGTCGGGGCAGAGCTCCCGGTGGATCAGCCAGTGAGATAAAAGTTATTCCTCCGTCGCTTCCAGACACAGCTGCGTCCCGTCTTATCAACTGCTCACTTTCTCTCACATTGTTTCTTTCTGCTCACAGTCGTCATCCCCCCCCCCCCCCCCGAACTCTTTGACACGTGCGCCCTTTCAATGTGTCAGTAATGCTACAGATTCCCTCCTCAGTGTTTTGAAAGGTTCCGCTCCTCTTTTTCTCCACCTCGATAGCTTTCTTGCGTGGTCGTTTTAAAGCAATGTCCGCAGAGCTCGCTGGGGGGTTTGGGTGTGTGTGTCCTCTCGTTGTGTTTCTCACTGAATCTGACAGTTGTGTTTATATTCTCCCCAACTTTTTCCTTTCCTGCTCACGTTATTTAGACTGAGACTGCGAAGGTCTAAGGGAAGGAATAGATAAACCATAAAAAAGGATAAAGGTGTTTTTCTTTTTCTTTTTCATTTTAACGAAGAAGGGGTAGAGATATATTAATCCAATCTAAGCCTCTGCTCTTTTTCATGCTTTGTGACACCAGCCTTGCCATAACACCTTCATATCCACCTGTTATAAATACATGATATTATTGGAAAAAAAGGATACTTCTCCTTATTGTCATGGCTACCAGTGGTTCTCTGGGCTTACGTCAGTCTTTGTCTGTATTCACGTCTAGTCTCTCCTCCACCTAATGTGTGCTGATCTCCAGCGAGGAGGCCTTTGAAGTTCCAGAGCCTTCACCTGCTGGCTGAGAGGGGGAGGAGGAGGAGGAGGAGAAGGAGGAGGAGGTGGAGGAGGTGGAGGAAGAGGAGGCGGACTAGAGCAGGCGGGGACGAGAGGAGGAGATGGAGAGATAGAGAATCCAGGAGTGTCTGTGCGGAGAGAAAGAGAGGTAGAGGGGATTGGAAACAGAGAGAGAGAGGGATGTAGAACCAACGACAGAAAAAAAAGGATTGTGTTTACCTAGTACAAAATGTCATGGTGTGTGTGTGTGTGTGTGTGTGTGGGTGTGTGTGTGTGTGGGTGTGTGTGTGTGTGTGTGTGTGAGTGCGTGCGCGCGCGTGCGTGCGTGTGTGTATTGAGAGAGAGAGAGAAAGAGAGAGAGAGAGAGAGAGAGAGGGAGAGAAAGAAAGAAAGAAAGAGAGAGAGAGAGTCGGGAAGAGACATTTAGAGACAGGGAGAAAGTGACAGTTTATCTTGGGGGGGGGGGGGGAATGTGACATAGAGTTTGAATTGACTCCGACAAGGTACGTATTTCCAGTTTCTCTATCCGTCATTCTCAGGTTCCTGCTGGACTTACCCGAAGGTTGTTTTTGAAAAGCATATGATTTGAATTAATTCACCTGCATTTGGTTATTATATGTTTTTCTACTCTGTTCTGATGGTCTTCCATGGAGCCATGCATGAGTCAACAGGCCCTAGTACATGTAGTGATGAAGGTCTATCTACCGTATATGCCTTGATACTTACTAAAGTGTAATGGAGATAGAAGACTTAATTGTGCATATTTTTCGATAATTGGATAAAGACTTAGACTACTCCCTCTCTATCATTTCTCTTTCATATTTGAAGCGTCTGCTAATTACCGATGTCGATCCTGTCAAAGGATGACGGCCGTCTGGAGTGTGTCTGGGGGGGGGGGGTTCTCGGTGGCTGTGTGGGTTTTTAATGTGCGGGAGGACGCCGTTGCCCATGGATGCGGCGCCGTCCATAAACCCGAGTGGTCGGCTCGTCTGTGCTCTCCCTCCCAACCCCCCCCCCCCCCTCCAACCCCATCTTCCTCGACAACGGCCCCGTCGAAATGAAGGTGATTCACCCTGCGGAGAGATGGGCAGGTGTTCCATTAGTTCTACGTGAAGTAAGAAAGATTTTGGGGGATATTTAGGGGCATTATGCTCATGAGACTAATATCAGTGTTGAAGTTTGTATCACATTATCACATGACCTGGTTACCTTCGCCCCCCCCCCCCCCCCCCCCCCCCCATCCTTTCAAGCCGAGGCTCTTGACTGAATGGATGTATTTAGTATTCGTAATAGGAGAGGATATTCGGTTGGGAGCTGAAGGCTGTTCCCCCTAATATGATATTGATATCTTGAAATATGAAGGTTTTTTTTCTTGCTGAAGAAGAATATGAGTTGGAGTTCAATTTAGACCATACTATATATATACTTTTTCTGCCAAAATGTAGTTCAACAAAGTCAACCAAAGTTGATGTTACCACTAACAACATACCAGGTGACAACGAGTCACTGATGACTCTTTCCACGTTCTAGTAGCTGCAACGCTATGGTGTCGCGTCTCTGCAAGCACATTGAGAATTGATAAGGAAAATGGATTGATTTGTTACCTCGATTAACGTCTGTAGGATTATTCTCGTGCTGGAATGATGCTGATGTGCCATGATCATGTGGAAGGCTGCAGGTTTTACAAGGGCAAAGCCTTCGTGTGTGCAAGAGAAAATGGCTGCTCTCAGGATTTGTTTCATATAGTTGCTAAAATCAGTTTTATCTTGCTCTCTGGAGTGCGTTGTTGCTGCAGTCAGCTTTCAAAGTGCACGTCTAGCCCACGCGCGCACACATACACACACACTCTCTCAGTCAGACACACACACTCGCCACTCTAGGGAGAAGGGGTTGCCCTTGGCTAAACTTTATTTATGTCTATTTAAAAGCTGTGTGGGCAGTTGCCTTGGAAACTTTCCTGTTACTTTGCCACTGAGTTGGCTTTTCAAAGTGAGCTCCCCCTACCCCACTTGTGTCTGGACTCGTTTCAAACGGCCGATGTAGCAGAACCAGCCTTTGCAAGAATCAGTCAAATCAATTTGGCATCGGCGTCCTTCACATTCTTCCGCCGCCGTGCCCACCTAGCCCCCCAACACTCCCGAACGGAACCAGAACCGCCCCTGTCAGAACCTTTCAAAGGTGCACTCTGACACACCACAGCAGATCCAGAACCGCCCCTGTCGGAACCTTTCAAAGGTGCACTCTGACACACCACAGCAGATCCAGAACCGCCCCTGTCAGAACTTTTCAAAGAAGCCCTCGGACACACCAGAATGGAACCAGAACTGGCCCTGTCAGAATCTTTCAAAGCCCTCCGCCGGGTTTTTAAACACACCTGTGTGAATGGCCGCTCTGCCCACTTCACTCCTCCACTACAGTCGGCTCTTACCTGAAAATACATTGAGGTGGTTTTATTTTACCCCCGACTATGAAAGAGCAGCCTCTCTGGCAGACAGAGTAGCCTCATCCATTATTCAGCAGCGGGTTCCACTGTGAGCAGATTTCAGGTTAAAAGCACGTGGAGACCTTAAAGGGGAAAGCAGGAAGAACCCAGACACCAAAACAGGTGGGAGTCTTTGAGAAGAACAGAGGGAGATAGAGAGATGAAGAGAGAGAAATAAAGAGTGAGACAGAGACAGAGACAGAGACAGAGACAGAGACAGAGAGAGAGAGAGAGAGAGAGAGAGAGAGAGAGAGAGAGAGAGAGAGAGAGAGAGAGAGAGAGAGAGAGAGAAAGATGAAAAGAAATAAATAAAGAGCGAGAGTGAGAGAGAGAGACAAAGAGAAAGAGAGAGAGAGAGAGAAACAGAGAGGGAAAGAGAGAGAGAGAGAGAGAGAGAGAGAGAGAGAGAGAGAGAGAGAGAGAGAGGGAAGGGAGATAAGGAACTGTGGGCTTGTTACCAAGTCTCTGATCTGACAGGGTCAGACAGGGTGGTCAGCCTCAGATAATGTGTCTCAATGGAGCCACACACACACACACACACACACAGACTCACACGTGCACGGACACGAGGCAAATTTTTAGCATTACGTCTTTCTGGGAGATTGAAGTTATAAGAGATAATGAGAAGAGGGGGGGGGGGGGGGGGGGGGGGACCAGGGGGAGTGGAGACAAACAGGAGGAGGGGAGGAAGAGAGAGGGATACAGGGGGATGGAGAGGGACACAAAGACAGGATGGGAGGAGGAGGAGGAGGGGAGAGAGACAGAGATTTATTAGGAGAGAGGGATGAGTGCGTTTCACTCAGCACTGTTTAATAATGCAACAGGAAGGGAAGCTGCTAGTAATTAACAGCCCCACTGTCCCCAGCTTCCTTGTTCTCCACCATAGCCTGTCTACCTCTGTGCCTGTCTGACTCTCCACAACAGCCTGTCTACCTCTGTACCTGTCTGACTCTCCACCATAGCCTGTCTACCTCTGTACCTGTATGACTCTCCACAATAGCCTGTCTACCTCTGTGCCTGTCTGATTTTCTGCGTATCTATCTACCTTTTTACCT
Source organism: Aplochiton taeniatus (assembly GCA_017639675.1). NCBI lineage: Eukaryota > Metazoa > Chordata > Actinopteri > Galaxiiformes > Galaxiidae > Aplochiton > Aplochiton taeniatus. The sequence goes on from CM030190.1 coordinate 4,336,142, forward strand.
GTCTGACTGTCTACACACCTATCTGACTGTCTACATACCTGTCTACTTGTTTACCTGTCTGACTGTCTACATACCTGTCTACCTGTTTACCTGTCTAACTGTCTACCTGTTTACCTGTCTGACTGTCTACACATCTGTTTACCTGTGTACCTGTCTGACTGTCTACACACCTGTCTGACTGTCTACATACCTGTCTACATTTTTACCTGTCTGACTGTCTATACACCTGTCTACATTTTTACCTGTCTGACTGTCTACACACCTGTCGAGCTGTGTACCTGTCTGACAGTCTACACACCTGTCGAGCTGTGTACCTGTCTGACTGTCTACACACCTGTCTAGCTGTGTACCTGTCTGACTGTCTACACACCTGTCTAGCTGGGTACCTGTCTAGCTGTGTACCTGTCTGACTGTGTACCTGTCTGACTGTGTACCTGTCTAGCTGTGTACCTGTCTAGCTGTGTACCTGTCTATATGCTCCCTGGCGTCCGTAGCTTTGAGACATAACGGAGGAGGGACAAACACAGGACTGCAGGTAACCGACAGCAACAATATGAAGGTAGTCAAACAAGAGGGAGGGATGGAGGTAGGGAGGAGGGAGGGGAAGAAGAGAGGGAGGGGAAGGAGAGAGGGAGGGTGGGAGGTGGGGGGGGGCTGGTTGGCACAGAGAGGTGCCTCTGAAGTGTGGATAAATTGCTTTTCTCTCTGTTAATTATAGGGTTATGGTTTTCTACTGATGCTGAGAGCGGCTTTTTCTAGCCTTATTATGATAATAAACGTGCGTTATGCGTCGCGCAGCTCAGGCATAATCATTTATGGAAACTGCTCTTGCCATTATCCACAGTGAGAGGGTGTGTGTGTGTGTGTGTGTGTGTGTGTGTGTGTGTGTGTGTGTGTGTGTGTGTGTGTGTGTGTGGGGTGTTTGTTCGCGGCAGTGAGCGAGGGTGTCTGACTCTGATGACGTCGTCGCTCTGACTGACCAATGAGAAGGAGAGGGGTGCGGAGTTGAGGGCAGGGTGCAGGAAGCTGTATACTAAGCGGAGAAACCTCTAACCTTTAACCCCGGGAGAGAAAAATATTCTCTGTGGGTGACGGCTCTCTCGCTGGCTTTCGTTCAAACGCCCATAAACGCAAATCCACATGTGTTTGACAGGACACACACACACACACAGTTACTAGCATACGCATGCACATATGCTGTCTACATCAGAGAAATAACTGTGATCAAAGCCACTTCTCTCATGTATGCCGTCGGTGGACTAAGCTTCATCTACAAACACACACACACACACACATACCGTACACATACACAGACACAGACACACACACACACACACACACACACACACACACACACACACACACACACATATAATCACTCAGGTGGCCTGCATTTGGCCTGTCCAGGGAGACCCTGTGTCACTCTTAGCTAGAACTCCAGACGAAGAGTGACAGGACGTTTTAACAAGAAGGTAATGAGAACCCTGGTCTTTTCTATATAGTCTGTATCCACCTCTACAGCTACACACACACACACACACACACACACACACATACTCCCAAACACAATCAAACAGCCATATACACACAAGTACGCACATACAAACACCACGCACCCACACACAAGCGCATGTACAAACACAAACAAACAGGCATGCCCACACAAACACACACACACACACACACACACACTGGCCCCTTAAACACACACACACACACACACACACACACGACTCTCCCCTACGCACACACGCGCAGAATTCACTTTGACAGCCTATTCCCTTCAGAGGCTCTGTGACAGCTGATTGATAGCCCATCTACCCGAGTGTGGCTCCCTCCTTAAATACACACACACACACACACACACACACACACACACAGAAGCACACTCTTTTATCCACACAGCCTGGGGCCAAGAAGGCCTGGTTGATACGGAGTCAAATTATTAGCAGGTGTGGCACAGGTCATTCATCGCTGTGACCGGGAGGGCGAGAGAGAGTGCGATGAATTCTACTGGTCAGGACGGGTGATTTAGAGAGAACAAACACACACACACACACGCACACACACACACACACTCGGGTTTTATTGACGGGTGCCAGCGGCGTTTGTCACCCTTTGTCATTGTGGATGAGACCTGCGTTGGCCCCACTGCTGGCTGGAAACCTGAAGCTTTTTCGGTCAAAACAACAGAATAGCTGGCAGCCACAACACGGTTGGGTGTCCGCCATGGGCTTCGTTGGGCTGGGCATTTTCAAAACGCACAGGGCACGGTGTTATACCATCCATAAGCGAGATGAACACTTTAAAGAATAGTATTTTAAAATGGACTCGGGTGGAGAGCAGATGTGTCCGCTGGGTTTCCAAGTGGGCACCTTCCAGCCCGGATGTTTGGTTCGTTCGAGCCCACGACACCTCCAGAAGGCTTGACCATGAGCACTGACGTCTCAGAGCCACCCCCCCTCTACATCCGCTCTCGGCATGGCCAGACAATCTAAATGAAAAAGGATTATTTGTCAAGCTGTGAGATATCCCTCTGTTCCTGAAGGCCCTTTTCCGCAGCTCTCCAGGGAAAAAAATCGCACTCAGCTGGAACGCTTACCCTTTTCATTTTTCCAGAGAGGAAACCGCTTTCTACGTTTTTGCCACTCGATTCCACTTTACGTTGGCGCCCATATTGGACCCTTTTTAAGTGGAGTCCCTCACCAAACACCACTGGACCAACGTGAACCGAAGCCAAGTTACGTCTCAGCAAAATCCTTTCCCCGGAGCACAAAACTAACCAACGGCTCGTCAATTAAGTCAGAACAAGTGTCATGTTTCCCTTGGATAGGCGCCGAGCACTTCTTTGTTTGGGGGGGGGGGGGGGGGGGGGGCGTAATAACCTGTCATTTACACTTTGAGGGCGCAGACTCCATTTGAAAAGCTTTGATAAGTTCAATCAGTCGCGACAGAGAGGTGCTGGAAGAGATTCCGCCCGTGTGTGACTGACACCTTCGCTCAGCGCTCCCCGGCCATGTCCGCTCACAACGTCTGCCTGCTGCCAAGGAACAGGAGAGAGCCAAGCCCTCCGCTAGCGAGGAGGAGAGGAGAATTTGAGTTTGAGTTCAAAAAAGCGCTTTATTGCACGTTGCTGCGGCATTTCCTCTTCACAAAAACGTGTTAGCCACTGTAACTAGCCAAACAAACTATTTACAAAAGGTATCTATGGGGACACTCATCAAGAACACAAGTTACTGGGCAACCAAGAAGAAAACAAAGCAAAAACAAACTCCATTACAGGGCTAGACAGAGAGAGAAACCAAAGAATGGAAAGAAAGAAAAAACGCCCACTCCTTTAGTAAGCTATACAGCCAACACATCTTCAAGGAGTTATCAATGAGCTCCAATCATACAAAAAATCAATCATTCCCAATCCCTCACATCTCAACACAGGTGATTAGGTCCCCATCAGTCTCTAACATTCCTATTTGATCCTGAGACGGGCAGCCAGCATCCTCCTCATCCCCTGGACAGGATCCACTGACCCCTGCCCCAGCATGCAGTTCTTCCTAGTTTTCCATAAGGCCAACTTGGCTACCCCAGACAGATAGTTGATCATGACCAGTGTGGCCTTCTTTTTTGCACCATCCTTGGGCCCCTAAATTAACAGCTCCACAGAAACCCCTCCCATATAATATGATGTAATAAAGTCCCATAACTAATAATCTTAAACATGAAAAAGATATTACCCAGTCGACTGCACTGCATGAGGAGAGGAGAGGAGAGGAGTGGAGAGGAGTTATCATTTCTCAATTGTTTACGATGACAGTCCATCTTTCTCTCTCTTTTCCCCTCTATCAATCTCTTTCGATCTCTCTCTCTCTCCCTCTCTCTCTCTCTCTCTCTCTCTTCCTCTCTAGGTCGCTCTCTCTCCTTCCATTTCTCTTTCCCTCTCAAACACACACACACACACACACACACACACACACACACTCACAGCCTCTGCTCTCTGCTAAAGTGTAGCCGTAGCATTGGCTTTCTGCCTCCCACACTCAATATGAAGAGAGGGAGAGAAAGAGAGCCAAACAGAGAGGAAGAGAGAGAGAGAGAGAGAGAGAGGAAGAGAGAGAGAGAGAGAGAGAGAGGAAGAGAGAGAGAGAGAGAGAGGGAGAGAGAGAGAGAGAGAGAGAGAGAGGGAGAGGGAGGGAGAGAAAAAGATACATACAGGGAGAGGCTGAGCATAAGTATTCCTGAAGTGTACTACCATTACCCCACGCCTCCATTTCCTATGTAGAGCCCTTCAACAGAAAGCCACAGTGCTTCACCTAATCACTGCTATACTGTGTGTGTGTGTGTGTGTGTGTGTGTGTGTGTGTGTGTGTGTGTGTGTGTGTGTGTGTGTGTGTGTGTGTGTGTGTGTGTGTGCGCGCGCGCGCGCCAGCACGCGTGTATGCTTATGCTAATGAATGCTTCAATATCTATGTGTGACTCTAAGTGTGTATGGGTGTGTGTGTGTGTGTGTGTGTGTCTATGTCCGCCCTTGTGCAGTGTGCATGAACTTGAACACACTGGTTCAGAGGAGTGTGAAACGGCCATTCGTTAAGAGCCTTCCTCTCCTCTCATTTAAAATGGCTGATCACTTAGCTGTGTCTAACCTCGCCGCCCGGAACGCATCCGGCAGCCAACGGCCTGTAGCGCCGGCCTGGCCCGTACTTCAACTGCTCAACACACACAAACTCACACACACGCACGCACGCACGCACGCACGCACGCACGCACGCACGCACGCACGCACACACACACACACACACACACACACACACACACACACACACACACACACACACACACACACACACACATAACTTCAGGTGGCTTTGGCTGATACCAGCAATAGGGGAATGGCTGCATGAATATGCATGGCCGCCCCTGGTAAGCCAGAGGGTTGATGCAGAGCAAAAACATTGAGGGCTCCCAAGGAGAGATGGATGGCTGGGTTCCTTCCGGGTAACTTTTATTCACACACTAAGCAGAACTGTTGCACCGTGTTTTTTTATGGCAGAATACAAAGTGTGTGTGTGTGTGTGTGTGTGTGTGTGTGTGTGTGTGTGTGTGTGTGTGTGTCTGTGCGCACGTGCGTGTGTGTCCAGAGGTGTGCGATGCGGGCATTAATGAGTTTGAGGCAGAGGGAGATAGCTGGGAGTGTGTTGAGTCTTGTGCGTGTGTCTGTGTGTCACTCGGCTAGTGTGTGTGATCGTGGGAGTGTAGATTTGTCCCAGGGTGTTACAGTAATTACCGTCCCCCCCCGTCGGCCAGTGACGGGGAAGTCTTAAGAGACGCGCAGTGGGTGGGGCCAAGGTGATGACCGATGACTCAGCGCTATCTTTTCCAGCCGTCGGAGGGTACAGGCATCCCAACACTAGAGTTAACTTTCACTTTGTCTCTCACGCGGAGGGAGTGAATTAACGATCGCTCAGTAATCGCGAGTTATTAAAACGGTGACCGTAAATGAACCTGTGCTGGTTAAACGTGAGAAACAAAACGCTGTTTGCTCGTCAACAGGCGGCCTCTCTCTCTCTCCCTCCCAACATGGGTGGTGTTACTGAGAACATCGCCCCCCTCCTTCCCTCCCCCTGCTTCCCCTCACGATGCAGCCCTAATTACTGATAAGGAGCTCTTATCAAGGGCACTAAAGTAGGAAGTGTTAAAACACGCCATGGCGAAAACAACGTTTGTAAGAAAAGATTGCGGAACACAGCGGCCTCTCTATGAGGTGTGTGTGGAGAGGGGAAAGGGTTATTTACCACGCACAAACATGTCTTTAACTTTCACGTCTTTGTTGATTTACAGATTTCGTTGTTTGTTTTGTACTTCTTTATTGATTTTATGGGGTTTTCTTGTCTTGCGTGGCTCCGAGGAGTTTTTCAGAGACTTGCCCTGGTACAGATGTGCGAGCACGCGCGCGCGAACACACACACACACACACACACGCACACATGTGCACACATACACACACACACACACACACACACACACACACACACACACACACACACACACACACACACACAAGCACATCAACACACAGACGTGCCAGCAGCACGCATTTGTACATTTGTACACACACACACACCAGCACCAGCACGATCATTTACATGGGCACACCCCTCCACCCCTCCACCCCTCCAGAAGGGGTCACGGTGTGATTTCCTCCAAGCAACAAGGGCCGCACAGCCAGTTCTGTCCTTTAAGCACAGTGGGCAGATCACCTTGCTATCCGGGAATATTTCTTGGTGCAAGCAGAAAAATAGGAGAAGTATTTTTTAGCTCCAAGCTTTTTCTTTTGTGTGCGTGTGTGTGTGTGTGTGTGATGTGTGTGCGTGCAATATGAGTTTGTGTGTTTTTCCTGCCTACCAGTCTGAGTATAGGTATAAGAGAGTGTTCCTGCTGCACATTGTGTGTGCGTGTGTGTGTGTGTGTGTGTGTGTGTGTGTGTGTGTGTGTGTGTGTGTGTGTGTGTTGCAGTCTGTACATTTCCATATTCTTCCTTCACATCCCGTTACTGTAACTCACTGGCAAATTCAGCACTTCCAAAAAAACACACATCTCTCTCTATCTAAATATTCCTAATGGCTTTTTAATGTCCCGGTAATGTCTTTGGGAGGTCTTTAATGGACTGCTCTCTGTTTGAAGAGAGAGAGAGAGAGAGAGAGAGAGAGAGAGAGAGAGAGAGAGAGAGAGAACATGCAGTAGGCAGGAGAACATGTTTCAGAGGTGGATCAGCACGGCCCTCCCAGGACGCCATGACAACCCCTCCCCTCGTCCTCGGGGAAGCAGGGCCTGCGTAGCCTTAACGCCACAGCAACACCTGGCAGGGAGAACAAATGAAAGAGGAAATCTTACCAAAAAAAAAGGAAAATGTTAGGATGAATGGCCCTACATCTTTTTTGCTTTTAAATATCAATCCGTAAATCGACCGGATGACCTCCGTCACTCAAGCCGTCAGTTGGAATCAGGCTGATCTTTGAGGCTATGCCCAGTCCGAGTTGGTGCTCGCTGGTTTGGCCTTGTTTCTGCTTGGCTAATCCAAGTGCAGTGGGATCCCTTTACACGGCACTGCCTCCACATATGGGCGCTCCACATGTGGACAGGGGGCTCTGCATAGGTTTGGGTTCTTTTTTTTAAATGATTATTATTTTTATTTTGGGCATTTTTTGTTGACCCTGCATTATCTGGATTAGTCATGAGTAACTGCCCTAGCCCTGGTTGGTCTTGCCTAGCCCTGGTTTGCCCTGCCTAGACCTGGTTAGCCCTGCCTAGCCCTGGTTAGCCCTGCCTAGCCCTGGCTGGCCCTGCCTAGCCCTGGTTAGCCCTGCCTAGCCCTGGTTAGCCCTGCCTAGCCCTGGTTGGCCTCGCCTAGCCCTGCAGTGGATCTCCAGCCGTAGGGCCCTTACCCTGCAGTGAGGAGCTCCACAGAGCCACTCCAAAGACCTCTGGCCTACCTGACACACTCCCTCGCCACATAAGATCCCATCCCCTCATTCGTTTTGCAATACAGCTTCACTCAATTGAGCCGTGGCCACTAAGTAGAGGCCGAAGTGCTCTTAATCGCCAGTTTTCGATCGACAGAGCACTCTATTAAATGAGCAACCGAAGAAAGCCAGTGGAAAAGTGGACGAGACCAGGGCCTTACCGAAAATTAGATTAAACCCAGACAGATAAACAGACTATTTAAGATATCAAAAAGAGGGAAAGAGCGAGGGGAGAGCGAGGGATAATTGAATTGCGAATGCACTTTATTGAAAACTGATATTGTGATTCATGCACCCAGACAGAGTAGTACTAGCCCACTCAGAAAGACAACAACAAAACTCTAAAGAAAACAATCAAACAAATACCACAACAATAAAAGAGAGAGGATATATATATATATATATATATATATATATATATATATATATATATATATATATATATATATATATATATATATGTGAGAGAGAGAGAGAGAGAGAGAGAGAGAGAGAGAGAGAGAGAGAGAGAAAAGGCACTATGAATGCAATATTTTATTATAAAGAACTATGATTGCATGTAACCCTCTACTTTTGAAGCAATGGTAGACACTCACTCATGCAAATAAAGGCATTGAGAATTTAAATCAAGAGAGAGGGGGGCGAGGTGGGGAAAAGACGAAGAGAGAGAGACAGAGGGAAAGAAAGAGAGAGACAGAGCGAGGGAGAGAGAGAAAGAGAGGAGAGAGAGAGCGCTTGAGAGAGAGAAATAGGGACAGACAGAGGTTCAGAGTTAATACAGGGAAACAGATGGGGTTAATGACGTGTGAAAATGCTTCAGTTTTACTGTTATATTCCATCCCACAGAGGTAATCGCTGTGTGTGTGTGTGTGTGTATGTGTGTGTGTGTGTGTGTGTGTGTGTGTGTGTCCGACTGCAGAGACGCGTTTGCCGTATCAAAATCTGTGATTTGTTGCTTCTGTCTTTCTAATCCAGCGGTGTCTCTGACTCGGCCGTTCTGCCTGCTGGTCTGGGTATGCTGCTCTCTGCGTATGCGGGAAGGCATCCTGTAATGTGCATGTGTTTACGGGTGCGCTCGTTTTGCATGGTTGCGTGGTTTTGTCTGCGTGTGTGCATGCGTGTGCAGGTGGGAATCCTTTGCGGTGCAGGAAATGTTTGTGGGTATGCTTGTTTTACGTGTGTTTTGTCTCCGGATGTGTAGGTGGGTGTCAGACCGTTTTTTTTCTTTGCTGGTTCTTTCATGTTAGAGTCAAAGTGTGCTTGATTTGCTGAAAGCTCCCCCATTAGCACATCTCTGGGTGTGAAAGATGGACTAAAACAGGAGGAGAATGAAGAGAGACTGAGCTTGTGAGAGGATTTTAAGAAAATATCATGTATACTGTGTGCACAAAAAAGAGAGAGAAAAGAGACTGTGAGAGAGAGAGAGAGAGAGAGAGAGAGAGAGAGAGAGAGAGAGAGAGAGAGAGAGAGAGAGGGGGGGGGGGAGAGGGAGGGAGGGAGGAAGAGAGAGAAAGGGAGAGAGTAAGGGGAGAGAAGAACAGAGGGAGAGAGAGAGAGAGAGAGAGAGAGAGAGAGAGAGAGACAGACAGACAGACAGAGACAGACACAGAGGGAGAGGGGGATAGAGAGAGGTGGCATGTCTCCCGTGGTGAAGGTGTGAAGAGAGGTTGATTACAAAGCCGTTTCCCAAGGCTTTGTTTCGCTCAGTTAGCTCAAGAGCCTCATTTCAAAGGCAATTTGTCTACTGTTGAGAGCCAGGCTCTGCTGTGGCCTTGTTCGAACAGGAGTGTGTGTGTGTGTGTGTGTGTGTGTGTGTGTGTGTGTAAATGTGGTGATGGTGTGTGTGTGTGTGTCGGGGGGGGGGGGGGGGGGTTGGGGGTTAAAAGGGTCAAAAGGCAAAACATTGATGATACCATATAGCCAAGACTGATGAGCTGATCAAAGTAAAAGTGTTGATTTTGTGTGTGTGTGTGTGTGTGTGTGTGTGTGTGTGTGTGTGTGTGTGTGTGTGGGACTCCTCATTCAGCCGTTTGTGACATCAAACCCACCCACCCCTCCAGTCCCTAACCCTGACTTTGCAATCACCATCTCCTTCCTACCTATCAGCCATTTGAAGGGGACACCATTAGTGGAACCCCCACCCCCCCTCCTAACCCTGACCCTCCACTTGTCTGCCCCCTGCTCGCTTCAGCGGTCAACAACTTGGTCGTTACCCCTCCAAGTACTATCAGGGTCTATGTGTCACCCTCACAGTCCTCCATCCTCTAAAATGTGCTGGAGAATTCACACACAGGCACGCACACACACACACACACACACACACACACACACACACACACACACACACACACACACACACACACAGTAACCCCAAATCAACCTCAGTCTCTCTGTCAGACTCACACACATCTCGAGCTGAATATCCTCATTTGTCCAAATCAGCACACAGAAACACACACACACACACACACACACACACACACACACACACACACACACACACACACACACCCACACCCACTGTAGAGCTTCTCTCCAGCTATGATGGATTGTGTCCTCTCAGTGTTACCCCTCCCAGACACACAACCAGTCACCCCCCTTCTAGAACACACCATGTCCCTCCTGCCTGTCCCGTAGTCACATGACCTCCTCTTCCTCCTCCTCCTCTTCCTCCTCCTCCTCTTCTTCCTTCTCGTCTTACCTCACTCCTCTTTCTCCTCCGCCTCCTCCTCTGTCTATCATTCTAACTTTTGCCCCTCCTCTTCGTCCTACGTGTTGCCCACCTCCTCCTCCTCCTCCTCCTCCTCCTCCTCCTGCTCCTCCTCCTCCTCCTCTCTGGACCTTGTTAGTCCCTTCACCTCCGACACACTGCTGACTCTTTATTCCCTTACCGGTTTCCAAGGTAACTCTGGCTAAACTTCTTGCCGTCAGACATGTTCTTCTGCCTGTATTTTTACTTGTCTTTTTTCGTGGTGTCAAAGTTGTATACGTAATTGGTCGAGCCTTGATGATATGTTA
>CM030190.1:4349173-4371673 GCA_017639675.1 Aplochiton taeniatus
ACTCCTACACCAGGCACCTGACGGGCTATCGACCCACACCTCACATCTCTACCTCGTCTCTGGGAGAGTGGGAGGATGGGAGGATGGCTCAAAGGGAGGGGGGTCCTCACCATCCCTCTGACTGGGCAAGATGGAGGGGCGGCGATGGGGAGACAGAGGGCTGTGTAGAGAGAAAGATAGCCTCTAATAGCTCTGTGACTCTAGCCTCTAATAGCTCTGTGACTCTGTAGCCTCTCATAGCCTTGTGACTCTGTAGCCTCTAATAGCTCTGTGACTCTGTAGCCTCTAATAGCTCTGTGACTCTGTAGCCTCTCATAGCCTTGTGACTCTGTAGCCTCTAATAGCTCTGTGACTCTGTAGCCTCTCATAGCCTTGTGACTCTGTAGCCTCTAATAGCTCTGTGACTCTGTAGCCTCTAATAGCTCTGTGTCTCTGTAGCCTCTCATAGCCTTGTGACTCTGTAGCCTCTCATAGCTCTGTGACTCTGTAGCCTCTCATAGCCTTGTGACTCTGTAGCCTCTTATAGCTCTGTGACTCTGTTGCCTCTAATAGCCCTGTGACTCTGTAGCCTCTAATAGCTCTGTGACTCTGTAGCCTCTCATAGCCCTGTGACTCTGTAGCCTCTCATAGCCTTGTGACTTTGTAGCCTCTAATAGCTCTGTGACTCTGTTGCCTCTCATAGCCCTGTGACTCTGTAGCCTCTAATAGCTCTGTGACTCTGTAGCCTCTAATAGCTCTGTGACTCTGTAGCCTCTCATAGCCCTGTGACTCTGTAGCCTCTCATAGCCCTGTGACTCTGTAGCCTCTCATTGCCCTGTGACTCTGTAGCCTCTCATAGCCCTGTGACTCTGTAGCCTCTCATAGCCCTGTGACTCTGTAGCCTCTAATAGCCCAGTGACTCTGTAGCCTCTCATAGCTCGTAGCCCTGCAGTCTGGGAGTGAAAGGGGCCTCCATATGCAAGAACAGCAGAAGGGAAGAGGGAAGGGCTCTCCCAAACAGGATGTTCCCTGAGAACAGCGTCTGAACATTGTCGGATGGCTTTCACTTATTTAAACCAGAGTGGGTAGAGAGCGAGGGAGAGGAAATGGCAAAGGTGGGTTGTGGAGAGGTAATAAACCGATACGGCTCCTCTCTTCATTGATTTTTGAGCTCTAAGCTTTAATGGTTCCCTCGAGCGGGTGACCTGGCCTGACCGGAGAACAGGTGTTGAGGCTGTTAGATAAGCTACGCCTCACCAGCGCGGTAAAAGCCTTAGCATTCAGATGTCGTCATCTCAACTCTGAATTTGTCTGCCGGGCATATCAGTCCCCCACGCGTTGTGTTGAAAACTATGCAGATTCTCTCACTCAGCTTTTCAAACTACAAGTTTACATTAAATAAGGTCCTATCATACACTTTTTTATCCTTGTTTTCCTAGCAACAAGGAGAGTTCTGGTTCATTCCGCATCAACACTTTGAAGAAGGAGTATTTTAGTAGCGATTTTTTTTTTTTTTTGCTTTTGCCTGAATAAGTTTGCCTCCCTCGTCCACTTGACCACCCTACCCTGACCTCTTAGCCAGCTGACATTAATAATAATTAAAAAGTTGTGGAACTCGGAGGGCAAAGCAGAACAGGGCCAGGCAGTCCCCCGGGAGTAGAGGGTCAGAGGAGGAGCAACCCTCCTCTCGGCCACTGAGCGTTGAAGTGGTGAAAAAAGATAGACAAAACAATGAGAGAAAAGGATAAAGAGAGAGAGAGAGAGAGAGAGAGAGAGAGAGAGAGAGAGAGAGAGAGAGAGAGAGAGAGAGAGAGAGAGAGAGAGAGAGCGAGAGAGAGAGAGAGAGAGAGAGAGAGAGAGAGAGAAAGAGAGAGAGAGAGAGAGACAGAGAGAAAGAGAGAGAGAGAGACAGAGAGAGAGACAGAGAGAGCGAGAGAGACAGAGAGAGAGAGAGAGAGAGAGAGAGAGAGAGAGACAGAGAGAGAGAGAGACAGAGAGAGAGAGAGAGAGAGAGAGAGAGACAGAGAGAAAAAATACTACTGGAGGAGATGAGAGGCCATGCTGGAAAGTCCGGCGAGGTGAAGAGGGGATGGGGAATATCGATTGACCGAGTCGCCTTATGGTCATAGGTTGCCGTGGGAATGGTCAGCGGTGCGCGGGGGGTCCCGTTCACCCCGCGTTGCCGTGGTGACCCTTTGACCAGTGAGAAGAGAAGCTGGAGCAACGCTATACCCAACAGTATTTCACGTTCCAGATGGGTTTCGTCTTACTGTGTTTGTGCGCGCCTGTGTGTGTGTGTGTGTGTGTGTGTGTGTGTCCATATCTTCCTGTATATATCTTCCTCCCTGCAGCGAACGGCCTAAAACCCTCACCTCAGCTAAACGCTCCGGTGAGTATCTGTGTTTTGGAATTGATAAGGGCCATCCATGGAGTCAGCTCTCCCCCATCTGCTTACTCTGCAGAGGGGAGTGGAGCAGAGCAGAGCCAAGGCTGTTGTTTTAGGAGCTATGGTCCCCACCATAAACTCTCATGCTGGAACGTTCTCCCAATGCACTCTTGATTCCCCTCTGAGACGCCAGCTGTTCCTTCCCCCTGTGCGTGCATGCGTGCGCACGTTTGTGTGTGTGTGTGTGTGTGTGTGTGTTTGTGTACAACGTTCGTAATAACCTCCAGACAAGAGCGTGTGCATTTTGGTAGAGACCACACCGTGCCTTGGAGGAAACGCACAACCCATAATAACCATAGTGATACGTTTAGGGAATTAGCCTTGTCGATATACTGTAAAGTAAGAAAACCGTATTGCAGTAGGACCGAGGCAGATCTCCTCTACATGAGTGGTCTCCTATTGTTTGGGAACTGACACCTGTGTGTGCTGTGTGTATTGTCTGCCCTGTTCTGAACTGCCTTAGTACAAAATGTTAGGAGAAAAATAAAAGTAATGTGTGAGGTAGTTTGAATGACGGTGAGACTGGCTGACAGGCTAGATGACTGACTGGCTAGATGACTGACTGTCTAACCTCTTCTGAACGGCCTCAGTACTCAGGTGGGCTGCTAGGTGGGAAGCTTTGAGGGAGTCTGGCTGACTGGCTGGATGACTGACTGGCTGGATGACTGACTGGCTGACCAGCTGACTGGCTGACTGGCTGGATTACTGACTGGCTGACCAGCTGACTGGATGACTGACTGACATTCAGTTAGCCAACCAGTAAGAGAGGTAGTCATTTAGGCAACTGCTCAAGCAGTCTTGGAGTTGGACAGTCAGTCAGTCAGTCAGTCAGTCAAAGAGGTATTCCTTTAGCCAACCAACCAGCGTAGCCAACCAGGAAGTCAGTCAGCGAGGCAGTCAGTTAGAGAAGCAGCCATTCCCTCAGGAAGCCCGCCGAATGGTCAGCCAGCTAGTCAGCTTGTCATCATCCACCGGAAGGAAACAGGCAGGGAAGCAGACAGACTCTCCGTGTATGTGTGTGTGTGTGTGTGTGTGTGTGTGTGTGTGTGTGTGTGTGTGTGTGTGTGTGTGTGTGTGTGTGTGTGTGTGACGTACAACGGCCCCAGGGAGGGCTGAAGAGGCCGCGCCATGATTCACAGTTTGCCCCCAGTCCGTGTTCACATGACAGGGTTACACAACGGCCAGGCCCTGCCTCACGCTGGAGCACAGCGCAATGGGGGAGAGGAGAGAGGAACAGTCCAAAGTAGCATTAAGACACGTATGTACTGACAACAGAACGGAACACAACAGATTCATAGGTTAGAGGGTAATAGAATACTGATTAGCCAGAGAACAGAATACTGACAAGAAAAGAAAGAAAAGGAGAGGAGGGGAAAGGAAAGAAAAGAAAAGAAAAGAAAAGAAAAGAAAAGAAAAGGAGGAGAGGAGAGGAGAGGAGAGGAGAGGAGAGGAGAGGAGAGGAGAGGAGAGGAGAGGAGAGGAGAGGAGAGGAGAGGAGAGGAGAGGCGAGGCGAGACGAGGAAAGGAAAGGAAAGGAAAGGAAAGGAAAGAAACAAAAAAGAGAATAAAATACTGGTAGATCTCAATGCTTGTTTGTAACAAATCCGACCACATACCACCATCTCTTTAGAGTCTGCAGGCTGGCAGGCTAAATGAAGCAGAACATAGCTGTTCAGAGCGAGACGGATCAGAGCCATGGAAGAGCCGCAGACCGTGAGCAAACACGGGGGAATGGTGACCAACGTGTGTGTTTCCCAGCTCGCCCTCTCTCTGGTCCGCCTCGGGACGTTGGCAGCCGAAAGGACGTCGCTCCGCCGCGGGCCTGTGACGGCGAGCTTGAACGTCGTCAGCCCTGTGGCCGGGCTTTCACGCCGCCCGCGTCGACCTCGGGCCGAGGCCTCGGTGGCTTCGTGAGCGAACGTGCCGGCTCGCTGACTCGGGGACGAGGGGCCGGGCTTTTCGGCAGGGGCAGACGGCGACGTCGCCGGGCGCACCCAGAGGTGACTGCGTGCGTGGCTGAGCGGCGGGCGGGGCGGTGCCCGTGTCGTTAGCGAGTCAGCTTTGGTACGGCGCCGTCAGCCAGCATTCAGACCCCTTCGCTTTCCCTCACATCGTGTTGCCTTACAGCCCACCTCGGAAACGGAAAAGGTCCCCTTTTTGGTTCATCAAATTTGTGCCAATTTATTGAAATGAACGATTTAGAAGCGTTTAAGCATTTAGGCAGAAGTGCACATACACGGCGGACCTTAAGACCTGGGAGGGCAAGGAGGAGCAGAGACAGGGAACGTTTTCGAACAGGAAGCGAGCCGCGGGTGTGACCAGGAAGTACTCTGCATCTTCCCCACCTGTCGAACACACACGCACGCCTTCATGATGCAGCGGCAGTCTGCCTGCCCCGTGTGTGCAAGTGAAGTAGACTGCCACCCTGCACAGGCAAATCACTTACGACCCCGAGGGGGTAGACGGGGGACGGGGGGGGGGACGGGCGGGGGGGAGATAAGAGGAGTTGAGCGTGGCGCTCCAACTGGGAATAATGGCAGAGTAATGGGATGTGCTCCAGAAAGCGCTCGCGGATCACAGCGTGACTCTGCCATCGCCGTATGTTCCCCACACCGCGCCCCATTAACCTCAAACGCTCGGTGTCTCTCTCTCTAACTCTCTCTCTCTAACTCTCTCTCCCTCTCTCTCTCTCTAACTCTCTCTCTGTCTCTCTCTCTCTCTAACTCTCTCTCTCTCTCTCTCTAACTCTCTCTCTCTAACTCTCTCTCCCTCTCTCTCTCTCTCTCTCTCTAACTCTCTCTCTCTCTCTCTCTCTAACTCTCTCTCTCTCTCTCTCTCTCTCTAACTATCTCTCTCTAACTCTCTGTCTCTGTCTCTCGGACTCTCTCTAACTCTCTCTCTCTCTCTCTCTCTCTCTCTCTAACTCTCTCTCTCTCTCTCTCTCTTTAACTCTCTCTCTCTGTCTCTCGGACTCTCTCTCTAACTCTCTCTCTCTCTCTCTCTCTCTCTCTCTCTCTAACTCTCCCACTCTGTCTCTCGGTCTCTCTCTCTCTCTCTCTCTCTCTCTCTCTCTCTCTCTCTCTCTCTCTCTCTCAATTCATCTAACACTTCCACAAGGCCTTTTTCCTCCTTCCTCCTCACCTATATCTGCACAGCAACGTTCGCCTCACGTCGGTGATTTCCACATCCCCAATACTCTGGCTACATCCCTGGAACTTTTGCCCATTTCAAATTGTCTCTATTTGTGCTCATTGAATATGTTAAGAAACTTTTTCAACTTGAGAGCCATCTAAGACTGTCCACTGGCCTAAAGAGATAGAGACCAGCGGTGATTATCAGGGCTAGTGTGTGTGTGTGTGTGTGTGTGTGTGTGTGTGTGTGTGTGTGTGTGTGTGTGTGTGTGCGCGCGCACTCCCGCCTGCCTGCATGGTGTTTTCCCCCCAAACAGCAATGCGTTTTGTCTTCGTTCAAGGCCTACATGTGCATCCATCACCAGCGTGAGAGCCTTGCTTCCCAGGCGGTCTCCCAAACACTCACTCAGATGTCAGTGAAGGGAACCAGCCATTAACCACTCAGCAGGTAGACCCGCACAGGGCTGACCTCCACGTAGCCCCAGCTAACACATCGCTGGATGTCACCCCTCGGTCAAGAACTAGCAGACGAATGGAATCAGCAGCAACTATGAATAAGGGCTTCATAGTACTAAAACATATATGAACACAACAAAGAATAATATTAATAAGTGGGATTATTGCGAGGTAATCCCACTTGAAAGACCACCTGCTGAGCTGAGACATGCTTTCGCCGCCTGTTTTTTATTTGTTTCTAATTTCATCCACTTACAACCCCCCCCCCCCCCCCCCCCCCCCCAACTGAGTTTCCACGCGCGCTCTGTCAGTCTAACAGTAGCAGTGCACCTGTCAGCAACACTTCTCTCCCCCCAAGTCGTATTTCTTCATTAAACGTCCCCCCCTCTCGCTTTAAAGTGCTCCCGCCGGAGTTCATTTACGACCCCCCTCATCAGCCAATCCGACGCCTGCGTGGTGATGATGATGCCATTGATCATCCAATCAAATGAGCATGTGGTGGCGGTCCTGGGAGGCTGGTGAGTGATGGAGCGAGATGAGTGGAGGAGATCTGTGGAGAGAGGTTGACTGTGAAGTGAAGCCACGTAAACGTACTTGTCTTTTTAACGGTAATCAGGATGGATCTGCACTGAGGGCAGCTTGTTGGGCCTTTCCAAACCAGAGTATCTCTTCTTATGGTCTTTCTTTCTTTCCTTCTTTCTTTCTTTCTTTCCTTCTTTCCTTCTTTCCTTCTTTCCTTCTTTCCTTCTTTCTTTCTTTTTCTTTCTTTCTTTCTTTCTTTCTTTCTTTCTTTCTTTCTTTCCTTTTTTCTTTCGTTCTTTCGTTCTTTCGTTCTTTCGTTCTTTCTCTCTGTCCCCCGCACACACCGCACTGTCACTTTTGCTCCAACACACAACCCCCCCCCCCACACACACACACACACACACACACACACACACACACACACTCTTCCCTGGTTGTTCTTCTCTGCGTTATGAATTAGTTTCCCTTTCCTGTTAACCTCACACTAATCAATTGTGGCGTTTTCTAATGCGGCATCCCACCCCACCCTAGCACCCTGTTCCCCCTTCCACCCAATCGTGTGGATTTCCTTTTCCCGTCGTTCCCCGTGCTCCGTGTCGCCGGGGCCCAGGAGGCAAATTCCCAGCCCAGGGCCCCACCTCTCCACTCTAACCACACACGCCGTGGCTAGGACCTCAGGACCTCACGGGGACCTTGTTCAGGACCTCACGCTGTCCGCGCTCGACGCATGCCGGCTTACCTGTGGGAGCAGCTGCCACTTGAATTCTTTCCTTTTTTTTTTTTATCTAGCTGGACTTTGTGTTATGACTTGGCTTCCAGCCAAATGTCTCTGCCACAGTGTGTGTTCCTAACCCGTCTCACCCTGCTTAGAGCGGAGGTAAGAGACCATTTTACTCCCAAAATACTACCTCGACCTCGCTCCGAAAAGTAGCGAACCGAGAAACAGATGGAAATGTATATATATATATTTAAAGTAAGTAAGTAAGAAAGTATGTTTACTCACCGGTCTGTGATGGTGGAGCTGTTTCGAAACAGGAACAGATGATGGACTGTTTGGAGCCATGGAGCGTGGGGGGGCAGACACCGGTATATTTTCCAACTGCTGCCGGTCACAACCCTGCCTTTCATTCCCCCAGCACTCTGAGGGCCAGAGTGAGGGAGAGATAAAGAGAGAGGCGGGGGCATGGGTGTCAGATACAGAGCCAGTGGCAGGTGGAAGGTGATGGAAAGAGAAAGGACAGAAAACATGAAACAGTAAAAGGAGGGAGGGAGAGAGAGAGAGAGAGAGAGAGAGAGAGAGAGAGAGAGAGAGAGAGAGAGAGAGAGAGAGAGAGAGAGAGAGAGAGAGAGAGAGAGAGAGAGAGAGAGAGAGAGAGAGAGAGAGAGAGAGAGAGAGAGAGAAGCACTTGTTGGTTGGGCATATGATGGGAGGAGAGTGGGAGGTAAACCGCCTGGAGCCACAGTCTGGGATTCCGAGCAGTCAAAGAGGACAGAACCTGTTGGAGAGAGGGAGCGATACAGAGACGAGAGAGAGAGACAAAACCAAAGTAAGGGACAGAGAGAGAGTAAGATAGAAAGATAGAAAGAAGGATATAGCGAGGGAGTAAGACGGAGAGAAGAGACTGAGTTGGGATCCCAGAGAGAGAGAGAGAGAGAGAGACAGAGCGTTTGAGGTTAGAGAGAGAGCGAGTCTCAAAGCTAGCTGCCTGATCCCTGTGGCTGGGGATTAGCCCTACATCTTCCAGCAGTCAATCAGCCCCTCCTGTTCCTCTTACCTCGGGGCAGACTGCTGGAGGGGAGGGTTGTGTCTGCCGGTTGGCCAGCCTGGCCCTGGAGTCACTAGCATGGGTTGGGTGTTAAGGTTCCTGGGGCTAGAGCTGGGGAGTGGGGGGGCTGGTTTTGGGCTAGGGTTGGGTTGAAGCTAGCTATATGTACAGGATATACAGTATATATATATTAAACCGAAATCTAGGATACTGCTTTTTACAAAGATTTGATGAAACTGTTAGTATAATCAACTGAAACATGGGAACCCCTGCACGGTTTTGTATTCTGTCGAGGCCAGAAGGAAGTTGCCGCATTGCATTTTGGGGCGTGAAGCATAGTCTGGCAACATCTTTCGCCTACTCAAGATTTTCCCAAAATCGAGTATGCCGTCAGGGAATTTTTTCCACACACAGTTTTCCCATACTATGTACCGTTGGCATACGTCAAATGTAGTATGTTAAGGATGCACAGTAGGATTCCGGACGCAGAAATGGCGAGTCCCTGAAAGGAAGGCCAAGTCTTATAGTCCTTCAAGAACCGGTGGCGACACGTTTCAAACGACAGCCAGCCAAGCCGTCGTAAATACGGCAGCCTCAGCACTGTCGGAGATTCGAATCTCTTGAGCTCCTATTCTGTGGTGTGGCTCTTCAGCACCCGAATCAAAGTGACGAAGGGCCTCGCGTGACAAACTCTTGGTCTAAAGCTTGAGGGCCAGCCATAATTCCCCACTGCATGCGCCCCGCGATAGTCTCCTACTGGGTTTCAGTCCTCAGTCGATTTAGATCTCAATCTGTTGAGGGAGCCGAGCAGTGAAAACAAAGTTTCCATCGCGCCGAGGTAAACAAGACGATCATGCTGATTACACCGCTGAGTCCCAGAGACGCAGCAAATGCAATTCATTGCAGAACAAATGACTAGAAACAGAGAGAGAGAGAGAGAGAGAGAGAGAGAGAGAGAGAGAGAGAGAGAGAGAGAGAGAGAGAGAGAGAGAAGGGGAGAGGGGAGAGGGGAGAGGGGAGAGGGGAGAGGGGGGGGACTGGAGAAGTCACACCAAGAAATATCTCTCCATCACAGCGAGAAAGAGGATCATCTGTTCCCACAATGCATCGGTACGTTTTTGTTTATGTTTGTTTGTTTATGTTTGTTTACTTGCTTGTTGGGTTGAGGAGGAGCAGCTGGTGTTTTTAGTCGCGTCTCTCTCTTGCTCTCTCTCTCTTGCTCTCTCTCTCTTGCTTTTTTTCACCATCCCTCATTGTAACCCTTAGCAACTGTTGCTAGGGCATCTTGTGGGGGCCCGGCGATTGTTCAAACCACATAGAACAAAGTGTGTGTTCTGTCGTCTGTGCCGGGTTAGCTTTGATCATTTATAATTGCTTCCGCCACTGTTACCTAGAGGGAGGAATAATGTGTTTGAGTAAGTGAGGTGTGTGTGTGTGTGTGTGTGTGTGTGTGCTGTGTGGGTTGTGTGAGTTGTTTCCTGTTTTTTTTTGGCCCCCAATTAAACAAAGAAATACTTCCATTACGAAATATTGCGATTATTAAGATGCCTAAATTATTGTTTCTCAAAATAGTAACAGTATGTTTTGTCAGGAAGAGGCTGCGTGAGAGCAGCCTCCTCTTTCACTGGTCTTGTTCTGTCCGTGCTAATTGCTCGTTGACCCTTTGCGCTGGGTTTTAAAGGCGAGTTAAGCTGGTTTCAGAACAGTGCCTTACCCTCTTGTTCCAGCAACATGTCTGTACTGAACTAAAGGAAGCCATAATTGAGGCTGAGGCTGTGGACGTACAGTAGGAGTTCTGTGAGTGGATATCGGGAGGAGACAGATGGGGGCGGGGGGGGGGGGGGGTTGAGGTTAAATAAGCCGGTGTGTGTGTGCGTGTGTGTGTTGCATGTGTATCTTTATAGCCATGCTGCTGTTTTGGCTGTGCACTTTGTTTGATGAATAGCTTCTTCTTAAATGGAGTTATCTTAGCCTGGGGCTCTTTCTATGGCCAACTGGTGTGCAACCCCCCCCCCCATCATCACCTGGTGGTGGGGACAGGGAAACGAATAACCTGGTCTTAAAGGTGTTTTTGTATGGGGGTGGGTGGGGGGGGGGGGGGGTTTGGGGGCAGCAGCAAGGAGGAAAGACAGACCTGAAGAAATTAATGATTTAACAAGGCCTGCTTTTGAACATGAAGGAAAGAAGTAGACGCCCTAACATGATGTGTGTGTGTGTGTGTGTGTGTGTGTGTGTGTGTGTGTGTGTGACTGTGCACGTGTGTGTGTGTGTGACTGTGCGTGCGTGTGTGTGTGTGTGTGTGTGTGTGTGTGTGTGTGACTGTGCGCGTGTGTGTGTGTGTGCGTGTTCTCTCCTCCAGGCACCCCTCCCGCCACGGGCACCGGTACCCTGGTGGTCCACCTGGAGGACTACAACGACAACGCCCCCTACGTCTTCCCCTCGGCAGCGCAGGTGTGTGAGGACGCCAAGGACATGAGTGTGGCCGTGGTGGGGGGGCGGGACCGGGACATCTACCCCAACGCCGGGCCCTTTAAGATCGAGCTGGGCCAGCAGCCAGGACTGGACAAGACGTGGAAGGTCACCAGACTCAACAGTGAGTCCCAAACCAGGGGAGATTATTATTATTATTATTATTATTATTATTATTATTATCATCCACGGTTTGACTTGGTCGTTGTGTTGTTATGCTAATAATAGGTTGTTTGGTCCTCAAAGGTATTTGTGAGACACTTAAAACACACAATGTGATCTTTTTCTGGTGTAAAAACACTGGTTTGGGAGTCTTGTGTTTTTTTTTCTGACGTCCTCTTATTTCGGATGCAAAGTTTTAATCAGAAAGCGATGTTATGTTACGAGCTTCCAGGCTTCCTGCAAACCACACAAAAACACATACATACAGTATATGTGCATGTATATACGTGCGTTTATCATTATTGATGTTATTTATTTATTTATATTTGAACTCAGTATCAATGGAGGAAAATGAAATGTATTCAATGGTCATCAGTTGGTTTCTAGTTCATATTGTGATATCCAGAGACCATCTCTGATGAGGTTACACTTGGCAAACCAGCAGGCATTTTTCAGAAGCAAGTTAGGAAAGAGATGATTTAGAATGGCGTGGACCAACGCTGGACCAGACCAGCATGAGGGCAGATCAAGTGAGACTGAGAAGCTCCAAGTTCATTCCAGTGAAGAGGAGGAAGGAGAGTGAGGGAGGGCTTGCAGCAGAAGAAGAAGAGGAGGAGTAGGAGTAGGAGGAGGAGGAGGAGGAGGAGGAGGAGGAGGAGGAGGAGGAGGAGGTCGACGACAGACGTTGATCCGCGCCACCACCCCCGACCCCGTTGGTGTTTGAGTGACAAGTCCAAACTGAACCCCTGCCAAAGGTCTTACCTGGGATTGACAGCCGGGATCCGCAGGCGAGACGGTCTTAAATCACACCATGGGGAGGGGGACGTCGCTGGAGACAGTCACCATAGAAACACACGCACGCACACACACACACACACACACACACACACACACACACACACACACACACACACAGGGCCGGGCAGCGCCGTGGACAGCTAGCTATCATCCTGTCGTTCCAACCTCCATTCCTCCTCTCTCCTCCCTCAGACCCTTCTCTTTTCCCCTCTTCACATTTGGACCGTTTCATTTGGTTCTCTCATTTCATTTTTACTCCTATCTCTGTCTGTTTTCATCTATCTGCTGCCGTGTCAGAGATAAGGCTGGGTTTTTATTTATCAGCGGGACAGTTTAAGTAGTCGTGGCTTTTTGTTCTTCAAGATGGCTGCGATCAGAATCGAGAAAAGAATGAGCTGGAGAATTACCCCCACCAAGCAGTAACGTCCAAAACAAAAGCGAAATATTACAGTTATCAGCAATGTTCTTATTATAGTTATTACATACATTACATTTACTTCACTTTATATGTTTATGTTTGTATGTTATATTTCCATTTGCATAAATATGGTTATATATATTGGGTACATTGTAAGGTGACTGTGACGTAACATGCAAATCCCATCCTAGGATATTTGCATTTTAGCACAATTAGCCTTTGTTACATTTATTATTCTGCAATATAAAATTGTATTTATTATGCTGAATGGATTTCCATAGGTTGCAGCAAATGGCTGACTAAATCTTGTGACCCCCTGCAGGCACACACTCCCAGATCATGCTACTACACAGCCTGAAGCGGGCCAACTACAACCTGCCTCTCCTGGTGACCGACTCGGGCGTGCCGCCGCTCTCCAACAGCACGGAGGTCAAAGTTCAGGTGTGCACCTGCAAGAAGAACCGGATGGAGTGCAACTCCGCCCACTCCCCAAGCTGCAGCCCGCTCAGCTCACTGCTCGCCCTGCTGCTCACGCTCACCCTCCTCTGTACGTACCCCCCTGCTGGGTGTGTGTGTGTGTGTGTGTGTGTGTGTGTGTGTGTGTGTGTGTGTGTGTGTGTGTGTGTGTGTGTGTGTGTGTGTTAAAGACCGACACCCCCGCTGTGAGTGGGGTGCGTTAGTGATAATGCTCTGAACAGTGACACTAACACTGTGTGTGTGTGTGTGTGTGTGCGCGCGTGCGTGCGTGCGTGCGTGCGTACATGTGTGTGTCTGTGTGAGTGAGAGAGAGAGAGAGAGAGAGAGAGAGAGAGAGAGAGAGAGAGAGAGAGAGAGAGAGAGAGAGAGAGAAAAAAAACCGAGTCTACTCCTACCAAAACAAATGTATAACGCAGACCTCTAAACCGCTCGTCCTATTTTGAAACCGTTCCTAAGCACACTGAGTGCCCTCTCCCTAGTGGCCACTGATCCTGGTCACTTCTCCATACGGCTGTTCAGCATAGAACTCACCGGAAAAAACAACTGAACGATATAAATACTAAATAATAATAATAATTGTAATGTTTCGATGAAAAGTACTCGCATAATGCAAAGTACACATGAGAAGTGTTCCATATTAGCGACTCAAAACCAAAACGGCGATGAGCACACGGTCACCCAGAGGTGGGCGTTGTGACCTGGAGCCTGTAGGTCAATATGGCTACAGGACTGACCCCACACTTCAACATGCTGCCTTTGTTTGGCCTTTGACCTTTGACCTCACCAGCCCGGAAGTGTGAAACCTGGGCTTGTGGTTGCTAGTGAGGTAGCGCTGCGGTCCCAGCGCACAGAGGATACTGCCAGGTGTGTTTCCTGTGATGTGGCTCCGAAGGATGAGACCGGGAGGGATATTCCAGATATTCCATCCACACCCATGGAACACTCAGACAACTTTATAACGGCCAAAATACTGTTTTTTGTACCTAGAGGGGTTTGTGTGAATGTATCCTTATATATCTTGGTTAGTGTGTGTGTGTGTGTGTGTGTGTGTGTGTGTGTGTGTGTGTGTGTCTCAGAAGTTCTAACCCTAATGTGTTTGTGTTATTTTTTTCGTGGAAAGTTATTGCCTGTGTGTGTGTGTGTGTGTGTGTGTGAGTGCTCTCTGTCTCCGTCTACCCCTACTGTGAATCATCCGTCCCCCCCTTGCCTAAGGGGCCTCCCATGGTCTGCGGCGGGGTGTATTTTTCATTTAGCCCATTAGCCGTAGCATGAATAATTGAGGCGTCCCCCCTTTTCACCACGGAGGGAGAGCGGAGAAAAGCCCCCCCCTCTCTCTCCCCTCCCAGTTCCTCCCTCCATCCTGGTCTAGCTTGACTCGTTTTTTTTATGGCTCAGTCGCTGCCCGCCCCTGGACGATGATGGCCGGTGAGGTGGTGGAGGAGGAGGAGGGGGGGGGGGGGGGGGGGGGGGGGAGAGGTTTAGTTACTGTGATGCTATGGGGAGATTATGCAGGACGGAGATGCCGACAGTGCCACCCATAGCTACTGGTGTGTCTGTCTCTCCTCTCTCTCTCTCTCTCTCTCTCTCTCTCTCTCTCTCTCTCTTTCTCTGTTTCTCTCCTGGTGAGACATACTAACCTTGGAGATTGAAATGTGGAATTACACTTAATGCTATGAATTCCTCTTAATGAAATTGGATTATAAAATCGAAATTTCGATTCATATTACCGAGACTCGGCTAAAAGAGAGTGTAGTTGAGTGTGTGACTGTGTGTGTTTCTCACTTATACACACTCCGTCTCCACAGGGCATTGACTCACCTAGGAGAGCATTCCTAATCCGATTAGCGGTTGCGTCTCGGCAAACTTAGCCGACTCCTGTAGTCGATGGCGACGCTCAGACAGGAAGCTGTGTTGCTAAACCACTGGGGGACGGTAGCGCAGCACGACCCCCCTCGGAGAGGAGGTGTGTGTCTGTGTGTGTGTGTGTAACAGTCCCCCCCACCCCACCAACACCAGTCTCACTCCTCGTTCCATCTATCTCTCCATCGCTGTCCCTTCTTTTTGTCATACACTTCTCTTCGTTTGTGAAACATCTGTCTTCCGGCTCTTTTACTGTACCAAATCCACCCCCCGCCTCCTAACCCACCTTCCCCCTGTGTGTGTGTGTGTGTGTGTTTGAGTAAACACGTCCTCGCCAGTGTTCCTGTAAATATATGAAACATATTTGTCCCTGTATTTTTTTCCTGTATTTGTGTCTGCTTGTGTATCTGTGTGTTTGCTCTGTTTAAGTGTGCTTGCCTCTCTGTAAATGTGTGTGTGTGTGTGTGTGTGTGTGTGTGTATGTCTCTGTTTTGGTAATGTTTGTCTGTCTGTGTGTGTGTGTGTGTGTATGAGTGTGTCTGTGCATGCTTGTGTGTGTGTGTGTGTGTGTGTGTGTGACAGGCGGTGATGTATAGCAGCAGGAAGGTAATCTCCGCTGTGAGGTTCTCCACTGGGAGTGCAGGGCTGCGGCAGAGAGGCGGTGGGCCGCCCCGGGTCCCCCAGTATCAGAGGCAGAGCTGCTCCGACAATCGCCCGGGGAGATGACTCCTGTCTGGGCCTCGTGTCGGAGCCTCCGCTGGGGGGGATAGATGGAAGGGGCAGATCACTGCGCGAGCAGATAGGAGGAGAGAGGCTCGGCGATTCATCTCCCCTTGCCCCCCCAAATCCCTTATCGCCAGGCCGAGCCCTGAACCTTCCCTGCAGCACGCCTCCTCTCTCTGCAGGCGGGACT
Source organism: Aplochiton taeniatus (assembly GCA_017639675.1). Classification (NCBI taxonomy): domain Eukaryota; kingdom Metazoa; phylum Chordata; class Actinopteri; order Galaxiiformes; family Galaxiidae; genus Aplochiton; species Aplochiton taeniatus. The sequence continues at coordinate 4,364,571 of CM030190.1, forward strand.
GGGGGGGTAGTCTGGATGTGACTGTCCACAGGGGGAGCCTCTGGGGCTTCCTCCGTCTCCCTCTGCACCGCCACGGCTGTCTCTGTCTGTGGACCAGCATGGAGCGTGGCAGGCCTGTGGTCGCACGGCCACTGCTAACCCCCCCCCCCCCACCGACGCACTCCGCTCGGGGTTGGAGCTGCGTGAGTGAGTGAGTGAGTGAGTGAGTGAGTGAGTGAGTGAGTGAGTGAGTGAGTGAGTGAGTGAGTGAGCGAGTGAGTGAGTTGGAGTGCAAGCATAGATGTGAGTGACTGTTTGTGTGTCCGTCTGTGTTTGTGTGTGTGTGTGTGTGTTGGCGGCGATGGCCAGTCAGTTCACATCCCTGTACTGGTGCTGAATCCCTCCTCAAATCCCCAGGCTTTGCTGGCCAAAGCGGGCCTCTTAGCCTCTGTAAGCCTTGGCTGTCGGATCGACCCAGACACAGGACACAGTTACTGAAACTCACTGCCAGGGGATCAGAGTCGCCACGGGAATATAATATAATACAATGTAATATAATATAATATAGTGACTTCCCCACTAGGAGGGAAGAAAATATTATTCAGTATAAATCTATCTTGTGCCTGATTATATAAGACATATGGGACAGATTTTTATATTATTTTAATATTATTTTCCACTGAATATTGTAATGTAAATGTGTTTTTATGTTTAAGTTGAAGACAAACCTTCGGGATATGTCCGTCCTACATCAATAACGATATGCTTGTTCAAGGGAATACGATACAGGCCCCAACACCCACTCTGCAGTGTGAGCATGTATCAAGGAATCGCTGAAATGCACTCACTGTGCCCTGTTGTCCACTGTTAAAACAGCTTTGGCCCCAATGGCACCCCCAGGAAGTCTGCTGGGTGCAGGAGCCCTGAACTCCAGAGAACGACAGTAGGGGCCCGTGCAGAGACTGCGCCACACTGCCCCCTGTCTGTGGACGGATGAACTACACCCCCAAGGTTTCCCCAAAGTACTGTGGATATTTTTGTTAATCCACAGCCATCTTGGTAAGGCTCTGGATGCGAGGTTTAAAGTGCGTTGGTTAAAGCATCCGAGCTCAGGCAGGGAGCGGACGCAGTCTTATGCAGATACAGGATGGTTTTTTTGTGTGTGCTGTTATTGGAGTGCTGTGGGCAACGCTGGCCTTTGGAGATTAATATGTTTGTTATTTCTTTCTTTACTTTTTTTCACCTCCAGTCACCGGGTTTATTAAGCTTATGGGGCGAAAAAATAGGGAAGTGAGAGCAGGGTTGATGAAATGAAAAGCATGGCTGAGTGGATGCAGGTTTTAAAACAAGCTGACATTTCCGCTCGAAAGCACAACCACCCACACACTCACAAACAAATATAAATATGGGCTCAAATACACACGCAGAGCCACGTACACACACACACACACACACACACACACACCTTGAGGAGAGTCTCAGGGCCAGAGACTAGTCCCTGCAATCTTCACCTTGCAGGGTTGTGGGCCCTAACACCAGCCTACAGACTAAGTCTGGCTGCACTTTTATTACTAAGATAAGCTACTCTGTAAGTACTTTATACATCTTCCTGTCAGTGTGTGTGTGTGTGCGTGTGTGTGTATGTGTTAAAGAGAAAGAAAGGGAGAGAGAGTGAACTTTATTAACATTGGGCATAATTCAAATCTGCAAACTATGAAATAACGCGTAAACCTGGGAGCCCTTAAACTGCTGCAGACGAGAAAATCCTCTCCTCTCCTCTCCTCTCCTCTCCTCTCCTCTCCTCTCCTCTCCCTCTCCTCCTCTCTAAAGTATTTGCGTCGTCATACTTGAATCCTTTCGTTTTCCTCTTTTTAATAACCATGCCATACCTGGACCGATGCCTTGTCAGGTGCTCTCCTCCCCAATTAGAGGAGCTTTAGGTGGCTTTGAATCGTCCGTGTTTGGCCCTGTGTTGTCAGACAAGCAGGCTTGGCTCAAGGCAAAACGCCTGACATTTCGAGAGCTATTTCATGTTTTCGAGACAAAAGATTGGAAAACAATAAAGATTTTTTTTTTTTTTTTCTTTTTTTTTCTCCTCTCATGAAATGGAAATTTCCGTTGGCTGTAGCTAGTGCTTTTGTTGGAACTTTGAGCCTTTGATGCCACCCACGGCGAGACGGGATTGACAGCGATGGTTGTAAATAGCACTTCAAACGGGAGGGAACTTGGATGCGCGCCGTTGCCATATGCGCCTGATGACACACTCGTAAGGAAAGCTGAAGAATGGAGAGATCAAAAGGGAGGGAGAGAGGGAAGAAAGGGATGGTTGTCAACGCAGGAGACACAGTAACTCCGTTACCAACCGTGACGTAAAAAAAAAAAGATCTTTTCTATAAACATAGTACCATAAAAACTAGCATGTTGTGTTTTAAAAATGTTGTTTTCAGGTAGTTAGGTCTGCCAAATGTGTCCATTATATCTCTCTTCTATGGCTTGAGAGAGAATATGTAATAGCTATAGTAGCTACAAGTTGGTGGACACTAGAGTCACAGTTAACAGTAGTCACAGGCTGGTGTATACAGGAGTCACAGTTAACAGTAGTCACAGGCTGGTGGACACTAGAGTCACAGTTAACAGTAGTCACAGGCTGGTGGATACAGGAGTCACAGTTAACAGTAGTCACAGGCTGGTGGATACAGGAGTCACAGTTAACAGTAGTCACAGGCTGGTGGATACAGGAGTCACAGTTAACAGTAGTCACAGGCTGGTGGATACAGGAGTCACAGTTGACAATAGTCACAGGCTGGTGGACACAGGAGTCACAGTTAACAGTAGTCACAGGCTGGCGGGACACGGGAGTCACAGTTAACAGTAGTCACAGGCTGGTGGGCACAGGAGTCACAGTTGACAATAGTCACAGGCTGGTGGGCACAGGAGTCACAGTTAACACTAGTCACAGGCAGGCTGACACAGGAGTCACAGTTAACAGTAGTCACCAAAGTAGTAAACCAGGTTGTGGAAGGTGCAGCGACCGCACTGTGTCATATCTTGAGTTAGTATGTTAGCTACCCCGCTGACTTTGACCAAAGATTGCTTCCCACAATCAAGGAGATGTTGGCGGGATCAAATGATTCTCTGTCTCTTAACGGCTCACTCTCCCTCTTACTTTCTCACGGCCTCCCTCTCCAGGTCTCCATAATTCTTCTCCCTCTCTTTCCCCCCCTCTCTCCCTATTTTTTATCCATCCCTATGTATCTCTTTTATTCCCTCACACTCATCCCCCTTTTCTTCTTTCTCCAATCGTCTTTCCCCCGTTATCCCTTCTCAGGCCGTCCACACCAGAGATCAATTCAATCCGCTGTGTATTGCTAGACCTGGAAGGAGAGAGAGAGAGAGAGAGAGAGAGAGAGAGAGAGAGAGAGAGAGAGAGAGAGAGAGAGAGAGAGAGAGAGAGAGAGAGAGAGAGAGAGAGAGAGAGAGAGAGAGAGAGAGAGAGAGAGAGAGAGAAATCAGACAGAGAGACAAAGAGGAAGCGAGATAAAAGAAATGAATACAAAATAAAGAGAGAGAGAGAGAGAGAGGGGGGGGGGGAGAAGCGTAAAGAGAATGCAACAAGAGGCTCATTATATTAACCCAAACCCTATCTAAACCTTGAGCGCCTCGGAGTGCTGCTGCACTTTTATTTCAGGATCACCTGGCCTAAGTGTGAGCGAGGAGCGGCCATGGACGGGGAGAAAAACCAACAGCAAGAGTGGAGCAAAATAAAAATCGATAGTTTTTCCATATTAGATATTCTCCCCGTCCAATCAGGCACGCTCCGATTGTTTCAGATTTGTTTCTTCTTCTTTCTTTTTTTTCTTTTCTTCTGAAAGTCTACAAGCCAATTCATTTCAGAATGTCTTGCGAAATTACAGTTCGCATTTCTCAAAACCTCGCCGTAATCTTGTTTGGAGGACACAGTGAAAGAGGGGCGAGAGAGGAGGAGGAGGAGGAGAAAGCATACAGTGGGACAGGAATAGAGAGCGCGAAAGACATATTGCGTGTCAGGAGCCTTAAATGCATGATGAGTTACCCTGACGGCGAGCGTCGCCTTGCCAAACAGAACGGAACGGTAAACGGCCGCTCCTCAAGGACTCCAAATATCAATATGGAACCGCGGTACGAAAAGACAAAGAACATTTGACATCGATACATTTTGACTTCCAACGAGTTTATTCCCCCCCCCCCCCCCCCCCCCCCCCCTCTATTTTTCACTTTATACGTCTGCATGCAGTTGCAATTTAAACTCTGGCGCCGGAGACCGCAATGGAACACTCGGTGAGCCGTGCAGGCTAATTTCCATGTAAATGCCTCTTTTAAAACCGGCTTTATATTGTATAGCCTAGCGGTAGCAGCGCGCTAAAGACCAGCTTTTAACTAAGCTTGTTATGGGAAGCCTGGAAATGCTGCCAGATGAGAACCCGACTCACGGTCATGCTAGTTATAATAACCAGATGTTTTTTTTGCACATAATGCACATTAGTTTAGGATCGTGGTTGATGGTTACATAAACCGCAACAGCTGCCCGCTCAAACGATCACAGGTAGGGAATTGCACCGCTCCACAATGGGACTGATCTCGTTCTAAAGAGACGGAGACCAAACACAATCCAAAGCCAACTGCTCAATTCCTCGATCCTCAAAAGTTAGCTAGATGTGTCTGAATAGTTGTCTGCAAGTCGTCTGCTACGCTGCTATTTAAACCCAGATGTCAAAAGAAATCTACAGTGGAGGGAAGGTTCCTGAAATAGTAGCCCATCAGGTGGCCAAGCACAGTCTCAACTTTCACGTTGACGTCTGACATTGTACTCAGACTCGGACTTCCCTGAATTCCAATACTGCCTACTGGTTTTTCTAGGGTTGGATGTCACGCAGTGCGGGAGAGGGGAGGCAGAGGGGGAGGAAGGAAGGAAGGGGGGCCTGGAGGGAGACGGGAGTGACAGAGTGTTGATCACTGGCCAGTCTGGCGAGCCGGAGAAATGGACACCAGAGCGGAGGAGAGACAGACAGCTCAATCGATAAACTCTTACCTCTGCGTGTGTGTGTGTGTGTGTGTGTGTGTACGCGCCCGCGCATGTATGTGTGCGTGCATGTGTGTACGAGGGTGTTTGTGCATGTGTGTGTGTTTGTGTTTGTGTGTGTGTGTGTGTTTGTGTGTGTGTGAGGGGTGGGGGGTAGATGAGAGTAAAATAATGAAATGGTCACCTAACTGGCCTCTGTGTCCTGTGTTACTGTCAAGAGAGTCTTCTCCTCAAGGGATGACCTCTGCTGTCCATCACGTTAAAGGGACAGTTCACCATTCCATTAAGATCACTCCGTCGTCACTGCGTCTTGTGATCAACTGCGTTCCCGGCCCTGTGTTGACTCAGTTGTTCCACGTTCAGATATAAAAAGCCCCCCCCCCCCCTGCAGTCTGCAGTCTGCAGTCCTCCGTAATCATGCGTCCTAGCTCCATCACCGTCGAGCCACGTAGCCCCGTTGAACAAACGTTGACAGTCGCTGCCGTGCCGTTGCCGTGGCTACGTGCGTCTCTCCAGTCCGTGGATGTGTTTATGGTTCGAGGGCTTGCGACCCGATGACCCCACCGGCACGGCGGGGAAGGTGGTTCTGCGTAGTTCTCTGGTTGACTCAGGGGGGGTGCCTGAGCTAACAACGACCACAGGTAATGGACAGTCCTTCACGTGGCATCACGCCGCTGGCTGGGACTGATGACCGTTGGTCTGCCTTGACGATGACCTTGACCTGTTGTTCTCTTCTCTCTCTCTCTCGTTCTTTCTCCTGTTCCCTCTCTTCGCTCTCTCCGCTGTACTCTCTTTCGCTGCTCCACCTCTCCCCTCCCCTCCTCTCCTCTCCTCTCCTCTCCTCTCCTCTCCTCTCCTCTCCTCTCCTCTCCTCTCCTCTCCTCTCCTCTCCTCTCCTCTCCTCTCCTCTCAGGCTTGTAAATTCAGCTGACCCTCCGTCCGTAGTCGTCGTGAAACACTGAAGAGTCACCACCTATCTCCCCCAGCCCCCCCCTCCCCTCCCCCTCCTACCCCCCCCCCCCCCCCCCCCCCCCCCCCACCACGCGATGCCGGCTGCAAGAGGGAATGAGGAGCAACGGCGGCGACTATAAAACAAAAGGAACAAACGCTATCCTGACCGTGGCATCCATCGACGTCCTCTCTGCCCGCCTGCCCGCCCTTCTCCCCCCCTCCATCATCAATACCCCTTCCTGATTCTCTGACCCCTCCATCATCAATACCCCTTCCTGATTCTCTGACCCCTCCATCATCAATACCCCTTCCTGATTCTCTGACCCCTCCATCATCAATACCCCTTCCTGATTCTCTGACCCCTCCATCATCAATACCCCTTCCTGATTCTCTGACCCCTCCATCATCAATACCCCTTCCTGATTCTCTGCCCCCCTCCTCCTCCTAAAAGTCATGATTGCCTCAATACTTTCTCTCCCCTCTGTTGTATCCAAAAAACCCTGTTCGACCCCCCCCCCACCCTCCCCGTCCCACCCTCCTCCTCCCACCCCATGAGAGAACTAAAACAGAACTGCTGTACTAACAGGTTGCTCCTCCAGCGCCCCCTGTTGACTAGCTGGTGGTACTGCCACAGACCCATTCCCATGCTCCTTGTCCACTCCCTCCTTCTCTTTCTCCCGCCTCCTCCCCCTCTCTCACACACGCACACTTCGGCCTGCTAATAAACCCCTTCCCCTTCCCTCCCCCGCTTCATTCACAGCTCCCCTTCGCCCTTTCTTGTTTGTTTCCTTTGACCTGTTTTATGTCCCTATCTGTCTCTCTCTCTCTCTCTCTCTCTCTGTCTGTCTGTCTGTCTATCTCTCCCTGTCTCTGTCTCTCTCTCTCTCTCTCTCTCTCTCTCTCTCTCTGTCTCTGTCTCTGTCTCTGTCTCTGTCTCTGTCTCTGTCTCTGTCTCTGTCTCTGTCTCTGTCTCTCTCTCTCTCTGTCTCTGTCTCTGTCTCTGTCTCTCTCCGTCTGTCTCTGGATGGGCAAGGCGTCGCTGCTTGGACCAGCCAGCTGCTGCCCTGATCGGAGGGGGAGAAGCAGTACTTTTTCCCCCCCATGTGTTCCTTTC
>CM030190.1:4376673-4394173 GCA_017639675.1 Aplochiton taeniatus
AGTAACCGAGCTACGTCCAACACAAGACTGTGCCGTTTAATGAGAGCAATTGTATTTGGTGAGGATTGGGGGTGCATTGAATTATCCCGAAAAGTAGCTCCGCGGAAATTGGGATTAAAACCCCTTAGGGGGCGCACCCCACAGTTTGAAAACCGCTGCACTATACTAATGGAGATAGAGGGAGGTGACGCTCACTTTGTCAACTGATAAATAAACATCAGTTGGTTTGAGGTGGCAAGGACAGTCCTTCTCCATGAAGGCCCCCGTCTATCCACGCAGCAAATTAGAATCTTATATAATATAAGAGGTGTAGTAAATCATAAAAGAATAAATAACAAAATCATAATTATAAGGTGTGACCTTCTCAAGGCCGTGGAAGACTCAATGTTCCAGCTTTGAAGGAAGGGATACAGAAACGATAACAGAGATGGTGAGATAGACTATAAAGGGCATTGGAAGAGGAGGGTGTAAAATAGCTATACGTGTGTGTGTGTGTGTGTGTGTGTGTGTGCGCGCGCGCTCGCTCAAGAGAGTGAAGTGAAAACCTTGATTGATGTCGCGGAGGGATGTGGCACAAGAATGTCGACCATTTCTCTTCTCTCGTCGTTTGATTAACGGGAATTATAAGCTTTTCCGTTTTTCCTCCTCCGTCCATGGTCCACACCGAGGGTGACCGGCCGACGTTACATTCACGGCCGCTCATTTCTCCTGTGCTTGTTACACACAACCTCGCAGTAGCAGATACGTTCTGCACCGTCACCATTAGAGCCGGCTTCAGGCAGCAATTAAAAGGTATCCACAACACTATCTTTGCCTTTTATTTTGATTTGATAGAGCCATGATATCGAAGCAAAAAAAGACGCATGTTTTAACCGGAATCAGTTCTCAAAATGAACGAGTCCCTAATCATAAAGAATGGGCCAACTGCCACAAATGCACCTACTGCATGCCGTACGAAGAAGAAGCTTATCAGTAAACACTAACCTTTTGCTAGACCCGGAACAAAGGACTCTAGAGTTTGCTCGGGCACTGCAAACCGCCAGTTTGGATTAAAGAAGTTGAATCCCGCGAGATTTTTCTGAAAGAAAAACCTAGGGATATGAAACCACCAACAACTGTAGACGCGGTGTGAGCTCGTGATAACATGGCTGTCAGACTCTTTTGGGTTGATTATTTGAATTTCCCAACGCTCACCCAGGTGGGTAAAGACAGAGGCTACACTACTCAAGTTGTTTTGAGCTCTGAAGCCCTGTCTGCTCATGGTTGTTCAGCACCCGAGTTCTTTTTCTTTCTGTCATCTTCACCTTGTCTTTCGTGTGTGTGTGTGTGTGTGTGTGTTTCGACGCTCTCGCTCCATCTTTTAATTCTCCATCACCCTTTTTGAATCTCTCTGACACCGTGAGGCCCTTTCCTGCGGTACGATGTGAGGGTTTAGCATCGATTGTCCGGTCTTTGTTAGCGAACCGATGCCCCACGTTGTCCTTGGGAACTCTAGGAGGCGGGCGGCCTGAATGGGAGACAGTTTAAAAGAGTTTTAAACTTGTTTTATTGTTGGTGTCGGATCAAGGCCTGGAGGTATTTTTACGTGTTAGAGATATTGATCAAGCCTATCCTATGATACTCAGCATGTTTTCAACAGGCCTCATCACTTTTTCTTAAAAATATCTGTTTTCCAAACAGATTGCACACCAATAAAAAATAAACAATTTTAAAAAACGAACTTCTTCTGTGAAGATCACCTCACTCCTTCATTGCTGGGAAAATGGCATTAATCTCCTGATATGTTTAGAATTACTACATTGACTGATAAAAGCTAGTCTCCAACGCGTATCCAAGTTATTGTGGGATACACTGAACAACAGGACACAGTCATTCCACAGTACTGGACAGTATAGATTACCTGGACAGGTCTTTCATACTATTAAATGGACACAGTACTGGACAGTATAGTTTACCTGGACAGGTCTTTCATACTATTAAATGGACACAGTACTGGACAGTATGGTTTACCTGGACAGATCTTTCATACTAATAAATGGACACAGTACTGGACAATGCAGTTTTACCTGGACAGGTCTTTCATACTATTAAATGGACACAGTACTGGACAATGCAGTTTTACCTGGACAGGTCTTTCATACTATTAAATGGACACAGTACTGGACAATGTCAAAGTCAAAGTCAAAGTAGCTTTATTGTCAATTTCTTCACATGTCGAGACATACAAAGGAATCGAAAAGACGTTTCCCACACTCTTGCGGTAAACATATAAAGTGCACATTCAAAACACAGATAAGACATATATACTAAAGCTAAAAGATGGCCAATAAAATTATATATAAAAAATATGCAGAAATGTGTAGTCTACAATGTATTGCTAGGGGTAGCAGCATATGTTACTGTAAGTTTGGTTGTAGTATGTATAAGTTATGTATAAGTTAGGTTAGCAGCATAAGTTGATGTATAAGTTATGGTTGTGGTAGTGCAGAACTACCAGTGCAAATGCAGTTTTACCTGGACAGGTCTTTCATACTAGTAAATGGACACAGTACTGGTCAATGCAGTTTTACCTGGACAGGTCTTTCATACTATTAAATGGACACAGTACTGGACAATGCAGTTTTACCTGGACAGGTCTTTCATACTAGTAAATGGACACAGTACTGGACAGTATAGTTTACCTGGACAGGTCTTTCATACTATTAAATGGACACAGTACTGGTCAATGCAGTTTTACCTGGACACAGTACTGGACAATGCGGTTTTACCTGGACAGGTCTTTTATATCAAATGGACACAGTGGAGTGTCTGGAGTGGAGTCTCAGGACAGTGGAGTGTAACATGGCAGGCAGAGTTTAACATGGAGTGTAACATACAGTGACAAACCCACGGCACTCCTCTGAGGACAGTGGAGTGTAACACGGCAGGCAGAGTTTAACATGGAGTGTAACATACAGTGACAAACCCACAGTACTCCTCCCTGGTGTCTTTCAGATGCCCCCCCTCACTAAACCACATTACAAAAACAAAGTGTGCCGCATTCCCCGGCAGAGACGCCATTCACACGACGGAGGGAGGGGGGGGGGGGGGGGGCCTTGATATGCTAACGGCCCATGAAACATGTATGGAGATGTGAGGAGAGATGATGCAAACAGCCCCAACATCTGTTCCTGAGCTAACACTTCACGTGCGTTGCGCCACGCCGTCTCCCGAGGACGGCCGCTGAGCGCACACACGGCGGGCGGCGTTCTGTCGCCTGGCAGAACACGTCAGGTTAGAGTCGCGGCGCTCGCCGTGTCAGCACACAAAGGTCGCCTCGACCTCTATGTTGTGTGTGTGTGTGTGTGTGTGTGTGGGCGGGGGTGGGGGGGGGGCAACTATTTGTTGAAATCGACAGTAAAAACACCTCGCGGGCGAATGAGAAACTGAGTGCAGTAGTTTCTTCTCTCTCTACTTTCTCCCTCTCTCTTTCTCATTCTCTCTCTCCTCTCTCTCTCTCTCCCTCTTCGTCTTCACGAAACTGGAACAAGGCGCTGAGACAGGAGGCCGAGGGACTCCCCTGAGTAGCAATTTGTTTCCCGCCGCCGCCACCGCCTCCTCCTCTCCCTCCTCTCCTCTGTTTCCCTGGCTAGGGCTGCCTCTGTCTCGGTAGTGCCTGTGCGTCCTCCTTCCACCAGGCCAGGCAGGGACATCGCAGAGGCAGCCGGCTCCTTGGGGGGCCCTCTCGAGGTCGTCCTTCATCCCCGGGTGTAACTGCCAACGCCTCACAGCTTCGGTGTGGCTGGCGGACATTTTAGAGAGCTTACCACAGTCTGTGTGTGTGTGTGTGTGTGTGTGTGTGTGTGTGTGTGTGTGTGTGTGTGTGTGTGTGTGTGTGATTTGCAACGCTCCCTCGTGTGGGCGCTTTGGTTCGGTCGTCTGTTTGACTGGATTGCTCTAAGGCAGTGGCCTGTGGCCCTGTTGCTTTCTCCATAGCTCGTTGGTGTCATAGGGGAAAGATTCAGCTTTGTTTTCATTGATCAAGCGTCAATGAAAAAGACAATCAAACAGGCATCTTGATTGCTGTTCCTAATAGGTTTTCAACTGGCATATTATAATGTCTGGCAATTTCATATGGGCTCTTTGCTCTTCTATAATTGGTGTTGTGTAAAATACAAATTGATAGTTATCCAGCCACGTAGGTTTTGACCCACCATCAGCAGAGCGAGTGAGACCCAACAAACATAACCATAATTTGAGACACTGATGAAAGACAGACTCGCACGTCCTCTGATAGGAATAGCGTCCATTTCCATGAGGATTGGGCGGATCTGCCTCCGAGGTTTGGAGCCACTCTGGAGTGAGTGCTCTCCCAGTTTGATGGGCTCTCGAGCACTTCGATGGCGGCCACGTAGTCGGCCGACTGGGAGCAGAGGGTTTGAACTGCACCGGAGACCAATTTACCCAGCATGCACTTTCCACCGAAAAGCCTTGCGCTCACGGCAGGCCGCCACGTGTGTTCTTCGCCGACGAGCCGAGAGGACTCATAATTCTAATTACAGCCAGCGAGTCCTCCATAACAGCTTCACTGTCTTGCACTTCCCTTTTTACCTTGTTAGCGCCGCCGCCAAAGTCAATTAACTCGGCGGTGACCTAGCCCTCTCCCCTTTCCCTTCCCTTCCCCCTCCCGCCTTTTTTTCTTTCCCCTCCCTCTTTGGTGTCTCGGATAATGAGCTACCCAGCGCAGATTCGTCATCCCGCCGCGCGGAACACCTCGGTGCATTGTCGGCGGAAGACGGGGGTGACAACTGAGACTTTTTTTTTGTTGTCGTTGTACCCGGGGAGGGGTAAGTCGACAGTGCCCCCCCCCCCCCGCCCTCGTTACTCTAACGGCAGCTCTTTTCGCCGTGTGTTATCGACGTGTCACTTAGCGGCGCGTAGGGTTATCACCTGTTCATCTTTCTCTTCTTCCACCTGTTGTGTTGTGACAAGGTTTAGTGACGTGTGTCAGATTTAATAGCATGCTCAAGATATAGTTGCATACACATCATGTAATCCATTAGTGGTGTGCTCTATTATTTGTGTGATATTAATGAAGTCTGTAGCAGAAGAACAAGAGTGAGTGAGAACAACAGCTAGAATATTGTAGAGAGGTTTGGGTATCCTTCCTGTTTAGGTGCAATAAGATGTCAGACTTTATGACCGGTCAGTCAGATGGCATTGTTTATGGCCCTGTGTAAAAGATAGGAGCAACCTTTGAATTAGAGATAAATGAGAGGGCTGTGGGGGAGGGGCTGATTGTGGATCTGGGAGGCCTCTGGCCTTTGCCTTAGGAGAGGCCTGTTTAGGCAGAGGAGCACGGGGCCAGGTGGGAGAATGTTGGGGGTTGTGACAAAGGGGCAAGGAGTGACCCAGGCTTAGGAACAGCAACAGATAGCTGGTCAGAACCGGTTCTTAGATGCAATCTAGAAGTCAGCAGACAGGGTGAAACTACTATAACAGCTAGAGACAAAGGAAGAGAAATCAGACTGGCAGAGGGAACTGGGGCGTCACAGTCATCTCCACTCTCCTTATATTCAGCTTTGCGGGATATGAGTTAAGGTAAACTGCTATTATTACAATAATTGCTTAAAGGTTGATTAACCATATGCGTGTGATAATATACATATACTCTGAGTGAATTAAAATACGATTTGACTAAACAACTGTCTCCACTTGTGATCCTTCCTCTGGAATAACGGACTCGATGAGAGAGGAGGCCAAAAGGTCTATCTTGACACGTGCTTGGGCCTCCTCATTCCCCGCAGGAAAACGTTTTGAGTGTGTGCGTGCGTGCGTGTAAGTGTGAGTGTGTGTGTGTTTGTGCGTGTGAGTGTGTGTATGAGGATAGGCACACCATCTCCACCATCTGCACACCAGGCAAGAAGAAAAAAAATCATAATTTATTTAATCCCAAAAATGCTAAGCCTCTCTGAAACACATTGAAAACGTGACTATGGGTCATGCCCAGAGGGTGTAATTTGCTTGTTAGCAATCACCCATTTGTCTCCAGTGTGCAATGCTTTATACACCTCTCAGCAATTTGACATTTTTCAACACCTGAACCTTTTTAAAAGAAATATATATATATATATTTCTAGTGCCAAAACCTGATGGGCATTGACATTTTGGAAAACACTGCACCTTGCTTTTGAAGCTTTGGCTTTTATTTCTGTTACCGCTACACCTTATTTTTGAACGTGGGGGTGGCGGGGGTGGTGTGGTCTCACTAAAAACACCCGGAGGTGGATGGCTGCCATTTGGCCGTGTGGGCAGTAAGTGCTGGTGGAGTGATAAGGTAGGGGTTATAATTCCCCCGCCTAATGGCCTCCTGAATAGGAGATGCGGAGTAAGGCTGCTGGGGGCCGCGGATCACAGCACCGCTTACCTCCCAAGTCCACAGTCGACCTTTGGAAAGCCGGCCGTCAGGGTTGGAAAAAATACACTTTGAACAGTCTATAAATGACTGACACCCCTCAATTTAAACTTCTTATTTTTCTTTGAAGCTGCTTACCCTTCTGGTGAGGTCCTGCTGGCAACTAGCAATGGCCAGTGAGTGAGGCTCAGTGGAATGCATGTGTGTGTGTGTGTGTGTGTGTGTGTGTGTGTGTGCGTCATGGCTATTTGGGCTTGCGGCTGCGCTGTCCACATGTATAGTGTGTGTTTGTGTGGGTGTTCATGCTGTCTGCATGAATGTGCTTTGAGTCTTCTGCCAAGTTGTTGGCCCTTGTTGTTGATCTTTTACAGTATATCTTGAGAAATATACTGTAAAAAGTGTGTATACAAGTGTGTGTGTGTGTGTGTGGGGGGGGGGGGTGTGTACCCCAGAATACCGCAGGATTTTATTTCATGTTGGTTCAATGCTGAGTGGCTGTCACTCCGTCAGTCCCAGCCCCAACAGAGCCACATCTGCAGCCTCAGACACACAGCAGGACCATGGAGTCTCACGGGGCCTCAGACACACAGCAGGACCATGGAGACTCACGGGGCCTCAGACACACAGCAGGACAATGGAGTCTCACGGGGCCTCAGACACACAGCAGGACCATGGAGTCTCACGGGGCCTCAGACACACAGCAGGACTATGGAGACTCATGGGGTCTCAGACACAGCAGGACCATGGAGAATCACGGGGCCTCAGACACACAGCAGGACCATGGAGACTCACGTGGCCTCAGGCACATAGAAAGAGGGGGACAAGAAGAGACAGACGAGGCCAGAACAAGAGAGGGAATGAGAGAGAGGGGTAGAAGGACAGAGAAAAAGAGAGCAAGAGACTCGGGGAAGGAGAATCCATAGAGATGAGAATGAGGTTCAGAGAGAGAGAGGGAGAGCTAGAGAGAAAAGGGATGGAGGGAGATAACTTACAGGTAAAATGACTCACACCAGATGGAATCTTTTTGAGATCTGAGTTAATGCTGGGTTCTGCTCAGAGAATGTCCTTCCCCTCACTCGATGTCATTTAGTTTCCGTTACCTTTTTTTTCACCACGCCATATCCATGTCCTCTTCACCTTTCTCTCTCTCTCTCTCTCTTCTTCTTTCTCTTCCTCTTCTTCTTTCTCTTCTTCTTCCTCTCTCTCTCTCTCTCTCTCTCTCTCTCTCTCTCTCTCTCTCTTCTTCTTCTTTCTCTCTATTTGTCCTATCTCTCACATAGCTCTTTTCTCCTTGCCTCTTTCCTCCGTCCGCCATCTGCTCCCCTCTTTCCTCCATGTCCACGTCTGGTGTCCCTCCACATCCTTCCTTCCTTAGTTTCACCCCCCCACCCCTCTCTCTCTTCCTCTTCTTCTACTTTCTCTACTTTCTCTTTCTCTACTTGTCACATGGCTCTATTTTCTCTATCTCTCACATGGCTCTTTTCTCCTGGCCTCTTTCCTCCATGTCCGCGTCTGGTGTCCCTCAGCATCCCTCCTTCCTGAGTTTCAGTCCCCCCCCCCCCCCTCTCTCTCTCTTCCCTTTCTCTCCATCTCTCGCCTCCTTTAATCATCTGCAGAGAGAGAGAGAGAGATAGAGAAAGAAAGCGAGAGAGAGAGATTAGTCCCAGAAGAGTCTGTGGCAGTGCTGCCAACCTACTCTCTCTCTCTCTCTCTCTCTCTCTCTCTCTCTCTCTCTCTCTCTCTCTCTCTCTCTCTCTCTCTCTCTCTCTCTCTCTCTCTCTCTCTCTGTCTTTCTCCAGGGCCCCGTCTCAAATTAACTCCCAGACACAGATGTGATAAGCAAAACAAACCCTGCTGAATATTCACCAAATCAGCGGAGAGGAGCTGATTATGTTTCTGTTGCTTTATTTACGGTGCGCCGCATCACCGGGGAGACATCACAGACAGAGACAGAAAGAGAGAGAGAGAGAGAGAGGGGGGGGGGGGGGGGGGGGGGTGGCTGGGTAGAGAGAGAAAGATAGAGAGAGAGAATAATAGACAGAGAGATCATGTGAACCATAGAGAGAGAAGGGCATCCAGAGAGAAAGAGAGTGTGGGGGGGATTAAAGGAGACCATGGAGAGGAGAGTAAAGGAGATACTTTTAAAAGCTTGTTAATGGCATCTTTCATATGATGCAATAAACATATGCTTTAAAGAGACTGAGAGACCGTGTGAGAGACAGACTGAAAGAGTTACAGAGTGAGGGAGACAGAGAGAGAGAGAGAGAGAGAGAGAGAGAGAGAGAGAGAGAGAGAGAGAGATTAAAGGCTACCTTTGTGTATTTGTGCTCTTGTGTGTGTGTAAGCATGCATTAGCTTGTTTGTGTGTGTGTGTGTGTGTGTGTAAGCAGGCATTAGCTTGTCTGTGTGTGTGTGTGTGTGTGTGTGTGTAAGCACGCATTAGCTTGTTTGATTCTTTGTGTCTTGAGGCGTTCCTTGGCAGAGGAGATGGATCTCCCTATTTTGTCTGACCGAGGAAACAAGGTCAACAGTCGAGTGTCGGGGGCGGTAATGAATCCTTCGGACATTCAAGGTATGTGTGCCTCCGTCAATCTGTGCACGTCTGTGTGCGTCAACTGTGTGTGTGTGTGTGTGTGTGTGTGTGTGTGTGCGTGTGTTAGAAGGGGGGGTTCATTTCATTACCACTGACTCTAGAAGAAAACAGAAAACCTGTTACCTCCTAAATACAAACAGCTACAACACATACAAGACAGCCAGATGGACTTTCTAATTTCACACACACACACACACACACACACACGCGCGCGCCCACACACTCACATGAACACACACACATGCATTTCATTCCCCTGGGCTCGGTATGCGGTGGTACACGATAACATCGGAAACAGTAAAAGCCTTCGATGAAAGTCCCCTCCGTTTACACCGAGCACGACACAGAGACAGAGAGACAAAGGAGAGGGTGGAGTTTGAAGAGAGAGAGACAGAGAGACAAAGGAGAGGGTGGAGTTTGAAGAGAGAGAGACAGAGAGACAAAGGAGAGGGTGGAGTTTGAAGAGAGAGAGACAGAGAGACAAAGGAGAGGGTGGAGTTTGAAGAGAGAGAGACAGAGAGACAAAGGAGAGGGTGGAGTTTGAAGAGAGAGAGACAGAGAGACAAAGGAGAGGGTGGAGTTTGAAGAGAGAGAGACAGAGAGACAAAGGAGAGGGTGGAGTTTGAAGAGAGAGAGACAGAGAGACAAAGGAGAGGGTGGATTTTGAAGAGAGAGAGACAGAGAGACAAAGGAGAGGGTGGAGTTTGAAGAGAGAGAGACAGAGACAAAGGAGAGGGTGGAGTTTGAAGAGAGAGAGACAGAGAGACAAAGGAGAGGGTGGAGTTTGAAGAGAGAGAGACAGAGAGACAAAGGAGAGGGTGGAGTTTGAAGAGAGAGAGACAGAGAGACAAAGGAGAGGGTGGAGTTTGAAGAGAGAGAGACAGAGAGACAAAGGAGAGGGTGGAGTTTGAAGAGAGAGAGACAGAGAGACAAAGGAGAGGGTGGATTTTGAAGAGAGAGAGACAGAGAGACACTCAGACACACAGAGAGAAGGATTAGGACAAGAAAGCAGAGAGAGAGAGAGAGAGAGATGGTTGATTATTTGCCTTCAAGGATAACGTTTGGACCTGTCACAACAGTAAAGCAATAAATAGAGAGAGAAACAGAGAGAGACAGAGAGGTGAGAGATACAGAAAGCGAGAAGGGAGACAGAGAGAGATAAAGGAGAGTGAAAGAGAGAGAGAGAGAGAGAGAGAGGGGAGAGAGACAGAAAGAGTGGAGAGAGTGAGACAGAGAGAGAGAGAGAGAGAGACAGAGAGGTGAGAGATACAGAAAGAGAGACAGAGAGAGAGATAAAGGAGAGTGAAAGAGAGAGAGAGA
Organism: Aplochiton taeniatus; assembly: GCA_017639675.1. NCBI lineage: Eukaryota > Metazoa > Chordata > Actinopteri > Galaxiiformes > Galaxiidae > Aplochiton > Aplochiton taeniatus. The sequence goes on from CM030190.1 coordinate 4,386,981, forward strand.
GTGAGACAGAGAGAGAGAGAGAGACAGAGAGGTGAGAGAGAGACAGAAAGAGAGGAGAGAGGGTGAGTGAGACAGAGAGAGAGAGACAGAAAGAGAGGAGAGAGGGTGAGAGTGAGACAGAGACAGAAAGAGAGGAGAGAGAGAGAGAGAGAGAAGAGTGAGCCAGAGGGGAGAGTGAGGCACAAAGAATAAGCCAGTACAAAGGGAGAGTGACTTGGATGAAGAACATAAGGCTGGAGGATTGAATAAAATGAATGTTTGATATTTGTGCTCTCCTTTTTTCTCTCTCTCTCTCTTCCCCTCTTCTCTGCCTCGAGGGGTTGCATGCTATTCTGCCTCTGTCTCTCTCTCTTCTCTCTCTCTCTCTCTCTCTCTCTCTCTCTCTCTCTCTGTCATTTGCTTTCAGCTGGTCCACTCTGTTAGTCCTTGGATTGCTACTAAAAACACCCATTTATCTTTTCTAGTGAAAGCTAAATATGAGCAAAGGGAGTGGGGTGGGGGTGGGGGGGCTTCTCATTACCGTTAACTCTAGGGCGTGATTTACACCAAAGCACGGCTCTAAATGAGTTTTCCTCCCTGGTTCTATGTGCGGCCGCTGAGCCCCTCGGTTGGGGGGCGTTGAGGAGAGGTTTAGGGGTGTCCCAGCCCCGGAGACGCTGCGTAAAAGGACCCCACGGTGGACTCCAGAGACGTCACTAAGCACCAAGGAGAGCGTTGTTCATACCGGCCTCTGCAGGAACAGCTGTCAGTGTTTTAACAGTGCAATCTCTAGAGGGGGGGATGTGAGTCTGTGAGTCTGTGAGTCTGTGAGTCTGTGAGTCTGTGAGTCTGTCTGTCTGTCTGTCTGTCTGTCTGTCTGTCTGTCTGTCTGTCTGTCTGTCTGTCTCTCTGTCTGTCTCTCTGTCTCTCTATCTATCTATTCATATATCTATGTATTGGTCTCTCCGCTCTTCTGTCTGCAGCATGTCTGTTTATACGTCTGTCTGTCTGTTTATATATCTATATAGTGATCGTTCTGTCTGTCTGTTTATATATCTATATAGTGATCGTTCTGTCTGTCTGTCTGTTTACATATCTATATAGTGATCGTTCTGTCTGTCTGTCTGTTTATCAATTTATCTATATGTCTACATGTCTGTCTGTCTGTCTGTCTGTCTGTTTATCAATTTATCTATATGTCTACATGTCTGTCTGTCTGTCTGTCTGTTTATCAATTTATCTATATGTCTACATGTCTGTCTGTCTGTCTGTCTGTTTATCAATTTATCTATATGTCTACATGTCTGTCTGTCTGTCTGTCTGTTTATCAATTTATCTATATGTCTACATGTCTGTCTGTCTGTCTGTTTATCAATTTATCTATATGTCTACATGTCTGTCTGTCTGTCTGTTTATCAATTTATCTATATGTCTACATGTCTGTCTGTCTGTCTGTCTGTTTATCAATTTATCTATATGTCTACATGTCTGTCTGTCTGTCTGTTTATCAATTTATCTATATGTCTACATGTCTGTTTGTCTGTTTGTCCATCGTATCCCTGATAGCTTGCAGTGAACAAACCTGGGTTAAGTATTCATTGCAGCTAAATGGCCGGTACGTCCCAACCGAGGTCTGCCTTCATGATGAGGACTTTGAATGGGGAGGCAAGGGCAATCAGAGGACTTAACAAAGCCCAAATGATAGATATCAACTGTGACAGCGCAATGGAAACCCTGACAACAACAGCTGTCCCCAGCCACTGTACAAACACACTGACCGGCGCAAACAACAAGCAGACTCTCAGATGGCCTTACATCAGAGGATACGGTTATGATGGGTGTAATGAGTTCCTTTTCAAACATGTCTCCCCTGCTGTCAGCTTTGCTGTCTCTCTGGAGGACCGTGCGTCTCCACGGCGATGAGATGTGCCCGACCACCCGTCTTTTCCTTCTTGCCTTTCGTCCATCCATGCCAACCGCGCAAACCATGAACTCGGCTCTCTTGCTTTCTTCTCCTTCTCTCCCTTCATCCCTCCGTCCGTAGTCTTCCTTCCCTCCCCCCGGTCTCCCGACTCATACCTTCCACCTCTTCCCATCCCTCACTTGACGCCTCCTCCTCCTCTTCATCACCCCCCCCCCCCCCCACCTCCTTACTTCCTACTCTCCCTTCTTCAACCCTGAGGCTGGAATATCTCATTTAGCAGCCCCCTTGTCAAGGCGGGGGGCCGATCAATAGCTACTATGATGTATGTGGGTATTGAGGGCAGCTGCAGGCCTGGTAATGTGTAAGATATGGATTACCATCTCAGGACCCAGCCAGCGATCCCACCGGACCTGGACTGGAACATTTGTCTTACTGCCTGACAGGTCGGCGACAGGCCAGCCACACATGGACACACGCTACACACGCACGCACGCACGCACGCACGCACGCACTTACACACGCACGCACACCCACACAGACACATGCACACGCACACACACACACACACACACACACACACAGACACCCAGCAGGGGGCTTCCTGTTTCATAAGGCTTTTAGATGAATCAGGCTCCATTAATAGAATCTCTCTTTCTTGGTGTGTCTCTCACCATTGGACATAGTTTCTCTGTCCATCTCTCTCCCTCTAAATGTCTCCCTCCCTCCCTACACCCCACTCTGTCTCCCACCGTGTGTTACAATGTCAACCGCCTGATGGATGATGTCTCAAGCTGGGGAGGGGCTGAGCGACTGGGCTGCTGGTTCTGTCCAGGGGAGCTTAGCCCCCCTGTATGCCCATCCATCATGCTCCTGGCTGGGCCCGGAGCCCCCTAGGTGGGCCCTGACATGGACCTGGTGGATAGCGACAAGCCCGGGGGGGTGGCGGCGCTGACAGGAAGGCCCCTGGTGCTGCCTCATCCAGCCATATCCCTCTCTCTCACTCTCTTTTTCCTTCTCTCTGTCTCTCTCTCCTCCACGCTCTTTCTCTTTCAGTTAAAATGTGCCGCTCCGTGTAACTTGGATGGCTTGCCTATTAACTGACGAGCAGCGCTAACGAACTAGAGTAATATAATTTCCTCAGTTGATCCAAGTTATATCTACGTCTCTGAAGAATAAACGACACAATTTGCGCCGAATAAATAATACTGAATAAGCAATGGACCGCAAATAGAATGTCAATGGAGGAGAACATGCCATCTTGGCAATAAAAGTTGAACTGCAGAGGCAATGGTAGAAGTGATTTCGACTTGACTTCCAGTGCCTTGAATGGCGACGCTTTGTTCAGAAGAGCCGGTTCCCAGAGTCTCGGAGTTATCAAGCAGTTGCACGGCAATCACTCTATATTCAGTCGCAGGGGATAGATGCAATTATGGAAATACCCCCCGCTACAACGGCGCTCGCTGCGCTCAAAACGGAGCAACCATTTCCCTTTCATGTTTCAGCCTTTTTCCGTAGAACAATCTTTTCCTTCTCTAGCATTACTCTTTATTCCCCGTGACGCTGAATGTGTGCACCTGTACACTATGCCAGCAACTCAATTGATTTTAAGTGAAGTATCGTACGGAAGAAAACGAGAGGAATACATTTATACTATGTCGAACAAGCTGTGTTTTTATATTCTATTTGATTTGTATTGCCCAGCAGGTCTCGAAACGGACCGACCGACGCCAACTCTTGACCAGCCCATGACCACCGAACAATTGCTGAACTTTTTGAGGTACCAAAAAAACCTAAAGAACATGAAATCTGTGGGTGTGTTGCTCTGTTCGTTCGAAATGAATGGCTGTCACTGTGAAGTACGTGTATGGGTATTTCGAATTCAATTCAAGGCCACCAAGGCCCTGGTTTCCTGTACATTTAGCCTTAATGTTATCCTTGTTTCAGCTTAGCAAAAATTGTTTGCACAAAATAAATTGTTTACTAATTAATCATACCTACTCATCTCATTGTTTGCACAAAACAAATTGTTTACTAATTAATCATACCTACTCATCTCATTGTTTGCACAAAATAAGTTGTTTACTAATTAATCATGCCTACTCATCTTTCTTAATATTGTTGGTTGGTTGGTTGTTGATATCAATCAAATGACAGACACCTCCCGTGCTCCTGAAGCATCGCCTTGATTGGCTAGGTGGTGTATGGCTCAGTCTGAGCCGCTTTGTTTGTTGTCCACTTCAAAAGCCAAGAACGGAGATGGCCTGAAAATACTGGACTCTCATTTTGAGGGGGGCCTTTTGATTATGTCCAGCCCCAGGGCCCTTTGCGTTCTTAATCCGGCCCTGACCAAGGGATGTTCCCATTTCCAGAATGTTCCCATTTCAGAACCCTTCCTCTTACAGTAAGATTCTGCAACCCTCACAGTCTTAAAGGCAGACTCACAAAGGCCAGAGCGATTTTGGAAACCTGGAGGAAATCTTCCCCGTGGTGTTTTCATGTGTTGACACGTTACTCCCAGACTTAACGCTGGTCAGGCTGGTGTGATGGGGTCCACGCGGGGTGAGACCTCCCCCCTGCAGGGCTCGTCGGACCACCAACCACAGGGGGGCAATGTGGAGGCAGACTCCACCTTCTCTCCAGTCACATGGGCGGTACTCCTTCCTATCACATCACACCACACCACACCACACCACACCACATCACCTTAAGTTACATCACATCACATTACATCACCTTACGTTACATCACATCAGATCACCTTGGTTGATGTCGTGCTTAGTAGATGTTACATTACATCACCTTACATTACTGATTGACAGCGTGCTTAGTAGATGTTACATTACATTACATTACTGGTTGACAGCATGCTTAGTAGATGTTACATTACATTACATTACTGGTTGACAGCATGCTTAGTAGATGTTACATTACATTACATTACTGGTTGACAGCGTGCTTAGTAGATGTTACATTACATTACATTACTGGTTGACAGTGTGCTTAGTAGATGTTACATTATATTACATTACTGGTTGACAGCATGCTTAGTAGATGTTACATTATATTACATTACTGGTTGACAGTGTGCTTAGTAGATGTTACATTACATTACATTACTGGTTGACAGCATGCTTAGTAGATGTTACATTATATTACATTACTGGTTGACAGTGTGCTTAGTAGATGTTATATTACATTACATTACTGGTTGACAGCGTGCTTAGTAGATGTTGCATTACATTATATTACATTACTGAGTCTAAAAGAGAAATCCCTGCTGCCTCTTCGTGTTCGAGTCTTAAATGGGTGAAATAAAATGAAGAAGGCGTCAGCGTTCGGTTTCCTTGGCAAACAAACCAACCAACTTATTTGAATTAAGTAGAGGCGGACATAATTAATGGAAAATGGACGTAAATACAATGGGCAGAATCATTACAATTAGTAACAATACACACAAGATATCAAGAATAAATAGTTGAACGCATGAAAAAAGGCTTAGATGGACTGTAAAAGCCTCCAACACACCACTCATCCTAAGCATGAAAGGGGTTTTCAGTTTTTACCACCACGTACAGTACCATATTGTTTCTCATTGCTTCAATTCAGCCTACAAACAAACACCATCACAAACACACACACACACACACACACATAAATACGCACACATTAACACACACACACACACACACACTCATATAAACACACACAAACACACACACACACACACACACACACACACATATGAACACACATACACTAACACACACACACACACACACACATTAACAAACACATACACTAACACACATACACACACACACACACGTTATCCCTCTGGTCGTCTGTTCTGGTTTTCCCTCGCCGTTGCTAAGGTGATTAGAGAGTGTAGATTCCCAAACCCCATTTGCTAGCAGTATGGGTCCATTCATAGCCGACTAGCGCAGCACCGTAATCCACTAATTGTTTTGGTTTGTACATCAAAGATTGCCTGTTATTTTGTGCCAAACAAGTGCTTATGGTTTTCTTTGGCTGGCGGTATGTGTTCCATCCACAAAGACGTTCCTATCTCCCCGCTACATACACACTCTTGATTGGTTGGGCATCATTTGAACAAGTGCGAAGGAGACCAAGACAGGAGAGGAAAAAATGTTGGGCTTAAAAAAAGACTTGAACGTGCGTTGTTTCAGATCAAAAGGCAAACAAGCTGACAGATTTAAAGAGACAGAGGAAATGTTGCACACTGCTTAGCCATGCATGTTGTACATGACAAAAGCATATCTATACTGTGTGTGTGTGTGTGTGTGTGTGTGTGCGTGCGTGCGTGCCTGCGTGTGTGTGCATGTTTACATCCAGAAAGGAATTGTTACATCTTTTGGGAAGTCAAGAACGTAATAATAATAATAATAATAATACGATTGAACTGAAGCTGCCTTATACATATGGAACTATAATGACGATCGATTCATAATCTGAATGTATTATCTATATTTGGGGGGGGGGGGGACGTGCTTGGATCTCTATAAGCGTTAGGAAGTACTCTACACAACGTCTGCCTTAAATGGGAGATCTTGGCGTTCTCGTCCTAATAAGGCCGTGCGTTGGTGCCCGTGTAAAGCACACCGCGGGCACAACTATGACGGCTTGGCACACGAGCCACATCTGTGCGCAGGAAAGTGCCGATCCCAGGGGTATTAAAACGGCATCAATAGGGGTGCCACGTCGCCGGGGTAATAGCTAGAATAAAGACGCTGTGTAAGAGGAACGGATTAGGCTCTATACAAGAGGTGTGAAGGGGTGGGCTGTGGAGAGCCCATTTCATGTGGCACCACGCCTGCTAGCCTTTTAGCAAAACGTGTTGGCTTTAGTTGTTTGGCGAGCTCGATTGTGTGTGTGTGTGTGTGTGTGTGTGTTTTTCCCCTCTATAATCTCTCAGTAACACTGCATTCGTTTTGTTAAAGCGTGTTGGGTTGATTTACAGCAAAGGGCTGTGTGTCCGTGGCTTGGGTTGTGCAACTGGTATTGTCTGTGTGTGAGTGTGCTGGTGTGTGGGTGTGTGTTGGCCTTTGGATCCAGAGCTACAAAGTGGATGTGGGCGGACCTGACGGCGTGCCCGTGGAGCCTCTCCGCGGAATTCCTCTGGAATGGATTTGATTTCCATCGCGTCGGCGTGAAACGAGGTCTTCTGCGAGCGATTGTGCCGGCGCTAATGGGGGATGAGACACCGGAGCAGGGCGCTGGATGCACCGTCAGGCGAAGACCTCCGGAACGGGAAGAGGAGCTCCGGAACGGG
>CM030190.1:4399173-4404173 GCA_017639675.1 Aplochiton taeniatus
GCAATAATAATTTTTCTCATTACCTTTCTCTTTTTTTCTCTGAAACGCGATCGTTCCGTCCCATTTCTCCCCTCTCTCTCTCTCTCTCTCTCTCTCTCTTCTTCTGTTTCTTCTTTCCTGACTTTTCTTCTGTCTCCTCCTCCGTCTCTCTCAGTCTGTGTTTCTCTCTCTCTCCTTCTGCACTCCTCCTCACTGTGGCCTTCTCTCTCCCTTCGTCCTGTGTTGGTCCGGTATAGTCCTCTGTGTTTGAAACAGACACACAGCCAGCCCCTAGCCTTTACCAGTAGATGTGGACAGTGAGGTGACAGGCCATGCCAGGCCATGATCATCAGATGTGGAAGGACAGTCAAAATCCCCTCTGTCAGGGGAGCGGGAGGAGAGGAACTGGGCTGGCACGCTCCCTCTCTCTCTCTCTCTCTCTCTCTTTCTCCCTCTTTCTCCCTCTCGCTTCCTCCCTTCTCCTTCTCTCTCCTCTCTCTCCCCTTTTCTCTCAATCTCCCTCTCCCTCTCTCTTTCTCTCTCTCCCTTTCTCTCTTTCTCTGGACGTCCATTTCCCTTTGTGCAGATGGCAGGGCACAGTCAGCAGGCGACGGGGGGGGGGGGGGGGGGGCAGTGGAGGGCGGTGCTTTCAAGCCCCCGACGCTCAGAGAAACAGATAGACAGGGACACTGCTGCGTTAACTGCTACGCCAATCTTCAGCATGGCGGCCCCGGGGGGAAAGGGAATCGTTGTATACGGTTCCTCACTGTCTGTCTGATGGGAACGATTGGGCCCTGGGAGGGGTCGGAGGTGGTAATGCACTGAATGTGCCACATGCAGAGAGTGTTTCAGCGGAGGATGTCTACATCCACATCAAATATCAAAAGGAAAAGGGCCACCCACGTGTGACATATCAGCAGACAAAATGGCTGCCCAACAATAAGAGGAGGAGATTGGCGTAAGCCATCAGTGGGAAAGTGGGCATAATATCGCAAATGTCAGCGCGTGGGTGTGTGTTCATATCGATCGCGAAAAGAAATAAAACGTCTCCGTCCATACTAAACATCTGAAGAAAAGCACCCAGGTCCATAGAAAACAACTTCAGGAAAGTTTCAAGGCACATACATAAATATATAAATGTTATCAACTACAAATCTTATAGGGATTTGACCACTGTTTTTCAACAGTAGCCCCCCCCCGTTCCCCCCACCCCACCCCTCTCCTCTATAATTTGGAGGCAGTAAGTGTGCCATCCTATGGGTTTCTATGCTTCGTAAGTAATTATGGCTATCTAGCAGACTGCAGTGTCGCCCCGTTCTAACCTTGGGCACTGGAGGAAGGTCTAATTAAATCAGCACAGAGTCCGCTAGCCGGCGTGCGGCGGGGCGATAGGTAATTTGAAAGCATTCCGAAGCGCACGGCCTGTCACGCTGTTTTAGGCGGAGCCTATTTGTTCTTCTTCTTCGCCTGCAGGTGCAGCGGGCTGGCGAGGCTAAAGTGGGGGGGCCTGGGCGAACGCATTAGCCGCCCGTTTAGAGCCGTTTAATCCGGGATGCACTTCCGCGTCGGAGGGGAGGAAGCGTGAAAGTGCCCGGAATGGTTGCTCCGGGTGGCCCTGCCTATGGGGAGGTGTGTGTGTGTGTGTGTGGGGGGGGGGGGGGTTGGAGGTGGTGGTGTTGAATCCTCAGTTGTTTGGGGGTGGAGGAAAACGAAGCTGTCCCGACCGGCCCGTCCATCTCATCCCACTGACGGCTCGGAAGAACGGCGGGAGACCCCCCCCCCCACACACACACACACACACACAATCCACCCACCCACACCCCCCGCCACGTAGCCCCTCACTGAAGTAAGGTATCGTGATGCCCTGTGAGCCTGTGTGTGCGAGGTCGGCCCTGGTTCTGTGTTTGACACTGCGGGCCTCGCCGTGGTGTTGTTTGTTTGAGGGGCGCCCTGTCCATTACACTCAGTAAACAACGGAGAGGCTCTTTATTTATTGGTGCGGCGGGTAATTGCGTTCACTCGTACGCAGATAAACTGCCAGTCTCTTCCCTGGTTTCAGGAGACTAGTCCCTGATGAAACGTTCACGACTCACGCTAAGTTAGCTGCTATTCCAGCAGGGGGGGTGGGGGGGGGGTTGCTGGGGCGGGGAGGGTGATGAGATCTTGAATCAAATCGAATTCAAATTGGTTTTGATTGAAAAGAGAATTAAAATGGGATTGATAGGCAGGCTGGAGAACGGGGACAGTGAACAAGGAAAAGAGTGTGTGTGTGTGTGTGTGTGTGTGTGTGTGTGTGCGCGTGTGCGCGCGGGCGGGCGCGCGCGCCTGTGCGTGTGTGTGCGCGTGCACGCACGCACGCACGCACGCACGCACGCACGCGCGTGTGTTGGAGTGGGGAGAGAGGCCGCAACGGAGCATTCCGGCCACCGACGCTCCGACACCGTCCCCGTCTGGCCTGCGGATTCCGCGGACACCATCCCCATGGAACAAGTAGGACGGAAAGGCGTGTCGCGTTCCTCTTCGTTCCACAATAGGAACGGAAGCTGGAATCTGAAGTTGTGTTTGAAATCGGGGGACTCAGGAAGCGCGGGTTGGGGGGGGGGGGGGGGGGGGGGGGGGGGGGGGCGGGGTGGGGGCTGTTTCGCAGACCACATAGCAGGGCCTGGGAAGGTTTGCTGAGTGCTGACAGACTGGGTACACAGCCTCTCTGGGTCCTCGTGGCGGTCCTCTCGACCTGAGTCCGCGCACTTGCGACAGCGTATCGGTACCCAAATCATATCAAAACAGCCCTGTCAGAGATGTGCCCCATACCAATGCGTTGGCCACTTAAAAGATATGAAGCCATTGTCATTGCCATTGTTTTTCTCTGTATCGTTGGACAAACGTGAATCTGTGTTGTGTGGCACATGGACGTTCAGCCACCCGCCCAAGGGCCCCGCAGTGAGGGCAGGGCAGGAGTGAAAACGAGCGACTCCATTGAGGACTTTTAGTCTTGACTGGCGCGCAGCGCTTTAGGCCAGGTCTCTTTACCGGGACGAGCAGAGACGTTCCTGTTTCTCCCAGTCCGTCTCCTTCGGAGCTGCGGTTGTGGTTGTGGTTGAGTCATCCTTTTTATTTCCCTCACGGCGCCTGGTCCTTTGAGAGCGGCGGGTCTTAATTGATTAATTGGCTGATCTCATTATCCGTTGTGTTTATTTACTTGCTCCGTGATTGGCGCGTAATTGTCCTCGCCCCGCTGTTCCTCGTGCTTTGATCGGAGGAGCGTTTTGTGGGAGTGGGGGGTGGGGGGGTGGGGGGGGGGGGACAGATGGACCTCCACGCTGTGAGTGTTATCAGTCAGACAGTGTCAGTGCTAACCCGTGTCTGCTGACTGGCTGCCGGGGTGAACCGCTTGGGTTGGGGTGGGTTGGGGGGGTGGGGGGGGGTTGCTAATTGACTCACCGTTTCATTGCTTCTCACGGCAATCGTTTTATGTTTTGATGTCTGTTTGTCTCAAATCAAAACCAGAAGAGGAAGAAAAAAAAGAGCGTGTCAAGATGGCAAACACAACGGAGAGATAAAAAGAAGACCTGCTTCCAATCGAAGTTAATTCAGTTATAAAAACATTGACGTCAATCGCCCCCGGCGTCCAGCGGCACCGGGCGGTGCAGTCACGCCCCGGGGTGGACCCCACTGACTGGTGGTCACTGAAGGACGCCATTTCCCTCCATGGCAACGTGAAAAGTACACCTCGGTCATTTAATGGTGCTAGCGCTGTCGTTTGTGTGGGTGAAGGACTGCGGGATTTGATTGGCAGCGTGGTCAAGGACCAATCTCACAGACACACACACACACACACACACACATTTCACAATCCAGGCACACAGACACAAATACACACCCCACCCACGCCCATCAACACACACACACACATAGTTTGTGTGACAGGCAGGTATGACAGCCTGCTCTGCATAACATTGTTCTTCAGTGCTCCATTTTGCTGTTTCATTATCCAATAATTGGTGGGCCTGAGGCCCAGCCTCAGGCCCCCGGCTCGGATGACCCCCAGCCCTCATCAGCGCAGGGAGCACTGGATCGATCCGGTTGACCCCCCCCCCCAACGATCCACCACAGTGTGGCAACAAAAGGAAACGTTTATGCCTGCCAAAGAGGTCTGTCTGCCACCCCCTGTCATAAGTAATTCATAAACATACCTGGTGCATCACAGGGTCTGTGTGTGTCTCAGAGGTGAACATACCTGGTGCATCACAGGGTCTGTGTGTGTCTCAGTGGTAAACATACATAGTGTATCGCTGGGTCTCTGTGTGTCATTGGTAAACATACATAGTGTATCACAGGGTCTCTGTGTGTGTGTCATTGGTAAACATACCTGGTGTATCACAGGGTCACAGGGTCTCTCTCTGTGTGTGTGTGTGTGTGTGTGTGTGTCATGTCTGTGTGAGGAGAAGCCAGAGCACACACTCTCTAATGCAGCCTGTTGCTTTGATACGTGGGCGGGGAGGTGTGGGGAGCTACAGGGAGGTGTGTGTGTGTGTGTGTGTGTGTGTGTGTGTGGGGGGGGGGGGGGGTGGGGTGATAAAGTGTGGGGAGTGGTGTTGAGGTGTGGGGAGCTGTGTGTGGGGGGTGATAAGGTGTGGGGAATGGTGATGAGGTGTGGGGAGGTGTGTGTGGTTGGGGACGGGGGAAGGGGGTGGGGGGGACCGGAGGCATGATCTGGGTAGAGAGAGAGAGAAAGTGTAAGTGAAAGTGAAGAGAGAGACAGAGAGAGAGAAGGAGAGAGGGCGAGGCAGGGAGAGAGTAAGGAAGATTGATTCATTGGAGACTGGAGAAAGATAGAGAGAGAAATAGGCATATACGTATATATACTGTGTGTATTTATATATATATATATAGAGAGAGAGAGAGAGAGAGAGAGAGAGAGAGAGAGAGAGAGAGAGAGAGAGAGAGAGAGAGAGAGAGAGAGAGGAGAGAGAGAGAGAGAGAGAGAGAGAGAGAGAGAGAGAGAGAGAGAGAGAGAGAGA
>CM030190.1:4409173-4416673 GCA_017639675.1 Aplochiton taeniatus
CTCCCTGGCATTCAACCCTTGCCCCTCTGAAGTGCCTAGAAAGCCACCTGACTGGGGCAAGAAGGCATTCCAGCCACCCAGCTCTCTAATAATTGACAGGAAATAATTTCCTGCACTGAACATCTTTAAACTAAGCCTTTCAAAAAAAAAAGAAAAAAAGAAGTACAAAAAAAAAAAATACCTGCACAATGCATATCTTGCATGAGTGTATGTGGGCATTGAATCTCAAGAGTAAGGATAACACACTAGTTCAATTTCTCGTTTTCAATTACTCCTTCCCTTGGTTTCTTTCACGGGAACAATCCCGAACCCGACGATGAAATAACCCAACGCGTTTCTTCAGTCCCTTCTACCTTCAAGGTTATTATTTCTCCATCTAAGCCCCCCCTCCCCCTCCTTTCCACTTAAATCCCCTGCTTCAATAGTCCTATTGTGTGAGCTCACCAAGGTGGCGCTTTAAAGAAGAAGAAAAAAACGGTCTGGCTCAGAAAAAATTCATATTCATCTGGATCTTCTTTGAGGTTCAAAAAGATATGTGCCTGGCCGTCGTTTGAAAGACAACGGCACCATATAGGCCGGGTGACCTCTTTGTGAAATGTGCCTGCGCTCCTTCACGGATTTTCCTCATCCAGTATTTCCGTCAAGGGCCTTTAAGTGAAGGAAGGCTGAGGCGACCGCGAGGGGGGTACAAAATAAATACCCAACGCCATGAATCTAAAGCCATCTTGTTCACCGTATGGCCGGGCCTCACTGTAATTGCAGATTCCTGGCCATTAAATGGGGTGTAAAGTGGCCCGCTAATCAATTTGGCTGTAATTGCTTATTAACAAATGGGCTCTTAAATGTTAATGTGCATTTGGCAGGCTTGAGGGTGACGGCTTGTTGATTAGTGCGTTGTGACGCAGGGAGGTGTCCATGGGTTTGGCTGGGCTACATAACGTCTTTCCATGGTTTATAGCTGGCCTGGGACTGAATAATTGGCTGTGTCACCTTGCCTAATGCTGACAAACATTGTCCCGGTGGACAGACCAAAATAGACATTGAAGAAACCAGAAGAAAACTGATTTGTGGGGTGAAGAAGGAACTGTCGCCTGCTAGAATTGTGAGCTTGCTCTCAGGAAACCGTATTTTTTTTATTAAACAACTAAAATATTGCTTTTGTTTCGAACAGCTGTTGTCAAAAATGTGTGTCAGGAAGTATAGAGCCATTTTCCAAACAATATTTCTATCAGGAAGTTGTGTTTGTATTGTGTATGTAAATAAATGGTATTGATGTAAACACTATTCAGCCCTTTGTTGGGCCAAATCTGGACTGCTACAAGACACTCCGATGCCACAGGTGGAAACACACACACACACACACACACACACACACACACACACACACACACACACACACACACACACACACACACACTAGAAATAGTCTTCTGTTCTCTGCACATTGTAATTAGACCTCAAATTGTCAGGTCCATCGTGTTCAGTTGGTGTAGACCAGAGCATAGATGTATGCTTCCTTTTAAACATGAAACAGAATCTTTTTTCAGTGGACTTAGTAAATATTCATCTGAGTGGTAAAGTCTTCCTGTACATAATGGCTTTGTAAAGTGCTCTCCTACGCGTTGTCTGTTTCCTGGTAAAGTGTACACACTTGTAGGAGACGAAATGAGATCGGTCTAGAAATCGACAGCGTCTCGACATTCAGCCGAATGGCTGGGGTGCGGGGCGTGGTCTTAACTATACGCTAGCCAATTGGAGATTTGACAGAAACTTTGTAAACAAGTCTCGCGTGCCGTTTGTAAGCTTTTTTATTTTTAATTTACAACAAAATACAGTTTCACTGCGGGGGACAAAGTGTTTATCAAGTTAACAGAGGGTAAGTTAAAAACGTTTTAACGCATTTTCGACTTGTCTTTGTTTCATCTTTCCCCTGTGATTTGTACGACAGTGCGTGATAGTAAGCACAGTAAAATACTACCAACGCTAGTGAAAGCTGGATGATATCCAGTGAAACTTGACACCTAGGTCATCGGTAGTAAAGGACGGTTCGGATGACTGTTATGCTCGTCAATTGTCATTTTGAAGATATGTAGTGCCTTTTGAATTCATTTTCCTGCCGTGATCTGCTAGGTCGCGCTTCTTGGGCAGGTATCGACCTGGTGTGGTCTTGAATTATGACAACGTCATTTTAAAGTTGAAGTTATGACGACTTTAAAACCTATCGACAAACGCCCTTCTGAAGCTTTCATGGGTAAATAAATACACAATTTGGCCAACGAGCCCTGCTATTCTGTACAAAGCCATTGTGTAACGAAGAAAAATAATGATAATATGGTTAACGCAAAACCCAAAACATTGAGGGTTAGGGTGTGGTAGGCTTAAATACATCACATCTCTGATCATCCATTTTTCATAAGTGGAGCAGGTCGCTGACCCAGGATTGGCTGTGCTAAATACAGGTTAATTAAGAACATGTGTGGGTGTTCAAAATAAGACATTTGTGTAGCCTAAATATATCGACGCTGCATTACGTGCGCATGTGCTGTTCACGAGTTAAGAGGTGTCGGGGGGAGAAAAACACACCGGAAGGTAAAACAGTGACCAGGAATATAAGCGGGTTTTACATCAGGTTTCTGTGTTATGGGGTGCTGCGTGGCGTTTCATATTCTGTTTTGAGGTGTAGCGCGGTCTTGTTAACGAACTTCTTCAAGGCGCAACGCTGATGTATCACGGTCTGAGCTGTACCTGTAGCCTGAGGTGATTTGGTCGAGGCTGTCATCTGCCAGCCTCGGGAGGCAGCGGATGTGGGCACAGCCCTTATAAAACGACATCAACATCTGCACCCACAACACACCCACTTCAGCGGAACGGGGGTTGGAGAAGGGAGAGGGGAGGGAGGAGGAGAGGAGGGGAGAGGGGAGGGAGTAGTGGAGTAGTGGAGGAGAGGAGAGGGGAGGGACGGAGGGGTGTCAACTTCCTGGCAGAAGGGCTCAGGAACACGGTGTCTCTTGGCAGAAAAAGGAGAGCTAAGAGAGAGAGAGAGAGAGAGAGAGAGAGAGAGAGAGAGAGAGAGAGAGTCTGATAAAGGAAATAATAGGGCCCTTTAAAAAAAGGACAGAGGGAAGAAATTGTGGAGAGATTGAGAGATGGATTTGGGATGGAGAATGAACGTGTGGGAATGAAGTTGAAATGAAACACTTGATGTGCTACTTTTCAAAATACTTTTCAGTTGTTTCTATGCCTCTCATATGGCTTGTTTTTTCATATATATATCATATATTTTTTGATGGCTTGAATAAAACAAACACTTCGGCCGACATGTGTTACTGACTGTAAAACTGATATTGGACTGTCAAATTCAAGAAACAAAACGTCAGGTGTGGCGAAATATTCGGGGTAATGTGACAAGACATTGGCCTCGAGGTCGCCCTCAATACTGTGTGGTTTCCCACTATTCATTGGTTAGCGTTCATCTCTCGTTGCATAGATGAAGAGTATAAAGGGTGCATTGTTGCTTAATGAATAGGTATAACCTGCAGTGAACAGCAAAGCCGCGGCAATGACAACAACAACAGCAACCAACAACAACCAACAATAAGCCATTTTAGCTCAACTGTTTTAAACAGCCAAACCTAACCAAATGCCAGTCACTGCATTTGGATAAAACATTTCTCCAATGTTTCGTATGCGTTCTGCCCCAAATTGACTAGAAGTGTTTGAGCATGGAAAGTCAAAACTGTCAGGTGTACAAAGCAAGCCTACACCTGTAAGTGTCACATTGCTTGACATCATGGAACTACTTGAGGTACAGTTTTACATCATTTAATGCATTAGAGAGGCTTTTCTGGAAGAAGAAGAAAATCCCAAAGTAGTCATACCGATTACACATTTTATGTCATCCGAGTGATTGCATTAATCGTGTCATTTTTTTGGGACATGCTTTTGTAATATTTTTTTCCAAGTGGTCCGCCAAAAACGGACAGCTAGGCTATGTGATAGTCCGGGAATTTCATTTTTTTTTAATCTTCAGGCAACTGTTGTCTTGCCAGTTTATAAATGGAATGGAATTTCCCAGTGCCTATTCACACCCGAGTTGCCAGAGCTGCTTCCAGATAACTTCAGGGTTTTTGGCCCTGCTAAAAAAAACATCCCTTTAAATGTGGCCCACACATTCCAAAGTCACAGGTCACAACAACCCAAAAATATTGGGTTGTTAAAAAAGAAAGTGGGGTTTCGTAGTACCTTCATTTAAATGAAGATAAACTATTACATTTGCTCCCACTCAAGACTGTTATTAGCCCCAGACAGAGTGCGCAGATATTCTCACCCAGGAAGTGGCACGGTTTCTTGTTGTTTGGCAGCTGTTGCCCCAACATTGAGCTGCCTTAAAAGAAACCTCTCTTGACGTCAGAGTTTCCTGTCACATCTGAAACCCAGATAAAGAGATAGTGAACAGGCGTGGGGGCAGAACGGAAAAACACACAGACACGCGGTTTCAGTGGTGGTTGTTGTTGTTGTTGTTGTTGTTGTTGCTTTGGCTTCTGTTGATCAGCGACGTAGCCTAGTGGAAGTTCTCACTCACTGTATTTACTTCAATAACAAATAACCTTTAATGATTCACTTTCAGTTTGCTGAAAAAAGGGGAAAACAACGATTCAATTCCTGTAGTTTACTACAGTTGGAGTGTGATACTGAACTCAGTGGAAAGGAAAAGTTTTTGATTCGCTTACACTTGAGATGCGTAGCTGGAGATTCGCCGACTTGGCAGGTCGAGGTTGTGTCCACCCCCTGTTTTCTCGGGCTTAAAAACAATCTTTAATTATGCACATTTTGTTTGTTGTAAAACCAGATGTGCAGGTGAAAATGAAACATGCTTGTTAGAAGGATGCAATAATATTCGACCTGGCCTTTCTTTGCAAGATGTTTGGACGTTTCATTGTGCGCGACTGTTAGCTGAACAGTTGGCATTTTGAAACGTATTTTCCTAGAGGGTGCTAAAATTTCCCACACCAATTAGTCGCTGTTAATCACTACTGAAGCTCCGGAGCCCAAAAAATGGTATTCGGTACAGCCCTACTAAAATCTGCCTCAGTATTGTTTTGTTTCACTGGCACTCATTGATTTCACTATAATTACTTTCAAAGTGAACAGTTTAAGTGGTAAAAAAACAACAAGGACGTTTTGGGGTGCCGCAACACTGCCATTTAAAAAGCAAAGCACCAGGGTTGATGTCAACGACACTTAAGACTTCAAATTAGTTCCCGCTTTTATGGCAGTCTGTGAAGATGCAGGCGTCTTTGTGTATGTGTGGTAAGGCAGAAAGATAGACTGGGGTAGATAGGAAAGAAGGGAATGGGAGAGGGATAGGGGGCAATAGACTGGGGTAGATAGGAAAGAAGGGAGAGAGGGATGGAGGGGCAATAGACTGGGGTAGATAGGAAATAAGGGAATGGGAGAGGGATGGGGGAGGGCAATAGACTGGGGTAGATAGGAAAGAACAGAGAGAGGGATGGGGGGCAATAGACTGGGGTAGATAGGAAAGAAGGGAGAGAGAGAGGGATGGGGGCAATATACTGGGGTAGATAGGAAAGAAGGGAGGGAGAGAGGGATGGAGGGGCAATAAACTGGGGTAGATAGGAAAGAAGGGAGAGAGGGATGGGGGGCAATAGACTGGGGTAGATAGGAAAGAAGGGAGGGAGAGAGGGATGAGGGATGGGGGGGACAATAGACTGGGGTAGATAGGAACAAAGGGAGAGAGAAAGGGGGAAAGTCCTCTAAAAAATGGTGATCGGTGAAGTGCTAAACAAGACAGAAGTTGTGTGAATCAGCCAGTCAGGCATCTTAACAGCTGGGTAAGGGTTTGTCATGCAGTAGTTTCTTTTTCTTTTCTTTTTTTTCCTTTTTTGAAACGAGGTATAGCTTAGCGAATTGGTTATGCTGAAGTATGTGGAAGTCCCCTGGGTTAAGAGTTGCTCTGGGTGGGGCAGGCAGTGTTACATGTGGGTGCGTTCACTGGAACTCCGTGCCTGGTATCAGTAAGTGTGCACCGCGATAACAGTGTATTTTGACTTTGACGGTGGTTTCCAAACTCTTGTGAACAATGTTTGCATGTCAGCTTTTATCTTTGTTCTCAATTGTATATAAGCATTGTAGTCATGGATGGATGTCATTGGTACAAATCTATAACAGCGAAAAGTTTGCGATTGTCAGATTTGTGTACTTTGATGTGTTAATTGATCAAAATTCGCAGTGATACGTTCTGCTCAGAAATGAAAACTGCTTTAATCACTCCAGATATTTTTTCATAGGCCTGCGTTCGAATGAGATGTTGGTAAATCCATCTATATTAGCCCGCTCACATTCCCTTTGCAAAAAAACAACCAAACATCACATATTTTGCTATCATTCTGTCTACAATACAGACATGTTATTAAAGTTCATATCCCCATCATGTAAGAATCTTGAAAAATCTAGTTTTGAAGACAGTTTGGCACTTGCATTGACTTGTTGAATTTATGCATTTTCCATTCATATATTTTGATATGCTGACCTCTAGTGGTTGAAAATAACTACAGCTAGTGTATGGAACATGAACACAATTTTTATGTGACCTTTATATTCATGCATTGTGTGACCCTGACTTATCTGAAACACAATGTAACTAAGGAAGGTATGGTGGACTGTTTTTCAATATGTTTTGTTGTTTTTTGTTTTCAATATTTATTTAAGCTTCATTTTTGGATGGTCACCAAATACAAGCACTATTATTGTCTATGGATGGTAATAATCTTAATGTTATTGAAGCAAGCCTACAGGAATGCATGAATTATTTAAAGAAAACCCCTGATGCATTTTTTATGTTGCTTTAATACTTTGTATTCTATTAAAAGAACGAGCACTAGGTGGCAGCAAAGCCTTTTGATTTGCCTGAAGATTCGAATTTACATTTCCTTAGACCTACTGTATAGAATAGGCTATACTGGCATGACATGAAGACTCAAACAACTAGCTCTGCTAGATAATAGACTACTTATTTTTATTTTGTTTGCGCAAAAAAAAATATTCTTCTAATAGTGAACGGATTCCAAATTAAAAATCAGGTCGCTTTCATATGAATATGTATTAGGAATATGGTCTGCTCATTTTACATGTTTTCTATCAGGCCACCTATAGACCAAACATCCAGAAATTCACTCTGCATGACTTCTGAATCCTGTGTGTTCATTCTTCCCACCAGAAGTGTTTCATTGTAGTTGACAGGGCAAAAAAAAAGTCATGAGCAACGACTGAAGCTCCAGCCTCTCTCCCTCTCACCCATTACTCCCTCCCTCCCTCCACTCCCTTTCTCTCTCTCCCTCTCTGCCTTTCTGCCACCCATTCCCTCTCACCCTGCACTCCATCTCCCTTCCTCTCTCCCTCTCTGTCTTTCTCCACCCATTCCCTCTCACCCTCCACTCCATCTCTCCCTCCCTCTCTCCCTCTCTGCCTATCTCCCTCCCC
>CM030190.1:4426673-4429173 GCA_017639675.1 Aplochiton taeniatus
TTATGTCTCTCAAGTCAAGTGCGCTTCATTGGCATGACAGGAGAACACACCTATGTTGCCAAAGCAATTACAGTTCAATATACAAAAACAATGCAGAAATGGTAGTAATTATTATCAAAGTAACATATTGTTGGTGTGTGTAACACTACATCAGATCAAAACAATACTGATAAAAAACAATAGCAAAATAAACTGAAGACTACATTATAGTATCAAAATAATTCATATCTATAGTATCCATTATTAACATTATAAGTAGCATAATAACACACAGTAAATACACAGTTAACCCATTTAATCCCGTCGGTCACAAAAGTGACCGTAAGTAAAAGAAAAATAAATGTACATTGGAACAAAATCCTTCATATACTATATGTATGTACTGAAACCAAGATGGCTGACGTTTTATCATCTTATTCCTCCCTCATCTTAAAGTTGCTGATAATAAATTGTACAGCTTTAGTTTGAAGTATATACAGTATGTCTTCTCCTAGTAGGATCTTCAACTTTTCTAAATCTGATAGGGTGAGAAATAAAGGGGTCTTGGCTGTCATTTCTTTCAGGTAGGAGTCTGTAACTGTCTAGTATTTTTTACACTTTCCACTACTCCGGACTAACAGTGAGTACACAGTCTGAGTTCTCTAGACAACCACGTGTTTCTATGGCGTCCGGTTGCTATGGCCAGCGTGTGGTTACTTATTCTCTGTTTTGTAAACAATTATTTCTTACTTGTGATAATTTAACATTAAGGTAATTTGATTTAAATATCCACGGAGTTCATATTCCCTTTCAATAGCTCTGTAACACATTTGTTTCAGTTTGTTTTTGGGGGGTTTAGTTTATTCCCAGACTATTCTTTAGGGCTGATTGATGCAAGGAGTCACTCTCTGTGCAGGGCCCGTTACTACATAAATGCTTTGTGGTGGTAGGAGTCCGCATCTGATTCTGCCAGATGATACCAGAACCTGCAGGCTCTTTTTTTCGATGTTACGAATGGGAGGTAGTCGGCTATGCGTTCTTGGTTGGATGACTTTCTGTATAGGTGAAGTAAATTCTTACAAAACTCTACGTGTGGCTGTTCTATTGGGATTTTGTCCCATGATTTATAGCTGCATTTTAATAAAGGACCCAAAATTTCACCCCCATGGAGTAAAATCGGTTGGATTATTGTGTTGAATGATTTTTGCCAAATTTGTAAAGGGGGATTGAATTTGGATCTAGTCTTCCTAATAACATAATATGTTCTACGTGCCTTTTTTGTGAGTGATGTAATTGCCATGTTAAATTGCCTGGACCCAAGCTATGTGTGAGTGGCAGTGTGTGTGCTGGTGACATCTCCTAGAGCTAAGGGGTAGTTATTTCCCTGAGAACCGGCCTTCTTTTGGAAAATAATATTTTAGGGTTATTCATGTTGACTGTCAGGATCCAGTTTTGACAGTATGTCTCCAGCAGGCTTTGTTGTAACCGTTGTTTTGAAGGGGACAGTATGCCCAGGTCATCTGCAAAGAGCAGACATTTCATCTTGTGTTATTCCAGAGGCCAGGGGCTTCTGATGATTCCAACACGTTAGCCTATTCACTGATGTAAATAGGCATAGTGTAGAACTAAGATTGCAGCCCTGTCGAACCCCTCTTCCTTGCAAATTTCACTGTCTCCCCTCTCTCTTTTTCCCTCTCTCCCCCCTTTCCCTCTTTCACTCTCTCTCTGTCTCTATCACACCCTCTACTCCACTCTCTCTATAACCCCCACCCCCGCCTTTCTCCCCCCCAGCCCCCCATCTCTCCTCCTAAGCCACCTGCCTGCTGTCGGGCTCCATATTAATGAGTGGAGTTGGAGAGGGGTTAATCATCCCTTCCCTGGCAAGGGGAAGGGGGGGGGGGGTTCATTCTTGTCAAATAATGGAAGCATGCACTACAGTATCCCAGCAGACGCAACACACACATACACACACGCTAAATCTCCTTTCACACACACACACACACACACACACACACACACACACACACACACAGCAACACCTACACACATTCAAAGATTACAAATACACTCTCTATCCCTGGCTTCTTTCAATTTGTGTGAAAGGTGTGTGTTCTGCCCCACACGTCTGTCTGAGAGAATGATTGTGGAGTTGTTTTTTGTGTGTGTGTGAGGGGACGGAGTGTGTGTGTGTGTGTGTGTGTGAGAGAGGGGGAGAGGGGGGCGGCCCACGGTCTCCAGGGATACACACAACTGCGTGTGCTGGAAGGGTGGCAGAGGGGTGGCCAAGGATTGAAGGAGGGAGGAGGAGGAGGAGGAGGAGGAGGAGGAGGACGACAGTAGAGAGGTGGTAGAAGAATGAGGCGTTCTGGTCGCTGGAGCTCTGGAGGGCTTTGGGAGGGGGCTGCTCTGCTCGGCGAGCCCAGGCGGGTGACCCTGCCGTGGGGCCTCCTTGTGTCCCCACCTCCCTCCCTCCCTCCCTCCCTCCCTCCCTCCCTCCCTGTCCCTGGGTGGGTGGAGGTGG
>CM030190.1:4434173-4476673 GCA_017639675.1 Aplochiton taeniatus
TCTCTCTCCCTCCCTCTCTCCCTCCCTCCCCTTCCTCCCCTTATTCCCCTCCTTTTCCTCCCCTCACCCCCTCCCTTTCCCCTGCCTTTAATGCAGCTTTGTAGTTCTGACATCTTGGAATAGTTGAGCTGTTCAGCCCCTCATGCTCCTGTTATGGGGAGAAAGGGGGCAAAAAACTAGACTTTTTTTGTTTTGTGTGTGTGTGTGTGCGTGCATGCGTGCATGTCTGTGTGTGTGTGTAGCCAATCTTCGTCTGTTCACTTTCTCTCACTCTTGCAGTTTTCCCGCTCTCTCTCTCTCTCTTTCTTTCTTTCTTTCTTTCTCTGTCTCTTTCTTTCTTTCTCTGTCTCTTTCTTTCGTTCTTTCTCTATCTCTTTCTTTCTTTCTCTGTCTTTCTTTCTTTCTTTCTTTCTTTCTTTCTGTCTCTGTCTCCTTTCTTTCTCTGTCTGTATCTTTCTAAGTAATTTTGTTCTTTCTCTGTCTCTATCTTTCTCTGTCTCTTTCTTTCGTTCTTTCTCTGTCTCTTTCTTTCTCTGTCTGTTTCTTTCTCAGTAATTTTGTTCTTTCAGTCTTTGGGTCTCCCAATCCAAATTGATTTAGATTTCCTCTCATCGTTGGCGTTACCTCACAATTACAAAAACAATGGCAAATCAATTCACAAAATACAGTTCATAAATGTCTTCTTTTTTAACCGTAAACATTAAATTATGATTACAAATTGATTACATTACAATTGATTGTGAGAAACTATTTCACAATAAAGCTAGCATGTAAAACATGTCACAAATGATCAAGATGTTGTGAGAACTACTATGTTTGGCTTTTGCATGTGTGTGTGGAGTGTGCGTGTTAATAATATAATAAATAATATAGTATATATAATATTTAAACAGAGAGGCATTGCATGCTCTCAGCACATGGCAAATTCACAACATTCGGCCAAATACATATTTTTCTCCACCATATGTCTCTCTCTCTCCATCCCTTCCCTTTCTCTCCATCCCTTCCCTCTCTCTCCATCCCTTCCATCTCTCTCCATCTCTTCCCTCTCTCTCCATCCCTTCCCTCTCTCTCCATCTCTTCCTCCTTCCATCTCCCTCTCCCTGACCAACCGAATCCAAGTGAGAATTAATTAAGTTTGAAAAAATATAGTGCCGAGTTTGACTATAAAACATCAACAACATAATATTCTATCTAGAGATGAATATGCAAAATGAATTTCTAAACATGAAGTAATATCCCTGTAGGCAAACTAAAATGCCTTGGTACGTCTTGTCCACTCAGACCAGTTTGCCCGTAATTTTTCGCTGGTATCGCGCTCCACAGCTTAACACACACACATGGTTTCCTTTTTGACATGGTTCTGTCTTCGCCCATTGGCAATTGAGGAGTGTTATTACAGCGGTCCAACGTCTGTTACTGCAAACACACACCACACCTGTGTTGGCAGCTAACAGGCGTAGCCTGCCTTTAATGGGAATTTGAGCGGCATAGCCTGTCTGTACGCCCTTCCTTAATCCTGATCTTTTAAGAAAATACAAAAGTGGCAGTTAGAAGGTGTTTGTGCCAGGCGGGCGGAGGTTCTGCCAGCTTTGCGTGCCTCCTCAACACAGCCCACAGTCCTCCTGAACGTTAAGCGTTTCAGGACAGGCCTGTTTAATGAGGTACGACCCGGATCGTTAGGTTTACGGTTTGGGTTTAGATTTTAAAGGAAACTTCCATCTTATCTGGGAGCATGCAGCAGCAGCGTCCATGCATGTGTGTGGTTGTGCTTTTGTATAATTGTGTAATATGTGCATTGCTTGGTGTGTGTGTGTGTGTGTGTGTGTGTGTGTGTGTGTGTGTGTGTGTGTGTGTGTGTGTGTGCGCGGGCGGGCGTATGCATGTGGCCGGGCGCCCGTGTCTATGACTCTTGTTTTTCTGCTGTGGGCACGTACTTGTACTTGTATGTCGGAAACACACGCATGTCAGACCCCCCCCCACACACACACACACACACACACACACAAAAAACATTCCATTCACAACATGACGGGGGCTGCCTGCATGAGGAGAGGGACCCCTTGGTCAATGACATGCAGCCGTTTGAAATTCCTCCCAGTGCAAGTGTGTGAATGGCCTGGGTCAGTGGTGGGCGGAGGCCGGGTCCCACTCTCTGCACTGTGGACGGCCGACGCACTCTGTCCTCATGAATATCTCCTCTTGTTGGCCACACGACACAGGAGTGTCCTGATCCTCCTCCCTGTGCCCCTTTCTCTATGACTCTCTCTCTCTCTCTCTCTCTCTCTCTCTCTCTCTCTCTCTCTCCCTCTCTCTCTCTTTGTCTCTTCTTCGCTGTCTCTTTTTCTCTCTGTGTGCTCTCTGTCTCTCTCTGTCTTTGTCTCTTTCTCTCTTCTTTCTCTCTCTGTCTGTCTCTATCTCTATGCCTCTCTTTCTCCCTCTGTCTCTCAGGACCGTCCTTCGTTTTGGACGTGCAGTACCTCGTGGAGCCCTTAGGTGGAACTGCTGCATTCGGTATGAGGTCATATCGGCATGAGTGATGCCTGTCCTCCGTGCTGCTTTCTAGGCAAAGTTCAGAACAGAGTTGGTTTCATTTATAAGTTAATGGACGGACATGTCAAGTTAGAGGGACAACTTTCTTTCTTAATTTATTCTAACTCTAGCCTAACGAATACCACAGCCTACATCAATATGTTGTATTATAGGAAATAAGAAATGGACCTGCTGGCGTAGATTCAGAGCAGCTTGAATGGACGGGACGGCCCAGAGCCGTGGCAAATTGTTTCGAGGACACCTAAGATGGCTGACCTATTGTTGACTAGCACGTTGCCCAGGGCGACGTCGTCATCAGCTGTAGTTTCTGTTTCAGCTTAGCTCGATATAGGCACACATACACAGACACACACACCCACACACACACACACACAAACACACACACACACACACCAAAACACTCACTTCAAGAGGCGTTGGGTGCTCTGCTTGTTCCACTTCTACAATTGGTTCTGTACTGTTTGAGTTGTGTGTTTTGCGTGAGGCCATGACAGCGGAACAGCCTCTCCATGGCGGGCGTCTAAAATTGGGAGGCTGTCACATGACAGGGGCCCTTCTAGGGACCTCAGCACATCGACGGCCTCCAGGGGTTTGAAACTCCAGCAACTCACAATGACGGTTTTTGACATCACCGAGCACATGCTTCGCTGGTTGGCACGGCGTTGGCCTGGTCAAGTCATCTGCCTCGGTTCTAAGAGGTCCGATTGAAAAGACAGGATGACACCCCGAGTTCTGGGCTGCTGAGACACCAGGGTGCTTTCCCCACACGCACACACAGTGCCATTTAGAACTGGACTGTGCTAGCCTTGGGTGGGGAACAAGAATGTGAACAAGAGCGAACCCAATGAAAGGAGACCAGGCTAAGGGGATGTGTCGGAGAATGCCTCCATTACTGGGGTTAGGGTTAAGGTCTCTCTCTCTCTCTCTCTCTCTCTCTCTCTCTCTCTCTCTCTCTCTCTCTCTCTCTCTCTCTCTCTCTCTCTCTCTCTCTCTCTCACACGCATACATACATACATAAATACATGACATTGCAGATACATTAACATTTTGTATATAGAAGATAAGATCTTTTAGATAACATAGATGAGCTTGTCACGTGTTTAAAAGGACAGATAGCTCTTTCTACATCACCTTCAGTCTTGGCTAATTCACGTCAACATGAAACACACTACTTTTCATTCATGTTTTTGCCTCTGGGGCCAATCAACACCAGACACAATGACAGGTGTTAGCACGTACACTGGAACGAGGTCACCGAAAGCGTTCGAAAGCATAACGGACTTTGATTGGCACATTCGCTCTGAACGGCGCTTTGAACACTGCTGGCATCCAAAATGGCTCCATATGGGGCGACGAAGCGAACACCTGCGCTTACTTTGGATTGAATGGCTGAGAAATTAAAGCCAATTGATATGATAACTTATAATAATAACCCCCCCCCCCCACACACACACACACACATAAAAAATGTGTTTCACAAAAGGAAAGAGTGGTGGGAGTTTGTGGCAGTGACACACAGGCTGTTTGGGATTAGAGTGTAACCTCCATATGATGACAGAGGAGAGGCTAGGACACCAGGAGACGGGTTAGGACACCAGGAGACGGGTTAGGACACCAGGAGACGGGCTAGGACACCAGGAGACGGGCTAGGACACCAGGAGACGGGCTAGGACACCAGGAGACGGGCTAGGACACCAGGAGACGGGTTAGGACACCATGAGACAGGCTAGGACACCAGGAAACGGGCTAGGACACCAGGAGACGGGTTAGGACACCAGGAGACAGGCTAGAACACCAGGAGATGGGTTAGGACACCAGGAGATGGGTTAGGACACCAGGAGACGGGCTAGGACACCAGGAGATGGGTTAGGACACCAGGAGACGGGCTAGGACACCAGGAGACGGGCTAGGACACCAGGAGACGGGTTAGGACATCGCCGTGTGCTTCGGAGGAGACCCTGCCTTGTGGAGGGTTTCAGGGGACGCGTGTCTGCGACGCGGCCTCGCAGGGGTGACCTCATCCGGGGGGACTAAATCAACCGTTCAGCCTGGACGACCTCCTCTTTGCTAGGCCTCAGCCTCCGCCGTGATCCAGTCTGGCCCTCTGATCGTGTTCTGTAGCTGTTCTTTTAAATGTCACCTCAATGTGTCTCTCTCTGTCTTTCTGACTTGTTGCTCTTGCCCTCTTCTCTCCGGGGTCTCCTCTTTTATTCTTCTGGAAGAGATAGTTGGCCTATCGTGGTTGTCATCTCAGCGAGTGCCTGTCGCCCGTGGCAGCAAGGCTGAGCTTGTTCATCTGTTCGCACGTCTCTCATCCCTGTCGTTATGTCGAACCACTCTTTGGCAGAAAGCCCATGGTCCAGAGTTGACCTCATTTAAACTGTCGCTGCTGACTCAACATCGTTGCGGCTGCTAAATTAGTCGGTCTTATTCCATCATTAAGTAGGCCATGTTATGCAGCGAGGATAAATAGCAACAGGTTTGGACAAATTGATTACTGTTTATTTTTGGATTCCATTCAGCCCAGTGCCCACTAAATCATTCTCCTTTTACCCATCATAACCAAGTCACTGTATGAGACAGGAGCATCGTTCATTTAGCTACGCCTGGGTGTTTACATTTTAAATACCATGTTAAACTGCCACTGTGTGCGTTCCTATGGTTGAGAATGAAGCCGGCCTAGGCTGGCAGTAACACAGACAGACAGATTGATGTTGGAAGGCCTCACGCATGTCCTGTTCTTGGTATTCACTTTATTTTGTGATTTCTAAGAATGTGAAGCAATGCGTGTGTTCTCCCCCCCCCCCCTCCATTTCCTGTTTACACTTTTATTTTTTTAAACACTATGAAGTGGTTGCTATGCAAACATGTTTTGAAGATGACGGTTGTCGTGGTTTGATAGGATAAAAGTTAACAGTTTTTAACCCTAACTGAAAGGATTTCTTATGCTAACTATGTAATGTGGGCTACCAACCACTGCTGTTGTCTTCACTGGTGAATGGATAGTTCAATAATTCAATTCATTCAATAATTCATAATTCAATATGAAGGTGGATGAATCCTAAAGACATATTCCACAATTTATATTCAAAAATATAGGTCCTTAATAGCACCTAGTGTTATAACTTTCAACAAATAAGTTGAACTGATAACAAAAATGCGTTTGATTACCATCAGAGTAAGTAACAGGACTTGCGCTAGCAAATACTAGCTCTTTAGCTTGCTGGCTAATGTTAGCTCTCTATTAGTATCGTCTGCCAGCTGACAGAAGGATCCCAGTGAACATCCAACGTCGGTGGCACGGACATATCATGTTGATATCGCGTCGGTGGCACGGACATATCAATCATGTTGATATCGCGTCGGTGGCACGGACATATCATGTTGATATCGCGTCGGTTGGGCCGGGCCCACTTTGGGCCGCCTTGGACTTAGACGGATACCGGCCCGTCCGGCAGGGACCTATTTTCGCCATAAAATATACCTGTAACATTGCTGCTAAATATTTCTTTTAAATATGTGTATATAGTTATAGCTAATAATAATAATAATAATAATAATAACTTCAATTTATATAGCGCCTTTCTTATACCCAAGGTCGCTTTACAGGGAAAAGGGTTATTATTTATAACATCTGACAGGAATGTAGTAGGAACAGCTTTCTGGATCTATCTGGACCTGTCTATCAATGCCTGGAGAACGTCCAGAAAATACTTTGTAAAACCTTTCATTCCCGCTCCTCTGAGGACGTCTGACCTAACGTACGATAGACTGGGAGAGACCAGACGTTTGCATGACTATGCTATAGCCTACAGTTATACGCCGATTTTGTTGTTATTATTCGATGTGTTTTATATAATTGTATTTATTACGTTTTGGAAATAATGACTAATTGTTAATATTAATAATAAATATTATTAAGGTCCGGACCTCGGTGTCCGCATAGCTGGCTACGGTCATGCCTACTTATAACCACATTCACACTCTGCTCACTTTGCATTACGGTCGAAGCATTTCGGTCAAGTCTTGAAGCATTTGTCTATGACCGTACTTCAGCCTGTTATACACAGATTATTCCAGAAACTTGACCAAAAAGCCAATGTTTTAACTCTTCAAAGTTATTGTAAATACATAAAGAATTTGTAAGGATTAAGGCGGATATACTCAATCAAGACGTTGGTATTTTTTTATTGGGAACTATTTGTTTGAATGTATTACTATTTTTGAGCCGGCCACTTGCTCAGGCAATTTAGAGCAGCACCAATTGGGTTTTAAACCAAGCTAGAGTCGGGTGACAGCACGCTGGCTGACTGAGGTAAACCTGGACAACTGAGCTGGAGTCAGGTTACAGCGCTCTGGCTGACTGAGGTAGACCTGGAGAACTGAGCTAGAGAGGTTACAGCGCTCTGGCTGACTGAGGTAGACCTGGAGAACCGAGCTGGAGTCAGGTTACAGCGCGCTCGTTGACTGAGGTAGACCTGGACAACTGAGCTGGGATCAACTAGGGATCAAAGGGGAAAAGGGGTCTTTCCATCTTGACCACACGGTTGCTTTCGGTTTGAAAAAATGCCCACTCCAATGTATGATGCGATCAATAAGGAAGTCAACTTTAATAAATGTCTGAAGGTAACTGGATCTGAGCAAGATAAGGATATTTAGAAAACGTTATTAATCTTTCTTGCAAAGCAGGTTTGAACTTTTTTTTTCGGCGGTTGAAATGCCTAGACGAACAACGCTGTGTGGTTTAAACTGAATGAACAAATGAAAAACGTTGTTGATCATTAGGTGTCTGGTTATAAATTCATGGCCCAGATTGTATCTTCGAGGGTGGTGTGCACGGCCGCTCAAACAAGAGTCAGACACTGTCAGACGCAGTAGTCCTACCTTGTCGATCAGGACGTTAGACCATAAACGGCCTTTAGAGTTAGTTCATTTCCCATGGCCAAGGCATACCCTACTCGGAGGAAAGGGGAAGACAAAGAATCCCATCATCAGACATCAAGAAATATATTCATGTATAAAGTATGGATAGGACCAAACATGAAAGAGACAGCTTAACCAGACTGGCATCTTTA
This sequence comes from Aplochiton taeniatus, assembly GCA_017639675.1. Lineage (NCBI taxonomy): Eukaryota > Metazoa > Chordata > Actinopteri > Galaxiiformes > Galaxiidae > Aplochiton > Aplochiton taeniatus. The sequence goes on from CM030190.1 coordinate 4,441,802, forward strand.
CCAATGAAACCCCCTCCAATTAGTCAGAATTTCTCAAAATAATTATGAAAATCCTCAATTTGTACATTTCGAATTACTCACAACAGCTCCTGTGGATGCTGCTACTGTTAGGCTGGAATTCGGTTATTGTTTTGTGGTTGAGAAAAAAACACAGACCAGAGATTGTGTGTGTGTGTGTGTGTGGGGGTGTGTGTGTGTGTGTGTGTGTGTGTGTGTGTGTTGTATTTGTGACATTTGTCTGAGGTAAATTTCCGTTACCTGACCGATTTCATTCATTAAGTCCAGTTTAATTGTGTGAGACCTGCTCATTGTATTCATAAAACGTCCGAGCCGGATTCCTATCTTCCTCCTGCTTTTAGTTTTGCTGGGTTATGTTACTTACAGCTGACCAACATTACCATTCATGAAAGGATGTGTATGCATCTAGACGTATGGAAAGCACCAAACATCTACATATGCTATGTTCTTTCAACAAGAAACTCTAGATGTCCTGCCTTTGAAAGTGTACTCTGTGCTCTTGGAGAGCTCCTCTATCGAACCATGTATTTTAACAATGTTACATACACAGCCACATCAGCACTAGCAATAATGACAAACGTTTTTTACAAACCCCATCCAGCAGGACATAGACGATCCTCCAAATGCAGTTGAGCTGCTACTGTAACAAACCCCTCAGCCATGAGAACACATATGACATCTTTGTCTCACCCCCCTCCTCTCACGCTTGCTTGCTCGCTCACGTACTGTCTGTCTCTCTCTCTCTCTCTCTCTCTGTCTCTCTCTCTCTCTCTCTCTCTGTCTCTCTCTCTCTCTCTCTTTCTCTCTCTCTCTCTCTCTCTCTCTCTCTCTCTCTCTGTGTCTCTCTCTCTCCTTAACTAAGTTTTCCACTTTTTTTTTCACCCTCTAATTTTGTCATTTATGAGCTTTAGGATTTAGGAGACAGATAAAGGAGGAGGGAGGTGAAGAAGAGGGGGGTGTGGGGTCTCGTTGAAGGTGGGTGGTCTCACTGTGACAGTTGCCCTGTTTCTCATGTAGCAGTCTGCTTCTATGGGGCCGCCACGCCGGTCTTCCGAGATTTGCCCGAGTTTCCATCAGCGTGCGACTCGGATTTTTACAGCCATCTGGAGGCCGGCGTTCCGGTCGGCCACATTTTGCGTTGTGTCTCCGTGTGTGCGCAGCGGACGGCGACAGCTTGACCTCTGCTTCCGAGGTCGTGACCTTCGTCCCGTTTCCTGGCGCGCGGCCGTACTGACAGCAGGGTTAAGTTGATATGATACCCCCAGATAAGTGCTACTTGAAGGGGCCAAGTTTCGGGAAGCTGGCCTCGCCGGCTTTGATGCTCTGGTTTCTGTTTTGACCCGGCTCTGTCCACACCAAACCCAGGATGGTCCATCTGGCCACACCACACACACACACACACACACACACACAGACACACACACACACACACACACACACACACACACACACACTGCCACCCAGGTCTGATAGACCTCCTGGCACCCTATTATAGATCCCTGCCACCCAAAAAGGAAGCTGCCACACAAACTCTTTCAGGTTCCCAGATTTCAACCTTCTTTCTCCACCCCCAACCCCCCCTCTCTCTGTCCATCTGACCCTCCCGTGTCCATTCGGTATTCCCCATGGCTATGCTGTCCAACTGTGTAGCAGTGAAAGAAACCATGAGACAAATACACTCAGGATGCAAATAGAGAAGGCATTTCATAGGTCAGCAGCCTTGGCGAGGCTTTGAAATGATTAACTAAAAGGCAAATGAGGTCGGTCTTATTTGCATTACACTGCTCTTTCCAGAGAAAAACGGAAAGTACCATCCCTGGTTTGGCCTTGCTGGGACGCACTTGGAAGTGGATTCCTTCCGTCAGGCCATGCAGATAGAAAAGCCCGTCTTGCGATCGTGCGTCCGGACGTTTTCTTCGCTCCGTGTGTGGCGATGTTCCGTTGGCTACATAACCCTTCCCTCCAGGGCCTTTTTCGTTTACCGTGCGCGCGGCCGTTGCCGTGGCAACCAGACAGAACAGGCCGGTCTGCTCCCCCCCCTCCCGCCTCCCCCGGCCCTCCCAGCGAGTGTGTTGTTAACCTTGACGGGCCCCAGCCCTGCGAGAGGAGTCAGCTGTGCTCCGGAGCCCAGCTGAAAAGGCCAAGGTCGGCGGCAGCATCCCCCTCACAGGTGCCTCTCATTCCCCCATAGCGAAGGACAACAACCCCCCCACCCCAGACACATCCAGAAACCCGGGCAACAAATACCGAGCCGCACGGCCCTGCCTCCTCACCTTAACTCACCCCGGCACCTCTTTGAGGAACGCCTAGCTGTCTGGCTGCTAGCAAACGTGCAGTGCAAAAAATGCAGACAGTTTTTTTTTTTCTTTTTCTCTCTGCTCCGAGAGAATAGCACTTGAAGTTAATTTACTCTTATTCCGTTACAGGTTCCTGTCAAGTCTTGAATCGGCACCAAGCGGTGCGTTTTTGTTTTGTTGTTGTGTTGTTGTTTCTCTTTCCATTCAGAGGAGGCACACCTCATTTTCAGAGTATTTCTACGGAGCCTCACCCTCGGTTCTCTCATGTGGCAAACGCTGAGGCCCCAGCGGTTGAAAAAGCCCCCACTTGCCTTTTATCAAGGCAAAAAAATTAAAACACACCCAAAAAAGGGCTTTTGTGTATTTTTATATACGTTTGGATTTCTGAGAATTGGGATTTTTTTTTTTACTTCCATTACAGTCTATTTCTCCCTCTGATTTCTTCAGGATGGGAGAGGCATGTTGGTCCTAGTCATCAGAGTACTGTGGCCTATTCATCTGATCCATTGGTCCCCCCACCTCCTACCCCCACTCACGCCGCTAACACTCCTCACTAACTTTGCCCCCTCCCCCAGAGATACACAGGTTATGCTACAAACACACAATCTATACATTATCACACACACACGCATACACACACACACACACACACACACACACAACCATACACACCCTCTAGACATACATTCTACACCCTCTCACCTGCCCACGAACAGAGGCCTGGTGCAAGCTTCAGCACGGCTCTAGCCCAACTCAAGCCCTGGCACGCAGCTCAGCTGGGTGCCGATTCCCAGGCCTCCTTTCCGCCACCCAATAATAACACATTTCATTTAGAGGCACCTTTCTAGAAGCCCAAGGTCACTGGAGTATGCTGGACATGTGACAGACGCTAATGATATCAATCTGGTGACGCAAGCAAAACCTTTGGTTTGACTGTGTCTCTTCTGTTTGGACGGCCTCTCTCTCTTTCTGGTCTTTTTCTTGTTTAATGGGAGACGTTTCAGTCGCACCGTGCCTCCATGGCCGTGCCCGGCCGGAATGGTGTGGATGAGGCTCTTCATGAATGGGACGCTATGAATGAGTGTGTGTGTGTGAGAGAGAGAGAGAGAGAGAGAGAGAGAGAGAGAGAGAGAGAGAGAGAGAGAGAGAGAGAGAGAGAGAGAGAGAGAGAAAGGGGGGGGGGGAGAGAGGGGGAGAGAGAGAGAGAGAGCGAGGGGGAGAGAGAGAGAGAGAGAGAGCGAGGGAGGGGGAGAGAGAGAGCGAGAGACTGCTGGAGGGAGTGGCAGTCACCTTGATCACGGTGTCATGCCTTCGGAATGCTATCAATGAAGGCTATTTTCTTAAAGATAGCATGTGCGGGCGTGGGAGCCATGGCTAGGCGTACCACATCATGGTTGACTTAACTGTTTCAGATCAACTCAGACTCCAGATGAACACCTTGTTGGATGTTATGATGTCTCGTATATTATTCATTACAATCTGTTTATTTGATCCATGTTTCACTTTGTTCGGTAATGTCACTTTCTTTTTCTGTATAGACCCAACATTTTAAAACGTGTATTTGTTTGTGTGTATGTTTGCTTGTTTGTTTGTTTTATCTGTTTCGAAGGACCTGGGTGTTTGTTTTCGGGAAGGTATGTCATCTTGCCCTGCGTGTTCATTTAGTTTACAGTGAGATAGCTGTCCACTTAGCCACCACAGTGAGAAGTAGACACAAAATAACACGGTAAGGTAGCAGAGAGCAACATCGAAGGGCGCCTTGTTTTCTCTTTTAAGTCCAAAAGGTCATGTCTTGTTTCTGTAGGGTGTGAGGGTCAGGAGGTAACGACAGCTGCCTCCTGCTCCGGAATCCGACACCGCGTTAATGTCCGCCTGATGTGAGGGGAGCCCTGGACACTGTTCCTCAGGTGGCAAATACTTGTGGGCTAATTAGATCAATCTGATTAAATTGCCTCAAATTGAGAGAGAGAGGGAGGGAGGGAGCAAGAGAAGGAGGGAGGGAGAGAGAAAGAGAGAGAGAGAGAGAGAGAGAGAGAGAGAGAGAGAGAGAGAGAGAGAGAGAGAGAGAGAGAGAGAGAGAGAGAGAGAGAGAGAAAGGCACCCTGGAACAAAGGAATACACTAAATGTCAACCTCGTCTGACTTGGTCAGAGGTTCAGCCATTCCGCATTCCTGGCCAAGGGATAAAGTGTCCTTAATCCCTTTTTACCTGGTAGCCCGAGTTGGCAGCGCCGCACCCGAAATTCCGCCGGCATTCCGATTTGGGAAAGTTGCTAGGGTCTGGATGGACAATTCCGACAACAAAGGAGTGCTCTCATTCAACGGAGGGAGGGTAGGAAGAAAAGAAGGGAAAAAAGAAGAAAAGAAGGATATAGACGAAGGGTCTTTAAGTTCTGTGAGAAAGTGGAACTGCGTCCATAGAGAGCGGTGCCATGCAGAATGTCACATACTCAGGGCGCTTTGGTCTCCGAGCGCCGGCCTCTCAAAAGGGGGAAGCCGACGGAGCGAGGGATCGAGAGAAAGAGTGAGGGGCGGAGAGGGAGGACAGGAGAAATCCAGCACGGGAAAGGAGAGGGGTAGGGAGGTCTTGATCTCATGACAAACCCCCCCCCCTCCCTTTCCACCCCCTCTCTCTCTCTCCCTTACGGCGGTGTGCTGGTGTCAGTCTTGGTCCCAATGCTGACCAGTGACACCTGAGTTGTTAACCTGGACGGCGAGCTAATCCAATGACCCGGGGCCGCTCGCAACCACCCCGCCCCCTTCTCAGCCCCCAAAAGCCGTCAGGGATCAAGATCAACTCCTGGAGACAACCTTGACTCCTGGAGGCCCTCGAGGGCCCAGCGTCTGGCTCCTTTATTTAGCCCCCTCATAATGCTCCCAAATCCTGGGGAGCCGGGGGCGGCCGGGCCTTGAGCGACCCGCCACGCTGGGTCTCCGCGACCCGGTGGATTAGGGGCCACATAAAGGCCTAAAGCCAAGCCTGGGAGATGGGCCTGCGCTCTGGCCCTGGTGCTTTGTGCTTTGTGCTGCCTGTCTGCTGGGCAGAGATGACTTTCAGACCCCCGAGCTCAACAAGAGCAAGCGCCACAATGGCCATTCATCCAGGCCCCAACTGTACGAGCCTGAACGGGCTCTTTCTTTGGCGGTGGCTTGGTGTGACCGTCTGGTTGGTGCAAAAGATACAAAAAAGGCAACAACAAAACAAATCTGGGGATGAAGAATAGCTTGGGTTGGACGGGCAGATCCGATTAACCTGCTGTCTGTCTGCCTGCCTTGGTTGGTCTGTTTCTGTCTGTCTGCCTCTCTCTGTTTCTGTCGGCCTGCCTCACTCTGTTTCTGTCTGTCTGCCCCTGTCTGTTTCTGTCTGTCGGCTACTCTCTATTTCTGTCTGTCTGCCTCTGTCTGTTTACCTGTCTACCTGTCTGTATGTCTGTCCCCCTGTCTGTCTCTGTATATGTCTGTCTCTCTCTCTCTCTGTCTGTGTGCCTGTGTGTACGTCTGTCTCTCTGTAGGTCTGTTTGCCTGTTTACCTCTCCGTATGTCTGTCTCTCTGTCTATGTGTGTGTCTGTCTGTCTTTTTGTGTGCCTGTGTGTCTCTCTGTCTCTGTGTATGTCTGTCTGTCTGTCTGTCTGTCTGTCTGTCTGTCTGTCTGTCTGTCTGTCTGTCTGTCTGTCTGTCTCTCTCTCTGTCTGTCTCTCTGTCTCTCTGTCTGTCTGTCTGTCTTTGTATCTTTGCCTGTGTATGGGTCTGTCTGTTACTCTTGTGTTTGCTTGTTACACAGCTGCACTGGTGACCCAGGCGGACGGCTTGCGTTCGTTCATTCATCCGCTCTCTGATTAAGTTTGCTGCTTGTGAAAGGAGGGTTCTCTTTTAAAGACAAAGGCCACCAGACTAAACATATGGCGGTTATGTTTGCGTTCTGCATTGCTGTTTCCACTTAAGTGATTAATTGGGCCACGTTGATAAGCCCTGATGGCTGCCTCTGACTGATGCGTTTTTTAAATGCTCTAGACGCTTTGTTCGGTATGTGTATCGTGGTTATTGTCACATCGCCCCAGAGGTTTGTTACCCAAGTCATATCTCTCCCGATCATATCTTCACATCCCTCACACTACCGCGTATAAGCCATAAGCGGCCATTTTAGACAGCATTCCCCGCAATTAGTTCCTGTTTACCCTTAATTTGACTAAATCGCAAGGAATGTGAAGAATTTGTCGCATTTAACAGAGTCATGTGTATGAATTAGGCTTTCTTTTATAGCACCCCTCTCTCTTTTTTCTTTTTCTGAGGGAATCGCTGACTCACCGACGAGGCTGTGAGGTCGCAGTTCCTCTCACACGTTTCAGAGAGGGTGACAACGACGCGTTAGGGAGCCTCTCGCTGACATGTCTGTCCCCCACCGATGTAGTCAGATCTGATTCGGGGCTGTGGAGGGTGGGGGGACACACATGGAATTGATTCTCTGAATGACAGCGACACAAATGTGCACAAATGTTTGTTGTTTGCGTGTTCTTTGTCTGTGTGGGTGTCCGCGCATGCCACAAAATGGACGCCTTTCATCTCCACGTTGGCAGTTTTTAAACCGTTCTGAGCGCGTTTATGTCCTTTGTCGAACCCTGGCCTACGTTCGGAGCATGTTCCACGAAACTACAAGCTATCAATACCCGTTTGAAGCGCATTACGGACCACAAAAACGGCAGTGTGCAGTTATCAATTCCTGATCACACAGTCCACGTGGTTTAGATATTTTCTCCTCCGTCAAACAGCTTTGACGGGGCCAGATGGCTGATGTGTTCGTCTGCCGGCCTGTCTCTTCATTCCTCCAGTGAGGCCGCCGCGGTGCTCACTAAAGGCCTGGGAGTCAAGCGCCTCTCTCAGTCAAACCTATTAGTCACGGCCCTTAGCAGTGAGCGGTGTGGAGGTTTATCTGTCAGCCTTCGCAGTGTGGTCACCGGGGTCATCCCAGGCCCTCTGTGTCGGTGGCAGGGTGTGTGTGGATGTGTGTGTGGGTGTGTGTTTGTGGCAGGGTGTGTGTGTGTGTGGCAGGGTGGTACGGACACTATCTGGGTGGGGCTGTTCACTGCTATCTGTGGTGGGGTGGGTTTGGGTCTGTCCCAGAGGCCCAAGGAGTACACAGAACACACACATGGAACACACACACAGAACACACATGCACACACACACAGTCTCTTTTATTATCAAAACGACAAGACTTTCTTGTTTCTCCGAAATAGTCCGTTACTGTCTCGCTATACGTTAACCTTGCCACGTGTACACACACACACACACACACACACACACACACACACACACACACACAAACACGCAGTCTCTTTTATTTTCAAAAGGACGAGGCTTTCTTTTTTCCGCAAAATGATTCTTCACTGTCTCTCTATATGTTAACCCTGCCACCCACACCCACACACACACACACACACACACACACACACACACACACACACACACACACACACACACACATAGGTTTCTGCCAGTAGACGGTGACGGGGGCGAGGCAGGGCTGTTTTTCCTATGCGGCGTCCATGACTCGCCGGCCTATTAATCAGCAGGGATGTTAAGCCCGGCGCTGAGAGCTGCACATATCATATGATGAAAGATGCTTGTTTGTTCACACTCGGCACAATGGGGGAAACACACGTTCCCTCACAGTTTCTTTTTCTCTCTCCCTTTCACACGGACTCTTTCTCTCTTAGACGTACAAGCACATGTCGCTGTGTCGCCTTAGCTCCGGGGATTGTGTTTTAGTGTTTGTTTGTGCTCTACACGCTACAATCTGGCCTTCACACACACCCACACACACAAACACACACACACACACACACACACACACACAAACACACACACACACACACACATGAGTGGCCACAGTTAAGAGTTAAAATTCTACTTGAATGTGTGAATGCGTATGTCCTTGGTGATTCTTTGTGGTGTTTGTGTAGCGGCGTCTATGAAATGGCGTGTTGACTATCAAGCCAACAGTTTGCTGCCCCACTCCTTGCTGTCGCTAGCGGTCACAGCAGAGGTTCACTGCCCAAACAAACATCGTAGGACCTGAACGTGGGTGGGAAATCACGGACTGCACCTTTAACGCCCCGCTCTGAAACACGGATTTGACCTTTAACCCGTTTGCTTGGAAGGCGAGCTCCCCCCCCCGCCTAACACACCAACACCAATGTGATTTGATTTTCGGAGGGAGCAGGTGACAGGCCACTTCCGTTCTGGAGACACTTTTAAACCGGGCCAGCAGTGACTCCTAGCCCCTGGGTTGATGTTTGATTTAAAGGCATGGCGCCATTTACCGGCCCAGTCCGAGGCTCTGGGAGGGACGTGGAACTAGGGTTTGCCTTGGTCCAGCCCTGGCTTGCCCCTGTCCCTGCTGCGGGTTGATAGAGGTTTGGGCTGGAGATAAAGAGAGATGGCGTTGCACACCCACCCTGCATTGGCTGCCTGTGCTCCCCTTGTGTTTCCAGATAGCACACGGGACATTCTCCTCCATCACTCAAATGCTAGCTGGTCTGTCCTTTTTGTTGAGTTGGAAGCAACATGACCTCACAGACATAGGTGAAGTGACCACGGCGACCTCTTAACACTGCTTTGCGTGTTCGGGGGCACGTAGTGTTTCAGAAATACGTGCTGTCACCCCGGTGCTGTCACCCCGGAAACAGTGCCAATGGAAAGTCAGTGAGGATCCTTTGTCGTGGTGGATACATGAATCCCCTGGGTCGACCACGTCACCCAATTACCCCTGCCATCGAGATGCAAGGAGGGCGGTGGTTCTGCTGGCGGTGTTGTGACCTCTTCAGTGACTATGTGATTGGTTTCTTTTCGGAGCATTGCCGAAGATTTGCATAATTTCCACCGTTGTCAAGTGTGACAGCTGACGGATGGTTTTTGCCTCGAGGCATGTACAGCATATTATCAAGCATATGAGTGCAATTACAACAGGTTGTCTGAGGGAGTGTGTGAGAGAGAGAGAGAGAGAGAGTGTGTGTGTGTGTGTGTGTGTGTGTGTGTGAGAGAGAGTGTGTGTCCCTGTTCTTTTGCACATGAACGCACCTGTAAATGATACATGGTATCCCTCCTCACCCACTCCAGAGGAAAGCAGAAAGCTCCTAGTGGCAAGGCGGCTTTAAGCCACCTGCAGAGCGCAACATTACCCTGGTGTCCCGTGGCCTTGACACCGTTCCCATGATGCTGACGTCCAGCAACCTTCAGAGGGACCGTGCTGGGCCAGGAGAGGACTGAAGGTAGCCCCATTGTTGTCTGGCTGGCCAAAATGGTAGCATGTTGGGGGAAGGGTGGGTGGCTGGCAGGAGGAAAGGGTGAGAGGGCTGACTGGCTGACTGGCTGACTGGCCGGGAGCTGACTGACTGACTGGCTGGCTGACTGGCTGACTGGTCGGGAGCTGACTGACTGACTGGCTGACTGGCCGGGAGCTGACTGACTGACTGGCTGGCTGGCTGGCTGACTGGCCAGGTAGCTGACTGGCTGACTGACTGGCAGGCTGACTGGCTGGCTGGCTGACTGACTGACTGGCTGGCTGACTGGAGGGATGGGTGGTAGGCTGGTGCAGAGGTGTCTGTCTGTCCGAAAGGGGAGCTCTCTCTAACTGTTGGTTGGACAGGAAGTGGAACAAACTGATTTTATGACACCTTTTGCTCTTGAAAACATGAAAGCCACCCGTTAATCCAAATGAATAGACAGAGGGGGAATAGAAAGATAAAAAGATAGAAAGATAGAAAGAAGGTGTGGCAGGGTGTGTTTCAGAGAAATGTGTACAGCAGTTCTCTTTTGTTGTAAAGTTTCTTTTTTTTATAAAAAAAAATGTACACAGCAAACTTTGGCTATTTTTCACTTGCTGTTTAGTTTCTTTTGTTGAATGATTTTTGAGAAGCAACTCTCAGACCGTCTCTGCTCTAATGCCGAGAGAGGGCCGGTCATAGCGCGCAGCAAGGAGATCGACACGTAACGACCGCGTTTAACATGGCTGGTTCTACACGCATGGCGTTGTGTTGACCAGCCAAATGCTGGGGGGGGGGGGCATATGTCCGCCTCGCAGACCGCAGACCGACCCGTCAGATAAACCCCTAAACAAAGAAGTTCTTACAGTAAACCAGCTTCACAGGCCAAACAGGAATAGAAAGGCCTCCATTTCAGTTTATTGCAATTAGTCCGATTGGCGGCCAGCCAAAGGACCCAAATATGATTATTGAGTTTATCGCAAAAGGCTGTTTCTTTGAATGAAAACATGGCCAGACGTTCTAATTGTGATGGCCTTGTTTGACTAATAGTTTCAATCATAGGGAATGGCCATACCAGATTTATCAACTTGATAAATGTTTAGACAGGTTTGGTTGAACTGCAGACAAGTCTTGCTTGAGCGCATAATGATTTTAGTTCTTCAACAAACACAAAAAAAAAAGAGAAACTTAATTAGTGCTCATATTACTCGCACAAGAATATGTTTTATGCTGTGGCTATTTTTAGTAAGTTATTCATGAACAACTTGCTGAACAAAAAGCTTGAGCAGACACGATTTGACCTTTCACCCAATTCTACCTTCGGACTATCAACCTCAAGGTCACTGCTTCTTAAATTAATTAGCCATTATGTTTTCTTCAGGGGAATTGGTCTGGTTGGAACTTGATGACTCCAATTTTCTGTTTTTAATACAATATGTTCAGTCAACAAGTTCTGTTTCTATGACTACACCACTCTCAACGGGGAAACGGCACATTATGCAAATGTTCGTGGTTGAATATGGGTTTTTACAATACTTTGTTTAAACTTTTTTTTTTTAAACTGGGGCCAGAATTTTAGGGGATTTCACAATCAGTGGGGGAAGGCTTATTTAAGGATGTGGTTGGAGCCTGTGTGTGTGTGTTTGTGTGTGTGTGTGTGTGTGTGTGTGTGTGTGTGTGTGTGTGTTCTGCGAGGGCATGTGTAAGATTGTTTAACAGCTTGTATTTTTTCATTGTTGTTTGATGTTAAGTCCACTAATCTGAAATGGATTTCCGTATGTGTGGGTGTTGGTTTACGGACGTCTTTATGTTTGTTTGTGTGGGCGTGGACAGAGAGACATGATGTCAGCCTGTCCATCTGTTGGTTGGACTCAAACACACACACACACACAATCTCTCTCTCTCTCTCTCTCTCTCTCTCTCTCTCTCTCTCTCTCTCTCTCTCTCTTTACTTCCCTGTCTGTCTACCCGGAAGGCTCCCAACTGATGCGTTTGTCGTGTCATCTGCAAATCCATGGGGGGTGTCCCCCTCTGCGTTGGCCTCCAGTCTCTGGGGGGGGGAGGCCTCTTACTCTCCTCATCCTCTCCCCGTCCCCAGGTGCCTGCCTGGGGACCAAACCGAACATCCCTAGTCCCTTGTCCTCTCTCTCTCCAGTATTGAGGCCTGCCTATGCAGAAGCCATTAAACCCCCCCCCCCCCCCCCTTTGATAAGAGGGAAGAGATCCAGTGAGGTCAGCAGGAAGGAAAGAGGTTCCTATTTTGGTTGAAGAGTCCCATTGTCCAGGGGAGCAGGGATGGCCGTCACATGCTGGGGGAGGGGCAGGGGAGGCTTGGGATGGTGATGTCCCCTTTCGGCTTCGTTCGTTCGTTCGTTCGTTCGTTCGTTCGTTCGTTCGTTCGTTCGTTCGTTTGTTCTTTCTCTTTCTTTCTTTCTTTCTTTCTTTCTTTCTTTCTTTCTTTCTTTCTTTCTTTCTTTCTTTCTTTCTTTCTTTCTCTCTTTCTCTCTCTCTCTCTCTCTCTCTCTTTCTTTCTTTCTTTCTTTCTATCTTTCTTTCTCTCTCTCTCTCTCTCTCTCTCTCCCTCTTTCGCTCTATTATTGATCTCAGATGATTCCAGAATAATCAGAGATATGAAGTGAATCTCCCTGACTTTTGAGTAGGGCATGTTTGAAAGTAGGGAAAGGCATTCAGGAAATGATGCATTCTGGGTTGAGATCGGGGCCCATCATACCGGTGTGTGTGTGGGTGTGGGTGCGTTCTGAGAAGCTGCAAAGAGAGCTTGTTCTAAAACAAAGAAATGTCGCGTCGTCACCTAGAGGCTTCGGATGGTGTTTCAGTCCTCTTGTCATAGCTAGGCCGGTCACACACACACACACACACACACACACACACACACACACACACACACACACACACATTTTCTCTCGCTCATGCATTGCCTTACTGACACAGAAGCACACACACACACACAGTGAATGTGTGTGCACGTACACTAACACACTCAGACACACGTAACTGGGAGGGGAAAGCTGTAAGCGTGTTCCGGGAAATGCATGTTCTTTTTTTTGTTTTACTGGTAGGACTGGTGTTTCACCCAGCTAACTGACAAAGCCCCCCACTCCTGTCTCTGCGTCCTCTAGAGAGAACCAGACTAGGAGAGCATTCAGTAATACCAAATGAAGTGTGTTTTCTAGTACCTACCAAAGGTTCAGTCATGTTGTAACATTCAGTAATACTCAATTAAGAGTGTGTTTCTTTTAATAGCGAATGGCTGGCTTGTCATAAGCTTTTTACGAGTTTGCTTACAAGCTAAAGACTAACCTCGAATTTATACCAGTAAATAATTGAGTTAATATTTAATTCCATTTCCTGTGTATATGGGTAAATCAGAATGAATATCAACGCATTGGGAGCTGTACACACAGTTAGACAAGATGGAGGCCAAAAAAGTCAGTAGATCCAAAGATGCACATAGAGAGGTGTTTGAAAAGTGTCGGTGAGCCTTGTCTTGATCTCCTTCACCAACACACACACACACACACACACACACACACACACACACACACACAGACATCAGACAGACCTGACAGCAGCCTCCGTCCAGGTTAGCTGGTTCACATCAACACCCACGCGTTCCTTTCGTCGAGCTTATCTCGCGCTCAGTGCCAGCTTGTGGCACACACACACACACACACACACACACACACACACACACACACACACACACACACACTTCCTCCCTCTGCACCCTGGCTGCCATTGTGCTTCTGGCACAGCCGTCTTCAACCGACAGAGGAACGAGGTAAAGCATGGTTTCCAAGACACACACACACACACACACACACACACACACAGATACAACACAATATAAAAACCGCCCATCAGAGAGCAGAGGGCTCTGGTCACTGTCACTTCCCCTTGACCAGAGGAGCCTCTCCTCTGTCACATACATGTTGTGATTTCAGAAACATTCGATTTTGTTCTATGCTCCAAACCTATTTGACACACTGATCTCAATGTTTTGTAGTTATGTATAGGTTTCGATGAATAGGTAAATAAATATGAAAAACTGCCATCAATCATAACATAATTGTAACACCTGCTATCATAAGATGGGTTGCTGACCCATTTTTGTAGGTGTCAGTTATGAGGTCACCAAATCTTAAAAGTATTTTGTCAAGAAAATAATGGAAAATCCATGTGTAAAACATCTGTGTGTATGTGTGTGTGTTTATATAAGTATTCAGAATGAAAACAAATTCACAAAAAACGTTATACGATTTCACAGTGAAGGATATATTCTGATTTCAGTCACAAACATCCATGTACAGTTCTATGGACGAAGAGTGAATGAGATACAGTGATCTGGGAGGTAAGGGGTTGACGTGAAGCATCATGTTTATATAAAAACATAGGGCCCCAATATAGTGGTTGACAGGGAAAGAGGCAAACAGCTTGGGGACGTTTCAAACCAAAACCTGAGACGGTTGGTTATGTATATACATATACTGTATGTATATATATATATATACAGTACTGTGCAAAAGTTTTAGGCAGGTGTGTAAAGTAAGAATGCTTAAAAAAATCGAAGTGTTAATAGTATGTTTGAATCAATTAACTAAATGCAAAGTGAATGAACAAATGAACAATCTAAATCAAATCAATAATTGCTATGACCAGTCTTTGCTTTCACATTTTGGCCAGCATTTTTCACTTTTCACATCTGCCTAAAACTTTTGCACAGTACTGTATGTGTGTGTATATATATATATATATATATATATATATATATATATATATATATATATATATATATATATATATATATATATATATATATATATATATATATATATATATATATATATATATATATATAAATCATGTAATTTGTACAATGCAATGCGATTCAATGAACATGATTTTATTGGCATTTTACTTTATTACCACTTATTTATTAGTAATTTATCTTAAATTTGATTTTGTACTTATTATTCTTAAAATACTTATTAAATTGGACTGTCTATATATATACACAGTACTGTGCAAAAGTTTTAGGCAGATGTGAAAAATGCTGGCAAAAATGTAAAAACAAAGAGTGGAACACAGCAAATATTGATTTGATTTAGATTGTTCATTTGTTCATTCACTTTGCATTTAGTTAATTGATAGAAACAAACTATTAACACTTCGATTTTTTCTTTACACACCTGCCTAAAAGTTTTGCGAAGTTGTGTACATATATATATATATATATATATATGAATATATATATGTATATATATATATATATATATATATATATATATATATATATATATATATACTGTATATATATATATATATATATATATATATTATATTATATTACATAACGTGGGGCTGCCTAGGTATATGAAGAGCGTTAAATCAAGGGGAGTACGTGAGAAAGAGAGAGAGAGAGAGCTGTGGTTGAATGGCATCCCTGGGAAAGTTTGCAGCTCTCTAATCCTCCATTTATCTGCTTGTGGACTGGGGACATACCACATAGAACTGAGAGTTAGGCACTGAAGAAGAGGACAGAGAGAGAGAGAGAGAGAGAGGGGGGGGGGGTAGGGGGAGAAAAGGAGTGAAGAAGAGAGAGGGGGGAAAGGAAGTGGAGAGGAGGAGGAGGAGGAGGGGGGCGGCACGGGGGGGGGGTTACGGGAGAAGGAGAGGAGCACCAATGGAATGTTGCACTTCAAAATGGAGAATGTGGACAGTTGCTCGTCTGCCAGGGCCTTCTGAACTCCTCTGTAGGATCGTCCCCGTAGTCCTGGACAGCAGCCCCAACTGTCTGTTGGCCCTAAACAACAGGAACAGGTGTGGTCTCACAACAGCCGCTTAGATTCCCTCATGTATTCTGGGCTGGTCTAAATTTAGCTCCATTCAACGTGGAGGATACAGAGGCTAGTTCTGGGGTGTAGCAGTCCTGATGTTTTGTGGGTTCAAATGTGTCTTATATGCCCCCCCCCAAAAAACGCTGTGTGTGTGCACGTTTGTGTAACTGTGTGTGTGTGCGTGCGTGCGTGCATGCGTGCGTGCGTGCGTGCGTGCGTGTGAAGGCCAGATTGTAAGGAAACGTCGGCATCTGCAGAGTGTAGGACACAAACACACACAAAAACACAATCCCCAGGGCATAGGCGACATAGCGCCTACAATTCCCAGCGACCACTTCCACGTCTGGCCAAACCCCAAAGGACCTCCCACCCATCATACCGTCTACTGTCTCTCTCTCCCTGAGTCTCTCTCTCTCCCTGTCTCCCTCCCTCCCTCCCCAGTGACGACAACACCCTGGATAGAGAGAGAGAGAGAGAGAGAGAGAGAGAGAGAGAGAGAGAGAGAGAGAGAGAGAGAGACGCACGCAGGGAGAGGGAGAGAGAGAGAGAGAAAAGAGGACTAAAGAAATATACGAGGGAACCCACCATCGTCTGTGGTCTCTCTGACAGAGAGTAGAGATGGAGAGACAGCAGAGAGAGAGAGAGAGAGAGTAGAGATGGAGAGAGAGAGTAGAGATGGAGAGACAACAGATAGAGAGAGAGAGTAGAGATGGAGAGACAGCAGATAGAGAGAGAGAGAGAGAGTAGAGATGGAGAGACAACAGATAGAGAGAGAGAGAGAGAGAGAGTAGAGATGGAGAGAGAGAGTATAGATGGAGAGACAACAGATAGAGAGAGAGAGTAGAGATGGAGAGACAGCAGATAAAGAGAGAGAGAGAGTAGAGATGGAGAGACAACAGATAGAGAGAGAGAGTAGAGATGGAGAGACAGCAGATAGAGAGAAAGAGTAGAGATGGAGAGACAGCAGATAGAGAGAGAGAGAGAGAGAGTAGAGATGGAGAGACAGCAGATAGAGAGAGAGAGATGGAGAGACAGCAGATATACATATAGAGAGAGAGAGTAGAGAAGGAGAGACAGCAGATAGAGAGAGAGAGAGAGAGAGAGAGAGAGAGTAGAGATGGAGAGACAGCAGATAGAGAGTAGAGATGGAGAGACAACAGATAGAGAGAGAGAGAGAGTAGAGATGGAGAGACAACAGATAGAGAGAGAGAGTAGAGATGGAGAGACAGCAGATAGAGAGAGAGAGAGAGTAGAGATGGAGAGACAACAGATAGAGAGAGAGAGTAGAGATGGAGAGACAGCAGATAGAGAGAGAGTAGAGATGGAGAGACAACAGATAGAGAGAGAGAGTAGAGATGGAGAGACAGCAGATAGAGAGAGAGATAGAGATGGAGAGACAACAGATAGAGAGAGAGAGAGAGAGAGAGTAGAGATGAAGAGACAACAGATAGAGAGAGTAGAGATGGAGAGACAACAGATAGAGAGAGGGAGAGTTTGGAGATGGAGAGACAGCAGATAGAGAGAGAGAGAGATAGAGATGGAGAGACCTCAGATAGAGAGAGAGAGAGAGTAGAGATGAAGAGACAACAGATAGAGAGAGTAGAGATGGAGAGACAACAGATAGAGAGAGGGAGAGTGTGGAGATGGAGAGACAGCAGATAGAGAGAGAGAGAGTAGAGATGGAGAGACAGCAGATAGAGAGAGAGAGAGAGTAGAGATGGAGAGACAGCAGATAGAGAGAGTAGAGATGGAGAGACAGCAGATAAAGAGAGAGAGAGCGTAGAGATGGAGAGACAGCAGAGAGAGAGAGAGAGCGTGGAGATGGAGAGACAGCAGATAGAGAGAGTAGAGATGGAGAGACAGCAGATAGAGAGAGTAGAGATGGAGAGACAGCAGATAGACAGAGTAGAGATGGAGAGACAGCAGATAGAGAGATGATGAGGGGATCCTTCCAGCGTCTGTGGTCCCTCTTTGTTCAGCTGCCACTAACCAGGACCATTTGGTTCCTGGTTCTCTCCTCTTTACCTTTTTCTTTTTTTCAACGTTGGCTTTCATTCTTCTTTTCCCCTGCCTCGCTCCCCTTTTTGTCTGGGCCATGGTAATTTTACATGATTTGGTTTGAAACCAGCTCCATGTTGGCTGGTGGGTCCTCAGACACAGGGGAGGAAAAGGGGGGGGGGGGGGGGGGGGGGGAGTCCTAGGGGATGCAGCTTTATCTGATGGAGGGGGTCTGGATGACCGGGGCACTGTGCATGTGCGTGTGTGTCCGTGCACATGCATGTGTGTGTTCTGGCGTGGCAGTGCGTGCATTCGACCGTTGCAGGGTGTGTTTTTTCACCGTGTGTGTGCACGTGTACACACACGTGGTGTGTTTGGTTGAAATCCGGGGGATGGCGGTGGTGGGGGGGGGGGGTGTACAGGCGGGCGGGACGGGGGCCACCAGCTCCCCTCCTCTGGGCCGGGAGAGGCCCCTCTGGATGTGGGGGGGAGAAGGGGGAGGTGTTGTCCCCGCTCCCCCATCCATCACACACTCTATTTGGGTTTTAAACGACAGGAGGGGGAGAGAGAAGGGAAAAAAAGCTCTTCCGAAAATATGAGGGTTTGAGGGAGGTAGGGGGTAAAAAGGGGGGCCTGCGGTCTGTTCTCCCTCCGCTCCCCAACCCCCCCCCCCCCCCCTAACCCCCATCCCCCTGGATCTTGAAGCAGATGCAGGATGGGATTGTTAGCCTTCTGACCGCTCTCCCCTCCACGCTCCCAACGCTCATCACAAAAGACAGATAAAGGCAACGGAGAGGGCTGGACTGAGTGGATTACCGAACAGATTCTTACAGCAGCAGCTTCAGTGGAGGGTGGGTGTGTGTGTGTGTGTGTGTGTGTGTGTGTGTGTGTGTGTGTTTGTGTGTGTGTGTGTGTGTGTGACTGGGATTTTATGCGCACGTAATTTCCATAATTGTGGTTGTGTTGTGTATGAGTGCGTGAGTTTGTGTGTGTGTGTGTGTGTGTGAAGTGAAGTACATTAGTGTATGCAAGCTGCTGCCCCTCTCTCTCTCTCTCTCTTGTCAGCGGGGCTCGATGGATGGGGGTAGGAGGGCAGGCATTTGGGGAGCAGAGCGCTGTGGTGGTGGTCCATCTTCCAGGGGATGGGGCTGCTCCCTCTCACAGCAGCCCCAGAGAGGCTACTGCCCGCCAGGCAAAGAGCGAGGACAATGCCTGCTGGCGCGAGTCCTGCTCCACTCACTGGGCCTGGAAGATGGAGGTGGAGGCAACTTATCGCAGCCATAACTCCTGTCTTCATTCATTCGCTCATTCAGTCTGTCCACCATTTACACGTTTATTATTGATTGATTGATGACTACATTGATTAGATCATATATTCTGTCTACTCGACAATATGTTCCAGGGTAGCATCATTTTTAGCATCAAAGCTGAGGGTTAACCCAGTCACCACGGTTCTCTGAGGGAGATGGAGTGAGACACATAGCATGCCATTGGCTTGAAGTGATTGTACATGCCTTTAGATTGGCCAATCATCTGGGGGGCACCGCCCTCCCCTCTAGAGAAACCCTGCGACGGAGTGCACCCGTATAGACGTTAGCTAACTTTATGGTTACACAGCGAGTTAGCGTGGAGGTAATGAGAGGTCTAGTTCAGGTCAAACATGATTGGCCAAGAGACATCTATATATCTATTTATATATATATATATATATATATATATATATATATATATATATTTATTTATACGTATTTTGCTATCAGTATTACGAGGAGAGGAGCCGCACGTTCGATAGCCTAAACTACACTTTGCCCTGTTGCTGCCCACTTACGCCTCTTAGAAAGTTTCTCTTCGTGGCTGTGTTGATCTGCTCGTTGATAATGAATTTATATCGGCCAGTTCTTTTTGTTTTTTTTGTTGTTGTTGTTGTTGTTGTTGTTGAAGTGCCGCAGTGCTGCGACGGGAACCATCCAGGTGGAGGGAGAGGACTCCTCTCTGAAGGTCCCTCCTTAAGAACAGGCCTGGTGGGATCGCTGGCCATCGTGGAGGCCATCAGACCCGAACGTTGGAAGAGCGCAGAGGCGTGAGCGAAACACCTTCGCCCTGTGCTCTGCCAGAGAGTGACAGAGTGAATCTCCGTCTGGATGACAGAGAGTCTAATCTCAGGCCCGGCAAAATCATTTCCTGGCTCGGGATGAGTGTGCGGTTTTGTGATGTAAAATATGAAAAAGGTTACACCCACAAAAAAAGAGTGAGGAGGGGTGTTGGTTTGTGTGTGTGTGTGTGTGTGTGTGTGGGCCTCTGGGAAGGCGGTGGCTGGGTGTCGACAGCCACATTTCAAGCTCCTGCCGACCACATGTTGGAGTCCCCAGAAGTTTCATTTGAATCACAAAATAGCCTTCAATCCTCAGTCACCCCCAGGTTTTGGTCCCCCATTGGGGGGGGGGGGGGGGGGGGTTGTTATTATGGGTCCTATTAAAGCTGGGAGCGGCAATGACTTTTGCCCCCCTCCTCCCCGCGGCCCCTCCCACTTGTTGACCCCTCACTGGCCAGCCCCGACTCCGGCCGCCAGTTCCCTGGGCTCCGATTGGCCCTTCTGGGGGTCAAAGTCTTTTCTTTTCTCCTCCTGGTTTGGGGCGGCGTTTTCTCCTCGGCTCATCAAAGGGGAACGGCCCCACGCTCTGTCTGGTCGCCAGGAACCCTCCTGACAGCCGTTTAGCACGCTCATCACAACCGTTATGAATATTCAAGGAGGAGCCGGGGAACAGCAGAGAAGATGAGAGGGACAGCAGGGAGAGAGGGGCACAGTGGGACTGTGTGTGTGTGTGTGTGTGTGTGTGTGTGTGTGTGTGTGTGTGTGTGTGTGTGTGTGTGTGTGTGTGTGTGTGTGTGTGTGTGTGTGCGTATGTGTGTGTGTGTGCACGCCTCAAACTGACCGAGAAGTAAGTGATTGAGAGAGATAAAGAGAGGAACACATAAAGGGAGGAGAAGACAACAAGAGCCTGAGAGAGAGAGAGAGAGGGGGGGGGGGGGGGTAAAGAGAGACAGAGGGGAGAGTGAGAGAGATAAAGAAAGAGAGAGAAACACAGAGAGATAGAGAGATAGAAAGAGAGAGAGAAAGAAAGAGAGAGAGAGAGAGAGAGAGAGAGAGAGAGAGAGAGAGAGAGAGAGAGAGAGAGAGAGAGAAAGAGAGAGAGAGAGAGAGAGAGAGAGAGAGAGAGCAGCCTAAATAGGATTACTCTGTTGTGTGCCCCGGGAGAAAAGAGCCCTTTGTGAGAGGAGGAGGATCAGTTGTGATGTGCCTCTGTAGGAGAGATGGAGGAGTGGATAGTCACCAGTGTTACCGGCTTAGACATGGTCCCTGGGGGTGGAGGAGTGGAGGACAGGGAGCCAAGGCTGCTCGCCGTGCCCACTGAGGTGTGAGTCTCTGGGGGAGGGAGATGGCACAGATACCCTCCCCATCTGGAGGTTTAACCCCTCCTAAGTTTCAATGAGGGAGACGATGCTTTCTGCACGTTTCTGATATAAAAAAAATATAAATTTTTTTATACTCCTCATTAAAAACAAAAAATTGTAGTATTTATGTATTGTTTGACGATAAAGCATTCGTTTGGAGGATGTGGAGTTCCCACGGACAAAACAGAGCTCCGGAACGCTGAGTCAAAGTGGAATTTTTTTTTAAAAAACGAACATACAAATGAAACATAAATGTCACAGCGATGTTGAACGTGATTTATTCCCTCCGCTGGTTCCCCCCGTGCTGCTGACCGCGGCGCACGGATGTCGGCGCTGGTTACTGAGGGAGCATAAAGAGTCCCCGAGACCTTTTGTCTCAATGAAGGAACTGTGTGGTTGACACCGATGTCAAAAGCCTTCTAGGATCTGGTCCAAACGCAGGGAGTGGGCCCTATCCCACCCTTTGATGCCTTCAAACGGCTGAAAGATGGAATCTGGAGCTGGAGACGGGGTTATCAAGTTGGGCTCGCCTCTGGTTCATTAATGTGGCCGGTTTTCTTTTCTGTTTGGTTATTCCCCGAAGCATTCCCACAGCGCCGGAAAAATCAGGAGGAGAATGAAAGAAACCTTTCCGAGTGGTCGTTTCTGTAGTGGCCTTCTCCACTGTTGTGTCTCTAGAATGTGTTCCACTTAGCCTTGCCATCCCAGACAGTGTTTCCAGCATTTACCTAACGTACCCCTTTACCCAAACGTGACTGTTTGAAGTGTAGATGCCCTGATTATTATGGGATGGCAGCAACTTGGAGTGCTGTGAGAGCGGCTTACGTGCCAAACCGGCGGAGTCTTAATTCCCAGGGGGAGCAGGGTGACACACTCATAAACACACACATTCACAGCGTCAAGCTGGCCAGCGCTACCACGGCCCTACGCTGTTGTCCACTGGAGCTGCTAAGAGGTCAAGGGTCATCCTCATGGACACATCGATCTCTGTTACGAAGTGGAAAGGGAGGTCTGCGACCGTGTAGCACCTCTGCACCGAGAGCGTCTTCATTTGTGTGTGCGCGTGTGTGCGCGTGCATGTGTGCGTGCGTGTGTGCGTGCATGTGTGTGTGTGTGTGTGTGTGTGTCTGTGTGTGCATTTATGTGATAGCACGCATGCTACGTGAGTATTTTCCGTGCTTATATTTGTATTTGTGTGTGTGTGTGTGTGTGCGCGCGCGCTGTCCCTTTGAACGTCCTCCTCCTCCTTGCCCAGACTGAGATGAATGTCGGCCAGCGTATAGGGAGTAGGGACACCCGGTTCTCCTGGCCAACGGCGGAATCGACCAGTCTCTCATAGAACCCTGGGCCTAGCGCACGTGTCTGCGTTGAGCTCTTGTTTTTAGCCCTGAAACATCGCTCATATAGAGTGGAGCTGCCAGTTCCAAGGGAGCCCAGCCTTCGAGGGGACCGGGGTTGACTCCACGGTAGACACGCTCAGATGTAGAAGGGATGTTGAAGACGTGTTCATCCACACCACCTTTTCATCATTTACTCTGCGGCCCGTGGTGAGCGACACGTCTGAGTGAGGCGGCCATCTTGGCTGGGGCCGTCTCAAACCCAAACAGCGCGGTTGTAATTTCTATGTTCAGACGTCCCCGTCCCCGTCCCCCCCCCTGCGCGGGATCACCCGGTCCCCTTCTCGGGCTCCTTAACTCGGGCTACGACCCCCCCAAAACAAGCCGGCAAAGGTCTGGAGGGAGGCCTTGTGTGTCGCAGGCGGCGCGGGGGGTGATTCGCAGCTTGTTCCTCTCAGGTTCCCCGTCACAATACAGCGCCATGGCAACAAAGGCTGAGGCTCCTAAGATGGCCGACCTCCGGCGGACATGTTTGGTGTCTCTTGGTAAGTGGCAACATGCTCAGGTTGCTGTTTTTTTCCGCCTTCGTCTCACAGGTCAAAAAACATGTGAGACGCGAAGTGATTCGCTGACTCGACTCAAACTCGAAAATATAATAGATATAATAATATATAATAATAATATAATATATTAATAAACAGTTCAAAACTTAGTCTCCTCCACAGAATACCTCTTTTTTGAAGTGGCATAAGGCAGGCTTGTTAGCGCCTGTTGTGGCTTGGTGGTGTTGATACTGGTGGTGTGGATCCTGGTGGTGTGGATCCTGGTGGTGTGGATACTGGTGTGTGTGTGTGTGTGTGTGTGTGTGTGTGTGTGTATTTGATGTGTGTTTGTGGCAGTGGCTGTGTGGCAGTTAATGTTTGTGTGTGTGGCAGTTAGTGTGTGTGTCAGTGCGTGTGTGTGTCAGTGAGTGTGCGTGTCAGTGAGTGTGCGTGTCAGTGAGTGAGTGTGTGTGCGTGTGTGTGTGTGAGACTGTGTGGGGGTTTTACCCAAGCATCTCCAGGGAGTATCAGTATGAGTATCAGTGCTCTTTGTCACCGTGTGTAGGGCGAGAACAAGAATGCTTGAGAGGCCTACCGCTGTGTTCTTCCCGTTATCAATTTCCCTATGATCACTGTGTGTCAGGCCACATTGATAACAACGTTTGAGAGACATATTTTGGGTCAGACACCTCTTTTGGGTTTTTTTAAGTGTGGTCTGACGGTGTTTGTGCTTTCCAAACGTTGACATTGTTGACTGAAGCTGTGCTCAACCGTGTCTGTCTGTGTGGAGGGGTTCCTCCTCAGCACTGAACAAAGGGATGATTCCTCTATTAATACGAGCATCTGGGTCTCCCACTTTAAAGCATCTGTGTCTCCGGGCGGATGATTCTGAGGCAACAGCAGATGACAATTTTGAATGTGAGTTGGTTTGTTTGTGTTATGCTGGGGGTCAAAATATTGAGTTTGCCATGAAAGGATGAACTCTTTGACCCACCCACCCACACACACACACACACACACACACACACACACACGTCTTTGTCATCACGTACTGTTCTCCAGCCAGACAAATGTTGCCCATGCCGTCAGCTTGCTAGCATAGCCAGTGAGCTGGATGGTAATCATGGGGTGCGTCTGTGCCAACGCCAGGGTGGGCTAAGCCTGGTGCCTTTGGACCAGAGGGGGGTAGAGTCCTCAACATAGAAGGAGGGGGCACACACACACACACACACACACGCACACACACACACACACACACACACACACGGCACTGTGCAGCATCGTAGACTGTATTACAATATGGTAGTATATTCTGTAACTGAATAAATAAAAGGACAGTTGGATCATAAAATACATACACAACTCCTTAACATTTTGTCATGGTTTTCCCACAGGTGTCTGTCCAGTGACTCAGGAGGACCCAAACGCCACTGAGAACATTTTAAAGACAAGAAGGCCTTTAAGGAG
This sequence comes from Aplochiton taeniatus, assembly GCA_017639675.1. Classification (NCBI taxonomy): domain Eukaryota; kingdom Metazoa; phylum Chordata; class Actinopteri; order Galaxiiformes; family Galaxiidae; genus Aplochiton; species Aplochiton taeniatus. Next base: position 4,466,034 of record CM030190.1, read on the forward strand.
AGCCTTTGGTGGAAAAACTAGAGAAAGAACACGCCCTCCCCCCCCCTACATCTTTCTCCATCGCAGCTCTGGGACAGCGGTGTGCTGCACCGCTGGTCACCTGACCCACCTAACGGACGTCACGAGCTGGGATGTCACCCGGTCGGTTGGTAGGTCACCCGGCGAAAGACAGGTGTTCCGATGGAGCTGCGTTGCAGACTGTAAGTAGCACAGTGGTTACACAGGAAGAGGAAGAGGAGGAGGAGGAGGATGATGTCAGTGATGGGGTTAATTAGGCTGATGATTGTGATGAACATAAGGATGAGTTGTGAGGAAGAGGAGGAGGAGAAGGAGGAGGATGATGATGATGATGAGGATGATGATGATGATGAGGATGATGATGATGTCAGTGATGGGGATAATTAGGCTGATGATTTTGATGATCATAAGGATGAGTTGCGTGGAAGAGGAGGAGGAAAATGATAGGGATAGTGATGAAGATGACAATTGTAATGCGTTAAAACAGCGACTAACGAGGAAAAACATAATGATGTATTCATGACGACGACGACGATGATGATAAGGAGACCAAAAACAATTCATTGCATCTAGGTAACCTTTTCCCCGCGGCCGGTACACGTTGCAGGGAACGTGAGTGAGGTGCGCCCACAGCTCAGATAAGTTGGAGAACGAAACGGAAACGGTGACGACATCAGCGAATTCCGTTCCGAGTCGCGCCTCACCGCCGACCCGAACGACGGAGTGTTCCGGAACGGGAGCCCTCACCTCGGGCACCCTTTGGGGGCGCGGACGACGGATTAATGACGGTGTTCCACGCTTTCTCTCCGAACATTTCCCCCTCCCCCCCCCCCACACACACACACACACTCTTCGTCCGCTCACAAAGGGACCTTTGTCCGGGCGGCCAATGGGGTGAGCCTGTGGGGTTATCTTTCATGTTTTCCTCGGTGTTCATACCTCACTTGAGCTCTCACCCCCTCGCTGCAGTCCTCGAGGAAATGGGTTTTTCCATGCCCCCCCCCCCCCCGTGTGTCGGCGGCATATTTATCACCCAGATCGCCAGCGACTGCAGAGGGGGGGGTGCAGGGGGAGGGCCTGCCGCAGAATCTGTCGTCCGGGCATCGGCGTCTGTCTGTGTGTGTGTGTGTGTGTGTCACCGAACCGTTCCGCCTGCACTGACATTGGGATCTGCTGTTTCACCGGTGGGAAATATAAAATCAACGCAACGTCAACTTTTTCCCCCTGTCCCATGTTTTTCTATTTATCGAGGCCTGACAAATAGTGCTTTTTAGGAAACCTTGAAATGGGTTGTATGCAAGTCAAGCATGCATTGCTATGTACAGAATGACTGTTTGAAGTCAGAGCTGCTGTCGTTCAGGCAGGTAACTCGTGGCCTCTCTCCCGTGATGCCAACTCCAATCGGCCACTCACACCCTCCCGTTGTTGACGTGGGCAAGCCTTGTAAAATCACCGTCTCTCTCTCCTCGTTGCTCCGTACCGTCGCTTCCAAGGTCAGCCTGCTCCATACGTTTCTGCTGCTGCTGCCGCGCACCCACCACCACCCGCAGAAGTGTGTCTGTATTGTCCGTGGCCATAAAGCACTGCGATCCAACGAAACGCTGCTCATCCAGTCGGTTTGGCGTAGCTGTAGTCTCCTTCTAGTCCTGCTTCATTGGAAATAAAAGGCAGTCGATCAACAGTCCACTGAGCGACGTTCGAGGAATGTCAGGACTAGGGATAAATACATCAAAATGGCCCCCGGTGATGGCAGGATTTCAACACAAGCCAGCCAGGTGACTGTGAGGAAAGAGCCTGGCATGGAAAAGACACACAGCACGTCACCGCTCTGGCACAGGAAGTGAACCTAGAGACGTGATTGGTCAACAGGTGGGAGGAGGCACGCTCAGGGCAGGAAGTGAACCCAGAGACGTGATTGGTCAACAGGTGGTAGGAGGCACGCTCAGGGCAGGAAGTGAAAGCCAGGCAGCACTTCTCATGCACATTCTTTCAAATCTATGTTGCTGTTTTTTTTAATTTAAAACTTTCTATTGATGTTTTTATCTAATGCAATATAACTTCTGAAACTGTCCTGAAATGGACAGTGCAATCTCTGGTGCTCATCCACAATATCGGTTTGAACTACGTTTTGTAAATAGTAATTATTTGCCCTGCTTGGTTTGGTAGTGAAATCTGTCAGCACTGCACTGTGAGCGTACCACAGGATTTTGAAGATAGGACCACAGTACTTACACTATGGCTGCCGTTTTGTGAACGCACTGGCGCTTAGCGCCAGGTGAAAGCTAGCTCGGTAACCTTCTTCTGTTAGGTAGCTACCCCAATGATACTTTCCCACTGTCGTGTTTTGCAACGGAAAGCAAACATTCCTTCGTCCTGAACCACCAGCCATAATGAGATGTCCAGTTTCCCGTTCACGGCCAAGGGAGAAGGAGAGAGAGAGAGAGAGAGGGGGGGGGGTCACGGTCTAAATGAGGTGTCATTGTCATGGCGACGCTAACTTCCTGTCCTTGGAACCTGGGTGGGACCCACCGACGAACTCATCAAACTCTGCAAGGGGGAGATTACCCAGGGGTCTCCTTTCCAAAGGGAGGTCAGGGGGCCTGAAATAGCTTTGAAATGGTTTGGGCTAGGCTGCTGGGCGGCCGCGGCGCGCTTTGGTTTAGGACCTCTGGAAAGCCGGCGCTCCCTGCCAAGTCAAGGTTAGCAGCGTTCCCAGTCAGTCCCAATCCCAATCCCAGGACTGGGTCAGGTCCTGGCGTGAGCCCGACAGAGGCGGAATTCCCCAGACAGGTTTTCCTAAGTAAACGTCTGTACGGCTAGAAAGGGATGGGGGATTATGTTTGAAGAATAAACAGATGGATGTTGACTACGGCGCTTTATTGGAATCCACCACCTTTTCATTGTTCAGGGCAGGATGTCATCCGCTCGCTTCATCCCTGCACTTATTTTTGGAAGATATATCTTTTAAGATATGTTTTCAAGTGTTGTTGTTGTGTGTGTGTTTATTATTAGTAGTGTTATTATTGTTTTTGACATCTCTTTCCTTTCCATATTTTTTTCTTAAAAAACTGATCGGGGCGTTTTCCATGAGGCGATGGTTATGAAGGTGAGGACATGGCGACAGACTTGTCTGACCCAGTGTTCTCCGCCGTGGAGCGTAGAGGCCGGTCCTTCTCAGCTGCACGGCGCACGGGCCACCCTTTGCCAGAACAAGCACGCTCGTTAATGGTTCGGAACTCCCGCCTATCTTGGCCATCGGCTCGACAAGATGAAGCCGTAATCGTCGGGCAAAATAAGCTCCCCTCTCCTGATTGCCGAGCAAATAATGCGTTAAACCGTTCCAGATAGCCGGGGTTTCTCCGACCCGCCCCCCCCCCCCCCCCCTGCCGGAGCGAGGCCTCCGGGCCGTGCGGTCTGTGGCGGTAGGCCTCTTTCTGGGGCGCTCAGCTAGAACCAGTAGGCAGTGAAGTCAAGTCTGTCATAGAAAGAGTAAAGAAAGAAAAAGCACCTCGCTCGACCCATTCTTACATCAACACTCTCTTTGTTGTTCGCTTACACCACCCCCCGCCCCCCCCACCCGCCCCCGCCCCGCAAAAGAATATGAACCTTTCCCCCTCGCCTTGTGTTTCCTTTTGAATGACTCAGTGTTGTGCGTCCCCTGAGGTCGTCTTTATATAGTCTCAGGCGTTATTTTCTGCCTTTCGTTTCCCCTCTTATGCATCCCGCTCATCCCCGCCCGTTCTGGCCCAGCTCCACCAGGGCCGAGGAAAAGCCTGGCACTCGCCTAGACCCCTCGGCCAGGGCTTGGGCAGCTGGGAGCTGGGGGAGCTCCCTGCAGCTCCGCAGTGTGCTGGCAGTCCCTCTCCCCACCCCCCCACCCCTCCCCCCCTCGCCCCCGCTTCTTTTTAATTCGGCCTTTTCACTTCGAGCCAGCTTCGGAATACAATACAGACGAGTCCTGTGTGTCGCTGAGCACACGTAAATGAACACACACACACACACACACACACACACAGACACACACACACACACACACACACACACACTCAGACACACTGCCAAGCTATTGAAAGACAGGAGACCAAAGGCGGAAAGAGAAGCAGACGCCTCTCAGATGCTCCGCTTGGCTTTGAACAGCCCCTGGCCCAGACACTCAGGCACAACATGGCTGTTGTTTATTGTTTATTGTTTATTGGGACGGACCCCGCGCCACACTCCACGCTCGCCTCATCTGGGCCCCCTTATTGCCCGTTGGCAGGAGCGGACACACACACACACACACACACACACAGGATGCATAGAGAGAGGATAATACACTAGCGCTCTCTATCCTGGTGTATCCGCTGGTGTAGTTTGACTGGGTGTGTGTGGGTGTCTGTGTGTTTCCGGCTGTGTGTGACTGTGTGTGTGTGTTTGCGGCTGTGTGTGAGTGTGTGTTTGTGTGTGTGTGTGTGTGTGTGTTAGTGCACATGTGGGTGGGTGCTATGTTATTGTGTAACTCTAGACTTGACTGAGCGCTGTAGAGCCATTAGTGTTGGAGTTCAGTGTTATTCTTTTCCTCATGTAGTCCAGAGTAACTTAGTCCTGGTGTGTTTTGTTTGCTTAGCTGGAGTCTACCCAGAGGAAGGGGTTAGCGCTGTGGTCTTTCAGGGTCCTGTCATTCACTGTGATGTCACGCGCCGGAAGCCCCTGTCTGTCTGTCTGTCTGTCTGTCTGTCTGTCTGTCTGTCTGTCTGTCTGTCTGTCTGTCTGTCTGTCTGTCTGTCTGTCTGTCTGTCTGTCTGTCTGTCTGTCTGTCTGTCTGTCTGTCTGTCTGTCTGTCTGCCTGCCTGCCTGCCTGCCTGCTACAGTCACTGTAGACCCAGGTAGGAGCTTGCGTACATACAGACATTTGAAATCTAAGAACTCACACCTGAACATGGAGATGACATAAGCAGCCTGAAACCCATTGCCACGGGGCGGTCACTCTGACGAACGCGGCTTTAGAAAGACATTCTTTTCAGTTGCTTGTCTTCGCTGCCTCCTCAAACACAGGGCCGGGTATCCTCCCTATTGCTCTTAACCCTCCCCGTTGACAGATTCCCATTGGTCTTAAGCAGGTTCCCAGCCTTTTAAAAGTAGTAAAGGGATAAATTCCTTCCTAATGGTCCGTGAAGGCAGTGATCCACCCCGACCGTGTTTTCTGGATTGAGTGTGGGTCTTTTTTGTAAAGTAAAAAAAACAAAAAACACAAAGCCAGAAAGAAAAAAACGTCATTTTAAGTTGTGCCGGTTGACTTTCGTGGCGCTTAGGATTTTCAGAAAAAAAGGATTCGCTGAACTTATTTTGATGGATTTCGGGGTTTTTTGTGTTTTTTTTTTCTTCTTTTTTGCTCCTTTCTTTTCTTTTCTGTTCTCGCTGCATTAGATGTGGGTTGGTAACATAAACGGTGCTTTGCGGTGGCCGATGCCACCAGATGGACGCATGTCGGTCCTGATGGTGACTGACAGGGCAGGGGAAGGCGGGGCGGGGGGGGCGGGGGGGGGGGGGGGGTTGCTCGCCGGCCACTGGGGGGTTTTTAACACGGCCGGTGGGGTAAACAGACAGGGCGAGGAGTCTGGGTCCGCTCAGGGACTTGGACGGCGTTCTGTTAAATAATTATCCCCATTGTTCCTCTCCGCCGTTGGTTATGGGCCCAAGCTGTTTGCAAGGCCCCTGTCTGTCTGGTGCGCCGCGTGAGGCCTCTGTCAGCCCCACCGGCTCCTGGGGCCAGGGGGGTACTCTGTGCCAGGGTGTGAGGGGGGGGGGGGGGTTGGGGGGGTTTGGGGATCCCAGCTCCCTGACCCAGTGGCCTGAGAGGCTGACGTGCTGCATCAGTGGCAGAGCGGTCTGCCGGGGTGTGTTAGTCTGTGTTTTTGGGGGTGCTATGTGTGTGTGTCTGTGTGTGTGTGTGTGTGTGTGTGTGTGTGTGTGTGTGTGTGTGTGTGTGTGTGTGTGTGTGTGTGTGTCTGTGTGTTTTTAGGGTGGGGATACTGTGTGTTTGTGTGTGTTTTTAAGGGTGGGGGTGCTGTTTGTTTCTGTGTGTGTGTGTGTGTGTGTGTGTGTGTGTGCGTGCATGTGTGTGCGTTGTCGAGGGTGGGGTTGCCGTGACGAACAAAAGCTGGTTCAAAGAGCACATTCCCCAGCCGTGGCTGGGCCCTCCCATTGGCTGGGCGGGCCGCGCACGGCAGCGCTGACTGGCTAGCGCGTTGTCAAAGCCCCAGGTGGTTTGAGTTTTATGCCCACCTTATCTCTCCCCTTGTCGCCTTGCCTGCAATCTGATGGGGCGGCGCTTTGTTGTCCGTGCGGCCGCCGTGTCTCTGAGCCGTGTGAAGGCTCACCCTGTCCCTGCTGGACCCCAATCACCTGGGCCGAGCTACTTATCTTAAGTGAGAAATTCCTTCCAGACAAGCCTCGCAGATGTCTTTGCAAAGTGGCCGGTGGACTCCCACCGTGCGCAAACACGAGGACAGATAGGGCCCGGGCATGTCACGCCGTCGACAGCCCGCGAGACGCCGTAAAACCCGTTGAACGCGGCTAGTTACGGGCGCACGGTAAACATTTCCCAAGAAACGGTGTTAACGCCGCACGTTTTCCAGATTGCGGTCGTTCAGAGAGGGGGTCCAAGGGGTTACCTCCAGGAGATCTCCGTTTCTGTATCAGACGTGTGCGTTGATATCAACACTGTTGGGGGGATGTGTGTGTGGTGGGGTGGGGGGGTGGGGGGGGGTGGGGGTGGGGGGGGTGGGGTGGGGGGGGCTGTGTTTCACCTGGATTGCGGCAGTTGAAAAGTCTGGAAGGTTAAGGTAATCCCTGGCTGTCACCAAAGATCTCCCGCTTTTTGGTCGAGAGAACCGGTACTAGTTTGTTGGGGTTTTGGTTTGGCTTAGAGACTCCCTGGAGGACAGAGAAAGTGGGGAGAGGGGAGGAGGGGAGGGGGGGGGGGGCTCAGGGACAGATGCTTCAATGTGGGGATGGAACACGATAGCCGCTGAGAGGGGAGGAAAACAGGAAGTCTTCCGTTGAGGTTTTCTCTCTCTGTCTCTCCCTCTCTCTCTCTCTCTCTGTCTCTCTCTGTCTCTCTCTCTCTCTCTCTCTGTCTCTCTCTGTCTCTCCCTCTCTCTCTCTCTCTCTCTCTCTCTCTCTCTCTCTCTCTCTCTCTCTCTCTCTCTCTCTCTCTCTCTCTCTCTTTCTGCATTACTTTTTCCTCTGTCTGTCTCGCCTACTCATTTTTAATCTTCTCCAGAAGCTTCTTTTTCTTCTTCTACTTTTTTTCTTTTTCGTCTTCTTCTCCTCGTCTTTTCCAGCAGCGCCGCTTGCCAGACAAGCGTGGGAACCGGGGTTGTGCCGGGCCCCAGTCCGCCTGGGCCCGGCTCATCTGCAGCCTGTAATGATCCAACCTCAATGACATCATACAGTGCATGTGTGTGTTTTTCTTTTTTCTTTTTTTCTTTTTTTCTGAGAAGCCCTCCCCCCCCCCCCCCCCCCCCCCCCGGGGTTCTCTGGTAACAGCGTTGAGCTGGCCCCCTTCGCAGTGGCAGGGCGGAACACACACGCTGAGCTCGGCAATGCAAGTCAGATGCTCCAGGGCTCTCTCTTTCTCTTCTATTTTTCTTCTTGCCTTCTTTCTTTTTTCTCTCTCTCTCTCTCTCTCTCTCTCTCCATCTTTCTCTTCCCCTTGTCGTGTGCGAGGTTGGTGCGAGCCAGACGGAAAGGGGCCGAGCCCCTCCTCCATGACCAGGGCGGCCCCTGAGTTAGCTGCTGTACTGTCAACGTCAGAAAGCGAGGGCCGAGTGCGGTAACAAAAATCCAATCTGATCTAATCCACCCCAGGCCAGGCCGCGTTTGATCCGTGCCCTCTGCAGATACCCCCCGCTTTGGTCTGGAGAGAGAGAGGGGGGGGGGGGGGGGCATGGCGTGGCGTATCGGGGATGTTACGGTATTTAGGAGACGGGGAGGAATCTGACGTCATGGTTGAGTGGGATTGTTTATGTGTGTGTGTGTGTGTGTGTGTGTGTGTGTGTGTGTGTGTGTGTCGGTGTGGTGTGGTTACAGGCGATGTTCGAGAGTGTGAGTGTGTGTGTGTGTGTGTGTGTGTGTGTTTCTGGCCTGCATTATGGAAACCATAGATTATCCCCGTGTCTGTGTTTGCCAGATCTCTTTTTTGTGACTGGGCTGTAAAAGAAATAAGCAACGGTCCTGTGAGGAGTGTGTTCTCCCCCCGTTTATTTTCATGCTGTTTACACATTACCCCAGCGAGTGCTTCAATCAGGGTGCTGTTTCCTGCCATAGAAAAAGAATCGTGTCATTTTTTACTGCATCGGACGGCTATTTGTGTGTGTGCGGGTGATACTGCCTCTGTGTGATTTGCAGGAAGACTCGGTGGGTAGAGGGGTGGTTTATCAGATCTGATTGGGGTCATTCATTTCCCCACAAAGAGCAGGAGATCAAAGACGACGGAACACAAAGGAGCGCGTGTAGGCCTACATGTACCCTAAGAGCTGAACAAGCACGCACGCACGCAACACACACACACACACACACACACACACACACACACCCTCATTTCCCGTGTAGTGTGGGATGATCCTGAGAGCTGTGAAATTGAAGCTCTGGCTGTGATGAGACCTTGGGGAAAGTGTTGTGGAGGCAGAAGGTGACACACGCACACACACACACACACACACACACACACACACACACACACACATGCACACACACACACAATGGGAAAGTGACAGGGGAGGCATTTTCAAAGGTGCGGGTGCACATCAAAAGGCGACAGCTCCATTTCAGTGGAGCGTCGCCGATCTGTTTCTCAAAATAAAAAGCTGTGACGAAGTATCATATCCTAAATTAGTTTGTATTGACTTGAAAAAAGTTGATATGTTTAGTATCGTGCACTAACAGTAACTTTTTTTTTTTCTTTTTTGGAAATAAACGTTGTTTAAACAGGATATCCAAAAACAATCTATGGGCACAGTTTCTTAAGATGCTAAATCGTAAAGAGGCGATAAAAGTCAAACAAAATGGCAGACTCCAGTTTACCTGCTGTAAGTCTTTAATACGCTTGTTGATACCCAACAGTGGTAACATATCTCAATCAGAATATTTTTCTCCATTGCTTCAAGAGGAAGAATGGATGGGTCTGTGATGGTTGGGGATTGGCTAGTGGAAGAAAATCAAACATTTTGTGAGATTTCTTGAAGATTCTCTCAAGCTGCATCGGTCTAGATCAAGCTGCCACCAGCTTACTATTCTTAGCATGAGGCATTGACATCTGAGGACCTCTGTCAGTGTTCACATTCAATAGGGATTTATGAAAGACACTATTAATGGCGATAATAAAGATGAACTTTGGCTATGCCACTTATCTTTTTCACGCACACAGTCTTATAATCTCTGAGACGCTTCACACATGACAGATCTCCCTGGCAATGAGATGAGAGGAAACATACTACTGTCACTCACAGGTTCAGCAACATGTCTCAAACCAGGCAAGAAACTGCAACATCCCAAAAGATTGAAGTACTTGTGTTTGAATGGAATGTTTATTTTAAACTCTTGTGGTCGTTTTCTAACTGCAGGAAGAGATAAATCTAGAATACATTTGCGTGGTTAGCCGCCTTCATCGGAAGACATTGTGATAGTATATGTACAGTCAATGTTAGCCCGCTCATTTCAATATGGCATGTGTGAGCCATTCGGTTTGCAAACATAACACCTGTAATAACTAAGAACTCTTGTAGTTCTTGTAACAAAACGTACATTTTTAGATATTCAGCCAATTCGTTTTTTTGCTTGCTTTGGATCATAAAATAAAATGTTTCGGCCAACTCATGGATTAGCAGGACGACGTTGTTTATGGAACCGTGTCAGAAAGACAACGAAGCCAATCGTGGACGTTAGCGAGCCGGAGGGGAACATAAACACACGTCGGGGGTGGGGGGGGGGTGGGGGGGGGCTCTTCCGCCTCGCTCGACCCCCCACGGTGGGGAAATGGGGCTCACCAGAATCCGCCCGCATCAGGTTTCCTCGGCTCCGTTCTCGCCCCGGTCGGACTTTCCTCTCTGCTCGACATGTTGCTCATAGTTCCCGTTTCGTTGCAGCACGATGTCCTGGATCACCTTTCACTGTGAAACCTGACAGTAGAACACTGCACTTTAAGAGAAGTGGTTTCATCTTTTGAAGGACATTTCACGTTCTCTCCTCTGGGATGGGCTTTCTTAACAGCATTTGCTTCTTTGACCTCACCCCTACCCTTTTGTCTTTTCCCGAACTTCCTTCGGACTTTTGTCTGGGAAGGTCGAGGGAGATTCTAAAAGAAAAGGGAAGTGTTTGAGATAGTCTCCAACACTATCCAAGGTGATAATGAAACACTTCCTGGTATGCAGAACAGGAAGCCAGCTTGTTGCTAGGGAGCTCTAGGAATCTGTAAGTCATCTCACCGGTGTAGCTGACATGGAACAGAATCCACAGAACACATGGTCTTAATGTAGCCCTTTTTAACTTGGTTAACTCCTAATAAAAGCCTATTTTTCCTCCTTTCATATCCGTGTTTGCGTGTGTGTGTGTGTGTGTGTGTGTGTCTGTGTCTCTGTGTG
>CM030190.1:4479173-4506673 GCA_017639675.1 Aplochiton taeniatus
GTCCGCTCCGACGGTCATGGCTCCACGGATCGTCCTCTCCGACGGTCATGGCTCCACGGATCGTCCTCTCCGACGGTCATGGCTCCACGGATCGTCCTCTCCGACGGTCATGGCTCCACGGATCGTCCTCTCCAACGGTCATGGCTCCACGGATCGTCCTCTCCGACGGTCATGGCTCCACGGATCGTCCTCTCCGGCGGTCATGGCTCCACGGATCGTCCTCTCCGGCAGTCATGGCTCCACGGATCGTCCTCTCCGACGGCCCTCCTGTGAGCTCCCGTTCCGACTGTAGCCTCGCCGGGTGCCGCAGCACATGACGGAGGTAGTGGGCTCATTGGTGTGCCTGGCGGGATCAGATGAGGTGTGTGTGTGTGTGTGTGTGTGACCGTTTGCCGAGGACAAATCCATATCACGTGGCGTTGGCCCCTGACACACACAGGAAAAAAACTGTCTGGGCTTTTCCGTGGTGTCTGAGGGACTCTTAGCATGAAGAGGCTAACGGGCGAATTATTAGCTTTAGGTTTTCGCTAGAGCAATTTTCTGAAATGTCACGCCGTGACGCTGGACAAAGCAGAGGCATACCAGACGCTGTGTGATGTTCATATTTACAGTATCAGGGCTGGAGATAATGACATGCATTTTTTTTCCCTTTCTTTTGGTTTGACTTTTTGATAGTCATCAATCGGCTGTGTTTTCTGGGAGATTCCTTGTGGGCTAGCCAAGTGTGCCTGTGTCCAGGGTGAGCCGAGGCTGCACCGTGGAGCAGTGAAGCCAGGCCTCTTGTGGGCTGCAGGTCCAGCGCTCCCGGGCCGCAGAGGGTCCACTCGCCTGCTCCCTCAGGCCCGGACAAGGGCTTATCAGGCGGGTGGGGGTGGGGGGCGGGGGCGGGCTGGAAGCCCCTGCACTGTAGGGCATGGGTGTGTGTTTGTGTGCACGAGTGGGCGTTGTGTACACACTCTCACACACGCTCTGAAGTGTGTGTGTGTGTGTGTGTGTGTGTGTGTGTGTGTTTTCTCTTCCGTTTTCTCACCCACGGACTTTGCCCTTCATCCAAGGTGTGCCAGCCAGTCAGCTGGGAGGGAGGGAGAGATAGAGAGATAGAGAGATAGAGAGGTAGAGAGGTAGAGGAACCAAACGGAGAGAGCAAAAAGAAGGGGCCGCATCAAACGGGCTGAGGGCCGAGGAAAGTGGGGGCGGGGTGGGGTGGGGGGGGGGGTGGGGGGGGCTTTCGGGGATGTGGCGCCTGCCTGTGGATTGCGATTCCTTTGAGCCTCGCTCCAGATGTTTGTCCTGGGCAAACACAGGGGTAACACAGCAGCAGCAGCAGCAGCAGCAGCACAGTCCCTGGGTCAGCAGCACAGTCCCCGGGGGGGGGGGGGGGGCTCACTGTCAGGGCAATCCACCCTCCGAGGGACTCGTGCAGCCCTCATTGATCCCGTATTGATCAGGCCCCCAGTGACTTCCAGCTGTGTCTGTGTGTGTGTGTGTGTGTGTGTGTGTGTGTGTGTGTGTGTGTGTGTGTGTGTGTGTGTGTGTGTGTGTGAGTGTGTGTGTGAGTGTGTCCAGGTTGAGTCAACTCTACTACAGTGGAGTCAATTCTACTGGCCTCATTCATTCCATGTTCTTTCATATTTATTTTTTTATAGACCCACCGTATTTTTACAGACTAGGGAGAAAAGCCCAGTGTGCTTTTGCTGAAATGGACTGAAAAACATCAAGAAGGATATCATATTTATTTATAATTAGGAATTATTAGTACCTAATGTATTATTCATGTACGATAGGAGTTTCGAGGCGTTAGGAGGTTAGGCTGAAATTGGAAATAATATTTCAAACAAAGTTGGACTTGAAAGTAGATGCAACTAAGATCTCCAGAGATTTGTTGGCACTAAACACTTAAGTAAGTGGATTTAGATTTAAAATGAGATTAAAACGAATGCCAAAATACAAACAGACTAAATACCATAGCGGGTGCAATGAGCCTGGACCTAAGGTAGGTTTGTTCTTTATTCCTTCTCGAGCTTACAGTACAACCTCCTTTCTACACATGAAGGTGTCAAGCTGACATAGTTCTGTTTTTCGGGGTACTGGTTGACGGTGTGTCCACGCTCCCTCCCTCCCTCCCTCCCTCCCTCCCTCCCTCCCTCCCTCCCTCCCTCCATCCCAACGCCCACTCTGTTGACATCGGCGAGTTGACCGACCCCATACATCAAACGCCGTGACCACACGTTGCCGGGGCGCCCTTTGAACCCTGGCAAACCGATCGGCCGGTTGGTGACTCTCCTGTGGCAGCCGGCCCCTGGTAGAAAATCAAAGAGTACACCAACAGTGACGGTCGGAGTGGCCGATCGCCTCGGCGACAAGATAGTCGGAAAGCCTTGTTTCTAAAGGTCTCCATCTTCCAAGAACCCGGCTGTTTACCTGGCAGTTTTTCCACTGAGTTGAAGAGATTAGACCTGTGTCCACCAACCAGTGGAAAAGTCCCCCCCACACACACACACACACTCGCACACACACACATCTCTGTCTCTCATTTACCCACACACACACACACTCACACATCTCTCTCTCTCATTTACACACACACACACACGTGCACGCACACACTTACATGCATCTCTGTCTCGCTCATTAACTCTCACACACACACACATACAACCTCTCTCTCTCTCTCTCTTTCTTTCTCTGACACACACACACATACATAGCCTCTCTCTGTCTTGTTCAAACACGCACACACAACATCTCACTGCCTATCTGTATCACCAACAGGCACACACCACATCTCTGTCTTACACACAATACACGCATACACACAACACCTTTCTCTCCCGCTTGCGCGGACCCACACACACACACACAACGTTTCTCTCTATACTAGCACAATACAGACACACACACCTCATTTCTGTCTTTTTCTGACACACACACACGCGCACACACACACACACACACACACACACACACACATCCCCTCACAAACATGCCTAGCACTTGAATGATTAAACGGTTTGCCGTCCCTTTTTAAACCTCTGCTCCAGTGTTAAGTACAGGAGCAGGGGATCCTGGTTCCCTCTGCCCCGGTGTGTTATGGCCGCCGGTCTGAAAAACACTTTAATTTCGAAGCCGTTTGAAAATAACGGACGAGTCTACCAGCGCGATTCCAAGGAGTGTGACGTGTCTTCTTTCCTCCTTTGGAAATCCTTTGAAATGCAGAGATAACCGGAAGGATCACCATGAGTAAAATGGCGTGCTGGCTTGTTTCGGACACCAGTGGGTGTTTTCAGATCCATTACTGTATAACCTGGAATTGGCTTTGTAGTAAAGCCGACATAGGCTCTTCACAGCACTGGCCAACTCCCTGAACTGGTTAGGTGGACTTGACCTTTGTGTGGTCTTTAAACTCCCCTCCCACAACAAGATATGGCCCTCCATTTAGACTTGAACCGGGTGAACCCACTCTGTCTGTGTCGGTGTGTGTGTGTGTGTGTGTGTGTGTGTGTGTGTGTGTGTGTGTGTGTGTGTGTGTGTGTGTGTGTGTGTGTGTGTGTGTGTGTGTGTGTTTGTGAGCCTGAACGAGCGCACCATGTTGCTGTGCACTCAAGCATGTGCTTGCGAATGCACACTTGTTTGTGTGTGTGCATATGCGTGTGTGCATATGCGTGTGTGTGTGTGTGAGTGTTTGTTATTCTCTCTCTCTCTCTCTCTCTCTCTCTCTCTCTCTCTCTCTCTCTCTCTCTCTCTCTCTCTCTCTCTCTCTCTCTCTCTCTCTCTCTCTCTCCCTCTCCCTCCCTCCCTCCATCCCTCTCTCTCTCTCTCCCTCTGTGTTCTTGGAGATGGTTCTGATGTGTTGCCGCCCAAGGACGGCCCTGTTGAGAGGACAGGACTGGACGGGGCAGCTCGCTTTGACAGATGTGACCGACACTCTGAGCTCCGTACCTCTCTGCCAGTCCTCGCTGGGCACTGGGAACTGGGCACACTCCAGCGGCCTGGCAGGTGGGGCACGCCTGGCAATGGACCCGCCCCCTCCACCCAACCCCCTTACCAAACACCCTACCCCTCCCTACTTCCCTGGAAGTTTTCTAGATAGCAGTTTTATTTGTTTTATTTATCTTGGGATCAGTGGAAACCCTACTTCCTGCCCAGCTGCCCCCCCCCTTCTCTCTCTCTCTCTCTCTCTCTCTCTCTCTCTTTCTCTTTCACTCCCTCCCCCTTTCTTTCTCCCCCACCTCTTTCTCCCCCTCTCTCTTCCTCTTTCTCTTTCTTTCCCTCCCCCCTTTCTCTCTCCCCCAACTCTCTCTCTCCCTCTCTCCTCCCCCCCCGTCTCTCTCTCTCCCTCTCCCCCCCCCCCCCCCCCCCTCCCTCTCTCTCTCCCCCTCTCTCTCTCTCTCTCTCTCCATGTTGCCATGGCGCTTGCGGCAGTAGGCCGAGCCATGCGGCCCCCGGGTTATCTCCGGCGTCGGTGGAGGCGCGGTGCCCTTGTAGCTCCATATAGCCCGGGCCTGTGGCGCAGCGCCGGCCGCTATTGATAAGGGCCCTAATGTCTCCCGATAGCCGCCGCGCTTTCAAGTCCAGGGGAAGGCAGGGCGGCCCTGGTCCCTTTCATGTTGTTTTCCCAAAGCCAAGGACAGACCAAGCTCCTGTGGACCAGGCCGGCCCCGCTGGCTAATCAGTAATCGCTAACGTGCTGAGACCAACGGCCTGTCTCCACGCCGCGGCCCCACGCGTCTCAGCGCTTAGCCACCTTCCAGTCTCTCTCTCTCTCTCTCTCTCTCTCTCTCTCGCTCTCTCTCTCTCGCTCTCTCTCTCGCTCTCTCTCTCGCTCTCTCTCTCACTCACTCTCTCACACGCTCTCTCTCTCTCTCACTCTCTCTCTCTCTCTCTCACGTTTTCTCTTTTTTTCACTGAATTGTTTGGTTGTCTGTCCTGTCGGGCAAGAAGTGGTGTTGTCATAGAAGCACTGTGGGGGTGAGGCATCTTTTCTTTCTTTGTGGTCTTCTTTTCTGTATCGCTATTTTTCTTTCTTACTTTCTTTCTTTCTTACTTTCTTGCGTTCTTGCGTTCTTACTTTCTATCTTTCTTGTTTCCTTGCTTGCTTTCCTTTACTCTTTCTCTCTTTCTCTCGTTCTCTCTTTCTCTCTCTTTGTCTCCCTGCCTGCCTGCTTGTTTGTTTTTTCTCCTTGTCACTTCTCTTTTTTTTCTTTTTTTTCTGCTCCCTCTCTCCGCCACCTGCCCTCCTTCCCTCCCCCTCTCTCTCCCTTCCAGCCTCCCACCCACCGACTCTATTCATTCTGTCTTCCTTTACTCCTCCCTCCTCTCATCACTTCATCTTGGAGATGGATGAGTTGCTATTCTCTGGTCGGTGTCTGTCGACTGTGGCGGGGGGCGAGGGGGGGGGGGGCTCGATCGGCGTGCCACCGACACATGGCTCTGTTTTATAACATTAGTACCACTCTGTGATTTTATTTAGCAGGCGCCAAAGAAAATGGATTTGGTGACAGGGAGGCAACAAAGGAAGATGCATCTTCAACTCCCTCACTGGTCCATCTCTCTCTCTCCCTCCTTCTCCTTCTCTCTCTCTCTCTCTCTCTCTCTCTCCCTCCTTCTCCTTCTCTCTCTCTCTCTGTCTCTCTCTCTATCTCTCTCTTTCTTTCTCTCCCTCTCTCTCTGTCCTTCCTCTTGTTTTTAGGACCTTAGACTCATTACGTTTTCAACCATTGTCTGAGACTCACTTAGACGCAAAGGCGTGCTTTCATTAACGTCTTAAGTGACTCCTGCCCACATAAATCATATCTTCAATATATATATATTGAAAAAGTTTCCTATATCAGCCTTAATCTGTGTGGGGTCTTTCAAACTTCTAGTTTCTTCGACACCATTTACCTTATCAATGCTTTCGGCTCTCTCCAATAATATTTACAACCAACACCTGACTGTAATGTCTCACATTCGATGAATTGCTTGCTGCTAAGACATTTTGTTTATGAGTGGCAGGGGCCAATCCTTGTAGATTTTTGTAATATCAACCTTTTGACCCAGCACTGACCTCCACTGTACCGCCCGCTGTCTGATAATGGACAACCAGACACATGATACGCTGTTTCTGTTGTTTATCTGATGGTTCAATAAGCTTGTGTTGGACACTGGCGACAATGGTGGCAAGTGTGTGTGTGTGTGTGTGTGTGTGTGTAGCGGCAAGTGAGAAGATCTATCAGAAACGTCTCTCTCTCACTCTCTCTCTCTCTCTCTCTCTCCCTCTCTCTCTCTATGTCTCTCACCCACCTGTTGGTTACCTCCCTCCCTCCGTGTGAATGAGGTCAGAGTTGAACTCTGTGTGTTTGTACTCGCCGACAGAGGCAAACTGCAAGTCAGCAGGGCAAAGAGCAACGAGGCTGCCTTACCGGACTGGGATGGGTGACGCTGCACTCAGGATACACAGGCCCTGATAGTACACTGGACTGTACAGTACGTAGACTACTGTACCCGCTGTGGAGCTGTGTGTGTGTGTGTGTGTGTGTGTGTGTGTGTGCCTCAGAGAGCACCCCATTTTCCTGTGCACACAAGCATGCGCTTGCAAATGCTCACTTGTTTGTGTGTGTGTACGTGTGTGTGCGTGTGTGTGCGTGTGTGTGTTTCGCATAAAGATCCATAATTCATTGTTTCTATTTTCTTCTTCTGCGTTGACATTTCGCTCCGAGCCACTGCTCCAGGAAACTCCGGATGGGGGGCCATGCTCTCTGGGCACTCACTGGTGTCCAAAGAATTCCGCCTCCCTGAGTCCGCCTTCCTGCCTGACGGTCCGACATACACCATTCCTGCATAATGAATACCGATTCAGTTTCTCAGTATCGCTCAGATTCAAAACAACCCCCCCCCCCTTACCCAGTCCGTTGTGTTGTGCCTGATTGATAACATCCCTCGCCCCACAGCATTTCTTGTGGGTCTCCACCCCCTGCTTCCAATCCGTGTTCTTGTTCCATCGCTGTGTTCATCTTACTTCACCAACGAGCTGTCCCTTTTGAAACCCACTGAAGAAGTTGGTAGTGACAGTAATGAGTTTGGTCACAATGGGAACGCTCATGGCTTGGTCCCCCCCCCCTTCCATGCTCTGATTGTGGAGAGGGGTCCCTTCCTTGAAAAATATTTGCCGTGTGTTACACCCTGCTAAGCCTGAAATAATTTTTGGTTCCAAACCACGTCGCATGGCGGGGGTATAATGGTCGGTTCTGACCAGGTGTGTTCGATGACAAACCAGTGGCCTTCACTGCTCAGCTTGGGTTTACCGACGAAGCGACACGGAGCAGTTGTAATGTAGCATTACTTAAACGCTGTGTACAACCCAGGGCCGACGCCAAGGCCAGCTCGCTAAGCTGTGTTTGTGGGTGAGAGCTTAGCGCATTTCCGAGAGGGACCCTTCTCTTTGCTAAGGGCAGTCAACACGGGAACAGATAACGCTGATGGACAGGAGTGAGGATTAACGCACGCAGGCCTCAAATGCACGTCGAACCGTCCCGGGTGAAAACAAAGGAGGAGCGCTTGGCTGTGAGAACCGGCACTGCCCTGGTTCCTGGGAACCACTCTGTACCGGGCTGTTTGCTGCGCAACTTCTTCCGAGCTGTGTCACTATAGCTTGCTAGTCATTGCAACTCTTGAAGCAGGGGTAGTACAAACAGTCGTTTCAACCCCCCCCCCCCCCCTCCCTGTGTTTGTAGATTGCTACAGCCTGCTCAGTGGTATGAGGCATGAAGCTTTGTTTAGTATTGAATGGTCTTTAAAGGTGTTGTGATTCATGTGAATCCATCTGGCTTGGCATGTGAGCGTGATAACCCAAAGCGTGGTAGAAACGCTTCGGTAGACGGTAGAAAGGAAATGGCCTCATAGCGGCAGCGTGTGTTATCTCCCTGCTTTTTTTTCTTTTTTTCTTCGAGGTCGTCCATCACTCAGTGACACGGCTGACCAGAAGATGAAGTGAGTGGACGGCGGATATGTTCGCTAATCACAGAGACAACACAGGGATCGCTGGGGCCTGGGAAGCACCTTTACTTTCCACTGTGGTGTGTGTGTGTGTGTGTGTGTGTGTGTGTGTGTCTGTGTGTGTGTGAGAGTCAGCTTCTAGGCCACTCTTTATCACTGTGTGTGTGTGTGTGTGTGTGTGTGTGTGTTTGCATGCGTGCGTGCGTGCGTGCGTGAGTGTGTGGATTTCACTGGTGTGGATTCTGTCATTCTTTTAGTTAACTAATAGAAAACAGTAAAGGATTTGGATTATGTGAAAGTGAAACCTATTCAGAGCCTTGAAGATCAATGCACCAACGTTGGATTCTAACAGTCAGTTCTGTAAATAAGTAAATAATTGAATCCATGTCTATCTCTTTTAATGATTGGATTGCAGGGATGTTTGATTTTACTTGGTGTGGTCACCTTGTGAACTGAAAGCACTAAAGTAGACGTTTCACACACACACACACACACACACACACACACACACACAGATGCTAAATGTGGTTTCAGTAGCAAAATGTGCAATTTTGGTGATTTGTTTTAAAACACACACACACACGCATATATATATATATATATATATATATATATATAGAGAGAGAGAGAGAGAGAGAGAGAGAGAGAGAGAGAGAGAGAGAGAGAGAGAGAGAGAGAGAGAGAGAGAGAGAGAGAGAGACAGAGAGAGAGAGAGAGAGAGAGAGAGAGAGAGAGAGAGAGAGAGAGAGAGAGAGAGATATATAAATATCGATATAGATATATATAGATAGATATGTAAGATGAAGGCCTACTGAAGGGTTAAAGGGTCCTCTTCAGTCCATGGTGGCTATACTGAATGGCTGTTTTCATGAAAAGTACTTTGGTGGTTGGCTGCATTCAAAATGTTGATAGTTGATCTCTTACACGGCGTTAGTGGAGTTGATTAAGCAGACTTTTCTTTTGCCTTGTTGATACTACTGCAGCTGTTGAATAACCTGATTCATACGTTGAGCTGGCCGAAACCAACAGCAGTAACGTGTGTGTGTGTGTGTGTGTGTGTGTGTGTGTGTGTTTGGGGGGGGGGGGGGGGGGGGGTACAGTAGACATGTGCATGTGTGTGCGCACATGTTCCTGCGTCTGCGTCTGCTGTGTGACATACACGGATTTAACAAATTGTGACTTGTTGACAATAATAATGACACCCAAGCTAAGGACATTCAGAAACGAGTAGTTCAGGTATTTCAGAAATTATTGATGAAATGTGTTGTTGAAAAGCATCACGTGCTCAGGTTCTTACTAAACTCAGCTAGATTGCAAAGAGGAATAAACTGACTGTGGAGTTCAAAAGGAAATCTAGGAAGAACGGGAGCCTTAACTTTTTTATTACTCTGTATAAAGGAACAAAAGTAAGAATGTGAAATAAAAATGTGTACTCTAAGATTTGACACACATAAGCGAATAAGAGATGAAAACCTAAAATTGCCTATGATTTGGCATTGTAAGATATTGGAACGGACTTCTTGTGGTGGGATAACATTGACTCAACTGTTTGTAATAGTATTTGCAATCTCAATAAATGTACATTGTTTTCCTGAATCTAATTTGCTTTTGTAAGATGTGTGTGTGTGTGTGTGTGTGTGTGTGTGTGTGCGTGCCCACCAGAGAGAGAGAGAGAGAGAGAGAGAGAGAGAGAGAGAGAGAGAGAGAGAGAGAGAGAAGGGGGGGCGCCAAAGAGGTAACATGACTGAGAGAAGGAGCGAAGAGGAGGACCGAGAGAAAAGAAAAGAGAGGGGGAATGATGTGTTTCAGAGAGGTGGCTTTTTGATATCCTGTGGGGTGGGAATTAAATGGGAACGTGGGCTGGGAAACGGATGGGAACGCTTTGGCCTCCGCTCAGCAGCGGAGGAAGTCCGACCAGACTCAGACACGGAAGAGACACCCGATAAGACGTCCCACGGTTTCAGCCCTCTCTGCTTACCTGCTCCCACTAATATTTGCAGAGGCTACAGTCACAGCTTTCCCCAAGACCTCCTGAGTTTTCAAAACACATGGAAAATCATCTGTGATAACACGGCCGGAATTGGATGGCTCACTGTGCTATTGTTATGCATATAATGTATACCATTACAGCGATGTAATTTTCAGTTGGCTGTTTTATAGCTGGCTTCCTTGAGTTTTTCCCTCGGTCAATTTACGGAAACACCTCGAGGGGAATAAATTTGAATAGATGCTGATCTTTTGTTTTCATATGCCATATGTTGCAGGCTTAGGAGCAGGTTGCGGTACGCTAAGTCACGTCCTGATAGATAAGCCATTAGCCGTAGGGCTTGCTATGTCTGTGTCGATAATAATAACAGAAACACAAAAGTCTACCTCGCAGGGTGCAGCATTTCATTCTGCCAGCGTCCTGGGGAATTTTATTTTATTCGTTTTTTTTTTAAACTTAAGAAAGACCAAATATCTTGTTGTGTCAAGCCAAAATATGTAATATTTCTTGTTATAAGTGAAATTACCGTCCTAAGAATTTTGGATAGTGTCTTTTTTTTACTTGTTTCAAGGAAATGTATCTTAAATTCTCTTACCAAGATATTGAAACTAGTTCTAAGTTAATTTTACGTTAAAAACAGCGTAATTTAGTACAGAGATTACTGTTCTGAAAACGCTGTAAGAACTGCCCTGGCAGAGGACACATCCGCCCCTCAAAGGGGAAGGGAGGTGCGTGGATGTTAGGTTACATTTGGAATCTTGAATGTAATCTCTAATAGGATCCTTTTAAAAGTAACCAGGGCTGACTACAAGTAATTTTTTTTTGTAGTTCTATATAACCGTATAGATTATTTATAAGATAGCACTACACAACAGTGCCTTAGATGGTTAGTTAATTCGTTTTATTCTTAAAGGACTGATATTCGAATTACAAACTACTCGACACACACTTTTTTTATCTAGTCATTTGTTTTTTAACAGTTACATTTGAGTGATTGTGTTTTAATCTGATCTAAAGACTTTATGAATCCCGGATCTTAATGCAGTGACGTTTCGAGCACATGGCTCTTCCTCAGACTAAAGTGAAATAACGATTATTGGGAACTTGTTGTGCCAATCTTTATTATTTTTGATAATTGACCCAGCCAACAGTTTTTTTTTATGAATTCCAGGCCATAATAGTTGATGGTTATTCAACTCAAGAGATAGTTACCTGAAATATGGTTTTGCACTTTTAGATTGTAGATGAACAGTTGATAAGCTATGAGATAAGTCCCTTAAAGCCACTCCCTGAGTGTGTTGTTTTGTTTTGTTTTGTTGACACCTTTGTCACTGTGGTTTCGTTCCGGAGCACTTGGCACACACACACACACACACACACACACACACACACACACAACCACGCACACACACACACAAACACACACACACACACACACACACACACATATTTGGGCACAATCATCTGCATCATTGCATGCGCGCAGAGGGAAATACAGCTGTTATCTGCTCAACTGTCAAATCGGATTTGGATTTCATACATCAATATATGTTATACGCACGTGTGTGTGTGTGTGTGTGTGTGTGTGTGTGTGTGTGTGTGTGTGTGTGTGTGTGTGTGTGTGTGTGTGTGTGTGTGCAAGAATAACAATGTGTATATGTGTGTTTGTGCTTTTGTGGAAGTCTACATGAGTGAGTGTGTGTGTGTGTGCGTGTGTGTGTGGTCTTGCTGTTACACCCACCAGCCTGCATTAGACTTGGCGCCCATAGAGGGCGATGTTCAGAGGAAAACACATTTGAGAGCCCACATACACACACAATATGAAACAGAGATTTCGAGAAACAGGACAACACACATTGGCTTTCATGACCAGAACAAGCACTACTCAAACAATAGACTCCTCCGATTGGTCGACCAGCATGCAGCGAATGTCCCACACCCTCTCAGAGCCATCCGACGGCGCAGGATTAGAGTTAATCTGTCAGGAAGTTACTAATCTGTCGCCTTGACACCACAGCTTTCTAGCACCTGCAGATTGCTGAGTCATATGCAGAGCAGCGACTCAGCTGTCACACTCGACCCCCCCCCCCTCCCCCCCTCGTTGTCTTCATCTGTTCGACGCCCTAAAGACATCCTGTTGGCTGTCCCGACCTTGATTGACAGGATGTACATATCGACACCACCCTGATATGGTGGTGGTAGGTGGGTTCAAATCCTCCCTCTATGGTTTGTAGCATTGTTTTGATGGAAGTGCCATCGCTAGGCTTTTTCACTCCCACACTCAGAGGTAGAAACGGGGCTTTGGTTTGGCTTTTGGGGCAACGCTCTCGTCGGTAACACAATATGCAGCTGCAGCACATTCTATGGGAAATATAAGGCCACGGATCGATGGGGACATGTTCTAGGCTATTGATTTCAATTTCAATTATAATTTTTTTCTTTCTCATTTCTTTTACCTTTTACGGGGGATGCCGTTTAACTCCGCGAGGTGTCTGGTTTAAACGGTCGCCACCAGACCAGGGGGGGGGGGGGTAGTACGGACGGACGGACGACTGGTGCGGAACAACAAGTTGACTTCTGTTAATCAGTCATCCTGTTTGGGCCGGGCGTGCTTCCCTTTCATGTGTGGCTCGTTGCCTCATGAACAGTGGTGGCAGATTCCAAAGAATCCCTCCATCATTCCAAACACATGGAAATGATCAACCAATCACATGGGAATTAGTCTGCACTCTGTCATGTGCACTTTTTCTTCTCCTTCTCAGTTTTTTTTTTTCTTCCTCTCCCTCCCCCGGCAACAGTTAAAGTTTAGTCAGATCTCGAAATTCTTCACATGGACACTTCACTCAGGCTTTCACTTTGTGCTTTTTTCTATGTGAAAGGAAGGCAGATTGAGCAAATACCTCGTTCCGAAATAGAAACGGCCGATGGAATGTTCCGAGGCGCAGGGAGGTGACGCTGGAATTAGCTCTAATCACAAAACCCTTTGGAGAATGCTGTTTTGGGGTTTTGTTGTTGTTGTGGCCAATAAGTGAATCTCTTCTTTTGGCGTTGCCAAGGGAAACCTCAAACGCTGAAATTACGACGTTAAGCATCAGCGACACAGGAGCTTCTCTGTGTTCTGAAAGTGGCCTTTCTCCAAAAGGGGAATGGATCCTGGCCACCATCAGCTGATGAGTGGCATTTGGTTATGAGTCACTTCCCCCTCTTTTTGAAGTCTAGTTCCCCCGGACCGGCAGTGGGACAGAGACCATGAATGAGATGGTGTGGGATGCGGCGTCTCCTCAAACCCATTCATCGGCCGTGTGGCCTTCCCTGAAGTTGGCGACTCAATGGCCACGCATCTGAAACGTGATTCTTTTCAGATGGGAGTTTTCTTCGGGCCGTAAAAAAAAAGAAAAATGCCCGGCGCTCGCTTTTAAAATCGGAAAGATCCCACATGACGTCATCGATCGTCTCTCTCTCTCTCTGTCTCTCTCTGTCTCTCTCTCTCTCTCTCTGGCTCTCTCTCTCTCTGTCTCTCTGTCTCTCTCTCTCCCTCTCTCTCTCTCTCTGTCTCTCTCTCTCTCTCTCTCTCTCTCTCTCTCTCTGTCTGTCTCTCTCTGTCTCTCTCTCTCTCTCTCTCTCTCTCTCTGTCTCTCTCTCTCTCTCTCTCTCTCTCTCTCTCTCTCTCTCTCTCTCTCTCTCTCTCTCTCTCTCTCTCTGTCTCTCTCTTTTTATCTCATGAATTCTACTGGAACTATTGCATGCCCTGGTTCTAGACATAACCTTTACGCTGCATCTGTCAAAAGGACAGTACTTATGTAGCTTTACCTGTCCTAAGGTGCTTTCTTATAGAATAAGACGGCACTATTCATGCTGATCTCTAATAAACTTAAAACAATAAAATAGTTTAGGTTCACTTGTTCACACAAAAAAAATCTTGAATGTGCTATGTATAAAATAAAAAATGATAAACTATTATTATTAGTAGTAGTAAAATTTGAAGTAGTTGTTAATATTTAACCTACTTTGGAATGTTTTGGGACGTTGGAGCAGGTGCCAGGCAGGTTTTCCCTGGCTCCAAAGGGCCTCTGTGCTGATTTGCATGGACAGCTGCTGAAGCTGCAGTTTGTCACCAGTCATCTGGTTCACACCCTGTGGGCAAATTATATATATATTTTTAATTTTGTGTGTGTGTGTGCTAGCATGTTTTTTATTGCATGTGTGTCTGTCAGTGTATGTGTGTGTGTGTGTGTGTGTGTCTGTGTGTGTGTGCGTTGTGGATATATGGTGTGCCTGAACTAGCGTGTATGCATGACGGGGTGTGCGTTATGGTTGTGTGCGTGCATCTGCATGTTTATCAGTGTGTGTGTGTGTGTGTGTGTGTGTGTGTGTGTGTGTGTTTGTGTGTGTGCGCGCCACGTGTGTGTGTGTATCCATTCCGACCTCTGCCTCCCTTGATGAAGCCGAAGAGAGAAAGCGGCCATCCTGCAGTGTACAGACCATTTTCAGGTCACAAGGGGTCAGGGGTACCAAGGGTGGAGGGAAGGTCAGAAAGGTCAGAGAGGGGGAAAAGGGGGGGGGGGGGGGGGGGGGGGGGGGGGGGGTTGAGTGACGCACATCTGTGATGTCCCCCGATTGGAGTCGGACATTATTAAAATAAACTTAAATAAAAATGTGATGCAATGTGTGCCCTGTCGGCGCTGCGCTTGTGACCCCCGCCTCCCTCCTCGCTCACATCTGGCCTTGGAGGAGAGACACACATACACACATACACACACACACACACACACACATGAGTGTTGACGTAATGTATGTAAATATTTAAAACAGCCGCGTTTTACCAGTTTATTCAAGAATCCATGAGAGGGGAGGAAGCGGAAAGAGAGAGAAATGTGGGACAATCTATGCAGAGGACAGTGAAGACAGAGAGACAGGCCACGAGACAGCCAGGGATAGCCCCCCCACCCCCACCCGCACCCCCCCAACTGACTGACTGGATGGACCTTGAGGACAGCCTTACAGATTCTGCTGTGTCACGGTTCACCGGCTGATGAATGACACCAGCGGATCATGACTCAGCCATTTGAAGAGAGGGGAGGAGACACCGGACGACAGAATGTAGAAAAAGAAGAAAAAAACGAAAAACAGAATAGTCTTCACTTTTAATGTGATGACGTGTGGTCCTGGGGCTGCTATAGCAACTATATGCCGAACTATTATTCGCAGCCTGTTTGCTCCCACCCCCCCTCCTCTCTCTCTGAACTGCTCTTGTGTGTGTGTGTGTGTGTGTGTGTGTGTGTGTGTGTGTGTGTGTGTGTGTGTGTGTGTGTGTGTGTGAAAAAGAAAAACTGGCCATGTGCCTGTTTTTTTTTTGTATATTCACGTGTCTATCTAGTCTATCTGTCCTTGTGTGTGTGTGTGTGTGTGTGTGTGTGTCAGTCGGCCACTTGCACTTGCAGTTCCTGTTCGGGGCGGTCCGCCGCTCCTGGCCAACAGTGCGTGGGTTTATCTCTTGTTTTATGTCCCTAGCACAGGCAGTGGGGAGGCCACAAGCAGTCCTTTGTGGCCGCGAGGTGCCTGGGTCCCCTCCAGGCCAGAGCGTGCAGCTGTTTACCACTGTTGGACACTTCCGCAAGCTATCCTGTGGGTGTGTGGATGTTTGTGTGTGTGTGTGTGTGTGTGCATGTTTGTTTTTGTGTGTGTGTGTGTGTGTGTGTGTGTGTGTGCATAAATAACGTTGAGGGTCTGCGAGGGGGGCCACAGGAAGAAGAGGGCAACGATGGGGGGGCAAAGAAGGGAAGAAAGTGAAAAGCCCAAAACAAACCAAAACATCCGAATTAGGACCTCCAGAGGTGGAGGAGGGAGCACAATGATTCATCCAGTCTAGAAGCAGGGAAGAAAAGAAAAAGCCAAGACGCCAGTTCTGGTTGTTGGCCTGGTCTGAGCGCTCGGGAGTAGCCCACTCAGCAGTTCACTGGGGCCTACAGCGGCTCGGGCACGTTTGACCTCTTGAACCAGTCCCTCGACGTCACATCGCTCTACTGAGTGACTGACAAACAGCTCAGTAGGGAAAAGCTTGTCAGAATGTGTTTGTTTTGTGTGTGTGTGGGGGTGTGTGTGCGTGCATGCGTGCGTGTGTGTGTCTGTGGGTCTGTGTGTGTGTGGGTCCAGGTTCCTGTGTGGCCGAGCTTAAGAAATCCAGCATGTCCAGTCTGGAGCCGCCCCATTACACTTCTAGAGACAGGACTCACTCTCTCTCTCTCACTCTCTCTCTCTCTCTCTCTCTCTCTCTCTCTCTCTCTCTCTCTCTCTCTCTCTCTCTCTCTCTCTCTCTCTCTCTCTCTCTCTCTCTCTCTCTCTCTCTCCACCTGAACCGTGGTGACACCACCTCTCTTCTCGGCGGAGGTCCACTTCACTGCTCTGTAAAACAGTGTGTGTGTGTGTGTGTGTGTGTGTGTGTGTGTGTGTGTGTGTGTGTGTGTGTGTGTGTGTGTGTGTGTGACACTAAGCACTCTTAAAAGGCGCCATCGGCGAGGCCACCACAGAGCCACGTGCTGGGCCTGCAGTTGAGCGAGGAGACAGCAAGAATGTGACCCCGAGACTCGGCTCCTAGTTACCGGCCCCGAAGAGATGGAGAGAGAGAAAGAGAGAGAGAGGCATTAAGGTAGAGTTAGAGACAAAGAGACATAGAAAGATAGAGAGAGAGAGAGAGAGAGAGAGAGAGAGAGAGAGAGAGAGAGATAGGGGGCATAGAGAGAGATAGAGAAAGTGACAGAGCGAGACAGAGAGAGCGATAAAGACAGAAAAATAAAGGGATAGCGAGAGAGGGAGAGAGAAAGAAGGAGAGACAGGGAGGAAGAGATAAAAGAGAGAGAAAGAGAAAGAGAGAGAGAGAGAAAAATAGAGACAGTGAGAGACAGTGAGAAAGAAATAGAGCCAGTGAGAGCTCTTATAATCTTATAATAGTTGTGTCCTAACAGAAAGCCTTTGTAATTGACCCTGAGGGGATTCTCTTGTATTTACCTCTATTTACCTGAGTGAACGTTTATGTGTTAGCTACAACCCTGTGTGTGTGTGTGTGTGTGTGTGTGTGTGTGTGTGCGCAGAGAGAGAGTTCCCACAGGAGCAGGACAAGCATGAGCACACACTCTGCGTATGTCATTATAAATGCCTGGTGATTAAAGGGTTGTTGAACACACGCAGCTCAACAGAAAAACACACACTTGGACGGTGAAACACTCCTAACATTCCGTCCATATCTCCGTCTGCACCTGCCTCCTCATGTACAGGCTCGGTTATATACGCGTTGAGTATTCATTTAGCCTTTGTTTTGATGGCCAATGCTGTGTCTTGTCTCTGATCTAATGCTTTTGATTGAGTGCTACTGTCCTAGCAGCTACGTGAAGCCTATGTCGTCTACTATGTGGACAATAAAGTTGTATTCATTTCTATTAGATTATTTTCTGTTATTTTGTGTCAGGTAGGCTATACAGATTTTTAAAGTTTCAGTAGAGCGGTGGGCTTTCCCCTGTGTTAGTTGGTGGCAGTGTTAGCAATGACGCCAATGTCAACAGGATTAGCAGATCATTTAGCTGTACGTTACCTGGGTTAGCATTGTTAGCATGGGTGGATGTTCGCTCAATTAGCAGATAGCCAAGTTATTTATTAGCTGGTTAAGCATGGTGAACTCTCCACTGGATTAGCATTAGTTGAGTTCATTGTTAGCTGAGTTAGCATTGTTAGCATGGTTAGTTGCCCGACGGCTTAGAAAACAGCAGTTATTTGTTAGCTGGACTAGCATTGTTAGCTGGGTTAGCGTTGCCAACATTGTTATCTGTTCGGTGGGTAAGCAGATAACAGTGGCTAGGTTAGCATTGTTAGCATCTTTGAAGTGTGGCCTACGTAGCTGTCAACACAGGTGTCTGTCAGAACTCCGCCTGGGAGACAACAGTGCTGTGTGTGTGTGAGGTGGAGGGATCTCTATACCTCCTCCGTCACACCTCCCATTAGAGGGGTTCCACTCGTTTCCTCCATCTTTCACTCTCCATTTCCCCTTCGGCTTTCATTTTCTTCTTTTCTTTTCCATTCCATCCTTTCTTCGCTTCTCTCCGTTTGTTCTCGCGTGAGCTGTCTCCCTCTTTCCCCGCTTGCTGCTCTTTCACTCACTTGAACATGTGTCCCGTGTCTCTCCAGTGTCAATGCTCCCCCCCTCCCTCCCTCCCTCCCTTCCGCCTGAACAAAGGATATAAGAGCCTGCGAAAACAAGAAAGGAATGTGCCCTCTGTCCTCCGTGTCCACCTCTGCCTCCCTCTATCGCTTTCATTACATCCCTCTTCTCTTCTCTTCTCTTCTCTTCACTCTCTCGCCCTCTCCATCTCTCTCTCTCTCTCACACACTCTCTCTCTCTCTCACACTCTCACACACTCTCTCTCTCTCTCTCTCAATATATTCTAGCCATGGCTGACTCCTTCAAGTTGTTTCTGTTGTTCTCTTTCTTTCCCATCCTCTTTATCTTCCATTGTTTCCTTTCTAGTTCCCCCTCCTTCATGAGCTGGAACATCTCCATCAATGCCATCCCACAGTTGCTGTGCGTGTGTGTGTGTGTATGTGTGTGTGTGTGTGTCCCGACCTGCCCCAAAAGCAACATCAAATATAGACGGAGACAAAGTTAACAGAAGTCTTAAACGGTGACTCAAACAAAGAGCCAAAAGAGTACAACACAAACAAAACAAAAGGATCCAGCGAGGGAGGGAGGGAGGGATGGGGGGGGGGGGTCGGCAGCCTGAAGTCGGTTAATCCCCTGATGCGAGCACTCAGTCTGGGCTGAATGGAGAGGTAACCCTCCCCGTAGGTGGGGCAGGGAGACGGAGGGGGTGGCTCACATCCACTCTTCCCTTTGGGCTCCGAGCCGGTTGTTTGCACAGCCACTGAACTGAGTCACAAATCAAAGAACCTTGCTGGAACCCAGAGGTTAGGAAGCCGGGGAAGGGAGCGACACGGAGCGTACACCTGAAGGCTGCTCGCTGGTTCCTGGTTGCTGACGTCCACCTGGAGACGTGGCTACGCACACACACACACACACACACACACACATGAGCGCACATACACACATTCAGCGGTGTAAGAAAGTCCTTAGACACACTAACTTGTGTAGACGTTCTCTCTCATCACACACACACACACACACACACATGCACGCACACAAATCAACATTCCGCGGTGGTGTTCACTCTCTCTCAAAACACAAGTACACTGACACACACTGGATATACAAATAATACCTGTACGTGTAAGTGCGTGTGTGTGTAGGAACTATTACTCACAAACACACATCAAAATCAAAAATAACATTCAAGTCAACCTGATCACATACACTGGCCATTATATCCTAATGGAGGAGGAGGAGGAAGATGAGGAGGCGGATGAGGTGGTGGTGGGGGTGGAGGAGAAGGTACTGAGTCTACAGCATTGTCCCTATTGGTAGCTTCCCTTCCTCTTGTCTCTCTCTGCTCCCAGGTATTCCTGGTGTTCTGCGGTGGCTTGTTCTTCTCACACCACCCCACTTGGAGCTGCTTAAAGGCAGAGAACAGAACGGGGGGGGGGGGGGGGGGGGGGGCATCTCACACGCACACAGAGACACACACGCACACACATGCACAGACACGCTCGCGCGCACAGCACACACAGACATACAAGCTTGCGCACACATACACCCACACACAGACACGTACGCACACACAGACACCCACACACAGACACTTACGCACACACAGACATACAAGCTTGCGCACACATACACACACATACAGACACGTCCACACACACACAGACACCCACACACACACAGACACGCACGCACACACATAGACACACACGACTTTTTTTCATTCAGTGAATGCCGTTGCTCGTGCGAGATGTGTAATCTGAGGCGTGCTTGTGTCTTAATGTGGCGTATGCAAATCTATATTCGAATGAATATATGAAGTCATTCGTCACGGTCCTGTTTGGATCAATGCGGCCTCACAGACACCATGCAAAAGGCTTCCCTGCCTCATCAGACTTCTTTGCAAATCAGCCGGGCGAGGGGTTATTCCCTGGAACCATCCGTCGCCACGACGACTTCCTGGTCGTCACCGCCCCCGCTCGGCCGTGCCACCGCAGAGACGCCAAGCAGACGGAACAAACACACACACACACACACACACACATAAAAAAGACAGGATGGGCACTGCCAACGCGCTCCGCTTCCTAGACGAGGCTGGAGGGTGGCAGACGTTTTCCCGAGCAAGTGATCCCTCCAACAATGGAGGGAGATTTGGCTTCTTGGAGGCCTCCCCTCCTCCCTTTGTCTCCTCCCCAAGCTTCCTGCCCCCGGGAGAAGCCGACAGGATCTTTCTCGTAGGATCCCTTCGCGTTTCAAAAAAATCTCTTTGTTTCTGCTACCGTGCATGTCGAGTTTGACGAGCAGCCCCACCCCGACGGAAAACAAAAGCCGGAGCGGATAATATGTGTTTTGACAACTTCACATCTCGCCAGCTTTTCGTGGCGTGCCGCGTCTACCTTTCTCCCCTCCCTCCTCCTCCTCCTCCTCCTTTCTCTTTTATCCCTCTCTCCTTCCCTCCCTTCCTCCCTCCTTTTCCTCCTCTCCCATTGTTTCCACCCATTCCTCCTGGGTCTTGTTCTTGAGAACGGTGGGCACTCCTTGCATTCCTTCCAGGTGATTCAACCCTTCTCGTCGCTGCTTTTCACATACAGGTGAAACAATGGAGAAGGAGCGGGCGGGGTGGTGGTGGTGGTGGGGGGAGGGGGGCGGCCCTTCGTTTTGTGGAAATGGCAGGTAGCGTGTTTTGGGGCACCACCCTACACAGTGGCCGATGTATGCGGGGGGCAGGGGGTGAAGGGGTGGGGGTGGGGGGGGGGGGGCTGTGATGGGGCGGGATGGAGCAATTACACTTGATGAGAAGTCGGGTTCGCTCCAAGTCAGCCAGGACCTTTGTGGAATGATCCCATTCCCCTCCTCTCCCATAATCGGGAGCGATACCAGCTCCCGCTTCAAAGAGCCGCCGACTCCAACCCTGGCTTCCGCTCCTCTCGTCGTCTTATCTGACACCGCACCGACGCGGAAATGGATGTTTTTCCGTGGCAGCGAATCGATTGCCTTGACCCATTGAGCAAGCAAAGGCCGGCTCGCAGAGTTAGCGCTTTAATCCTTTTCAGGGTTGGGAGTTACTTTCCACCGGAACACAGTTATTCCCATAGTGAGTATGTTATTGAAATTCCCAGTCAGATCTAGCAACAACAAAAAAACATCGTCCGCTTCAACGTTAGGTAGTTCTGCATCATCTAGGGATTACACACGGTGTTTTGTCACGCACAATGTCACAGCACAATCTATCTGCATTTCAGTTGTTTCGTTTCATCTGTGAGATGTCCACACGCCGAATAACGAGACGGTTCTTTCCCTTTGATTGAGCGCCAAGTGAAGGAGCTCCATGGCCTTTGTTTATTGGAGATGCGTGGTGCACAGCACGTGGCTTAACTCCACACTCGCCCCACCTCACTCTCCCTGTGTGTGTGTGTGTGTGTGTGTGTGTGTGTGTGGGTGGGTGGGTGTGCTTTCCTATTGTTGTTTCAGGATGTCCATCTCCTCAGCACAAAGACCTCCGCCAACCTAACTTTCCCCTGTCTGTGTGTTCTTTTCTGTTGTCGTTTCAGGACGACCCGCTCCTCCGCACACAGACCTCAGGTGCGTCGCCTCCACAGTTCCGGTAAGACAACCCCCCCCACCACCCCCCACCCGTCCCTCTGTTCACCCGAGCTGCCGCTTTGGCACCGGCAAAACGATCCTTCTCTTGTTTTCATGAGGAATGCTCCAACGAACACGCTGTGTCCTGAGCCAATCCAAATAAAGTGACAACGGCCTGTCTGGGTGACTCATACGATCGGTGTCAGGGGGAGGGGAGCCTGAGGCTTACTGGGGCTCCCAGCCGTCTGTCTGCCCCTGGGAATGTAATCCTTCCGGAAATATGAGATCTCTAGCATCTGATGCAGGTTACACCTGACAGGGACCCGTATCCATTTTATGCTACAGTAAGAAAATACCTCCAGAAGTTATGTAGGTACATATGTGTGTTTTGTGCATCAATTCATTTCTGTGTGTGTGTTTGTCTACCAGTAAGTGTAGGAACGTGTGTGTGTGTGTGTGTGTGTGTGTGTGTGTGTGTGTGTGTGTGTGTGTGCGTGCGTGCGTGCGTGTGTGTGCGCGTGCGTGTGTGTGTGTGTGCGGTTGTGGTTGTGGTTTGCGTGTGTGTGTGTGTGTGTGTCTGCCCCGCCTTCATCTTCAGTTGCCATCCTCTTCACTTTTAAGCAAACGTCAGAGGAGACTGTTGTGTCGTTGCCTTGACAACGACCAGGCTGTCTCTCCGTCAGCTACCCATGGCTCACTTTGACACTTTGTTTCCCAGAACCTCCGTTATGGTTATGAGTGGTGGAAAGTTTCATTCATTCGCTGTGGCACCGAAGCTAATTTTACTTTTGAAATGAAACTGAGCCTGAGATTTTCACTCTGCGAACAGTGAACTGGGTCACAGCATTTGTTTATTATATCATATTTATATATATAGCGAGGGGGGGGTGGGGGTGGGGGGTAACCGACTGAGACTGTGTCTATTTCACAGCAGTGCCCTGTTTGAAAGGCATTCAGAGAGCTGAGAATGGGTCACTTAAGAAGGTCTGTCTGTCGGGGGTTTACCGAACCAGACCCAAAAGAATACTTTAAATTCATTTTCACTTCTACGTGTTAAGTACAAACAGGACTCCATGCTACCAAAATGCTAATAAAACATCTGGAGAAATAGGGTTCTGGTTAGCTTCCTTACACGCTAAGAGCTCCCAAGTTCACATCCAGTGTTTGTTAGCATTTGTTAGCATCCAGTTGCCTTTCTGAGTGTGTACTAGCCGATACGTATCACTTGTGTTCACAATTCCTTGGGTCAGCCTACCTGTCTATTGTAAAAAAAAAATTACATTATATACATATATATATATATGTGTATATATATATATATATTTATATATATATTTACCATTACCATTTGGACACACTTGACTTGACTTGAACAAGGAAGTGTGTCCAAGGAAGTGTGTTTTTTTGGCAAAGATAATGAAGAGAAATGGAAGGGAGACAGACCAAAGGTGGATTTTATTGAGGAATTACCCCTGGCTGAGGTCGAGTTCATCAAAGAACCTATTAGCCTCACATTGCTTGTCGTTTTCACTATCACAAATACTGTGATACCAGAGTGTTTCTGAAACAAGAATTCCTGTAATCAGGCCGTTTCCTAGCGATGTAATGTCATAGTCGTCTCACCAGATGATTTATCATTTTCCTTGCTCTTTGAAAAATATTTCCATTCTTTTTTCAACTGCGGCTACGTTCTACTTTTAAATGTGCTATCAAAGACCCGCTCACACAGCAGTACCTTCCAGGTGTTTTGGCTAGATCATATAAAATCAACCACAATAACTCTGTGAGCGTTAGACACTTGCGATGCCTGCAAACATGGCTCGCTTGTGGCCCTAATCATTCTGCGGGGGCCATGTGTAGAAACAGAAGACACTTTGCCGTTCAGTGTATGGTGTGTCTGAGCGTTCCAGAGTGGAGTGGCTGTACCCAGGGTGACTGGACACTATCTCTGACATGTGGCCGACTGCTAGCAGCAGCAGCACTTGTGCTCAGATGTGTTTGGCTTCCAGAGTTAGTCCTCTGCAGCTGTATGCACAGCTGACCAGCGACTTAGGACAGAGGTGGAGGGCTTTCTCTCTCTCTCTCTCTCTCTCTCTCTCTCTCTCTCTCTCTCTCTCTCTCTCTCTCTCTCTCTCTCTCTCTCTCTCTCTCTCTCTCTCTCTCTCTCTCTCTCTCTCTCTCTCTTTTCTGTCCTTCTCTCTCCCTCCCCCCTCTCTCTCTCTTTAGACAGTTACACACGCTTAAACATATGAACACGTGCAAACATAAGTCAGCGGACACACACACATGTACACACACACATACACGCACACACGCAAACACACATACACGCCCACACACTCAAGCACACATACACACGTACACACGCAACCACACATACACAACACACACACACACACATTCACTCACGCACAGCAGCCTTTCAGGTTTGGTGTGTGCCTTAGCAGGCCTCACGATGACTTCCTGTTAACAGTGGGTACATTCTCTTTGCTGTAGAGCTCGTTATGTTCTGTTCTGGTCTCGGTCGTTCTGGGTCACACTGACTGACCTGCTGAGCTCACCTCACCTCAGCTCAGCTCAGCTCAGCTCAGTTTAGTTTAGCTCAGTCCAGCTCAGCTCAGCTCAGCTCAGTTTAGTTTCGCTCAGTCCAGCTCAGCTCAGCTCAGCTCAGTTTAGTTTCGCTCAGTCCAGCTCAGCTCAGCTCAGCTCAGTTTAGTTCAGCTCAGTTCAGTTCCGATGTGTGAACCCTCCTCTTCCAGGCTCATGTAGCCTGTCTTGGCGGCGACGCAGAGGAAACATCTGCTCCTCTGCAGTTCTAGCTGCACCAGATCCGAGCGGGGCCCCAGCCGTGCAGGCCGACCGCCCTACCGGCAGGCAGGCTAGGGCGGCCGGGCGGCAGGTAGGCCTCGGGTGGTTACGCTCTGCAGAGGAAGAGGCACAGCACGGCGGGCTTTCCGCACTCTGGTGGTGAGCCTACGGTGCCAACTGCTACCGGCTGGCCTCCTTGCTCAGCTACCCGACGACCTAGAGACCGACATGTTTGCCCCCCTTCCCCCCCGCACCGACTTTTTGGTGGTGTGTCATGCGGTTCTTAAAGGGGGGGCTCCCATGTTACCAGCGGTCTTTCTGAAGAAATCCCCTGTGAGTGGCTATTCCTTGAACAGCCTCAACCTAACGTGAACAGAGACCGATGGTGAACGACCCGGGCGAAGACTTCGTTTCTTCCAGGTGTTTTGTTTTGACAAACATTTGTTTCAGGACGGTTTCACTTCACTTTCTTTATCTGGTGTACATTGTTATGTTCACTTTTGCTTTTGGTCAATGCTTTAATTATTTAGCTTTGATCATTTATTTTTGGTGTTTGAAAAGTACTTGCGCTATTATTAAATACAGTAAACTAACTACCACATTTAACTTTGAGCAGAAGTCTAATGTGTTAAGCATAGCGCATTTATGAAGATATTCAGTTACATAACACAAACACACACACACTGACACACACACACACAAACAGAAGCACAATTCTCATATGATTTGCACTATACCATAAAAAGTTGTTGCAAATCTAATGATATTTCATCTTTAGTAATCCTTAACTTTAAGACAGCCGCTTTTGGGCTGTGTCTTTGTCTTAACCCGCATGTGAAAAGATACATTTTCTTGCAGATGAGATAGCTTTCATTTTTGGTTGTTCCCTTTGATAAGTAATGCCAGTTATGGCAGGATAATATATAGGTCAGTGGGCTGATACATGCATTTTTCCCCAAGGTACCAAGGGACTGGAAAGAAGCCGAGCATAGAGGCCGTGACTCTGAGAATCGTCCCCAGAGACCAGCTCCCGATCCTGGGAAGGAGCGGTCCCGTGCGCTGCCCCTTCTTGGGTGCATTAATCAGACCATCCGATAATGTCGCTCCGCATCAAAACACACGCGCACGCACGCACACGCACACACGCATGCGCACGCACACACACGCACGCACACGCACACACACGCACACGCACACACAACGGAAATAGCCTCGCGTGGGCTTTACTCCTCTCCGACTCGGAAATAATAATAAAAAACCACGCCGTCACCCAAAAGGGAAAAGGCCAGGTCGCTCCTTCCCACAGATTGCGGTGGGAAGAATCAATGACTTCCTCCCCCATTTCCCTCCAGGGAGAGGGGGACAAAAGTCTCCCTGGAATTATTAGAGAGACTGAGATTGGTTGTCACAGCACTCTGATGGGTGAGAACCACTAAGACGATGTCTGTCTGTCTGTCTGTCTGTGTGTGTGTGTGTGTGTGTGTGTGTGTGTGTGTGTGTGTGTGTGTGTGATAGGTAGGAAAAGAGACCTGACCATGTATGATGCAGAGCCTTTACATTCACATTACATTTACTGTCAGCAGATTACATATGGGATTTAATTAGACAATGCGTCACTTTTGTTGGATGATGTTGGTGTGTGTGTGTGTGTGTGTCTGTGTGTGTGTGTAATGGGCCTCTTGTGGCTTTCCCTGGTGGTGGGTGTCTGTTTCTTAAAGTACTAGCTTTCGTGGTTGAACATGGTGAAGTGCCTATCTAGCTTATGCATATAGTGCTTTCTCAGAGGGACCAAAGAGTTTCCCCTGAGTCAGAATGGAAACGGTAACTTCAGTATCTGCTGCCACTCTGCCTTTCGATTGGCCACGTCTGTGCAAGGCCACAGGAAGTGCAAAGCAGCCCTCCAATCGCTTTCTTTCCAAAATAGAACGCGAGTCAAACATATCTGACCATGTCGAAAAAAATGTGTCAGGGGAGAAGTTTAAAAAACAATTGTGTCATGACCGGCGGCTATTTAGCGCTGCGTTTATTGAGAAGTGATTTATCAAAGTTAAAGTGACCCTTTTGTTTAGCGCAACCTTCATTAGAGGGACTTTTTTTGGGTTTGGTTTTATTCTCAGCTGGTTTGACAGGATCGCCTCAAATAGGTTCTCGAAAAAAAAAAAAAAAAGAGGGAGACCGTGGGAAAGAGTAGCTGCCGTCGTCGGGAAGCTCTGGGAAACTACACGGAGTCCCGTTCTGGTTTGGCGGTCGCCTCGGTTCCAGCTTTCCACACGTTGCCGCGAAAGCCCGGGGAGGTTTGATAGTCAAAGTCCGTATGAAGGAGACGGAGACTAGCAACGTGCTACTGTTCAAAGACAACCGATAAAGGGTTGACATGGGCGGAGCGTTTAAGACAGAGGTGTGTCGCTGCTCAGGTGCACAGGTGCAGGGCGTATCGGAATAGGAGCACAAACCAGGAAGGGGGCGTGTCTCCAGATGGGGGGAGGGTTTCGCCAGAGAGCGAGTGGCGTTTGTAAGTGCCAATCAGACGAGACTTGAAGCATCGTATTTGAAAGTCTCCAGACGTCCGGTTGGGTTTCAAAGGGCTTTGGAGGGATTGGCCAGGCGAGGCTGGGTTTAGGGCCAGAGTCCGTGCCGCGCTGCGGGCCCGGGGTACAGGAGAGGACGGTGTGACGGTGTGGTGCTCTGGGGAGGATGTGGAACACTGTGCCACCATTGAAGTCCACACCAAGCAGAATCAACTTTCTTTGATTTGAAAGCTCCGCCAGACTGTTTCTACCTTCCTACCTTCCTGTACATGAAGATTGTCATAGGTCCCCCCCCAAATAAAAGAGAGAAAAAAAGGAAATATATATAACGCCAGCTTTAGCGATGGGCAAGGCCGCCACTTGTCCGTTCATCCATTCTGTCAGATCTGTCCGTTCCTGCCACCCACCCAGCCAGCGCCTCGGTCCAGCCCAGGTCCCTGCAGCGTTTTGGGGGGCGTTCAGACGGACATACCAG